>CM060972.1:65317104-66517104 GCA_030765045.1 Tenodera sinensis
TTGCTTCTTCAGTTAAATCCAATTGCCAATTCAGCTATCGTCCAGAAGTAATAACACTGAACAGCTGGTTAGAAATATACGTATTGATTAATGTTTATATCTTGTGGCCAAATTCTAAAATAATCAACTTTATTGGCCAATCGACTACATTTCCGCATAGATACACACTATGTAGTTTGTTCCGCTTTTATAAAAACCATATTGAATAACATAGCGTGCTTTAATGAATTTCTCTGTATGATTGTGAATGCGTACACACTTGGAGTTAAACTTGTTTCACACTTTTAAGCAAGAAAGGGTAGGAAATGCTTACATGGTACACTTCTGTTGTCAGTATGTCATCAGCAAACTGCATCTGTTCCAGCGCTTCTTCCTAACGATTTTCTATGCTTCAATTGAATATAAAATGTCATGCAGGGTCGTTATTTACACCACTGCTGTTTTGGTTGCCAAGCGGGGAACTCAGGCAGTAAAGCCTAGGAGGTCCTCTAGTGTTCTGGTTTCTGAACCCAGAAGTTCCGGGAGCGGTTCCCTGTTGGGGCGGCGAATTTTCTTTATCCAGAATCATTGTCTATCTTTCGAGAGTGTGGTGGCATAAATGCGCTAGTGATGTCAGTGCGTTCAATGTAAAAGTTAATGAAAAGAAACTAACGTTTAAAAAAAAACTTACATGTTGCATTCATATGACTTGCTCTGCTCACTTTCCTAGACTTTCTTACAAAAGCTTATTCTCCTGTCTATAGGTGTTTCTTGATAGTATTTTATGTGAGGTATTCACAATGTACATTCATGTATCAGTTAAGCCTCACAAAACTCCGTAACACTGCTCATTTCACTGTTGAGCATGGTATCGTTCACAGCTTTTGAAATAATTTGCAATGGTCGTCAGATTGATGAAATATTTCGTTGCAGCGAATTTTGTAGTGGAAGCCATGAGTTCATATTGTCATTGCCTGAGTTCATAGTTCTCGTTCTGGGTACAGTGTAGTATCGGTAGAGAAAAACTATATTTCTTCCTTCTTTTTCCTTAGTTCTTGCACGAAATTCTTCCTAGTATCTTAAACCAGAACAACCTTGTGACACTTTTTAATATTTTTTGTTGATAAATATTTCTGAATATAAGTTTAAGAACTTTAGCAATAATTATGGGTTCAGCTATCCATGGAATATGTGAATACCATAACATGGATGATCACATGTGGAAATAAATAATACATTTTTTATAAATTTGGTGTCACAAAGTTCCACCCATTGTGACAAAATTGCCCTTGTTTACGGTAGTAGAAGCTAGTGCTGTATTTCTTCAATGGAGTTTGGTTCTCCAACGAACGCATAAACCAGTCGTGATGGTGTTTATTTAGATACGAAAGCGCCTTCTTCACAGTTTTACGAAATGTATCTAATATATGAGTGCACATTGTGCGCTGCTTCACATAATATATACTTCTATGACAGACACAAAATTTAATGGCCACTGATAGCTGACCACTACTATTCTCTTTCCTGTTGGACAAATAAACTTTGTGGGCGCAAAAGATATTTATATCTCCGACTGCACAGCGTACGTAACTATACAACATTGCAAGGCGTGGGAAGTCTCTGATTGGATGTTGTGTTGACCAGCTTCTCCTGCCACCCGCCATAAATGTTGTGTCTGCTATAGATAATCGAGATGAATTTTCATTACATATTTACACTTTTATTGTAAGTATTAGAAGAATACGGTAAATTAAAGTGAGTCAGATTTTTAAAGCGGATCGCTATGTAAATGCTTTGAAATCCCATGCTCCTTGAATGATCACAGGAAAATAAAAGGAACGGCGACTTACACCTTGAAAAAGCTATAAGTATTCGAAAGTTAAAATTCATAACAAAGCTACACTTATTACTTATGAATTTTCAATCGAAAATTAAGCACTATTTTTTCCTAACCTGTGACTTAACTGTCATTCAACTATGTTTTAATGCAACAATCATAGCTCTTGTTGAGAATTCAAGATACCTACCGTATGCGATTTGCCGTATGAGAAATAGAAAGATCCCAAGAAGTAAGTATACATTTAGCCTTTATTCTGTACAAGTATCACCAAAAGTCAATTGAATATGTATATGAAGCTGTGATAGTTTGCATCCACTTGCTAAATGACGGCACAAAGTTCCACAAAAATCTATGTACTTATTTGTACAAACAGCGAGTTATTCAAAATTGCAGAGTATTTATAGTCAACGTCGTTTTCTGCTGCTGCCTGGAAACATCTTTTGTACTGAGGCATTCTGTTACTAGGAAAACTTCGTGACTATAGGTATATGTGTATCTTGCACAGACGAACGTTTTCTTTAGCTCTGATTATCGTGTTTGTGGACGATTTAAATAAACGCTTCTCTTCAAATACCTCCAGTGACAGTAGTCATCGGTAGAAGCTTGAGGATGTTTGAGCCCAGACAATGTCTCCATTTTTCGAAATGACTTGATTCCCGAAGAACGGAAGACGGGCTTGAAAATTGTCGCAGCGTGTCTTATACTACCATCTTGCTGAAAACACACAGTTAAAATATTAGGAAAGCCGTTTTACAATATACGGGTACATCACACGCTGGCAGATTGCCACAATAGAAATGGAGATCATTTGTGGTACATTTCCAAGAAAAGAAATGTATTTGTGTGTACACTAATTGGCACATTATTGGCACTAATCCCATATACCTATACAGAGTGTTAGGGATACGAGCGAGCAGATTTCGTGTGATGTTAGATTAAAAATCTGATATGTTGCACTCACATGACTTTCTATACTCTTGTAGTAACCATTCTTACAAACTCTTATTCCTATTTCATCTTCGTGTTAGGTGAGATAAAAATTTGCAGAAATTATCCTATTGCTTGTTTCCTTGTAGGTGCAAGGGGAATATGGGATAACAACGTTTCTTAAAAGTGGTTATATAGAGCTAAGCTTTGCTCGAGTCGCTTATTTTTCAGCGTGAGACGTAACAAACTGGAAAAGTCAGCTTACTATATTGTACACATGTGGAATAAGTCAATAGTAACTACCGTGGAAACACGGTATATGTTTTCCTAATATGCTAAACTTTAACTTACCTAACCATAAGAACAAAAACAATATTTTTCAATACGGAGCTACCTTCTACACAAAATTCAGAAAAGGCAAATAAAAGCACATTGACACGTTATATCTGTATTCAACTCTCATTAATTTATTTGCACTTTCGCCCAAAGAGATCCAGTAATTATTTTACATCTAATTTTATAACATTAGTACAAAATGTTTGATTGGTTGAGTCTATCCCATGCTGTAGTTCTTCTAGATTCTTTTCTAACACTAATACCCTAGTACTGACTGTTTAAGCACCTTCAACAACTTCTGAAGCACCTTCAAGGATTCCTTGGATGACTGCTGTCCCGTATTGCAACTAGATGCAGCTTCATCTAACTGGGCTGTTGTTAATTCTAGTTCTATGGATAAGATATTAATTTTTGTCTGCAGCTACATCCTTTATCATCCTTGCTGGTGTTCCATTATATATTACATCGGTTTATCAATCGCGTCTTGTACCTTTGACCTGGGCTCTGCTTATTCCTGTTTCTCTAGCTCACATTTATCTGTATCTTCTTTTACCTGGGTCTTCTCAGAACATAGCAGTTTCCCCTTCATCTACCATTCTCGCTGTTACAAAAGCTGCATTTGTACATGAAATTCTACAGCTTCTTCAGCAGCCATTAAATGTTTTAGCACTTCTTGGTGGATTGAATTCCTTGTTCCCTAGACTGACTGAGCTTCGTTATTATATCATTCAGTTTCTAGTCGACCTCTTTTGCTTGGCTAATTGCTCTTACCTATTTTTCATTATAGTTCATTTTCTCCTTTTCCCTTTTTAGATTCTTCAAGAATTGTGCTGGCCTCTTAAGGTGTCCTCAGCGTCTCCAAGAAGCATAGCCAAATCCTCTGATGTTGCTACTTCCATTAGTTACAAAATTTATTCTGCGGGTCTTTCTTGCTATTCACGTTCTTCATGTATGTAATCTTTCTTCCTCATGCGACGACTTGAATCCCAATAATTTGCAATACTCAGAACATGTTGTAATGCCCTTTTGCTACACAAAGGAATTATGCAAAAATTATCATTTTGACTCGTCCTACACAAACGCGCAATTTCCCTTATAGTATGTATTTTGGTATCCTAGTTTAATATTGTAGTCGATAGTGATATGTTTAAAATTGCGTGCGAAAGAACAAAAGCCGTGAGACAATACAGCGAAAACTAAATTCCCTTATTCAATTGTCTTTCGAGTGCTCCTTGGTATTTAGGCATTATTTGTATGTTTGGAATGATTGATTTTCCTATTACTATGTAGTTAATGCTGATATAACTTTATCAATATCTGTAATACAAGTTATATACATAAGTGGCTGAAAGCACGATGTTTACGTTGATATTTGCATTGTACCTTCATGTTCTACTTCTTGTTAGAGAGGGAATCTGTTACATCAGGGGCGAGCAGAATAGCGTCTGCTCCGAACCCACTGTGCAAGCAACCCGCGTAACATTCTTGCTGGTAGAGGAGTGTTACTTCTTGCTCCTAACTATCGACAGTGGTGGACTGATAAGAGTTAACAATCAGCGCGTTTGTTTCAAACAGGAAAGAGGTGGTCATACTTTTACTATGTGAAATCGTAATCACACACATTGTCATCATCCGAACATAGGAAAAGAAGTCCAGACTCTGGTGTAATATATGTAACATTGCGTCGTGAGGTGGTTATCTGAAACGCCAGAGCTCAGTTTTGATTTTGCTATGTTCATCAGAGAAAAAAGTGTGCACAGACATTTGTGGAGCAAAATATTGCTGTAATACAAGCAGAAAATTTTTTCAGACTAACATATTTTACTTTACACAGTTCTTTGACTACGTCTGTGCCAACTAAATCTCTGCACTTATTTTTTGTCACAATATCTATTTGCAGATCTGTGAGTTCACATTGCACGTTCTACATCTACAGTAAAAATGTTAACAAACATTGAAATGTCATTCTCAAGATTCCTGAAATCCTGGAATATATGTGAAGTAAACTCAGATTTTAAGTCTTCAAGAATGGGAATATAACTAGTTTATCCTCTGACACAGTACCAAGTGATTTTATAGATTTGAAATAATTATTTCATAATTGGATTTGTTGGTTAAGAGAGTTGTCACGTGACGTGGTAAGTTTGCTATGTTTAGATTGTAAACCGTAATAATAATAATAATAATAATAATAATAATAATAATAATAATAATAATAATAATAATAATAATAATAATAATAATAATAATAATAATAATAATAATAATAATAATAATAATAATAATAATAATAATAATAATAATAATAATAATAATAATAATAATAATAATAATAAATTGTATACAACATAAAATGTAGATAAGAAAACGGTTTTTTCGTTGTATGCGGCATATCTACAATAAAACCGTTAGGTATATAAAGAAGATCAGAATACTTATTTCTAACTTTCTCTACTACGTAACGTAAGACGGTGAGTATTGTAATCCACTAAAAAGTTCGATAGCGAGATTTCACCAGGAACACGTGTTTTGAGACCCCTTGAATAAAAATAATTAGAAAAAGGTGTGTTTGTCAGTGCGTCTGTATCTGTCTCTGTGTCTGTGTTTATCTGTGTCTCTGTCTGTCTGTCTGACTATCTCTCTCTGTGTGTGTCTGACTGTGTCTCTGTCTGTCTGCCTGTCTGACTATCTCTCTCTCTCTCTCTCTGTGTGTGTGTGTGTGTGTGTGTGTGTGTGTGTGTGTGTGTGTGTGTGTGTGTGAACAGCATAACTCAAAACAAAAGGTCGGTTAAAATCCAAATATGGTATTCAAACTCAACTCCTTCCACATGGGACACGGAGGTTTTAAAAAATCCCTCCTACTTCAGGTTACCCCTTATATACAGGTGGAAGGTACTGCTTCGGCCAAGCGTTAACCAGGGATTCTATATGATGAGTATAACAAAGTTGTCCAACACAATTATTGCCGATAAAGAACCGTTTCGCCGAAAAAATGTAGCAAATGTTTGGAGTCATCTAGTTTTTGACGAATGGTTTATTTCACTAACAACTCGGCAAACTTTGTGTGAACAACGCTGTAATGTATTTCTACCTTAACTCGAATGAATTTAGTCACAATTTATCATGTTAAAATGTCATGCAAAGTTTAATTTCTAACAGAGATTTGGCAACGTCACGTTAACATTAAATTGTGACTAAGTTTATACGAATTAAGTTAGAAATGCATTACAGCACTGTTCACATACTGTTTATGTGGCAGTGCAATAATAAACCATTTATGTCCTTTCGTCAAGAAGCTAGATGGCTGCAAATATTTGACATTTTTTTCGGCGAAACGGTTCTTTATTGACAATATCCAATATTGGCCCTAAAAGACCACTTAATTTCCTCAGCGACCTGTTTATCAGGCTTCAGGTTAATCTACGACACAAGACGACCCGCTTTACTTCCCTTCCGAAGGATGCCATGCTAAAGATTTTAACGCCCGAAAGAATATCCTTCACCCTCAGCCAGGTTTGAACCACGACCTCAGGAACCAGAGGCTAGTGTGTAGGTAACCCCCTATATCATAGAAGATAACCGTAAGAGACAAAATCTTACTGCACCAAAACTATAGATCTCTATAAAACACATTTATGTCATACATTTTTACTTTCTCTACCACGTATAGGAAGCAGGGGAAATATTGTATTCGACCCAACATTTCGAAGTCGATATTTCAAAGGAAATATATGTTTTGAGGTCCCCTGCATCCAAAAAAGTGTCTTTAGAAAAAGGTCCGTGCACGCGTTTGTGTGTCTGCCTGTCTCTCTGTGAACAGCATGACTCAAAAACACAAAATCGTTTGAAAACCAAAGTTGGTATTGAAGTTTAATAATCTTTCAAGCATGCGACACCAATATTTTGAAAAACATTTCTCCTTCACAAATTACCCTTTACATAGAAACATTTTCGAAAGTTTTGATTTTCTCAAAAATAACTAACGATTTTGATTAAAATGCCATATGTTTAAGTTACTTTGGTAAATTAAATATATAGGTATTTTAAATTTTCTGGCTATATCCCATGTAGTCCTGTTTACTCTTGATTACTTTTGCATAATTGGTAAACCGTAATAGACAGAACAAATTTTACTGTACAAAAGCATTTAAATCTCGTTAAAACACTAAAGTTATGTCCATATTAATTTTTTTGTGGAGTGAACCATTTCCGAGATATTCCTTGTATTTGTGAGTTTTGCAATACTTAGTTTTCTCAAATGGAAGGTCGATATTCACTTTTTTATCTCTTGGCTGTGCAAAGAGAACGGAATTTGAAAGCCACGAAATAGTGATCAGCTTTAAAATACTTGACTACCCCTGATAGCCTACTGTATTTCCATATTCCCCTGCACTTACAAGACAATTAGTAATATGGTAATTTCTGTAAATGTTTATCCCCACTAACACGAAGAAGATAGAGGAATATCATCTAAGCATTTGTAACAATAATTTATACACAAGTAGAGAAATCCATTTATGTTTTTGGTTTTAAATGGAGGTTAGAGGTGCGATCACTTGCAGCAAGGTGTTAGTGATAGAAATAAATATCCTATTTTATTCTTGGCCTCGGAATAGTATGAGCTACGCCGCAATAATAGCAGAGGCCAATACTGTACTCTCATTACTTGAAGCCCGCACTCTAATTATCTATTTAGTGGATGTGGGGTCACGAACACGATGACTGACTGAACCATCATCTCCAGAGGTGGCCCCGCTTCGAAGGAGATATGTATCGGCCTTTATCGGTTTGCCCATATCCTGTCCTTAAAGCTGGCCACGAGCTATTTCTGCTTCACGAACGGTCACTTCACAACCTGTAGCTCGTAAGCCCCTTGCACCAAATCATACACAATAATAATAACTAGCAATAGAATAATTATGCAATACTTTCTACTTTCTCTACTGGTAAGTAGGGGAAGTATTGTATTCCACCCAAAAATTCGATATCGAAATTTCACCGGAAATATATGTTTTGAGACCCCCTGAATAAAAAAATAAATAAAAAACAAAACATTTATAGAAAAAGGTCCGTGTGTGTGTGTGTGTGTGTGTGTGTGTGTGTGTGTGTGTGTGTGTGTGTGTGTCCGTCTGCCAGACTGTGGACAGCATAACTAAAAAAAACGAAAAGTCGGTTAAAACCAAAGTTGGTATTTAAGTTTAATGTCTTTCAAGGATACGACACGAAGATTTTGAAGAAAATAGGCCCACCCTAAACTACCCTTTACATGAAAAATTTTTCGAAAATTTTGATTTTCTTGAAAATGGCTCTAACGATTTTGATTAAAATGTCACCTGTTTGAGACATTTTTATAACAAATGAAATGTATATTTTGAATTTTCTGGCTATGGCCTACGTAGTCCTGTTTACTCTGGATGAATTTTGAATAACTCGTAAACCATAAGAGATCAACCAAATCTTACTGCACAAAAACTGTAGATTTTGCTAAAACACATAATTTATGTCGAAATAATTTTTTTGTAGAATGAACCATTTCGGAGATATTTCATGCTGTGTCAGTTTCGGAAAAATTAAAACTTTCGTGAAATGGAACATCATTGTTCATTTTTTATATGTATGTTAAGCGTGCAAAGAGAACGGGATCTCAAAACTTTAAAAGATTTGACTATCGCTCGAAGCCTACTGTATTCTAATATTCCCGTTGCACCTACAAGGAAATAAACAATAAGATAATTTGTACAAATTTTTATTTCAACTAACACGAAGAAGAAATAGGAGTAAGAGTTTGTAAGAATGGTTATAATGTTCGCAAAACTTAAAGGCATATGGAGGCGGGCCGTACTACAGACTCCAGCGAACCCTAAGCTTGCCCCTCCTACCAGCGCTGCCGAATGTGGTACAGGCTCTTATGTACAGAACTTCTGCCGGCACACGCACTACGCTTGGCAACAACGCTCCGCTTGAGCACTGGCCAGCGTTCACATGCCTTTAACTTTTGCGAGCAGTATAGTACACGAGTAGAGAAAGTCACGTGAGTGCAGCACATTAGACTTTTTTCTTTTTGATTAAAACAGATGCATATTATACAGGTCGCGCATTAGCTGTTGTTGAATGAAATTTCTAAATGAGAATTTAGGTGCAAGTCGCTCACCTTTACGGGAGCACTGGCATACAGAAGCAGAAACGACAGTCAGATGTTGCATAGCAGCGATGCCCAACGTTTGCGAAAGAAGGGAGCTTGTATTTACCTCCTTCCACTACCTATACGTGAACTTTGCCTTTCTTTAACCCCAACCGTGCATTGTATTGCAGTGATACGTATGTTGCGTTTGATTCACGAAGGTATTTTCAAACGTCATGCGATAAAAATGTATTCATTAGTGACGTTTTTGTTACTGCTTACATTTAAGAAGTCTATTAATATTTGGCGACAAAATTGAAGTACCCAGCCTTAGAAGATACACCAAGTGATCGTCGTGTAGCCTATTGCTATGTAGACTTTTAGTATAGTTCAATTTGGAGAGAGTCTATTTGCAAATATATGTATGATACGTATGTTGCGTTTGATTCACGAAGGTATTTTCAAACGTCATGCGATAAAAATGTATTCATTAGTGACGTTTTTGTTACTGCTTACATTTAAGAAGTCTATTAATATTTGGCGACAAAATTGAAGTACCCAGCCTTAGAAGATACACCAAGTGATCGTCGTGTAGCCTATTGCTATGTAGACTTTTAGTATAGTTCAATTTGGAGAGAGTCTATTTGCAAATATATGTAGAGCTATTTTCACTCTTATAGACATTCTTATTTCTCTATTTTAATCGACATAAGCATTACCAGAAAGTATCTTATTGCTAATTCCCTTGTAGGTGCAAGGGAGATATGGGAATACAGTAGGTTTTAAGCGACAGTAAAATGTTTTAAGAGCTAGTTGCTTTGCGATGCCTTTGAAATCCCGTTTTTCTTTGCAAGGTCAAGAGATAAAAGAAACGAATAATATATTCCAATTTGAAAAACGTATAAATATAGGCAAATTCAAACAATAAGAAAGAATATCTCGGAAATGGTTCACTGAAAAGAAAAACGAAGTATTTGACATAAATTGCGTGTTTTAACGAGATCCAAATTTTGTATTTAGTAAGCTTTTGTCTGACTCTTACTGTTTACCATTTATGAAAAAGTCATAATGAAGAGGTCTGCTGAGGACATTCTCAGAAAATTCAAGTTATGCCTTAGAAACTCCCATAGAATCGCCTGTTTGTGTCCGTCACTGGATACTGGCCGTCTGTCATTCCGACTGAGCAGTGAAGTAGGTTATAGCCGCTCACTTACAAAGTTCTCCAAAGAGAGAAGGTTGAACATCCCCAGTGTTGCCATGTCTGCCGAAGTAAAAGCAGAAGATTTGATTTGAAAAAAAAAACAGGAGGAAACAGTAGATTTTTAACCGGTTTTGCTTGGTGTATTATTATGACATAATAATAATAATAATAATAATAATAATAATAATAATAATAATAATAATAATAATAATAATAATAATAATAATAATAATAATAATAATAATAATAATAATAATAATAATAATAATAATAATAATAATAATAATAATAATAATTTAAAATAATTTTATTATTGTTATTGTTGTTACTGTTATTATTATTATTATTATTATTATTATTATTATTATTATTATTATTATTATTATTATTATTATTATTATTATTATTATATTATATAATTGTGTGCGTCTCACTTTCACTGATCAGCACATAAACAGGTGTCACTACTGCTACCAAGCGTCTCGTCAACGTCTCCTTCCATGTGTAGGCCAATCACAACTGTTACCTGCCAAAACATTCAGACGAAAGGGAAAGTGGTCGACCTGTTTACGTTCGGAAACCAGGTCAATTCCCTGACCAACCTCAACGCAACGTTTTTCGACGTGCCTCGCTTGTCTGAAAAAGGCGCTTGGAGTATTCCTTCACGTCTTTAAGTGATTAATTATTTGGAAACCCTGTGTGATTACTACCGAAGCTATGTCAGAAATAAGTTACACTACGCATTTTACAAATAATATACTGTTATCTTCGTACATTCTTGTGGAATTACGCATCCAATTTGTATCAAAAACCATTTATTTGTTTCGAAATCGGCTGATCAAAGAACAAAATGTCATTAGACCTTTTTGTTTGTAATGCTTCTATGAAGCACGTATTAGAAGGAATGTAATGACTTCCCTTCCATCCTGTATAAATGTTTCTGCACTTTTTTCTAAGCCAGATATTAAATGCTACGCTGCGAAGTTTTATGTATGTGTTTGGTGTAGTGTCTTCAAAAGCTCTAAAAATGCCCTTAAACCATAGACTTACTCACTCTAAACATGTGAATAAATGGGGATGACGATTATCATCTAGGAAAAACATTCACTGAGCGGGGAATCAACGTAACTACCACTCCACGTAGTTCGACTGCAGTACTGGTCACTGTGCACTCTATGTTTACATTCCTGAGGTTGCTGGTTCAAACCCGGCGGAGGGCGATGGATTCTTTTCGGGCGTCAAAATCCTTAGCATGGCTTCCTTCAAAAGGGGAGTAAAGTCGTTGGTCCCGTGTCGTAGATTTATGTCACGTAAAAGAACCTCAAGCCTGACAAAGAGGCCTCTGAGCAAAATTACCTGCCTTTCACGCCCAATACAGAGAACCATAGCCGTTATGGAACGTCCGTAAATAAAACTCATTTTCAATTTTTCTGTGTTTACGCTCTGTTCTGCACTCTACAAACTTAGTGAGAGACATTGTGATAAAATTGTTAAAACAACGTTGTAATTAAAAAAACTGCATAAATCAGTTGTTGCAACGTCACATAGTAAGAAGACAGAAGAACAAGAAAGTTCATCACTACAATCGCAGTTCTTTGTATATCTGTGTAAAATGACTATACATACCAATATGCCATTTTACGAACTACACCATCCTGAGTTTAAAATCTTCGTTAGGAAATATACTAAACTACTTGACAAGCAAATAGAGGACTGAGAAGATAATACAACATACAAATGTTTGTATTTTTAGCATTAAATATGTATCTGTCATGTCTATTTTTAAAATCAGATTTGTTGTTACACCCCTGATTGTGATGTTTAACAGTTCCAGGTCATCTGTATCACACCCTTCCCCTCTCAGCACTATCATTATATACTTGCAGGGCGCACACATTGCAAGCAAAAGGATATTTGTCCTACCTCTAGTGATGATAAACCTTGAAGTTTTTATAAAATCCCTCACAAGGATTCGTAGTATGAAGGGAGTGTCAAGAAAAAAAAGCAACACATCTCTGGGGGGAAACTATAGCTACATGGGTGGAAATTATAGCTACATGGGCGTCGGCAGACCCTTTTCCAGGGGAGTGGGGGGCACATATTGAAAGTTTGCAATCAAACAATACTAATTCATTATTTTGTTATCAAAAGTTATAGTATTTATTGTGGATAATCGTATTCATTTTTGCTGAATATAAATTGGGTAAATGTTTACAAAATCGGCCGCTCGAGAAAACGAATAAAACATAGAGTAATGGATGCAGTTTTTATTGCTGATTACGATTTTGAAAGTTTTATTTGGCGCTCAATCTTCTTTTTTGATTTATGAGGAAATTTCTTACGTGCGATGCAACGATTTTATTTCGCAAATAAATGTGTATAAACGAGTATAATATATTCTAGAATGATTGATTAATGTATTTACGTTGAAATTGTTGCATAAACACTGCCCAAGTTGTAACTATTTCGATAACACAGGACCCTGTCACCTCACTCATATACACACACTAAACCTAACCTAACATGGGCAAAATTTCGATAACACAGGACCCTGTTACTACGCTCATATACACACTAAACCTAACCTAACATGGGCAAAATTTCGATAACACAGGACCCTGTTACCACACTCATATACACACACTAAACCTAACCTAACATGGGCAAAATTTCGATAACACAGGTCACCCCACTCATATACACACACTAAACCTAACCTAACATGGGCAAAATTTCGATAACACAGGTCACCCCACTCATATACACACACTAAACCTAACCTAACATGGGCAAAATTTCGATAACACAGGTCACCCCACTCATATACACACACTAAACCTAACCTAACACAGGCAAAACGAAAACGAAGCTTGACCGCCAAATAAAACTTTCAAATTCGTAATCAGCAATAACAATTTCAACGTAAATACATTAATCCATCATTCTAGCATATATTATACGCGTTTATAAGCATTTATTTGGTAAATATCCACCGCATACGCGAAATAAAACCGCTGCATCGCACGTACGAAATTTGTTCATAAATCAAAAACGAAGCTTGAGCGCCAAATAAAACTTTCAAAATTATAATCAGCAATAAAAACTGTATCCATTGCACTATGTTTCATTTGTTTTCTCGAACGGCCGATTTTGTAAACAATTACCATCTCCCGGTTGTCTAGACTTAGAACGGGGTAAAAGCTTGATCTAGTATAATACATATTTACGTCTGATGGCGTCAGCCATTTTCATGTTTTGCAATTAAAATCCGAACTATTTTGAGGCCTTTCTGAAATACTTTCCAAAGGTTTTGTCTTAGAAGCATTCTTCACTTCTTGTCTATTCAAATTAGTACCTACGAGTACATGACTGTGTACAAGTTCACATTTGTTTATATTTAGAATGTTTGTACTCACCCCATCAATGTAAACATTAGCTTGACAGTTGTTTGCACACAGCGCCATGTGCACTTGTTCTTCACAGGTATGTAATGTTAAACAAATTTAAAATAATTCATCACGAGTAGAGGATTCTTCTTATCACTGCATACAATACACTTCCGTGGTGACTAAAGCGTGCACAGCGTTGAGGTTAGCTAAGGCTGCCCCTGTGGACTGTTCACAGTACACGTATACCGTTGAGAGTGACCAGTGACTGAATTTTAAATCAACAGGTTTACCAATCTAGAAAATTATAGGAATTGAGGCGAGACGGCACTGCCTATCTCGCCAATGTTAAATTCATGTACCTTAGGTGCACATTACAAAGGAGTTACTATAGTTATCTAAACGAAATTTTCAGGCCTCTTTAAATATTCTCACAAAAACTCGAAAATGGCTCGACCGGTTTGAATTTCTTTTTACTGGTAAGTAGAGGAAGTATTGTATTTCATCCAAAAATTCGATGTCGAGATTTCACCGGAAATATATGTTTTGAGGCCCCCTCAATACAAAAAAAAAAAAAAAAAAAAAACATTTTTAGAAAAAAGGTCCGCGCGCGCGTATGTGTCTGTCAATCTGTGAACAGCATAACTCAAAAACGAAAAGTCGGTTAAAAACCAAAGTTGGTATTTAAGTTTAAAGTCTTTGAAGGATACGACACGAAGATTTGGAAGAAAACAGTCCCACCCTGAACTACCCTTAAATGGAAATTTTTTCCAAAATTTTGATTTTCTTGAAAATGGCTCTAACAATTTTTATTAAAATTCCATATGTTTAAGAGATTTGTATGACAAATGAAATGCATATTTTGAATTTTCTGCCTATAGCCCATGTAGTCCTGTTTACTCTGGATGACTTTTAAGTAACTCGTAAACCGTAAGAGATAGACAAAATCTTACTGTACCAAAAATGTAGATCTTGATAAAACACACAATTTATGTCCGAATAAATTGTTTTGTAGAGTGAACCATTTCCGAGATATTCCTTGATGTTTGTGTCAGTTTCGGAAAGCAAACTTTCGTGAAAGGGAACATCGTTGTTCATTTTGTATATGTTAAGTGTGCAAAGGGAACGGGATCTCAAAACTTTAAAAGATTTGACCATCGCAAAAAGCCTACTGTATTCTAACATTCCCCTTGTTACTTACAAGGATATAAGCAATAAGATCATTTGTACGAATGTTTATCTCAACTAACACGAAGAAGATATAGGAATAATTCATCATCATCATGATCACGATCATTATCATTATGGTTGTTGTTGTTATTATTATTATTATTATTATTATTATTATTATTATTATTATTATTATTATTATTATTATTATTATTATTATTATTATTATTATTATTATTATTATTATTATTATTATTATTACCACTACTATCATCATCATCATCATCATCATCATCATCATCATAGCATTGCATATTAAGATATAATTCTTTTTAAGTTTTCAACATTTTTGGTCTAAACTTTCGGTGTAATTTTTTTTTTTTTTTTTTTTTTAATTACACATACTGGACCAAACGCAAAGAACTACATTTAAAATACTCCAAAATGCACTGACTTCTTGGACCTAATTCACAACTCTCAGTGACAAGCAAACTAATCATCTACAAAACTATACTGAAACCAATTTGGACATATGGAATTCAACTATGGGGTACAGCAAGCAACTCAAACATCGAAATACTAGAACGTTTTCAAACCAAAACTCTGCGAACCATTGGTAAGATCCCCTGGTACATCGGTAATAAGTACATCTACCATGATTTTAAACTCCCAACATTCAAACAGGAAATCGCAGCATACAGCCTGTCCTACCAAAAACGTCTCAACAATCATCCCAATACACTGGCAATAAATCTACTTGACAACAGCAGCAGCAGTACAAGCCGACTACAGAGAAACCAAGTGTTGGAATTGCAGTACAGATTTGCACCCAAATTATAATCAAATTTATGGCCAATGGGCCATAGTTTGTAAAAGTAATATGTTATCATTGTTACTTATTGTTCAACTATTGAACAGATTGTAATTTTGCAAATGTTTAAATAAATAAAAAATTACACATTTTACAGGAAAATTATTTCTTATTTTAATAACATAGTTCTGTTTATTGCACAAAAGGTTTATCATCAATTTGGGATGAATATTTTTTTAATAAACTGTACCAGAACATGAAAAGCATGTAAAACTGAGAAAAACAGTATTTAAGTTTACACATTTTGTTATTCACCTTGGCGCTTTATACAAATGTACGCTGTTCACTACCAGATACAAGGCTGAGCATTAGCAGTGGTACCAACGGTTAAAAGAAACCTTTTAATTCTGTTTCAAAACAACACTTAGTTCAGAAAACTATGGTTACTAGTAAAGATATCGTAAAGTTTTTATATGTTTGCAAAACCGTTGTGGCTGCTTGATCAACACCTAGATATATAAAATACTAATTAGGGGTCAAATATTTCTCAAATAAAAATTTTAACCACATTTCCTATTCTAAACATTTCAAAGCTTAATAACAATAAACAACTCTTGTTTTAATATAATTGAAGTGCCTTCTCACCATATCGCCATTTCTCAAATATTTTCACCTGCTCCGATTTTGTAAGAATTCACAGCGACCTACTTAATGAGTACCTTCATGCCAGTGAATTTTTCAATTCATATTTTTGATTCAGAAATATTTGTGGTGGAACTTTAGGTGACACCGAATATAGCACTAATTTAGAGTGAAGTTTTAATATTCAAGTACATCTGTACTTAAGAATAAACACGAACTATCGCTCAGAAGTCTGTAAACACAAGTACACTCTGGGCTGTAGTATACAACTCCTTGAAGAATTAAAAGTCACTTTTTTCAACAATCGCTAGTTTAGATAATAGTAAAGATTGTTCGATTATTTTGATTTATCAGTAAACTTGTCAACAATCGTGCTTCTCCTCCAACAAATCTTATCAGCTTCTAGAAATATGTCCTCAGATCTGCATGATATTTCTGATTAGACTAGAAATAAAACTGAATAGATTACATGGAAAAATAAAGTCTTACGGCACATCAGAAATATTATCACAAGAGGGTCTAAATTGCCGATAAATTCATGAATATAGTGAGCGAATTTCGCTAGAAAGCTCAGACACCGGTTTTATAACTATTTCATGAAGGAATGAACCTTCTCCCCATCCCCGTGGCACAACAGCCCATTCGGGTCAAGGTCTACTGCCCGACCGCTGCGCCCCCACCTCTGTCCACCACAGGCGTCATGAGTGGGGTGCTGTACTGGAGGTGGGATGTGGTCAGCGTCCTAGTCCCTCCCGGCCGGTTAAGAGGTCTTCGGCTACTTTTCAATCAAGTAGCCTCTGAATTGACCTAACGAGACTGGGTGCACCCTGTGCCAGACCTCCCAATGAGAGATAAATCCCCACTCCGGTACCAGGGATCAAACGCGGGTCCTCTGCGACAGAAGCACGCGCGCTACCACTGCTATGGAGGCAGTCTCATAAAAGAATGAGTGAATTTATATAAAACTTTCCTAATAGTATAATATACAAGGAGAGCTTAATTACCATTATACTCATGTTTCCGTGAGTCAAGTTAAAACATTTTATAAAATGTTTTTAATATTCTGAGCTGCATGTCATTTTCACTGGTGTCCGACACTTTAATCATGTATTTGTTACTCGATTGTACATCCGAGAATCGATAGTTATGCCTTCAGCTTGTATTATATTGGCCTTCACACGTGATACAGAAAGTATATGTATGATATAATCTTTTACAAAGCAGACTTTCAAAAACGAGAATACAAACTGAAATTACTAAAATGCTATTTACAATATTAGCACTAATTATCACATAAACAGAGTAGCTTTATTTCGTATATGGGAATCGATAGCTTTGCTTTCAGCTGCGTGAGAATATGCGCAGACGGCGAACTATTAATTACTACATGCGGATCTTTTGCTTGGTGGTTAGCAGTGTCTTAATGAACAGGTACACGTTTGATTGGAAGATTAGCAGTGTCGTAATGAACAGGTGCTCCTTTGATCGTTTATTAGCAGTAACGTTATGAACAGGGGCATCTCTTATTGGTGGTTAGCAGTGTCGTTATGAACTGGTGCACCTTTAATTGGTGGATATCACTATCGTTATGAAGAGGTGGATATAATGAGATCCATTACAGTGGCGTACAAGTGCTACATAATCACATGGTCAAGCATAAAATAGCTAAGAGCATTACTTTCCATGTCTTTTTGAAAGTTTATTCCTTGTATGTTTACTTTCCCTACTACGTATAGTAAAGTACAGGAAGTATTGTATTGCACTCAAAACTTAGATGTCGAGATTTCATCGAAAATATATGTTTTGAGGGCCCCTGAATCCAGAAAAAGCATTTTTAGAAAAAAGTCCGTGCGTGTGTCTGTGTGTCTGTCAGTCTGTAAACGGCATAAGTAAAAAACGAGAAGTCGGTTAAAAACCAAAGTTGGTATTTAAGTTTAATCTCTTTCAAGGATGCGACATGAAGATTTTGAAGAAAACTGCTTCATCCTAAACTAGCCTTTACATGGAAAATTTTTCGAAAATTTTGATTTTCTTGAAAATGGCTATAACAATTTTGATTAAAATGCCATATGTTTGAGATATTATTATGATAAATGAAATGTATATCTCGAATTTTCTGGCTATAGCCCATGAAGTCGTATTTACTCTGGATGACTTTTGCATAACGGTAAACCGTAAGAGATAGCCCAAATCGTACTATACAAAAATGTAGATCCTGCTGAAGCACACAGGTTATGTGTAAATAATTTTGTTTTTCTTTTTGGTGGAGTGAACCATTTCAGATATATTGCTAATTATTTGTGAACTTCGTCCGTAGGTATATATTTAACTCAATTATACGTTTCCCGGTTATGCGTTTTTGCCATTCATATTACGTCACACTTCTCTGGTTCCCAAGTAGTAAATATTTTACGGCATATTTTCATTTATACAAGAAGTTTATGAAGTTAAAATATATTATTCATCATTTATGACGCAGCGTCTATGGCCCAAAGTTATCAGGAGGTAGGCGCCGGGCAGTCGGAAACCGCACCCTCCCCAGCATAAACTTCAGAAGTGTTATCGCCATATAATTATAATCTTCTAGAAGTTTCACCATCTGGAACGCTCCGGGAAATTTGCAACGGCTGTAAGAAGCGAGCACACTCGCAAGTGAGTCGGTGAGTGAGTTAATGAGTGAGCAAGTCGGCAAGCTAGCGAGTGTGTTCCTGTTACGATAAAAAGCCTCGTTCTTCGAGCGAGTTTGTGACGACTGTGGCGACTTGCAGCGAGTGCTGTTGCTGCAAAGGATTCGAGACGTCTTGTATTCGACTCTCCGGGAGTGAACCGTCCGGAAGAAGAGGTTACGTCGTGCGCATTTCATTACGATGCGAAGAGGGTGAAGTGATGGGGGAATTGAACTAGCTCACATTTATGAAGTGACAGTATGAGTTAGACGAAGTCTCAGCCATAGTTGAACTAAGTTAATAAGTGACAGTGAAAATTAGTGAAGAGACAATTTAAAAATGGACTGATCCTCACCATCCCATCCTATGTTGTGCGTAAAAAGCTTAATTTTATTTCGGGGCCTCTTTATCAGGCTTGAAGTTCATTTTGTCTACGACATGAGACCACAGGCATGAGAACGATAATGACTTTTGCCCCGAAAAAAAAAGCAATCGTCCTCCTCCAGGTTAGAACCCCCGACTTCGGGAACTAGAGGTTAACATATGACTCCTAGACCACGGAGTACATCGGAATAGCTGGTAGAGAAAGTCACATTATTGGAACCAGACCTTTTTGTACCTTAGACAGTAGTAACAAATTGATAAATGTAGATATAGGACAGACATGTAGGCATTACACCAAAAGGGAACAAAATTGTATGATTAAATAGGCCAAGTCTTGACCTTCTGTAAATTCAGTTCAAGTGGTTTATCTACCACAGATGCATGTTCAGATCAAAGTTGTCCGAGTTCTCAGAAGGTTGCATTCTTCTACTGATAATACCTAGCTAAAAATAGATGCCGTTACCGATTGGCCAATATTTATGATAAAGCACTTTCTCTGCAAATGCAATGTTCAGTAATAAAACAATATACATGATGTATCTTTTTTGGTGTCAAATATTTTGGGTACGCCCTCCCAACAGTAAAAAAATTCATAGGAACATGAGTCTGAAAATTATTTATTGCTGAGTTACAAGACAAAATTCAAGGCTACAACAATTGCTCAAGTGATTTTCTCCTGATCCGATGTATACCCTAAACTGCGTGTTTTGGTTTAAGTTCCTGGAGTGTTTCATATTTGGCCATTTCCAGTGTGGATACACTCTTCAGTACCAATATCCGGTACAGGTGTCGCATAAATCAGGGAAGTTAATTGTCCCCAGACGAAGAAAGCCATTGGATTAAAATCAGGAGATCGAGCAGGCCATAATGAATCCCTCGACCAATTATCAATCAAGAAATTATGTACTGCCCGACTGAAATGAGACTGTGCAACAGCGTGTAAAAACCACATCGTTGTATGATAAAGACGTATCATCAATTAAATGCTGTAACTTATTTCCGAGAAACCGTAGATACATCTCTGCATTTGACAGTGAGGAAAGAATTAGGTATTCATAAATGATTACACTTCAAACATTTAGGCAGAACCTCTGTTGATGTCTGTCCTGCAGTACTTAATGAGGGTTTTCATTGGCCCAGTTATGAATATCATGAAAATTGGAGATGTGTTGTAAACAAACCTAGAACAAGCTGCATGCTAAGAAACTCATGAACATAGCACAATTCTGTGACATGTGATGGGCAGAAAGTTCTTCTTGGCTCAAAGTCCGCCAAATTTAATTCTTGCTTACTTTATATCTGTCTTCTGGTGGTTTGCATAATTGAATTACTTACAATTTAAAACGATATTAGGGCTTACAGAGTAATTGCTAATTAAAAAGTAGGAGATCCCACTGAAACACTGTATAATAATCTATTTGCTTTAAAATTTTGGTGACAATACTTCGAGAGAAACGGAGAAAAAGGTCCCAAAAGACTGTGTCATGTCTGCCTTAGGGCTTGTTTAGAATTTAGCAGATAAATAAAACTAAAGGAATTTTCAAGTCACGGTGAAGTATTTCTGAAATAATTATTGATCAAATTTTCCCACTCCGATCAGCGTGACACTACAGTAGTGTAAGTTTGCAACATGTGGGCGTGCCTTCACGGTTCATTCGTTTTGCCAATCTAAAGCAACACTGCGTCCGCCCTCTTTTGTCTGTTTGAGTCCATTCTATGAAATGGCTTGCTTGCCTGGTAGAAAAATAAATATAAAACACTCACGCTGGGCAGTGACGAGCTCCTAGTTCCTTCATCGAAGCATCGCACCTACCGATATGCAGACTTTTAAAATCTGCATGCAGCCTTAAAAAATTGTTACTCAAAAGCAATCATTTCTTTCTTAGCAACAAGTTTTATAACTCTAGATTAATGGGGTTGCATTTCTTACGTCACCATAGAACACCAGGTTATATATTTAATGGGAAAATATATGGAGTTCTACATCTAAAGGTTTAAAATTGAATTTCCTTATAAAGGGATAGAATGAGACTGAGAAATGTAATGCCATAGCTGGGATTTAAACCACAGACTTTTCAGTCTCACTCTATCCTTTAAAACCTTGTTCTACACACGGTTAGTGTGGAAGAACAATTTATTTTCCATTCATTGACCTTACAGTTGGTTAAACTATGAAGTCAAACACTGATGTACAGTGTCATTAAGGTATAGTCGTCATTAGTAAGTAAGTCGCCATTAAGGTATATTAGCTTATGCGAATTTGGGATCTCCTTGTATGGTTCATCGCGAAAATGCAAGTGGATTGGGGAATTTAATGTCGTGTCGGCATGTTTGCCATGGTAGCTCAGTGGTTAGATCAACCGATGGAGATCGGAAGATCCATAGTTCAAATCCCAGCTATGACATTGAATTTTTTCAGTCTCATTCTACCCTTTTACAATCTTGTCCTACGCACGGCTAATGTGAAAGAACAACTAATTTCCATTGAATTTCATTGTTTGGATTAATTTAATTTATATACACAAATTTCTTATTAGAAAGATATTCGTGGATTACTACTAGTAACATAAACAAACTGTTCTGAGTGCTTGATACTGGATCCTATAGTACTAACACGCTGGTTATTGTGTATAAAGGGTTCTGCTTCAATCTCTACATAAGCATTTAAAGTAGGACACATTTTGCTTCTTCTTTAGCTCTTTTCTTCTCCATCTACTTTCTGCTTTGTCTGGACCTTTAAATTCTTCGTTTGTTATAATCAATTTCCTCTACAAGCGTATTACATCCTACAGTTATCAAATTGCTCTAAAATTTACTTCCTACTGGTTCTAAAGAATCTTTAATCCTCAAATTTTTGTCTGTAGATTGTCACTTCTTATTTCAAGGTTCGTGCATCATACACTGTCCAAATCTTAATCTCTTATTCGCATCTGAAACACAATTTTACTCTGTGTCTTGGCCTAAGAGATCATCTTCCTTTCTAATTTTCAGAACATTGTACGCGTGCCTATCTGCAACTCAATCACTGAATAACTGGGTTCTTAATGCCTGCCGTCCTCCATGGTCTAGAACAGGCTGTTCAAAATCCCCGAGTTTGAATATGGGTACACGCGAGTACGCAGCAGAGTTGCGCGGAGCACGACTGTAGAGGAAGTGGCAGTCAACACGTCAATGGGCAAAGATCATAGCAACTTCACTCATTCCACGTCGCAGGTACCAGTACCCACTGCGCCGTGGCGACAGCTTACCCCAGAGCAGAGCTGTGCGGCGTGTTGCAGGTTTACTCACGCAAGGCGGCGAGTACGCGGTTACACACTGGCAGGCAATTCAGGTGGGAGTAACATACTAGTCTCTGGTTCCTGAGTTCACAGGTTCAAACCCGACGGAGGGTGATGGATTTTTTCGGACGTAAACATCCTTAATATGCCTTCCTTCGGAAGAAAAGTAAACTCGTCGGTCCCAGCTGTAGATTTATGGCGTGCAAAAGAACCTCAAACCTGATAGGAGGCCTCTGAGCAACATTAAACGGTATTTGACGCCCAATACAGATAGAATGAGACGCTGAGGACTATAGCTGTTAAGAAGCATCCATAAATAACAATTTTATTTTTTGCTACTGGAACCTAATGAATTTCATGTTAACAGATTTCGCCGGAACGTTGATTGCCTTAACTGCCGTGACTTAGTAAGTAAGGGAGCCCAATAAGAGATTTTGGGATTCACTCAAGTGCATAAGGAGGTATACCTTGCACTCTGTTGAGTACCGCCACCATATATAAGCCCTCTATATAGGTTCGTGCGTCTGGTGCAGCCGATCAGAATAGTAAAAAGCATAGTTAAAATTATTAAACGCGTTAGATTAAGATAGGGTGGGTTAATTACATGCCGAAAAGTGTGTATTTCAATAATCTGTCGATTTGAGCGTGATTAAGGGAGTGGGAGAATCACAAACTTGCAAACAGAAAACGTCACCTAGACATTCTCGAGCGCAGTCGAATTTTGTTTTATTCTGAAGGAAATAATTCAAGGATAACGGGAAAAATATAATCTGCAAATTTCTACAAACCGAAATAACAAAACTCGTCAATGAAGTTTAGAGCCTGTAGCTGTAGTGAAGCATGTGTGCCCCACTCCGCGCCTCGACTCGGGTGACAGTACTACGCGGGTCGGAATGTCATACTTTCTTCCCTAAGGTGAGTAATATACTATTTATTATTTGCATGCTATTTTCCGTATATTTTATGTGCTACATTCAGTGATTTAAAAAAGTGAAAAAAAAAAAATTTCAAACCGTCGTATTAGGAAAATCTCTTCAAATTATCGTCAGATTATGGGTCACTACGACTAGGACATCAAGCTGAACCGTCTGTATAATAATCTGAGGCGCTCGAGTATTTCAAAATAGCGATTCCTCTTTTTCTTTTTTACATTTTTTATATTTTTGAAAGACTGTAGTCGCTCCCCCACCGGCGAAAGGATATACGTCACATAACATTTTTCTCTTTCTAGTATTTAATCTTCAAAATCCATTAGCCCCCCACGACGGTCGAGTAAATCCCCGTTTAGTATCGTACTATAATAAGTGATCAACACTTAATTGCCTGGCTAATGACTTTATCCGGTGACAAAATTGCAACTCATGATTCTTACGTTATACATCGATTTTAACACGTGGAAATTATTTATCGCAGTTATTTATCTATCTGGCTATTATTTCTTTATAACATTATTTATCTTATCAGTAAATAATTCTGCTACCACCCTGGAACTGTTAGGGGCTTCCTCGCGCCTCTATGGTCTGTCTACCTAAAACCTATAGCCTCATATAGTTTTCTCACTTTGTAACTACTTCCTGGGGATGTTAGCCACAGTAGATCTATAACGGTTGCAGGGGACGAAGTGTTCCCCTTCCTTGCATAGCCCATACCCATATATAAAATATTACGTGGTAATACACAGTGTTTCTGTCGATACTGTGAAGCTTACGACGTGACGCCGGCAGGCGCCATCCAAGAGGCTCAAGATCAGTTACTTCACACCAATGCGCGGCGAGTAAACAACGTTACAATGGAGATGCCGGAATAAAGACTATTCCAGACTATTCGAGAAGTTCGGGAAAAGGTGGATTTCGAGAAAAACACGCGCTAATAATTATCGCCTACATAAGCGAATGCAGTGTTGAGAGAAGCGAGTCGTTAAGTGTTGAACGAGATAGCAGTAGTTTTAAGTGTTTAGAGAATGTGTGTATCGTCAGAGACAGCTGTGGACATTTTATCGCCGCGTTGGAGTTGTTTTTGTGTGAAGCAGTTTTAGTGAGTGTGATCGTAGAAGTCAGCAATTAGGCACAGAGGGTAGAAAAACAGTGAAGTACGTGTCAAGGATATAATTGGACAAAACAACTGAACTGCAAGGTCACGACGAATTGTAAATCGTGTTAACGACGAAAAAAGAGAACTGTGTTTTGTGATTCAATTTTATGGGAAATAAACTGACAGAAAAAAGTGACTGAAGTGTCATGTTATGTTACATTTCTTTATGTCCAAACTAATTAATAATGTAGTAACAGTTGTATTATTTTATTTAAGGTTCAACAGCATAAACTAGAAGAAAATAAGTTATGCAAGGTAAGCACGATATTAGCAAACGCTTTATGAATTAATGGTAGACACTAAACTAAATATAAATGACATTATATACCTGTGACATGCATTATTATTATTATTATTATTATTATTATTATTATTATTATTATTATTATTATTATTATTATTACTATTTGCTTGGAAAGATAGGCCTATCTTTAATAGAAGTATAGTCACCATGAACACATTTGGAAGACAGGCGGTGGACAAAAAGTGTTGCAGGTTAGCGAAGGCACATTTAGAAGTATAAATAAGAAGTAACTGTGAAATTCTGTAGTAGCATTTTCGAGTTAGGAACACGCCTTTCTGGAAGCATAAAAGTTGTACGTTAAATACACAGCCAATGCTCCCTACTGAAGAGCAAGACGGTGCGGGTACCATGACTAAGGAAAACATTTCACATAACCAAGCTACTGTTCTGTAAACAAACCTTTTATATAGATCTATGAACCTACTGACGTATATTTACAGAAATGACTTCAGTAGCTACTGCTGCTAATTTTAGGTAAAGATGTCTTAAGATGATAACTGGAAAATCCAATATGGCTGTGGTCAGAGGTGCCAATTGCATATACATGTGCCACACCAAACTTGTAACGGGCTCGTCATACCTGGTAAGCGCTAGTTATGTATATGATTCTGTTTCCTTCTAAAGTTCATAGTTCTGGCATTGTCTTTGTGATATTTTCAAGCATTAATCTTCAAAACTGCACAATCAAATTTGTTCTAACAATTACGGGCCGGTTTTGCCAACGGATGTTAAATTTTAATTCGAAGCGATTTAACATCGAAGTTAAGAAACATTTTGTTTCATCGATCAATTAGCTTTAAACCAGTGTTAAATTAACTTCATAAATGTATTTGTCCATAAGCTTAAACCATGTGTCGGTAACAGTATCAGGTGTTATATGAATATTGCTCTATTAAATGTGTATAAATAATTCTTTAAAGACTACACATGAAAAGTTGAAAAAGTCTATGCAACTTCCAAAAATATGTAAAACTATCAAAATTAAAAAATCTGGAAGAGCACCAAGACTTGTAGTGAGTGACTGAGCGGGGTGTAAGGGTCCGTCGAGAACGAGGGCCCAGTCCAAGGCCTGTAAACAATGTAACATCGTTTATTCTTGTAAATTAAAACTGACATTTTCCATTAATTTGGCCAGTAGGACGTTTTAAAGTGGAAACAAATACCTTCTGGGGCTAGTATAAACGTTACGTATTACAGCATTATGTAAAAAGCTATTCTTCTATATATTTTACGCTATTCACTACATACTTAACCTGGGAATGCTTCAAATCAAGTGATAAGCACTGAGTTACATACAACATAGAACATCCGTAAACAACATTCAAATGTTTAGACGTGCTAACGAGCTCTTGGTACTGAAAGGAAAAAAAAAAAAAAAAAAAAAAAAAGCAGAATCGCTAACGTTCAAATGGCGTATTTACAAAAGTGTAAACATGCAACATGAAATATTTTAAAGACGGCTAAGGCACAAAACATGTACATCAATTTTACACAGCTTTTTTAATGAGTTGCACAATTCTCCCGAAGAAATCTTTTGTCTATCTTCTACGATTTCCTACTCGTACATGTTGGTATCTCGTTATTCACATGTTCTATACTGAGGAGGAAATTTATTCTTGTGATGATTAATTTACATGGTAAATATGATATAAATATTCTAAGAAGTATGTTTGCACCATCCTTACAATTAATTGTATATTATGTAAATCTACTCAGGGGTCTCCGTCTAGGGGATATGTGAATAGCGACCACAAGGTACCCAAGCTGAGCAGAACATTACTTCCACTTACTGGTGTTTTGCTCCTCACTGTAACTTTTCTATCTGACCTTACCTTGGTCATCTCTTGTTCTCTTCCGACCCCGATGCTATTAGGGTTCCCGAGGGCTAGGGAGTCTTTATTTTTTCAACCTCTCCATTTCTCTAACTTCTGTATAAAACCTTAACCCCTAACATGCTGACCTGTCATGGCATGTAATGCGTCCTCTGATTGGTAATCAGAGGATATGGTCGGTATATTTATTTTGATAATTCTCCCGGTCAGGTCGGTGAGATCCGTAAACCAACGACAGGTGTAGTCCTCCAGACATTCTGGGGGTTGTGAGAGAGCGAAGTGACCGCCAAAACATAAAAATATGGTGCTCTCTAAAAAGCGGTTACATTTACTGCTAAGTCTCTTCAATATTTATGAAGTGAAAAATATTGGAGAGCAAGAGGATTAATGACTTCATTGTCAGAAATCCAGCATTAGCTAACAACAACATATTATGTAAATATACACATTTTATTTCTAACGATCTACATCCTAAAGTTAGACTCCTTTGGTCTAATCTCCTTAAAGGGTCTATAGATCGACATTATATAGTACACAACATTACACAAAAATCAATCACTACGGAGAAGGCTTCACAGACAATTTACAGAAAATCCAACGTATAATTCATTCTGTTATCTGACTTTGTTTGTAGAACTTTCTTTGCCGTTCATTTAAAAACTATTTATGCAGAGTAATTCTTTTGTAGCTAATGAAATATTAAATATTCCTTCTGCAATTTTATAAATTGTTATTGCTATATATAAGGTTAATTTATCGCATTGATATCTCAAACACATATTTTAATCAAGATCGCAGATCGCCAGAGACAATGAAAATAAAAATAACGATTTTTTACCTTGCAAAGGGTAGTTTGAAGTAGAAGGATGTTCTTGAAAATCCTCTTTAACCTGGATCTGAAAAAAAGTACGACATGAGGTAATTATCGGATTTTTATTTAAGGTTACGATGCTTACAAACACACAGAAAGACGTACACACATATCATACAAAGAGGGGTTGTTTAAAGAGTGCTTTTTTGGTTTCAGCGAACACCTGAACATATGTATTTGCGGTGAAATCTCGATATAGAATTTCTAGGTGTAAAATGTTACTTCCCGAGTGGAATAGTTCAGGCAGTAACGTCTTGGCCCACATTTGGGACGTCGCGAGTTCGATCCCCGTGACCTACCTTGCAGACCCATGGGTATTATTCGGAGGTTTCCCCGGGTCGCCAGGAGAATGCTGGGAAGAGTTTCCATATCCTCCGATTTCCTGTCCTTCCATTTCGCTACGTTAATCATTTCATTTCACCCTTCATCCCATTAGATTTCTTTCAGGGTTAGAAGCGTCGACGAGCGTCGCGGCAGCAGCCCGGCAGGGGGAACAAATGCGCTCTACAAATCTCGTTGCCTGGATTGGAGGGTGAGCCTATTGGTTTCCTGGACCCCCATGGGACACCCCAAGCCCAAGAGGGCAGGGGAGCCGATTTCCGAGTTCTGCCACTCACCCCCCCCCCCCATGGAAGTACGAACCCGAAGGGGTGGGAGAGGAACCGCCTGAGTTAACCCTGCCCCGGGGTACTTCTAACTAGAAAAATGTATGGACCCTGCCCTCTGCTCTCTCGTGGCAACGTTCCGGCCACCCTTCGGATTCATTCGGCTCATCCATCCTCCCGGGGGGTGCCTCGTCAGTGGCATAAGCACAAAACATAGCCTTTCGGTCGAGGTGCTAAGTCCCCCTCCACAGGCTGTCATACAGTTATAGAGTCAACCGTAACGAAAGTATGTTGATTTAGACTCATTGATTCTTTGATGGATTTATTCTTCTTCTTTCTGGTGTGTGTTTTTCGGTTGATTTTATTTTTCTTCTTTTCCCTGTTTCGTTCCAAGAAAATGGTGTCATTTTCCTCATTCCAAAATGCAACAGAATTTTTTATTCTCTCATCCATTATTTGTTTTTCTAAAATCCCATATTGTAAGACTTTCTTAGTGTGGACGACCTTCTGATATTTCTGAATTTCTGAGAATTACTCTTTTCAAACAGTGAATATCTAAGACTGGATATCTAATGTGGCAATAAGAATCATTTTGGCATCTTTATCTCTCTTATCGCTTCCTGGAGTTTTCGCATTTTCCTGAAGGCTCAATGTAATCTGACTTTCATAATATTTCCTGTTCTACACACCTCAAAATTAAAACTAATTGTATTAATACAAAACTTTCTCTTGTGGAAGAGTTAGTATTCAAACTAAGGATATACATACATAGAATAAAGCATTGAACAATTCAACATAGAACCAATGGATGAAATCTCCGTTTAGATGACTGATATAGTAAGCATTTTCTCTGAATTTGAGTTTCCTATTACTCTGAATGAAATATACAAGGTACTTAAGTCCTAATAATATACAACAATTCCAGTGCGTGCACTCACATGACTTTATCTACTTACTCCTGTACAAACTATTCTTAAAAACGCTTGTACTATTCACTTCATGTTAATCGAGATATAATTTTGTATAAATAATTTTATTAGGTACATATTTCGTTAAGGTACAATAGGAATAGAAGATAGGCTTAAGCGATAGTCAAATCTTTTAAGAGCTAGTCGCTATTTGATGGAGATAAAATACAATTCTATTTGCATGTACAAGACATTAAATATAAGAATTCCCTATTTGATAAAAGTATAACTAGTTGAAAATTCAAAACAAATAACAAGGAATATCTCGAAAATAGATATTCTCGCAAAAAAAAAAAAAATCTTTTGACATAAATTAGCGCCTAAATGACATCTACACTTTTTGTATAGTAAGATTTTGTCTATCTCTTATGGCCTACCAGTTAAGCAAAAGTCAACCAGAACGAAGTGTGTATGTGTATGAATGTGTGTACCGGGTGGAAAGGAAGTCATTACATTAATTTAAATCAGTGATAGATCTTGGTATTTGGAACACATATCTTACGTTTTTGTCTTAGACAGTTTCCTACGGAGATATTTTAGTTTTGTCGAAAACAAGCTGGCGACACTGCAGATTGTGAGGGTGTCACTTTTCCTAGCTCAGTACACAAACAAACACAAAAACGGTGCTTCTTGAGAACACAAACACATACCTTGCCTTGTCCTTCCGTGTTTACTGAGCGAGTGTAGGCCAATCACAAGCGTTAGCTCCCAAAACATTAAGCGAAGGCGAAAGTGCCAGAGCTGTTTACATCCACAAACTAAGTCAATTCCCTGACCAACCTCAACGCAACGTTGTCGACTTACTTCACGTGTGAAAAAGCTGCTTGGAGTATTCCTTCAATTCTTTTAAGTGATTATTTCGATACCCTGTGTGATGTCTCATAACTACTACCGAAGCTATGTCAGAAATAAGTTACTCTGCGCATTTTACAAGTAACAAACTGTTATCTTCGTACATTCTTGTGGAATTATGCATCTAAGTTGGAATAAAAACCATTCATTTTTTTGAAATCGGCTGATCAAAGAACAAAAGGCCATTCGACTTTTTTGTTTGTAGTGCTTCTATGAAGCTCATATTAGAAGGAATGTAATGACTTCCCTTCCATTCTGTATATGTGTGTGAATGCGAACATAACTCAAAAACTCAAAGTCAGTTAAACACAAAACTTGGCATTCAAGTTCAACATCTTCCACGGATGCAACAAATGATTTTCAAGAAAATCTCCCACTGCAAACTGCCCACTACACGGAAACGTTCACGAGCTTTTCAAAAATTGCTCTAACGATTTTGATTAAAATCCATATATCTAAGCTATTTACTTGCCAAATAAAATGCATATCTTTAATTTTCTGAAAATATCCTCGGAAGTCCTCTTCATTTTAAAGGGATTTTGCATAATATTATGTATCTGGTAAATTTAAATGATAGATGAAAACGTCTATGTAAACAAATCCAGATCTCTTTAAAACACAATTTGTTTAACAAATTTGTGTGATATTTTTGAGATATACGTGCTTGATGTCGAGATTAATTCTTTTGATATCCTGTCGATTTTCAATTGTTTCTCGCGATTGCATGGAAAGAGTATGGCATTTTAAGAACAGCAAATAGCGTCCAGTTCTTAAAATTTCACTATGTTTTTTTGTAGTGTTTAACGCCCGCTTTTAGTATTTCATTATGCTATTTCCTTTATATCTATGAGGAAAAGTGTAATGTAGATATTTTTGCAAAAGTTATCGCGATTAGAATGGTGTGGGTAGAAAATATACTTCGGTAAGAATATTTCGGCCCATTAATCACAGATAGTATAGAAAGTCATCAAAATGTTAACTATAATGTTTATAGACACACACATACAGGCAAGCAGACAGGTATATACGCATGTGTAAACCTGAAGAGCTTTGCAGTGTTCTAGTTTAAATGAAGGAAGTCACATCCATGGAGGAAGCAGTATTTCCGGGTATATGTTTTTCTTTTCGCTATAAAAAACCTTCATTAGTATATAGAGGAAAGGTAATAAATTATCACATCGATCAAATCTTTGTCTGCTCTAGAGATTTGTTTATTTGGACGTACGTATGTTCATTATATGAACGCAGGACCGTGAAGTGTTTTTGCTGCTGAATTTGCCACATAATGTCACGTTAACCTGCTTTTTTATGTATGTCGTACATGTTACGAACTTGAAGTCATATGCTGTTTCATCAGTACAACATGCTGCATAATGGGAATAACGCTAAAAAGGTACACTCTACTATAATACCCTATGTTAATTGGTTTCTTTTGTTATGGTTGTTAATGTGGCGTTTAATTTCTCCATTTTCATTGAATTTCACCTTACCTCATCAGCTAGTAAGGAATCACATTTCAAAAAATATTATTGTTGCACTCACATGACTTTCTCTACTCTTGTACTAACCATTCTTGCAAACTCTTATTCCTTTATCTTCTTCGTGTTAGTTGAGTTAAACATTTGCAGAAATTATCTTATTGCTTATTTCCTTGTAGGTGCAACGGGAATATTAGAATACAATAGGCTTTGAGCGATAGTCAAATGTTTTAAAGCTTTGAGATCCCGTTCTCTTTGCACGCTTAACAAAAATGAATAACGATGCTCCATTTCACGGAAGTTTTACGTTTTCCGAAACTGGCGCAAATAACATGGAATATCTCCGAAATGGTTCACCCTACCAAAAAAGGGACATAAATTGTGTTCTAACAAGATCTACATTTTTTTGTATAGGAAGATTTGGTCTATCTCTTATGGTTTACCAGTTATGCAAAAGTCATCCAGAGTAAACAGGACTATGTAGGCTATAGCCAACAAATTCAAAACACACATTTCATTTGCCATAAAATATCTTATACATATGGTATTTTAATCAAAATCGTTTCGAAAAATTTTCCACGTAAAGAGTAGCTTAGGGTGGAGGAATTTTCCTCAGAATCTTCGTGTCGCACCCTTGAAGCATATTAAACATAAATAGCAAACTTGGTTTTTAACCATTGTTCGTTTTTGAGTTATGCTGTTCACACACAGACACACACAGACACACACACACACACACACACACACACACACACACACACACACACACACACACACACACAGGGACGTTTTTCTAAAATTACTTTTTTTTTTTTTTTTTTTTTTTGATTCAGAGGGCCTCAAAACATATTTCCGGTGAAATCTCGACATCGAACTTTGGAGTCGAATACAATACTTCCTCTACCCACTATACGTGGTAGAGAAAGTAAAAAAGCAAGATGATTAGAGGAGAGCTAATAGATATGAAGATCAGGAGACCTCTGAGAAGTCGGAAGGCCAAGGGGCCAGGTAAAAGAGAGGTAAAAAGGGAAAGGAGTAGCAAAGGTTCTTATTTATACTTAGATTTAAACAAAAGAGAAAAAGGTTAAACATGCATTGCATTTCAAACATAAATGCGGGAAACCGTTAAAAAGGGGTAAAAATCAAATAATACTCAATGTGTTCAACCCACTATTACAAAAATATCTCGCTTGCAGTAATGCATATTAAAACCCCAGCACAACAGCCCATGAAGAGCAAAGGCTTGCCGCCCAGCCGCTGCGTCCCCCACCTCTGGCCACTACAGGCGTCATTGATTGGGTACAGTACTGGAGGGTGGGACGTGATCAGCGTCCCGAGACCTTCTGGTCAGTTATGTGGCCTCCTCGACCTGGGTCCGCTACTTCTTCATCAAGTAGCTCCTCAATTGGCCCCCGAGACCTAACGAGGCTGAGTGCACCACGTTCCAGACCTCCCAACGGGGATCGAACCCGGGACCTCCGCGCCAGAGACAAGCGAACTACCAACTGCGTTACGGAGTCGGTCAGTAGTGCATATTACGAAAATAAAATCTGAGTTTATAGGCGTTTCAGCGCAGTGTAACCAAAATGCGCAGGGAATATAAAAAGATTGATTGCAATATGGCAATGGTGTCATCTTCAGTAGATTCGGAATGTGATGCCGCACTTTATCTGGAGATTGCGAATAACCTAAGTAAAATATTCATTTCCGCAAGCTACTTCAGGTTACATTTTGATTATGGGTTTCATGCAGGGCACCTATTGGTAGGTGAAACAATTGTCAGGGGTAGGTGATATGCAGCAATGTGTTTGAGAGAAAGAGGCAGCTGTTTACGGACTAGGTTGTTGTTGTTGTTGTTGTTTTTAATAACAATGAGAGGCACTTTGGTTTGGAATGGAGTGAGTGGTTAGGGTTTAAGGGCCCGTCGACAGCTAGGTCATTAGAGCCCCGGTTTGGAATGGACAGTGGGTTGATAGTCTATGGACAAACGTGCAATGAGGTCAATTTGGGTCTAAGTTACCATGCGCTGCCAAGTGGCTCTCCCTCTGGGACATTTTCATAAGGTCCCATGCCGGCCACTTACTCGCGTCAACCCAAAAGGAACACTACCAAAACACCCATAGTTGGAGCCGACAGTCTAACTCGCTCTCTAGAAGGCTACCGGAGGTTTTAAAAACCATCGGTCTGGGCTGGATTTTAACCCGCGACTTTGAGATTAACAGGCCAGCGTCTAACCAATCGAATCACTCAGACCGACGAAATGAGATCGTTCTTCCTGTACAACCCAATCGCTATGTTGTACTTGTGTAGAGACTTCTAGACTCCAAAAGGAGAACACCTTTTTACGCTCCTATCTCTCTCAGCTAAACTGGACACACAATATCGGCAGGCAGTCGGAACTAGCTCCTAGTCCAAGCCGAAGTCATATCACGTCGCCCCAGACAAGAGAGGCAGGATCAGCGCATACTTCCGACAGCACCATCTCTAGCCAAGACACTAATGCGAAATTTAAGATATTTACATCACAAATAAAATGTATACCTTGCTTTTTTTTTTGGGGGGGGTAGCTTATGATATGTTGCTCATTCTGAATGACTTCCTCCACTTGGGATAGATAAGCTGTATAACAACCTACCTCCTGGACTGCTGTGTCCTTGGATTTTTAAAACGTAGTAATTAAGCAGAACATGTGCGTGTCTCGGTTAGTACATTTTATCAGACTTGGAGAACAAATGGTGTGCAGTAAACGTAAGAACATACATAGTGATAGCCATATACATATGTACATTCCAGTACTTGGCGGTTTGGCCCAGCCTGGTGACCAAGTAAAGCATTTAGCACCGTGTTAACACATATCCCCGCCTATCAGTGACGTCCAACTTCATTTAATACATAGCAGGATGGATTTTTAGTTCTCCTTGAACTCTTGTGGTGAAAACTTTAACCATTTTGTTGTGTGCAAAAACGCTTGAGAGACTTTCCAGTTAGAGTAATCCATTGAACGATAGGTAAGATGTGTGCAGTTCGAACTTTAATTTTACATCTACAGATTTTCTTTCTTTTTACTTTGTCTACTACTTTCAGTAAATGGAAGAGGAATGTTCTAGTCCAACCAAAAATTCGATATCGAAATTTCACTGAAAATATGTTTTGAGGCTCCCTGAACCCAAAATATTTAGTTTTAGAAAAAGGTTCGAAGTGTGTGTGTATGTGTGTGTATGAGAGAGAGAGAGAGAGAGAGAGAGAGAGAGAGAGAGAGAGAGAGAGAGAGAGCAGAAAAACTCAAAACCAAAAAGTCGTTTAAATGCTAAACTTGGTATTTAAGTTCGGATAGTCAAAGGATACGACATGATTTTGAAGAAAATCCCTTCACCCCAAACATGTTTCCAAATTTGTATTCTCTCATAAATTACTAAGAATTTTGACTAAGGCTAGCCCTGTATCTTAGTCGGTAGAGCAAGGAGTCCCGAGTTCGGTTCCTGGGAAGGGGGTAGTAATTTTTCTCGAGCCAAAATTATTCGTTATCCTCCTCAGAGTCTGAAGTATGAAAGATAGTGTGAATGTATGTGTCAATTCGATGTTTAAATGCTCTAAAGACCCAAAACCCAAAATATGTTCCACAGGAGAGACCGCCAAATGACCTTTTCAGTTAAAGGTGGGATATAAATGGAACTATTAAAAGAAACAATCGATTAGAAAAGGATATGTTTAAGATATGCGCATAATAAATGAAATGGCTCTTTTGGATTGAAGGAGTCTCAAAACAAGTATTTCCGAAGAGTACTTGAGCACTGTGAGTAAATAGAAGAGAAAGAAAAAAGAATCGCAAACTTTAAAAAATGTCCATCAGAGGAGGTACTTGGGAAAGTGTAAACATACAGCACGCTGTTATTAAACTTAAGTCAGACACTTTACAATAAGAGCACATTTATAGATCCTAAGACAATAGCAATATCGCATCGTAACTCTGGCAGGCTTTTATGGTATAGATCACGGCCTTTCAAAGCTTAAAATCGCACCGAGTGCAATCCAACGTGCAGAGGACCCCTGCACCGTGCATCGTGGCGACTCGGTTAAGCTCGGCTCAACTCGCGCATTGCTAAGCGAAGAAACAAAAAAGCGACGAAGGTGTATTGATAGATGGCTTGCTTATCAGTGAAATAGACACGTGCAACACAACTACTTAACCCTTTCAGTCCTATCGTAGCCAAATGGCAACATGATATTAAACATGGTCTAATGCAGACAGTTCCCATCTCAGAACATTCTCCTGCAGTTGTAATTTGGCTACAATGCATTTAGTTGATGAATACACCTGCAGATGGCAGTAGCAATCAGTAAACAGGATGTCATCTCTTGTGATTTACATAGTTGCTCATGCAAAATCATAGATAGTGGAACAGGTACTACGTGTAACGCCTTCAGTGTGAATTTAATTGCATCTGCAACTCTAAGTAGTGGCTTTTATCATAATAGAAGCTCTAAAGTTAGGTCATATTGATATAATAAACTGCTAATCATCTATAATAAATAACTAGTGGGGTTTAAAATAGGTTGTTGCCAATTGGCTACAACAGGAGCTTCCCTGCGAAGTGCTGAGCTACATAACCTAACATTTAGCCATATGAGAAGCATGTTTCCGCAGAGTTTTATTTTATTTCTAGGATTATCTAATATAACACAATGAATAAATCCCTTTCTGATGAAGAGATGGAGTTGATTTTACTACCTGATGGGGAACTATCGGAATTTAGCAAATTTTCTTCACATAATGAAGATGAACCTGAAAGCCATCCCAGCAATCAGGGAACTAGAATTTCAAGTAATTTGGAAATTCATAAGAAAGGGGAAGAGTTCATCGCAGAGAAAGAACTTATGGTCTTGTATCTGTAGGAAAAGAAACAGGAAGGAAGCGAGGAAGACCAAGTGTTCATGAAACTGCTGCAGAAAAGAAGAAACGTGCAGTTACTGTAAGGCCTGTTGATGATGTCCGCTATGATGCTACAGGTCATTGGCCAATTCCATCAGAAAAAAAGGGGAAGATGCAAGAATTGTTCAAGTGGATTCTCCAGTACAGCTTGCTCAAAATGTGACACTATGTTATGTTTGACCAAAGACAAAAACTGTTTCTATATTTGGCATCACAAGTAATATGGTAGCCAAAATCAAGTAATACCATGAACTAGTTTTCCAAATAGTGTTAATTTTTGAGTTTCTAAATAGCAGGTACCGTAAAATATGTTTATATTATGCTAAAACTATGTTTTAATATGAAAAAGTTTCATAAAATATTTTCCTCTAAATGCACAAATGTTGTGATCATTGCCCAATGTTGCCATTTGGCAACAACCCTTAAAAAATTAAACTATGAGGGAAAATCAATAAAATCTATTTATCACACTTGTTTTATCCATTATCTAATAGGTTCCATCGTAATTGGATTTTTTTTATCATTAATAATAATTCAGGATTGAAAGGGTTAATAATGAAGCAATCTGCTCCAAAGAAAGCAAAGAATACCGAAAGCTAAAATTTAAATCAGAGTGGGGACCTTCTACTTCTTCTTTTTTTTTTTTTTTTTTTTTTTTTAATGTGACGATTGAGTCAAATGCCTAATCTGCGGTACAATAATAAAATCATGTGTGCAAGAAAACCATCTGTTGAAACACATGGTGAAATTATAGCACAGGGAACGGTAGAAAGGAAGAAGTAAAGAGGTTGCTATATCTTGCAGAAGAAAATTCTTTATCCAAAATCGAAGTTTCTACATCATTAAAACAAAATACCATATCTGATTATTAAAAAAAAAAAAAAAAAAAAAATAATAATAATAATAATAATAATAATAATAATAATAATAATAATAATAATAATAATAATAATAATAATAATAATAATAATAATAATAATAATAATAATAATAATAATAATAAATAAACCGGTTTAACACTGTGCACTGCACGTAAGCATGCAGTGAGCAAGAAATAGCGCTGAAAGTGTGGAAGAAGGAAATGGCAAAGCGAGCGAGACAAGCGTAAGGAAAGAGCGAGTGGATGTTGCACCGAGGGCAACTTTTAGTAGTCGCATTTTGCACCTTACTTCGTGCAATCCACTGGTGCATGCACCCTAAAATGCCACAAGATTGCATTCTTTATACACCAGTCCTGAGAAACACGAATAAGATTAGGCACTGGGTAGCTAAATCCAAAATGTCAACAGTGACAAACCAAACAGGCTATGAGAGAAATGTTCATTTAGTTAACGCTGGATTTTATTCAGCAATGGTGAGGTAAACCATCTTGTTAGAACAGTCATTTCGTTTGGTGCAGTTTTGTAAAACACATAAAGTCATTGTGACAGCAGACACTGCAATGTTCCATTCAGTATTTGATTTCCAAAAAGAATTGCCTAAGAGAGCATGAAATTTTAATTAAGAAACTATAATGAACATTTCAATGAATGTTTTGTTTGGAATACCCATTGAAGCTAAAAGGTATACCTACTGTAACTCGAGTATTCATCTCCACTTTAAACATATCTAACTAAACCCCTAGTGCAACTGCCCATGAAGGGCCAAGGCTTGCCGCCCGACCGCTGCATCCCCCAACTCTGTCCACTACAGGCGTCATGAGTGGGATGCAGTACTGGAGGACAGGACGTGATCAGCACCCCTAACCCTCCCGGCCAGTTATGCGACCTTCACGATCGGTCAAACAATCTAGTAGTCAAATTAACAGAGAAAAGCTTCTAATTTTAATTTGCAGACAGAATATACAATGCCTGTGTTTTAATGTTTGTCTAAATGCTCCAATTTATCAGTTTTGTAGCTTTCTAAACACCACACCGAGTTAACGTTTTTATGATAGATCTTCCCATTTGCCAAGACAAAAAAAAATTGTATAAGGACGTTAAAACAAGACACATAGAATTATAGATACATACATGCTACATCAAATATTAAAATAATATTGTCATAAAATTCATTGACATGTAAAAAGGGTTAGATGACGGTGTGAGTTTTACCGTTTTCTTGAAAAGTAAAAGTGAGAGATCTTTTTAAATTAATTGGTAAACTATAGAATAATTTTAAGGATACAGTTTCAAAACTATTTTTACTCTTGGATGGGAGGTGAATACAAAATGATTTTACATTTATTAAGTGAAGCTAATTTGTCTCTCCGGCAGTTTAAATTAATATTCCACTGCTCTACTAAATGTATAAAAACCATTCTCGAAACATCACAGTTGAAAAGTTACAAAATCGGTGCGGTCATAAAGTCAGTATAGTGAAAATGGGGAATAATATAATATCGTTTATTATTTCTACTCAATAAAAACGAGAATTTTTCTTTCGGTTAATCTGGCTGCCACAATTTTTAGTACTAGAAACGAACACTTTTTAGAGTTCTGAAGGATATATAATGACTGTTATGTTTCAATTTGTTTTATATTTTCCTACAGGAAAAAAGGACAAACACATATAAGACAAAGTATGCTAGCAAAGCTTCACTGAAAAAAAAAGGGAGGGAAAAAAAAAAAACTAATTTCTCAACTCGCACTTTCACCTGTCAAATGTTTAGAAAATTGCTATTTTTCTCCTAATCTAAGCAACAAGTCAAGTTAAGAGCCTATGCTTCAGCGGGGCTCCTATTAGCGTTGTTTTGTTTCCTGTTTGCAAGTACGGAATTGAGATTCTGCATCGATACATTTAAACTTTGATTGAAGTAAGTACAAATTAGGGGCAGTTTAGATAGTTAAGCTTTCTATATACTTGCAGATGAACCACTACACGTATGATATTGAAATTATGTACACAAGCGTTTGAACAAAATGTATCAACATACGTCAACTCTGTATTATATTGGCACAAACATTTAGTTTAATTAAACAGCTGTGGAATCAAGCTGCAGTTAAATATCTCCTAAGCGAAGTTAAAGTCTTTGAAACGTTGCTAGCTAAAAGAAATACAGCAATTAAATATTTACAGTCTAGTGCATGGTATAATTCGCAGTGGCAAGGAAATAGATATTGGCAACAGAATACGCATTGGTAAGAAAGCGAGTATTCTTGAGGGAATTGCATTATTAATGACTTATCTGTTTTAGTAAGAAGTGCAATACATAAAAGAATGCATTGCTGTCCAGTAGCAGGTACTCTCAGAGTTGTCACCTTCCAGCAGTATCCTTGTCATAGCCACTATCAGTCCATCTAATCTGCTTCATGTCCGTAATTCCGTCTTGGTCTGTGACGACTGTTCACTATACACGCTCTTACCTTTTATGCATTCTTAGCCTTGGTAAAGGTGACCGGGATTAACTCTTGAAACACTGTCAGCGTTCTAAGTGTCTCTTCCATATCTCTATAAGTTATTATAAAATTGACGCGTTTTGTGGCTACTAATGCCCGTCCATAGCGCATTTTGATGGCAATTAGAAGAATCTTCCCAAGTTAGGCCCCTCTCCCCCTTAAGCCTGAAAAAGCTTTCATGTGAACCAAATTGTTATGTGAGCATTTTGTGTTAAGAAAAATATCCTTTGTTATTAGTAGGGCTCGAATTTTTAGGTGTTAAAATCTTAGGAAACTTTCATTTTTATGTCAAAAATATGCGCCAAAACAAAATAAGAATGTTTTTTAAAGACCTGAATGGCCGAGGTAATATACATGCATGTGGTACTTGCCAGATATTATTCCTGGAAAGCATCATCAAGCACTCTAGTGCTATAATATAAACCACATGTTTCCTCAAAATTTTTATCCCGAAAGATTGGCGTTTGTCACGAAGAAGTGTGACAATCACAAGAAGTCTAGCATAATTATAATGTGAAATGTCATTCACTTCAATAATTTCTTCACGTTGCCCATTTAATACATCTGAAATTTTACAGAGCAGTTGCGGAATATTAGCAAGGACATTAAAAAGATAAACAAGAAAAGAAACAAGCTTAAAATTTTACAAAACAGTGGCGATTCCAACGTTAACATATGGTTGTGAAACATGGACGATATAGAAAAAAGAATGGGATAAAATAAAAAAATTAAGAAATAAGAGAAGAACTAGGTATTTGCCCAATAAATAATAAAATAAACGATATAGGAAATGCTGGAGAAATCATTTACAAAGGATGGGCAATACCCGATACCCCAAAATGGCATACAATTACCAACCATATGGGAGGAGAGATGTTGGAAGACCGATGAGAACATGGAGAGAGACTTGAGGCCGCAACAGAAGTCTCCTAATCCATGAAGTGTTGTTGTTGGTGTTGATGATGATGACGATGATGAAATTTTACACATTTAAATCCACTATTATTTTCGAATACTTCCTTGCATTTTCAAGTTTTATGCTGCAGGGCTAGAAAGAACATTCCCTTTTTTCCCACATCCTGAATTACTTGAATTACTTCTCTCAAAGGCATTCCTACTGATTCCAGTGTCTTTATGGAATCACAGAGTAAACTGATTTGTGGAAATGTGTGCCAAGTCGTTTCTTAACACAGTGCTACTTAAAACTTCTTGAAGAATTGATTGATTGATTGATTGATTGATTGATTGATTGATTGATTGATTGATTGATTGATTGATTGATTGATTGATTTGTGGGTTTAAGGGCGCTCAACTTCTGGGTCATTAGCGCCCTTCTAAAATTCATGGCAATAGCCAGATATAAACTTAAGAATTTTAATTGAATTGGCATATTTATAGTTTAGTTCATTTATAACGCCAGCTAAACCATTCAGGTTTTCTGCGCTGTACTGAACTGCGGCCAGCCATGTTTCCCAGAAAGTCACCAAAGGTGCAGCAGGCTGCGGAGTGTTTGGATTTTTGTTTTGAAAAATTTCAATCCTTTTAGGCCACTTGATGAGCACTCTTTTCCCATTAGAAATAAATTTATCGATGTCAGAAAACATGGCTCTAATTTCCTCACATATTCTATGCAATCCATGCACAACGCATGTGATATAAACCACTTTAGGATAACTAACTGCAAGTCCTGTTGCTCCTTTTCATATGTGGTGCAGAATCAGTTAAAAATAACAGAACACACAGTAATTTGCACTTCTCCTTGGCTATGTTAAATCCACTGTGAACTCAAAAACTGTCGATATGTTACTTCCCAACACTACACCACAACTAGAAGGTTGTATAAACCTGCAGATTCACAAATAACTATATAGTTTAATGACCACACACAAGTACCAGTGTGTAGACTAGCGGGTTGTGAAATGATAACAGATTTTTAATCAAGCACATGGCAGTGGAAGAATTCCCCGTTCGTATCTTGCAGGCTCATTTAGCTTGAGAATTCAGGGTGTTAATATTTTTTCCACCTAAAGGAATAATTAACATGTCAATTCTTGAAATAACATAAATTGACACATCTGGCCTATGTAATTGAGCATTAAAGAAGTTGCTGTGTTTTTATGCAAATTTGCATAAATATGTGAAAATTATTTTTAATTTAATCAGAAAATATGCATTTTTGTGTGCAATAAAACTTAAAATATTTGCTCCGGTATGAATATCCAGAACATTATACTGAGTTGCAAGCTCGCATTGGGACGTAAACAAAATATATGTTTACTTAAAAATCCGAGCCTTAGTTACTAGAAGCAAATCAGAAAACAAGAGTAATTTTATATAAAGAATAAAATAAATGATATTATTTCAAACCAATAAGTGATAAACGTCTTAAATAAGTATAAAATAGCAGTAATAACAAATTAAAATTAATATTATTTCTGTAGTACGTAATAATGTTCCGAATGGTATACTCTAAATGGCTAATCATTAAACAGTTGGGAAGCATGCCCTACTAGATTCTTGTGTGTCGAAACACTAATAAACTTAAAAGGAAATAAGGCACTTGTAATTTCCGAGTTAAAATATATCTACTTTCTTCTTTTCACTGTTCAAACCTCATTTCTTTTCGGCATCCATTAATATATAATATATGGGTTGCTGCACATTTTATAGTCATTAAACTCGCATTTAAAAACATGCGGCAACTGCCACGCTCTTTTCTGGTATTTCATTTTTTTGTATTTTCTTGTAACTTCTAATTTTCCACATGTAGGTATCATTTTCTCCAAAACTATTAGAACTAGAAAGCTGCTAAAGTATCATATGAACTCTAAATCTAGCATTACCAGCGGGGAGGGGGGGGGGGGGTTACTTTATGCCCACTTTCTGTAATTTTTTAAATTTTGTGATTAAAAGCATGCGGTTAATAGTTATTGCCAATCACTATTTATACTACTGAATTGCGCAATTGGTTCAAAGTTTTCAAGATGGTCATAAAGCACTGCTCCGTCAGTATAATGTGATTCATGTGAAAAAGTGAAAAAGTAATTGTTAACCATATTAAACATAAATTGTGTATTTTAACAAGCTCTACAGATACACTCACACGCAATTAATAGGTCGAGTTGTAATAACTGTGCGCGTGGTGGCGTCAGGTATTCTAAAAATAGTTTTTTACATATTTTTCACCAAAACATTCGAAACAATGTATAGTTTATTTACATTTTATAATTTTTGGATATACAACGTTTGAATAGGACAACGTCTGTCGGGTGCCCTAGTATTTTACATACAATTTAGGAACTACAATGTTATGTATTACAAAAATTGAGGTAATTTTTAAAAATTATGTATAAACACCAATTTACACTATAGCATTAGAATTTTGAAAAACTAAACCATTCATTTTGTTAGAAATACTGTTTTGTGGGTTCATCATAAGCTTAAACTCATTCGAACAGGATTTTTTTTCGAATAAGTGCATCTAAGTGAACATCAGCATATCAAAATTATTGTCTTATTATGTATTTATTTACATGGATGTCACATGCCTTGCTTTAGAGCTACAAACTTGATTTTCACATATATTTTACACATGGTTTAGGTGACATCCATATTAGATTACTGACACACCTTTCAAGTGCAGATGAGTGGTTAAACTACTATGTGTGCTTAAATATTTGATGTTTAGATTATCAAAATCAATAAATTGCAGGTTTTACTCACCCAACCCTGACCAGTAGTATTACGGATCTCTTCAAGGTGTATCTCAGAATAACTGAAGTCACATAAGAGTTAATCGGAATGCGCGAACCTGATAAGAGAAATCTAAGTGTGCGTTCAGGTAGTTCAACGGCAGAGCTGAACATCCCTGGCTCGAGTCCATGCCGTGACAATCCAACTCAACTTTCCAACATACAGAATAAATGTGTATATCAATAATATGATAAATTGACTATGTTTTCTCTCTAAGCAAGGAGCCTCTCGTAGAGAAACTGGAGGTCACTATGTTCAGTGAAAGGAGCCAAAAGTCCTGAAAGCCCAACGGGGTCAAATGTGCTGATGCTGAAGGAGGAACGGATTAAAAACACAACTACCAGTCGCAGCACTCAAAATGGACATGGAAAGGTCATCCCAGAGCAGGTGGGGTCCATGCAATAACGGAATGAGATCCCAAATAGGACAGAGGACGACTTAAGCAAATTTGATCTGGTACATGCAAGCCAAGGTGTGGTACCAGAGGACAAGCGTAGATTTATCTGTTTGGACAGCCGAGGATTTCAGTAATTACTGGATGGATTATATTAACTCAAAATAGTATAAACTATTTTAGAAGTATAGACGCACGTCGAGAAATTAAATTAAAAATTAAGCGCATCACATGACAGTGACAACTCCGTATAGGGAAAGAGTTGCCCTTTCTGTGCGCTGTACGTTCAGTTCATCTCAAGAGAAAACGTGATGCTTTGGAAATGTTTCCCAGTGTGATGTCGCGATGACTATTTCCTTTCCTGAATCTCTTGTTTTAGTTACATCCCAGCATGCCTTAGACACTCAGACACACAGGTGTTTGTAATGTTAAGAGTCTGAACTTAATAATTAACATGAAATGTTCTTACCAATAACTTTACGAGGACTTTGTTAACTTAAACAAGCAAAGAAAAATGCAGAAAAGCAATAGAATCTTGAGATGAAGCTCGTCAGCTTACAGGGAAATAACAACACTACTATACAGAGAGTAGCTAAGAAAAGGAAATCAATTGTTCTTTCATACTAGCCGTGTGTAGGACAAGGTTGGAAAGGATAGAATGAGACTGGAAAATTCAATGCCATAACCGGGATTTGAACCACGGATCTTCCGGTCTCCGTCCGGTTGCTCTAATCACTGAGCTACCATGGCCAATATGCCGACACATCAAATTCTCCAACTCACTCATCTTTTTCCCGGTAAATCACAAGTAAATCTCAAATTCTTCTTCTTCTTCTTCTTCTTCTTGTTCTCCTCCTCCTCCTCCTCCTCCTCCTCCTCCTTCTCCTTCTTCTTCTTACCAATCAAAAGATTGTTTCTCTATACAATATTCAAGTATCGTTTTCCCATATGTGTTCTCTGTCCCATCTCTGTCACATCCCATACAATAACCCCCACTCCCTCTTTGGCTCTTTGTCATTTTGAACATCTAAGCACATCATTCTTATCTAAAACTATCGCTCCTGATCCTTTCTTCTTAGTTTCACTTATGCCTAAAATCTTAATGGTGTATTTTTCGATTTCCTCAATGATCTCCCTTTCTTTCCCTGTTAGTGACGTAATGCTCAAGGTGCCTATTCATAACCTTTTCTTGCTAGATCGTTTTCTCATGATCTGTCCGGCTGAATCTTTATAGTTTCTCTGAATAAGTTAAATTTCACCAGTGTGGATTCTTAGCCCTAGACCAGCTAGCCTGGTTGGAGGGGCTGCCTTCTGCCTCTAGGCAAGACTATCCTTTGTGTTAAGGCGGAGACTAGGCATTTCCTGCTGCCTCAACTGTTGTGTTTATTTCGCCAGTATTTTGAGCTCCTCTGGTCTTGAGGCAGAATAAGGGCATTTCCTCCCTTATTCAAGTCATGGTTTTCCCGCCAATACTCGGGGTGGCTGACCGCCGTGGTTTCCCACTGGGCGATGGGGTCGCCACATCCCTACGCCGGGATCTCAAATTCACAGGAGATAATTTCCATTGATTACCTTATAATTGGTTAAACTATGACGCCTGGGACTTAAAGAAGTTACAACATAGTAAGTCGTCATTAGGGTATGTTATCTCATATGAATTTGAGTTCTCCTTGTGTGGTTCCCTGGGAAAATGCGAGTCAGTTGGACAATTTAATGTGTCGGTACGTTGGCCATGGTAGCTTAGTGGCTAGAGCGACCCCACGGTAATCGGAAGGTCCGTAGTTCAAATGCAGGCTGTGGCATAGCATTTTGCAGTCTCACCCTACCTCTTTCCTAGCTAAATGTTTAACTTTTATCAAGACACAACTATTCATTTAATAAAAGCCTTTATCACCTCTCCTGTGAGCCGTTCTGATTATCCAATTCTTTTTATTTTACGTGATTTTAGCCTCTCCAGACTGGAAAGTTCTTCCTTTTGGAGCAACATCGTTTAAACTGTTTTTATTTAAAATATTATGTTTCCTTATCAAGTTCTTCTCAAATGCCTTTGTTGGTAATGTTTAAAAGAATAGGTAATAGTTTATACTAACCTAACCCGAACCGTTTCAACTTGTGTGCAGCATAGTTGTGCTGGCGGTAAATACTATTTAGTTGCATCCTCTCTCATATTTTGTGTACATATATGCACAAGTTGTTCAAGGCCCCATCCACACATCTTAGTTTTACCAACACAAGAAACCATACAGCTGTACATACCTCTAACCCAATGTTTCATTGTCGCTATTGATTCTTGGAGTCTGATTCTGTGTCAACACTCCATCTCTGACCACTGATCAATGGGGCCCGGATTTTGATGTCCTGAAGAATATTTAAAAAAGACCTTAAATGAGACCTTGTGGCCTTAAATACATTTAAATTACATAAAAGAACAAAGAATGACCAAAAAATTACCCCCATTTGTAGATCTACTTGCACACTTTACTTATACCGCATCACTAAATACTGAATTACAATAAGTTACAAACATCTTTTGTGAGTATTCAAGATTTGAAGGAGTTACACATATAAAATCTTCTTTCAACATCAACGCAAGATGCCGGGAGAAACCTAAGGCAATAAACGACTATTGCTGGTTTCGAGTTCTTCTTCTTTGACCTGACAGTACATCAGTAATCTAGCAATTTGTATCATATCAACTGTTCTTGTTAAACACATTTCTCATTTTAGCAAATACAAGTTTGACCAGTACGCCTTCCACACGACGAATGTTGCATTCCTCAATTCTACTTTATTTCCAGTTTTGCAGAATACTTGTTTTTACTACCTAGATTTCCAAGAATTTTGTTTATTTTGAGCTTCTATAACTTGATTCTGATAATATAAGAACAATGCAATCAAACTCACGAAAAACGACAAAAATCTGGATTTGTTCTTAAAATGACTTAAAAATACTTATAACGTGTATAAAATGCCTTATATAAAATGTCTACAATGCAGAAATTTGACTCTTAAAATGGTTAACTTCGCTCGAGCTATTGTGAGCCACGAATATGTTCATTACATCATCCTAGAATCATCAGAAGAAAGATGCAATGTCATCTAATTATGGGCCCTAACTCATAAGTAACATTAGCTCTCACCGAGGACATTATAGTATCGCCCATGCCTTAAAGGCCTTCCTCATCTCACAGCCTTCTAGAGTACCAACTGGTCATTTGGACAGTGTGGTCACGTCTTTACTTCGGTCTCTCTGAGGTGTGACTCAACAAGCAGAACCTTTAACAATACTCTGAATGCACAACTGTAACCGACTTCGCAACAGAGACTCCTTTTGCTAAGGGCGTAGTGAGAGGACCCTCTCTATTGCGTTCATGTCATTAGCAGCGGAAGAAGGGTGATGAACAGATTTACAAGTTCTTGGAATATGGTTGTTAAGGGATGGGCACGTGTAAGGCTCGCATTTCGAAGCTCCCACGATTGATTCACTTCGACCGCTTCCTCTTACTTTGGGTTGGAAGGGCAATGTTGGGATGGCAAATTTCCTTTTCTCTTTCTTTCCGTTTCCTTGTAACGTTTAAGGTGTGCTTCCAAAGTTCGCGGCGTAAGGCGGTGCCGAACAGCTAGTGCGGATGCTTGCTCTAAAGAAAGAGTGTTATCCTTGAGCCCTGGTGTAAGGGGCGTTCGTCGCTTCTCTGGGCAGCTTTTTGAGTAGGATCTGATTGATTTAATTATTCTCTGGTTTTCATATGTTAGTGAGAGGTCTACATGAGTTTGGAACATTTATAACTGCAATTTTAGACTTAGTGTTAGGGTAAAGAAGCTGAGGATGAGTTCGGTACCGAGAAGAGATGAGACAAAAGGACATGAAAGGCGGCCAGGTCTAAAGGTGACAGATATAGCGCAACAAGAACCCTATCGTATGCAGATTGGGCATCCAGCTCAGACCGATGGTAATTGACAGCGTCGTTAAACAAGAAAATAATACACATAAACACAAAATGCATATTAGCGAAACTTGAGGAATTAGTTTAAAGTTCGTGCTGATATTTATTGTAGGCAAACATTATAGTATAGCTGAAATTAAAATTTAAGCCTAAGTAGTTGAATGAATTGTAGTTGGAAGGTTGATTAGGGCTGATAATCACTTATGAAGAATTACATGAAATCAATTTTAGGTGGTACGAAGTTCACCGGATCATTTAGTTATATATAATTCTAAATGTGTATCCATCTTTAATAGGACCATATATTCGGCTAAGTATCTTCCTTTCAAAAGGTTAGATTTTATTTTGGTCATTTTTGTCGTTGCCGCTGTTTCAGAGCGTACAATAAAACATGTCTTAATAGTGTTTTATAGATTCTACACTTTGTCTTTATATTTATATTATGTGCAATTTTTCTCCAGTAATTCTCAAATTAAGAGCAGGACCAAAAAATGTGGAAGTGGTCAATGACTTCAAGCATGCAGCAGTAACACTGTAGACAAGACAAGTCAAAAACACACAGACAACGAGGAAACAACTGAAAAAAAAAATAGCTATCAAAAATATACCACTTCCTTGCAGCATAACGATAGAGATACGGTAGTGCAATGTGTTAAACCAATTCAAAGAAAACACCGTCAATCCAATCTGCTCGTACAATAATTTGTGAAGAGAAAAGAAACTTAAGGTTATACTCATAGACAGTAAAATCTACAACAGTTCGGTTTTGGAAATCCACAGATGCAACGTCTTAAGAAATGAAAAGATGAAGGTAGATTAATGGTGTGGTTTAAGAGAGCAATCTTGCTGGATAAGTGTACAAGATATAAAAAGGACACGTTACTCAGTAGCTGCACAAGGAGGAGGCCTTTGCGCTTATATGGATGTATTGCCTATTTATTTATTTGATTTTAAAATAAAACTGCCCAAACAAATGTATGACTGTAACTAAATATTGTATTTTCTAAGGTATAATGTGTTTCATTACGTTCACAAAATATGCAATGCTATGTCGATGATTCCATCTTTAGTTAGAAGTGTAGGACTCAACATTTAGTATAGGGGGTTTTTCGCCAGAGATGCTTGGGGTGGGTACATATGTCGTGTAAGACTAGAAGTTGCTGCACGTGTGGTCCGATTGCGACAAAGTGATGCAGTTGATGAAAGTTTCTCCCTCCGTCAAGTGCCCAGCCCCACCACATGCCTCACACCTCGATACAAAAGTGTTGAATTGGTGAGCCTCCCCGTCCAGCCAACTGGAAGGTCGCTAGGCAGACTTCCTGCCACTCAGTCCGCCGCAGTCTCTACTCCATCACTCATCGCCACCACGACAGGTGAGTACATAACTTTACCGATAAAGACGTCCGTGCCGGGTCAAGTCCCGAAACTGACAATTAGTCCATTATCTCAGATAATGCGTTTGTATGTGTCCAAGGTTTTGCTCCTTCATTCATTGATAAACATATCTTTCCACTTTATTTCCAGAATTTGAAGTTAAGGTGGTATAGAGTATTTATTAATTCCTGATATCACTTCTGTTTTACAGAATATGAAATCAGGAGATTATTTTATCACTTAAGGTAGCGCATCAGTGAAACTTGAAAAATTCACAGCGTATCTTATTAAAATGTGTACCATGTGTTATACGTAATAACAATGTTTCAAAATATTAGCTTTTATGGTTATTTAAACATTAACTTTCATTGTACAAATTCATTGCAATCATCTAAATGATCTACAAGATCCATCTTTCAGCATATACACATCACACATTCAAGTTCCACAGTTTGTAAAATATAGTTTTGCATTTTATCCAAAAATTCAATACCATATTTCACGTAAATACTTGTATGAGGTCACTCAATCTTTTAGGAAAAGGTGCATGTGTGCGCGCGCGCGTGTGGGTGGGTGGGTGTTAATTCTAGTGATAGATAATGAGTACGGTTTTCTTCCATATCCTACTTTAGCTTATTTCTCAGATTGGGTAGACGTATATTGACGCAAATCCAAATAAAGATTCTTCAATGATTGGCGTTTATCGCTTAATGGACTTAACATTTCACTTTTCAAGTGCTTGGATTAAGCACAACCCATTATCTTCAAGGCACTGTAATATCAGAGATAATTTATTCACTTTATCTGTATGCAACATGATTCCATGACCTAATAACACATGTTAAAGTTAACACCATTGCACAATGTTAAATGCTATTTTGGTGCAAGATAATTATATAATATTCTTTATAAAGATTACTTTCAATTATTAGATGCAATACATCTAAGAAAGCCACCTGAAGTACACAAACGCTGTGTTACACAAGCGGCTGCAAGCACAGGCCGCAGAGAACGCTCTGATTGGTTCCTGGCCGAAGTTCTCTGTGGAAAAATACTAAATATATCCATTTTTAATGTTACTGCTGGTTTTTTTTTTTTTTTTTTTTTTTTTTTTTTTTTTTTTTTTTTTTTTTTTTTTTTACTTTCTCTAGTACATATAGTCGAGATTTCACAGAAAATATTTATTTTCAGCCCCTTCGAAAAAAAAAAAGAAAGCATTTTTAGAAAAAGGTTCGTTGTGTGTGTCAGTCTGTGTCTTGTCAGTCTGTGGACAGCATAACTCAAAAACGAAAAGTAGCTTAAAAACCAAAGTTGGTATTTACGTTTAATGTCTTTCAAAGATGCGACACGAAGATTTTGAAGAAACTTCCTCCACCCTAAACTACCCTTTACGTTGAAATGTTTTTGAAAATTTTGATTTTCTTGAAAATGGCTCTAACGATTTTGATTAAAACGCCATATGTTTGAGATATTTTTATGACAAATGAAATGCATATCTTGAATTTTCTGGCTATAGCCCCTGTAGTCGTATTTACTCTGGACGACTTTTGCATAACCGGTAAACCGTTAGAGATAGACCAAATCTTAGTATATAAAAATTTAGATCTTGCTAAAACACACAATTTGTAGAGTGAACCATTTCGGAGATATGCCCTTGTTATTTGTGTGAGTTTTGGAGAACTTATACTTCTGTCAAATGGAACATCGTTATAATATTTTTTATATGTTAAGCGTGCAAAGAGAACGGAATTTGAAAGCTTTGAAATATTTGACTATCGCTCAAGGCCTACTGTATTCCCGTATTCCTGTTGCACGTGCAAGAAAACGAGTTATAAGATAATTTCTGCAAATGTTTATCTCAATTAACACGAAGAAGATAGAAGAATAAGAGTTTGTAATAATGGTTAGTACAAGAGTAGAAAAGTCACGTGAGTGCAACACATCAGATGTTTTACATTAGCGTTGTTGATGTTAAGTAGCTTTCTTAGGACGGACTTACGGCTTTATTTCGATTGTTTGCTATTGAATATATAGAGAATCAATGCATGGTAAAATGCTTATAACCTAAATTTTGGGAATGGGACAAAAGTTCCTTCCGAAGTGATGAAAATACAAAAAACAGTAAAGAGCAATTAGCGTAAAATACGAACATTTAAAATAGAGTTTGTTTCCTCTCAAATGTTTTTCAATACTTCACCTCATTTGTACTGTTTTAATTTAATTCACGATGACAATAATTATTGTAATTAATTTTTAGTTTAGATTAACCATATGTATTATTATTATTATTATTATTATTATTATTATTATTATTATTATTATTATTATTATTATTATTATTATTATTATTATTATTATTATTATTATTGTTATTATTATTATTATTATTATTATTATTATTATTATTATTATTATTATTATTATTATTATTATTATTATTATTATTATTATTATTATTATTATTATTATTATTATTATTATTATTATTATTATTATTATTATTATTATTATTGCGCGGTCGTGTATTTTGCTATTTTGCTAATATTAAACATTTACATACTATAGTTAAATGATTTAATAGGAATAGCTGAATGACGATAAAGATTATATTGTCTACAGAAATTAATATGACTAGGTTGAACCGGGCCTACTTAGGAATTGTAGCACAATGTTAAAATAGCCACCTTTTTGGACCAATGTAGTGTTTGGTTTATAAACAATAGCGTGTATGAGGTAGAGGTTAAGTACAAATAGAGGAGATTCCACGTTGTGTCTATAGTCACATTATTGTAATAGACCCCAGGAGGGAGAAAGGAGACGGGAACGCCCAGCGGGAGTACTAGAGCTCCGAACAAGGACACCAACCAATTAGGAGTCCCTAACGTTTGCTAGGGATTCTTTATCTCAGCACCAGGTTTCACGTTTCTTCGTGCAGGCAATAGCCTCACGGGTTTTGACAGGCGACTACAGCGCCACCCCTGCACGAGAACAGCAGTTATAGAAAGCAAATTCGAGCACGCAGCAGCGCTATTCTCTCTCTATCCAAAACACTTCCAAAAGCAATCAATCCAGCATTCGCCTAGTCACCAAGGAAAGCCGCGAAAAATAAATAAACTTTGAGTCAAATTAGCCGGTTCACCGGGGATCAAACCCGGAAATGCGAGTCCGAGCATTGCCGCCTCAGCCACCTCGTTCGGTATAGTGTATGCATGTGCACATTTTTTGTTTCTGTTTTGTTTGAGTGAATTTTGTTTTTGGTTTCTTTGGTATTTTTTCTTTAGTTCTATCACATATAATTCTCTTTAAAGTTCAGAATGATGAATATAGACTGAAACATGCGGACTAGCACGTGTGGTCTCTCTGCCTCGTGTGCTGTGTGCCTCAATATGTAAAATGCTTATGATCAGTAAAGTGAGAGTGATGAGTGAATGAGTGAGTGAGTGAGTAAGTGAGTGAGTAAGTGGAGTTTAAGGGCTCGTCGACAGCTAGGTCATTTGGGCCCAGTATGACCAACAAATGCACTACTCTACAACCTATGACAAATGAGGGACATTACAACATCCCTGGCATCTCTGGTTTTTCTTTAGAATTGTGATATTAATTTTCATTGTGTGCACCCATAATCTGTGAGGCCGAGAAAAAAGGCAATCGGGGAAATTAATGTTGACATTCTTGGTATTCCAGTCAGAACTTAGAAAATTTTATCGAATAATAGTACTAAAGGCAGATTTTCGTAGAAGAACAAACGAAAATTTCAGGTAAACATTTTCCCACCTCCTTACAACATAGGAGTCTTGTAAATAAAAGATGAAGTTAATAGATGTTTTAGAAATGGAGACAAATCTCAATATATCTAATTTAAGTCTTTCAGGCTCGAAGATCTATGATTTTTGCATACGGGAGTTGTGTGGTGTGTCGTCCTCTGATAGCCTATGGCTCCCGAGGTCGCGGGTTTCTGATAAAGAGGCCTCTGAGCAAAATTAAGTGATCTTTCAGACCCAATATAGAACGGATAGTGAGAACCATAGCAATTAAAGAACGCCCATAAATAAATACTTAATTTCAATTGGGAGTGGGTGGTAAAAGGTAAGTACGCAAAAGGTATACGGTAAGGAAATATGAGGTTTGTAAAGAAACTCTAATATAATGATGATATAGATTTACAGAACAGCACATAAAATTAAAATATGCAAACTGGTCTTCAACATATAAGGTAGTCTAGATTTAACACTCAAGCACATTCTGCTGCTCAGAGCTTTAGCTGTGAAATAAATTTCTTGGCATATCTCCCTCATCAACAGTGAGGGGGTCTACTTGCAAAAAACCTATCTATTAGATGATGTATATTTAAGAGTGCTCAACTGCTTGGTCATCAGAGTCCTTATAAAATGGATTATGGCAAAAACCAGTGATAAAGATCAATATAAAATAAAAATCCTAGTGTCAATCAAAAGAGGTTGTGAGGATGGTCCACTCAACCTTCACACTGAGACCTCCAAAGAGCACAGTAGTTGGAAGCTGCGCTGAAACCGTGGGACAGTAACCACGGAGACAGGATAGATCGCTGTTTCTGAGAACAGTTCATAACTTTAGTGCTTAATCTACGTAGAACAATAAACCGAGAAGAGGAAGGAACTACGACTCAGGAATAACGTGGTTCTACCAAGTGGATATGAGAGGATGATGACGGCGAGTGACTCGGGGCCTCGGGCACGCCAAAACTCGTATTCACCTGAAGACCTTTAGAGCATTCCTAAGAAAGAAGTTCATAGAGTAAGATCGTTGGTCAATCAGTTGATTCTCTTCGTCCTACTCATATATTTGAAAATTATTGTATTAAAAAGTCTCGCACAATTCATGCCTTGTGAACAGGAGCTCATATTGCTGAAAATAGAACCGTTTAGCATGGTGTTCCACATATCTATTATATGTAAAATAATTGTACACCTACCTTTGCTCACCTCTGTTTATATTAATTTTGTTATATAAAAAGAAAATGTGTGTGAATGTGTAGACATCTGGGTGGTATTTGAGGAATTGCTATAATAATGAAGTTATTTAGACTATTCCTGTCATGTCGGATTATGACCTCTTGATCGTAGTATTATCACTTTGGTTATATCACCTCCTCTTTGTGATTCCACCGACCTAACCATTTTCTTGCGTTTCTGAACATCTGAAGCGTCCATAGGCAGCAAAAGTAGTTAGCGAACCAGACAAAAGATTTGGCGAATATTCTAGTGAACATATTGATATTTTAATTGAAGAGGCGAATTCAAAAACTCTGATGTGTTGCATTCACATGACTTTCTCTACTCTTGTACTAACCATTCTGACAAACTCTTATTCTTCTATCTTCTTCGTGTTAGTTGAGATAAACATTTGCAGAAATTACCTTATTGCTTGTTTTCTTGCACATACAACGGGAATATGGGAATACAGAATGCTTTGAGCGAAAGTCAAATCTTTTAAAGCTTTCAAATTCTGTTCTCTTTGCACGGTTAACAAATACAAAATTGAATAACGCTGTTCCATTTGACAGAAGTAAAAGTTCTCAAAAACTCACACAAATAACCAGACATATCTCCGAAATAGTTCACTCTACAAAAAAAAATTATTTGAACATAAATTGTGTATTTTAGCAAGATCTAATTTTTAATAGTAAGATTTGGTCTGCCTCTTTCAGTTTACCAGTTATGCTAAAGTCTTCCAGAGTAAATACGATTACAGGGGCTATAGCCAGAAAATTTAAGATATACATTTCATTTGTCATAAAAATATCTCAAACATATGGCATTTTAATCAAAATCGTTAGAGCCATTTTGAAGAAAATCAAAATTTTCTAAAAATTTTCCATGTAAAGGGTAGTTTAGGGTGGAGCAACTTTCTTCAAAATCTTCGTGTCGCATCCTCGAAAGACATTAAACTTAAATACCAACTTTGGTTTTTAACGGACTTTTCGTTTTTGAGTTCTGCTGTCCCCAGACTGACAGACAGATACACACACACACACACACACACACACACACACACACACACACACACACACACACACACACACACACACACACAGACCTATTTCTAAAAATGCTTTTTTGGAATTCAGGGAGACTCAAAATATATATTTCCGGTGAAATCTCGACATCGAATTTTTGGGTGGAGTACAATACTTCCCCTACTTTACGTAGTAGAGAAAGTAAAAATACAGAATAATTTGTTCATTTAGATTCATCATACGTCTAATTCCCTCTGGATTAGCCGTTAAAATTATTGTTCTCAGAACCTACTGGAATACTTGTAGTGTCAACGGTGAAAATAAATCTTAAATAAAATGAATGAATGTTATTGTAGGTTGTTTATTTTTAAATCACTATTAATATTAAATAGTATTAAATAAACGAATTATCAATTATTTCGCGAAATACTCTAAATAACTACCACTCGAGATTTTCATATTTGGTATAATTTTTCTCGTGCTTCGCGTTCGTAAACTTATCCTCATATAAAACCATCTCGTGGCATTACTACAGATAATTGAAAGACCTCGGTGAGGCAAAACTTTCTGAAATATACCTAATCATTTTTAGATGTCGAATGACCATGCATGTTTAAACAGAATCAGCCTTACAAAATAGATAGCCCTAAATGCATTACGTCAAATTCAAAACCGGATCGGAATGCGATGGGAAGGTATAAATTGTAAAACTATATCTTTCGTGATTGGATTCATATTAAAATAACAATACATGCTTGAAAGTTAAGCGCAAATATAAACGCTAAGGACCATGTAATGTAATAATTAATCCATATACATCACACAAATATGCGATACAAGCGTTTATTTTTATGTTTTATTTATTTAATTTTTTTAGTAGTGTTTAACGCCTGCTTTTATTACTACCGCACCGCAGGCGGTGACACTGATGATACATGGAATGAAGATGGAGCACCGGTGGAATGAGATGGCGGGGAAAACTGGAGAACCCGGAGGAAACCCGCCCAAGCGCCGCTTCGTCCACCACGAATCCCACATGCGGTTGCGTGGGATCGAACCCGGGCCGCTTTGATGAGATACAAGCGTCTATGAACATTAATTGATGTCACCTAGACTTGAGTATACCTCAGAGTTATTAACCAGAAGCAGATACGACAACGAATTTTGATGAACGATTATTCGTAAAATACGTGTGAAAATAAATCATAATAAGCACGGTCAACTAAATCATACTTTATCTAACTCTCTAACAAAATGTCAAGCAAAATGGCGAATGTACCTAAAGTGTTACAAGCTTCGTTAAGTGCATCCTATTGCCTTCTAGTTTAAGCGACATTTCTTACTTTGCGTTACGTCCCGCCGGGTTAAGTCGCATTAAGTAAAGTTCATTGTAATCCCGGTATTAGTTACAGTGTACGAAGAAGAAGATTAACGATCGCCTTCTTCTTTTGGCCTTCAGGTATACCACACTACGGTCTAACTTAACCAAAAGGTTATAAAACGGCGCTTGGGGTTGAAGTTTTAGTTTGGTTTAACTGAAGTTCCAGTCAAACTATGTCTATAATACCTAAAGTAACTAAAATAGTATTTATACGGTCTGGATTAGAGAATGGACGTAAAACAAATGCAAGGTGCATTAATTACTTTCGTGCTTTAAGTTTAGAAGAGCATAGGAAATGAAACTTTTGCACTGCCTAGCGTCAGGCTTGTGAAACAGCACAAATGAATGTCTGACTGGTCTAAATATTACGAACCATACTCATTTCTTCCGGATGTTGAAAGCAATTACACTTTATTTTAATCCAGTCTGTACTAAAATTGTGTGCCTGCGTGTATATATTGAAGGTTAGTCTCGGATACCATCAACCAAATTTTTACAATTCTCTGACCATTGAAAATCCTTGTAATTCCTTAGAGAAATTGTACGATTATAGTAAGGTTTACGTGTGTGGTGGTGGTGGCGGTGGTGGCTGCGGTGGTGGTTGTGGTGGCGGCAGTGGCGGTGGTGGTGGTGGCGGTGGTGGTAGCGGTGGTGGTGGCGGTGACAGTGGTCGTGGTGGTGGTGCTGGTGGCGGTGGCGATGGCAGTGGTCGTGGCGGCGGTGGTGGTGGTGGCGGTGGCAGTGATCTGGTGGTGGTGGCGGCGGTGGTGGTCGTGGCGGCGGCGACGGTGGTGGTGGTGGTCGTGGTGGTGGTCGTGGCGGTGGTGGTGCTGGTGGTGGTGCTGGTGGTGGTGGTGGCGGTGGTGGTGGTGCTGGTGGCGGTGGTGGTGGTGGTCGTGGCGGTGGTGGTGGTGGTGGTGTTGGTGGCAGTGGTAGTGGTGGTGGCGGTGGTGGTGGTGGTGGCGGTGGTGGTGGTGCTAGTGGTCGTGGCGGTGGTGGTGCTGGTGGCGGTGGTGGTGGTGTTGGTGTTGGTGGTGGTGGTGGTGGTGGTGCTGGTGGTGCTGGTGGCGGTGGTGATGGTGGTGGTGGTGCTGGTGGCGGTGGTGGTGATGGTGGTGGCGGTGGTGGTGGTGTTGGTGATGGTGGTGATGGTGGTGGTGGTGGTGGTGGTGATGGTGTTGTGTGTGTGTGTGTGCGTGTGTGTAATTTCAAATATCGCTCAGTCGATTTTGCACTACTGAAAAGTCCTTCCAGTAGGCTATGGGTTTAACCTTTGCAAAGTGTTAAAACCAATAGATAAATTAGGGGGTTGGTTGATTCCTCTTTCTTTGTTTTTTCACGTTTATATCACTCAATTTTAATCCCACTTCGTTATATACAGAATATTCCAAAATTAGACCAACAAACTTTGGGAGCTGATAGATAACATTATTTTAAACACTTTTTGTTAAGGAAAGTTTTTTTGCTGCGGTGCTTCGTTTAAACACTAGACGAGTTAATGTCATTACTGCCTCCCATCCAGTTTAAGTGTTTACGGCACTTGTTCACTGTCTATGAATTCAACTGTGGCTGAAGTTGGCACGAGGATAGAACAAATTGGATAGACTATATGTTAAAATCAAAATGGTATACCTGAGAAGTGGTGCAAAAATTCTTGTAATAGTTGTAAGAAACTATTGAGACGTAGAAATAGCGCAGTTAGACATAAATCAAATCTAGATAAAGCTTAGCAATAATTTTTCTGCAACAAACACGCTAAAGCTTGCTCATGCAATCTGACGCAATAGTAGTTGTGTACACTCTGAATTTCCTAAGTCTCCTTAAACCCAAAGTGTTCAGATGAATTAAATAAAGGAGATTCCACAAATAGCAACATGATTTTCTCTACTCTTGTACAGCCGGCTCCAAATGTTTTCCGATGGACGAGAGGATATAGGGGAAAGAGACGAAGAATTTTCTTATGAATTACTTGCGCCTGGTCCGCCCGGCCCAACGATGGCTTCACCAAAGTTATTTACGTGTGTGTGTGTGTGTGTGTGTGTGTGTGTGTGTGTGTGTGTGTGTGTGTGTGTGTGTGTGTGTGTGTTTTCCTCTGATGTGTGGTCAGCGGGGAGCAAACATGAAGCTAAATAATCAATTTTATTCTATCCAAGCGAGAAAAAAAAATCAACACAATCTTTTCTGCACGTATTTAAACAAGTAACATTGCTTATATGTGGTGGTATTAACTGCATTTAAGAAATATGTTTAAACAATTCCTTAAATAAAGATAATGCATATAGTTAAAACAATTCTAAAATACCACGTTTTTAAAACGGACTAAAAAGTGTAAAATAAGTCCCATACAGATTCCTACTCCGTACAGATTGTCCCGCAAATTTTGTTTGTGGTTTTTTAATTGCTATGAAAATGTTTGTAAGGAGTGTAGGAAGTGTGTATGTAGCTGTCATTGAGGAAAACTCACACATTTTATATCATTGCAGTGCAATAAAGTTGTTAGTGACTTAAGTGAACTATTCATCCATCGATTATCTATGCATGCACCCCACGTTTTCTGTTTTAAATCTTACAAAATAAATATTTTCACAGCTATTAAAATTAACATTCACAAATTTTCAGGACAGTGTATGGGGTTAGATAGTTGAATAAGGCTAGGAGAAATTATTTTATACGTTTTATTCCGTTTTAAAAACGTAGTATATTAAAATTATTTAAACGTTTTAAATTCAATTGCATTATAAAGCGATATGATGTCTCTAATCCCTACTATTTAATTTCCATCCTCACTGCGAGTTCGTTCTGGATTTATAACGTTAATGTTGTTTTGTTTACATGAGATTACTTTCTTATAACCAAGTCTAAGAGAAATGTTGAAATGGTATTTTCTTTGGACTTACAGAACATTACGCTGCTCACCCTTGTAGACAGGTATGCACTGGCAAGTCGACCTTTGAGACAACTGACATAATCTATCAATAAGCTACTCTGCCTTCTCATCGCGGCTAGGAACACATGGCTCGGAAAACATTTGGAGCCGGCTGTACAGACTATTCTTAAATACGCAGTTCTTCTATCTACTTCATGTTAAGCGCGATAAAGCTTTGTAGAAATGGTTTTATTACATGTTTCCTAACAAGTACAATGGAAATAAGGGGTAAAAGTAAAGAGTAAAGGGCAGGTAGTGCAGGGAGACACCTCTTGCACTGCGATCTCCACACAGATTTATTGCGACTAACACCCACTAGGAGAAAGGGATGAAGGGAGGGAACCGCAGGAGGCCATAGGTTCGGAGGCAGGTGGGCCACAGAGATACGCGGAATTCCCTAACAGTACTGTACTGAGTTTTTTATCCCAGCAGCGCCAAGAACCGCAGAGTAACTGTCATCACTCCGGGTCCGGTGTCGACAAGCGTCCCCCTCTCCACGAGAGGACAGCAACCACAAAACACTACCCAGCGCAGAAAACAGCAATATCCGTTCTATACATCACTCGCCTTAAAGCACATTTGAATGATATAAGGAAATGTAATGAAGGTAAATGATGGATAGGAAATCGTGGTAGGAAAGTAAGCACTCCAGCATTCGCCTAAGTTATAAGGAGAAACCCCGATAAAACGAAGTATGAGTGTGTGATTTCTCGAATACCAGCAGCATACGCTATCGCGGCGCCATCTCGTATAGCGCAATCAGTAGGCTAAAGCGATAGTCAAATCTTTTAAGACCTGGTCGTTAAGTGATAGCTTTGACAGTCCATCCTCTTTGCATGATCTGATCATAAAAAACAACAAACGTATTCCTATTTGAGAAAAGCACGAGTATTATAAAATTAAAATCAATAACAAGAAATATCCAGACAATAGTTATCTCCACAAGAAACGTTATTGGATATAAATTGTGTGCTTTAACGATATCTATATCCATTTTTTGTGTAGTAAGATTTTGTCTACTTCTCACGGTTCAGTAGTTAAGCAAACGTTATCCAAAATGGAGAGGACTTCAAAGGCTCTTCCCAGAAAATCCAAGATATACAGTCTGTCATGAAAATAACTTAAACATGTGGTATTTAAAACAAAGTCATTAGAGTCATTTTTGGAAGACGAACTTAAATACCAAGTTTAGCATTTAAGCGGTTTTTCGTTTTTGAGTTGTGGTGTTCACACACACATACGTGTGCGTGCGGACCTTTTTTTGTAGTTTGTGTGTTGCAGCAGGACAGTGCGGAATGAAAAGATCCTTTCCTAACGCTTGGCAGGACTTCCGCGACCCCCTTCCTTACTGGGAACTGTCTTGTTTATTCCCGGAACCCCAGATTGTAGGTGGCTAAGACAGTGGGAACATCATTGCCCTTCTGCAAACATTTGTCCTCCGGATCGGGGGCGGTCTCCGTGTCCCGGGCCCCTAAGTGGGATTTGTAAGCCTGCAGGAGGGAAGGGAAGCCAATAATATGACCTGCCACCAGGAAATCTAAATCTGAAAATTCTAGGAACCCTGCCCTCTGTTCTCGTGTCTCCTATTTTCGCCCGACCTCTGTCCCCTTCCATTTTATTCCGTCAGGGGCATAGGAACAAAACATCTTCAATAGGTCGAGTTTTAAGCCCCCATCTGAAGCTTGTTATATCTCATTCTTATCTTCATTACTTTTAAACTAAATCGCTTTATTATGTTGCTTAATTTACTTTCTCTACAGGAAGTATTGTATTCCAGCCAAAAATTCGATGTCGAGATTTCACCGGAAATAAATGTTTTGAGGCCCCCTAAATAAAAAAGGGCATTTTTAGAAGAAGGTCCGTGTGTGTGTGTGTTTGTGTGTGTGTGTGTGTGTGTGCGTGCGTGCGTGCGTGTGTGCGTGCGTGCGTGTGCGTGTGTGTGTGGACAGCATAACTCAAGAACGAAAAGTCGGTTAAAAACTAAATTTGGTATTTAAGTTTAATGTCTTTCAAGGATTCGACACAAACATTTTGAAGAAAATTCCTTCACCTTAAACTTCATTTACATGGAATTTTTTTTGAAAAGTTTGATTTTCTTGAAAATGGCTCTAACGATTTTGATTAAAATGCCATATGTTTGAAATATTTTTATGATAAATGAAATCTATATCTTGAATTTTCTGGCTGTAGCCCCCCTAGTATTTATTTTGGATGACTTTTGTATAACTGGTAAACCGTTAGAGATAGACCAAATCTTACTATACAAACATGTATATCTTGCTAAAATACACAATTTATGTCTTAATAAATGTTTTTGTAGAGTAAACCATTTCGGAGATATGCCTTGTTATGTGTGCGAGTTTAAGAGAACTTATACTTCTGTCAAATGCAACATCGTTATTCAATTTTTCATATGTTAATCGTGCAAAGAGAACGTAATTTGAAAGTTTTAAAAGATTGACTATCGCTCTGTATTTTCATGTTCTCCATGTACCCCCAAGGAGATAAACAATAAGATAATTTATACAAATGTTTATCTCCACTAACACGAAGAAGATATAGGAATAAGAATTTGTAAGAGTGGTTAGCATAAGAGTAGAGAGTCATGTGAGTGCAACACATCAGATTTTTGAAAGGCAATCTATTGGTGTGTTATCCCTTTGGTTTATTTATAAGAACGCAGTGCACCCATTAAAATACTTCATTGAGCCTATAACGCAGTGTGTTGTTTCAAAGTAATAAATGAAATAGGATTTAACGCAATGTAAAAACGTATGACGACAGAAATAGACAACAAAGCCCGTTCCAGAATCCGAAGTTCCGGTAATCCCACTCATGAGTGTGATGCGCATTTGAGTGATGAAGAATGCCTTCACGGTATGTCAAAGCACAGTGGCGATTTAAACTGTTTCGGTTTATAGCTGGCTTATCACAGATAACTTGCACGTATCAACTGAGTAAGGAATATACAAGACCACGACTGTTTTTTACTTTCTCGATCGCGTACTTAAAGTTGCATTCCACACCAAAAACTGATACGGAGATTTCACCGAAAATAGACGTTTTGAAGTTCCAGAATTAACAAAAGAGCATGTTTACTTTCTCTACTACGTAGAAAAGTATTGTATTCCACCCAAAAGTTCTCATCAGGACTTGACCAAAAATTGTAAGACTCCCTGAATCCATAAAAAAGGAAAAATAAGCATTTTTACAGAAAAAGTCTGTATGAGTGTGTGTCTGTGAATAGCATAACTCAAAAACTAAAAGTTGGATGAATACCAAACTTGGTATTTAACTTCAGTTCCAACGATGCGACAAACATTTTCAAGAAAATTCTGTCCCCCCAGACTAACTTCTATATGAACCATTTTTAGACAATTTTTATTTTCTCAAAAATGCCTCTAAATTTTTGATTAAATAACATATATTTAAGATATTTTTATGACAAATTAAATGTCTTCCCTGTGGATGATTTTTGGATAACTGCTAAGTCGTAAGAGATAGACGTAATCTTACTATAGAAATTTCATAATCTCATTGGCCTGACATTTCAAACATGAGTGTTCATGGTTTTTTGAAGTGGTAGGTAAATGACTATTCGTTTTTCCTGTGGTCATGTAAAGAGCATGGAGTTTCAAAGCCACGACATAGCGACTAGATTTTTAAAAAACTGAATACCACGACAAAGAGGTGATAATCTGGCATGAGTGGAATAGTCCATTAAAATGGAATCACTTATTTGCAGCAGACATTTTATACACTGTTTTCAATCAGGGAATAATAATGCCAGATGGACATGTGGTCAAGAATGGTTAGTAACATTTGGCACAGTTTTCAATAAAGCTCTTTAACATGAACTGTTGTAATACTGCTAACTTGAAAAAACAATCACCAAGAAGAAATTTACAGATGCTGCCTAGATAATCACAGAAATCTTTGGTTGCTGTTATTTCCGAACGTAGAAATGCAAATATTGCAGAAACACTCACTTATGCCAAAAAATTAACACTATTACACAACAGTTCAAGCAAATTATTACACAAAAGTGGAGTCTAATTAATTGTTATGTATATATTGTTTATTATGTATACAGAAAGTATTAGATTTTCAAACATCTTTTACATTGTGCATTTAGTGAAAATAAGAGGCAAATAAGTTGAATTATTTTATGTGATACAGGTGATTTTCGTCTAGCTAATAAATTTATTAGGCCTTGCGCAAGGAAATTATCTAAAGACATGCAATCACGATAATATTTGCTAAATCTATTTCGTAAAAAGAATCCCATAGAATTACCAATACTTACTTTTTATTGTTATTCATTTGTTGCACTTAACTAATTTTGCATCCGAAAACGCCTTTTCCTGGTGTTAATTTGTTTACTAACTACGAGCACTTGAAGATCAGCTGCGACAAGGTTATATCCACAGATGACTGGTTTTGGATTGAATTCGTCACCACTTTGTGCCAAGAAAGAGAAACTATAGAAAGAGATGACAAAACGAATGTTGTTTGCCGAAACATTTTGGGAACAAAAGACCACGAATAATATAAAGGTTTACTCAAAAGTATAATTTAATATACTTATTCAAATTCTCACACAGAACAACCATTCCTCCATCTTAGTTTGCTTCACATTTGTTTTCTAGCTATGGAAAGTTGAGCATAAGAGTTAATGGCCGCAGAAAAAGTTGACAGTCAATTTTATTGTGGAAACTGTTTCCACCAGGTTACTGCTTTAGAGAACCTTGATTACTTGAAATTAAAACTATCTTTAATTGGGTTGCTCACTGCCATATGCTTGGCAAATGAACGGAAACGTCATAATTATGTATTTAACGATATTGATCCATTAATGCCAACCATGAATCACAAAAGCTAATCTTTCTCGTTTTACTTGCTTACAAATCTTATGTGTCTTCCTCATAAGCAGTAGGCATTTAACAACTACCATATTATTAGCTTCTGACTATGTGAAAAAAAATACCATGACATTCTTTACAACGCGGGCCTCTTAAAAAGTAAAATGAGATACAATAAATGATAATTCAATTATTTTACCAAGTTCTTATATGCATAATTTAAATGTTTTGTCAACTTCAATGTGGTTCCGTGACGTTATGGTTAAAAAACACCATGTAAAAAGCATTTAAATTCGGTTTCGTGATATCGTTATTATTTTGTTTCCGGTTGATGCACATCATGACACTGACCATGCATCAAAGGCAAGGACAAAGCCGTATTGTTTCTGAGGCTAGTTCATGATCACATATTTCAGAAAACCGCGTGAAAATTCCTACTAATTTCCGTATGCGTGTATTTTCAACAGCCAGATAATTAATTCGGTTTCTCACCTCACATTTGTAACACGTTGTGGTATAACATTCAAAAATACAACCAATTAAATGTTAAGAAAAGTAGAGGTTATTTGCCCGACTTCTGAGGAAACTTTCCAAACGGAGTGGTTCTAAAATGGTGTCCTGCAAACCTGTTGATGCTATTTGCAGAGCTGTGTATTACAAGAGGTGGCGAAATATGTTATGGAGGAAGTCATACTAAAAGGTCGGCCTTCCAAAGCATTAACTGCAGAAGGCTCCAATTGGGCATTAGTATTCATGGTACGGTGCAAAACGGATTAGTAAATGTAGGAGGTAGTGTTGCCACAACTTTCTGAGTTAATAGTTGTTAAACATCAAAACTGTAACTATTTTTTTCTTTTTTTGTTTTCCTCATTTTGAATATTTTCATCGGAAAATTTAATTTTCGGTCTCCACACGCTCCTAAAAAAACTCTTGGAGTAATATTTAGATTTAATTTCATTTAGTGCCAGATATATGAACTCAGAATAAAATTTCTGTTAAAAGTTATTTCGATTTGAGCGTTAAATTGTGTTGTTCGAGACCGGAATGAAACCTCTCAACAGAATAATGGCCTGGATCTGTGGTGTGTGTCTGTCCCACATTCAAGAGTTCCTGAGTTCGAATCTCGGTTAGGGTGTAGTCCGGACAATGTTTTTTCTGGAGCTTTCCCTGAGTCTGAGCAGACAGATGTTGGGTAATTTTAAGTTCTATGGAACCAGGGCTCATTTGTGCATCGGTTTACTCATTTCCTTCATCGTCCGATATGATTTACCAGGTTAAAGTTAAACTTAGAGAGAGAGAGGAAAAAAAAACAATGATGAAACGCTTATTCCATGATTCCACGAGGGGATAAGCCGTTATTGTGAGAATAGATTATAAAAATAAAAACTCTGATGTGTTGCACTTACATGACTGTCTCTACTAACCATTGTACTAACCATTCCTACAAACTCTTATCCCTATATCTTCTTCATGTTGGTTCAGATAACCATTTGCAGAAATTATCTTATTTGCTTATTTCCTTGTAGGTGGAAGGAGAATATGGGAATAGAGTAGGCTTTGAGCGATAGTCAAAAGTTTTAAAGCTTTCAAATTCCGTTCTCTTTGCACGGTTAACATAAACAAAATTGAGTAACGTTGTTCCATTTGACAGAACTTAAAGTTCTCCGAAACTCATACACATAACAAGACATATCTCCGAAATGGTTCACACTATAACAAATTTTATTTACATAGATATAAAATGTGTGTATTTTAGCAATATCTACATTTTTGTATACTAAAATTTGGTCTATCTCTAACGGTTTACCAATTACGCAAAAGTCGTCCAGAGTAAATACGACTACAGGGGATATAGCCAGAAAATTCAAGATATGCATTTCTTTTGTCATAAAAGTATCTCAAACATATGGCATTTTAATCAAAATGGTTAGAGCCATTTTTAAGAAAATCAAAATTTTCTAAAAGTTTTCCATGTAAAGGGTAGGTTAGGGTGGGGCTATTTTCTTCAAAATCTTCGTGTCGCATCCTTGAAAGACATTAAACTTAAATACCGACTTTGGTTTTTAACCGACTTTACATTTTTGAGTTATGCTGTCCACAGACTGACAGACACACAGACTGACACACACATACACACACGGACCTTTTTCTAAGAATACAGTATCTACTTCCTCCACTATACCATACGCAGTAGAAAAAGTAGAAATGGTTGCTTGGGGCACAACTTTGTTCCGTATACACGATGAATTACTTGATATATTTTCGAGAACCAGAAAGGGTAACACAAGTCGTTGGGTTCCGATAAATGAACCCGACGGCAATTTGGGAAAAAGTATCACGCTGTGATAATGTGACGGTTATATAGAACATATGACTGGCAGATAGATAAAGTTATTATTTAAAACAGTACAACGTACTTAAACTATTATCAGCACAACACATGCCTAGTTATGTGAAAACAGTGAAATTAAATACTCTGCAGGTAAACAAGAATATAGTGCAGCAATCCACTACGAAGAGTAGTGATGTAAAGAGTGAGGTTAAATTAATATCAAGAAACACATGAGACTGGTTACTCCATAAGGTACAAAAACGTAGCCACAAGTGTGAATATTGGTGACATTCTTACGGTATTTAGTGTTTGGAAATTAGGTGTAAGTAAGTTTAAAGATGACACCACAAGCTTGACAATTTGTGGAGGAGGTGCTACTGAGGACCAGAGGCCTTCGGAGCTCCTATATTTAATCTAAGATTAGATTTAATTTATTTGAGAACAAATTTACAATTTGTGCACATTTACACTGTATTTTCACTCCAAACAAACAGGGAAATAAACTCAGGTTACTGCTGTCACTTGTTTGGGTATGACGCAAAGCAGCTGGATGACAGAAAAAAGTTTTGGTCAAATAGAAAACACAATCAGTAAAAAATAATGCTTTCGATATCATTGCTTTGATTGAGAATTTCTAGATGTTGCATTTAATATTGCCATTAGCAAAGTGCGGATTGTAATGATAATGGTTTTCCTAATCAAATTGCGTAAGTTTTCACGGCCGGTGTCATAAAATACAGAATGAATATCAGGGCTTGTGGGCCATGATCTAGTGGAAAATCTCCTTCTAGACGTTTCGTTCGAAGCTGCGACGAACATCCTCAGTGGTGTGAACCGCAGTACTCTGCTACTCTCGGCGACGACTGATACGTACCGTTTGGCTTCATACGCTTAGCAAGTTTGGGCGTATGACGGTTGGTCTGGTCTTTGTTTATTGGCTTGGCTGCTGCGTGGGGTGGGTTAAAGTGGGGGCTGCTTCCATTGTTGTCGATTGTTGTCGATGGGGTTACCTTTATGTTTGAAAATTTCTATGGCTTCATGACTTAACCGGACGTAATAGTGTCATATACTGTATGCGTTCCCCCGGCGCTAGTAATGCGTGTTCTGCGACTGCAGACTTTTCTGTTTGTCCCAAATGGCAACATCTCTTGTGTTCTGTAATGCGTGTGTTTACCGTACGTTGTGTAGTCCCTATATTGACAGAGCCACATGAGCAGAACAGAGTGGCTCTTTTGGATCTTTTGCTGAATGTAGCATGTTCTCTATTTGTGGTGTGGGTTTGTAGCTGGTGTTAATGTCGTGTTTCTTTAAAGAATTTTTTTGGTTTCCCTATGTTCTCTCTACAGTAGTATTCTAATATTTATGTTGGTTAGTAATACCTACTTGGCAACTTGTTAAAGTATCTATATCTTCGTGTAGCGATTAAACTATATCTTGAGTTGACAGTGACATTGACAATAGTAAAAATGTAATTTCCAAACTCAAAGTTAAAGAGCACTTTAAGGAATACAATGGCAAAAGCCGGGTTAAATATGTTAGCTGTTCTGAGCATAAAAAATGAAAGATGCCGTAAATACATATAATATGAGCACAAGATACAACCTTGAACAAAATTTAAGGTACACTCTTACCCTACCGCAAAGTATCACAGTGCCTGCGCTTGTATTTTGTGTAACATAGTTGCAAAAATTGTAATTCTGTATCCGAAGATGCGTGTGAGCATTCATAATATTTCAGAGTAGGTAAACAGTTCAAATAAGAAATATATATCTTTTTTTATTTTAGGAATTTCTACAACGCTGTAGGTTGCCCACACCAAACAAAAGAACAATTTTACATAATAACAACAATACAAGATTAATACATAGGATGTCCACTATTTTATCATCTGTCTCCATTGTTCTCTATCCAACGCATCTGTTTCCTGCAGTCCCTTCACCTCTATAAAGTTTCTTACTCCATTTATCCAGTTTCCATTTGGTGGTTCCTTTCCTATTTCTTCCTTTTGATGTCCATCTCATCACTTCCTTTGGCAATCTTCCATCTTCCATTCAGGATATATGTTCAAACCATTGCACTCTTTTTCTATTTATCCTATGCATCCTTTTTATACCCATTAAATGTCATATTTCTTCATTTTTATTCTCTCTTTTCTCGACTTCCTAGCCAATCTTATAATAATAAGAATAAGAATTATTTCGGAACAGCCGATTGTGAAAACAAGAAAACCAAAGTGGTGACTACGTATCAACTTGGCCATGCATGTTTCGCCAATATTATAGTCGCCGTCACAAATGAAGACGGTTGCGCAGAAGACAAATATTCAACGACGCCACAGTCACGTGTTTTCTAGACAATCAAGCGTAGTCTGTTTCAGAGCGCGTGTGAGAGTACTTGCCTATAGTTTAACAGTGAAATTAAATAATTTCAAACAATAAAGTCATTCTAAAAAAAAAAAAAAAAAAAAAAAAAGTTGCGCTATTCACAGTCAAGCTAGAGAAATGGTGTATAATATGTACGTTTTATGTTACGTTTTTGTCTCTGATCATTTCCTACGGAGATACTTTAGTTTTGTCGAAAACAAGCTGGCAACACTGCAGATTGTGTGGGAGTCACTTTCACTAGGCCAGTGCATAAACAACCACCGCAGCGTGATGTCTCATGAACGTAAACAAATAATGTCCTTCCATGTTTACTATGTGAGTGTAGACCAATCAGAAGCGTTAGCTCCCAAAACATTACACCACGCTGCAAGCGACCGACCTGTTTACAAGCAGGAACCAGTTCAATTCCCTGACCAACCTCAACGCAACGTTGTCAAGTTACTTCACGTTTGGAAAAGCTGCTCGGAGTATTCCTTCAATTCTTTTAAGTGATTAATTATTTCGAAACGTCCCATAATTACTACCGAAGCTATGACAGAAATAAGTTACTCTACGCATCTTACAAGTAACAAACTGTTATCTTCGTACATTATTGTGGAATTATGCATCCAATTTGAAACAAAAACTATTTATTTTTGCGAAATCGACTGATCAAAGAAAAAATGCCATTAGACTTTTTTGTTTGAAATGCTTCTATGAAGCACATATTAGAAGGAATATAATAAGTTCCCTTCCATCGTATATCCAGAAATGTATGCGGGAGTATTCATAGAAACTTAAAAAGAAGAAAACATGCATAAATTAGTGGCAGTCATGTGCAGAAGTGCATTTTGAATAAGAGCAACAAAAAAAACTTCAGAAGGCGAAATTAACAAGAAGCACGCCATTAGATAAAAAGCGAAATAAGGAAATAAAACATGAACTTCTAGATATGATAATGTCAAACAGCAAGATGGTGTCAATATTTAGAAAAGTAGTCAGAAAATAGGCTACCGGCAGCAGTTATACATTCAAATTACTTTCCCTGCTCGTTCTTCTGCAGACTATAGTTACAAAAGCGTGCTATTTTATCTACTTCTTGTTAATCCAAATAAAATTTCCAATTCAGAATTACACATTTCCTTGTACGATAGTTTTATCATAAGTAATATCATAAGACATCTGACGTAACCGATAAATTCTCGAGCGGAGCGACACCATTTATCTAGCAAGGTCAGACCGTCGAATGATATTTATCTAGACTAGTTAATCAATAAAACATGAATTTAAATAGTATATCGCAATAGTATATCGAGCGGAGCGACACCATTTATCTAGCAAGGTCAGACCGTCGAATGATATTTATCTAGACTAGTTAATCAATAAAACATGAATTTAAATAGTATATCGCAAAGGTTTGACCAGAAAACGTTAAATTCTATTTCAAAAGAATCAAAAATATATTCATTTCGATTAGGGTAGTTCGACTCACTCAGCACTGCCAACTGAGGAAAATGAAACCCGATCTTCTCTTGTTATAACAGAAAACCAGTTTATTATCTCAGAGCATCTCACCTTTCTTTTAACATTAACAAATAAACGTTCTTCTGAAAAAAATACATTAGTTATTAAAAGAACAATTGTTACAAACACAGTTCTCAAATTGAAATGGAATGCTATTTTGATTATAAATCGTTTGTAAAGTGTAATAAATTGTTTTTTCAGTGATTCCTGTGATACAGTTGGTATACTGGCTAAACAAAAGAATGAGTTAGTGATCATTTGCACTAAGCAAAAGAATGCCAGGTGATAATTTGTATATGATAATTTAAATTAAATTAAATTAATTCAAAGCAAGCAATGCTAGCTTTCTAAGACCTGCCTTAAAAACAATGTTTCTCAATTGCCTTTTCGGATTTTTTAAACAAGAATATGGAATAAATATATATTTTTAAATCAATTTTCTAAATTCCATAATCATTCTTGTACCTGGATTACAGAGCAGTTATTATATGCAAATTCATTTATAACTTTCTGCATACAAATTTGAACGAATTAAGTAAATCTCAGCTTTGGGTCATTTTTACTTACTACGTACTAAACTAGAAAAAGTATTGTATTCCCCCAAAATATAGGATGTCGAGATTTCGCTGGAAATACATGTTTTGAGACTCCCTGAAAAAAAAAAAAACTTTTTATAAAGAGTTCTGTGTCTGTGTGACAACAGCAAACTCAAAAACGAAAAGTCGGTTAAATACCAAACTTGCTATTTAAGTTCAGCATCCATGACACGAAGATTTTCAACGAAATCCCCTCAATCAGACTAACCATTACATGAAAAATTTTCGGAAAATATTTACTTTCTCAAAAATAGCTCTAGCGATTTTGGTTAAAATACACAATGCTAGGGTATGTCTGTCTATAACAAATGAAGTGTATATCTTGAGTTATCTGGGAATATCCTTTGAAATCCTCTTCCTTCTGGATGACTATTGCAGACCGTAATAAATAGACAAAATCCTACTACTTCTCGTTAAAGCACACAATTGAAGCCCCTTTTTGTGGAGGTAATTATTTTCAAGACATTGTCATTAGATTGAATTTTTAAATACTTGTACTTTTTTCAAATAGGAATATTTGAATGTCCTGGCCATGGCAAAAGAAAAGAATGTCCAAACTATCACATACTGACCAGGTCTTAAAAGTATTGATTACCGTTTAAAGCCTACTGTATTCCCCGGTTCCAATTATACTTATAAGAAAATACTAATAAAACAAATTCTACGAGATTTTATCTCGATTAACATGAAGTAGATGAAAGAGCAAGCGTTTTTAAGAATAATTTGTAGAAGAGTGAGTAGAGAAAGTGATGTGAGTACACACATCGGATTTTTTTTTTTTTTTTTTTTTTTTTTTTAAATTTTAATTTTATAGGTCTTGTTTCAAACAGCTTTAGGCCACCAAAATCCGGGTCCTGGTGATGAACTAAGTCCACGATTGCAGTTGGAGATTATTAATATGTGAAACTCACTTGAGATGGGGAGTTTGAGTGCAGAGGTTGTCATACAAACACATTGCCACATCGGGCGACAGTAGTGACACCAACGTCGTCAAATAAAACAAATAATTAAAAGAGCCAATTCACTGTGAGCTGTATCGCGTATCCCGTGGGAAAGTTAAACGTTTCATGCTGTGTACAATAACAGAGATAGGAAGGGGGGAACAGGGAGCATTGCACGACTTATATCGTTCCCTCTGAGCACAGAATTCAATCAGCTGACATTATCACTCATTGTTCCTACCTTGGTAACAGTTTCAATAGCACGTTACGTAACTTGTGCTCTTACATGGCTTATTATCTCTACCTGATTATAACAATCATCCAATTAACTTACACAGAAATATGTCTCACTTGCTTACACAAACGTTTTAATAGGATTCATCCAGTACTCTAATTATTAATCAGTAATACCCTAGTTCGTACTTAATAGGCAACAAAAGATAACAAAACACACTATCAAAACATAAAATAAGGTGCAGCAAAACGTAAAATACACTTTAATGATGATCATGCACATCTTATTTTGGAACAGGGAATATTCACTCCAAATACCCAAAGCTTTAATACTTTCTGCTTCTCGTAAAAATACACCAACAATCTTCATTTACTGCTTCAATACCCAAACACCAGTTCTTCAGCTTCGTATAACTACATAAATAAACTTTCCTTGACTTTTCTGGAAATACATATGTTAATAGGTGCATCTTGGACTACTTTTAATTTTTTTCTTCTTCTGATAAATCGTGAAAATCACCTTCTTCACTCGTTTTAACTTTAAATTCACAGTTTGAAACGCACCCAAAATTGCACAATATAACGACAATGTTAATGTACAGTGTCTTTTTTCCAAAGCCCACATTACTCTTTGTCTAAACATATTGTTCCGCAATAAATACATTTCATTAAACATACGAAATACATAACAAATATTAAAATATTCTTAACGCAGATAAAATATTGTAGACAACACGTTATAGAATTAGCATTAGTAACTCGTGGCTCTTGGAACACTCACTCCCTTTGGTCTGTTCTACTTGAGCCTGTCTACTTTTGTAACTAGTACTCTAAATATCTATTTTCAGAATTAATGCTAAATTTGGTTAGTGCTACTACTTATATTTATTTATTTAAGTACTCGGTAATTTTCAATTTTGGGTGAATAATAGGTGAATAATGGGTCATTTTGAAGCCAGAAAATACAACTTTCCTATGTCTTTGATTTTACTTTACTTTGCTTAAATTGAGGAACTACTGAATTTCACCCCAAAAATTAGATACCGATAATTCACTAGAAATGCATCTTTTGAGACTCTCAGAATCGAAAAAAAAATATCATTTTTAGGAAAATGCCCCTGTATGTATACGTGCTTGTGTGTGTTTGCGTATGTATGTGTGTGTATGTGTGTGTGTGCGCGCGCGTTTGTGTGGTATTTAAGTTCAGTACCTTCCACAGATATGGCACGAAGAGTTTCAAGAAAATCCCCCGCCCAAACTACCCTTTGCATGGAAACATTTTTAAAATGTTACTTCTCTCAAAAATCGTTCTAACGATTTTGATTAAAATACAATATGTTTAAGATATTTTCATAACAAATCAAATGTATACCTTACATCTTGTATTTTCTGGGATTAGCCTCTGTGCTTTTCTATCTGCATGCATTTTGTATAATTGCAAAATTGCAACGTCTTACTACGCAAAAAATGTAGATCTCATTAAAGCACACAATATATGTTAAATAAATGTGTTTGTGGAGATAAGTATTTTGTTTGACATTTCTAAGCCACCCTTAATTCTGTATTGATTTAAACAAAGAAATCTATTTACTGCCCAACGAGTTGATTTCTCTGTATTTATAACCATATAACGGGCAGAAAATCTAGGCTATAGAAAAATAATTTTGCTCAGAAAAATGAGTATATCCAAGCACTAATACAGGAATTTTTAAATGAAAAATTAAGAATAAGCACAGAGCTCATAAACTACAGTCATGTATAAAATTAGAATTATAATGCATTTACTACATGTTTTAACAAATCTCCAATGAACATTTATATATTAAGCGTATGCGAGTAGTATTTTGAGATTTAAATAAGGACATTCTTCCTTCATACGAATTAATTATTTGAACCTGCCTTCAATTACTTGAATGTATAAATAGCAGAAGTACTGGAACAATGAAATTAGATTCATAGCATTATTAGATTGTAAATTACATGGATACATATTTTCTAGATATCTTAATAAATTTAAAGAGAGTAATTCAGTGAAAAGTGATATCTTACCTGTGAAACACCATTTAGTTTCACATTTCTTTTGCCCTTAGTACCCACTGCAATGTTATCAATGACTTTATAGATTACCTTAATGTACACTTTGAATAAGATAACTTGTATCAAGTAAATTATTTCTTATACAGTCAAATAATTACAATTTTTGTCAGCAACAAATTTTTACAGAATTGAAACACTTTCCTTTTGAGAAACAGATTTTTAAAGGACATTGAAAAGTTATAAGAGTGTAAGGTGTATGTACTTTTAGTGTAATTTCCATTTGTTGTATCTTCAAAATATTTCTGAATTTGAAACCAAACTTAGAATAACTGCAGTTTAAAGCATTGTGCTTGTTCGGAAATTAAGGACAACAAAATATATAGTACCGCCCATGCATTAGCGGCCTTCCTCATCCCAGTGCCCTTCAGAGCGCCAATTGGTCATGTGGACGGTGTGGAAGGGTGAGGGACAGATTTACAGCTTCTTGGATCATGCTCGTTAAGGGCACCTCTATATGATTTCAGATTTCTCTACAAGCATGTCTAAATATTATTATTATTTTCAAGAAAATACACTGCAATGTCTGATACAGATGCGGTTACGAAGTATTATAACATTATTTTTCATAAATCTCTTAATTTCTTTCGTGTCTTCAGCTCAATATTTGTACATACTGGACACTATTTGTAAAATTAATTTCCAAGTAAAAACAAAAGTATAATAGAAAAATTGTAAATATAAGTTCACCACGTATCAATATGTTTATAATTTAACGCGCAGATAGCTGTTTGAAAAACGACAGAGATATTGTTTTGTAACTGAGCGTCTTTCTTGATAAAAAGTAAATAAGACATAATCGTAAACTTACTTTAAGATTAGGGACAAACATTCGAAAATCTCTATCACCATGTTTAAAAACTACGCTAAAATTTATTTTAATGCTTGTAGAGGAAGGCTTGTAGCCTGTTATAGTTGTAAAAATAAGAGGAAGAAGAAAAAAGTGCATTTAACTTTGTCTACTACTTACATGTAGGGTATACAAGTCGAGCTCTGCAACGTACGAGAAATCTATCCCCAAGAGGGAAGGGATGAAGTGAAGAAACCACAGGAGCAGACAGACAGGCCATAGAGATACGTGGAGGTTGAGGCAACCTGAAAAACAAGAGAAAATGTTAAAGACCAGAGTCTGCTCTCAATGTTATTAATCTGTTACTGTCTTTCCAAGAAAATCCACACAGAAGCACGATGCAAATAGGAAGGAATTACACAGTCAGTCAGGTATCTGACGTTGATATAGAAGCACGTGGCTTTGAAACCAACAGCAGAAAATTTTTCTTGTGGACTATTTAGTTTTCTTTTCTCTTCTTCTTCTTCTTCTCTCTCTCTCTCTCTCTCTCTCTCTCTCTCTCTCTCTCTCTCTCTCTCTCTTGATTCATTGTGTTAAATAACATTTCTATATCCTATTAGTTCTCCAGTCTTCATTTTAGAAAAAAAAGTTTAAACAAAAGTTATTTCCTATCTTTCAGTTATTTATTTGTGTATTTATTTATCCATTTATTAACTATTTCGGAATATCTAAAATGTATACCATGGTTCAACTTTAAATCCTGAAGTTCACCCCACTTGGGGCTCATTGGTTGCAGTCTCTTAAGCTATTGGGGGGTCACTACCTCCCACGAGAATAAAAAAAAAAAGTCAGCACTTATCTTTAGGATCAATTTAAAAGTTACGGTGCGTATGTTCTATACTTTCTGTGCACCCTGTATAATTGGTAAACCGTAATAGATAGGCAAAATATTACTGTACAAAAAATGTAGATCTTGTTAAAGCACACAATTTTCCAAAGAAAAAATTGCAGCGTTAAGCATTTCGAGATATTCTTGCTTATTGGTTTGAATTTTCAAATTCTTCATACTTTCTTTGAAGTGGTAAGTCGCTACTCATTTTTATTCGTTGCCATTGAAACAACATGAAATTTTAAAAAAAGCCTGATATTTATCTACAACGAAATATGTAAATGAGGAATGAGTGCATTGCGATTAAGGCGAAACAAAGAAGAACAAGCTTTTATAAGAACATCCTGCAGAAGAGTGAGTATAGAAGACAATGTAAATGTTACAAATGGCAGTGCATTGTATCGCTTCGGGCCATGAACAGGTGTAAATCCGAGCTGCCCATCACACAAGAAATGCTCCAATATCACAATTGGTGCTGCGCCATTGATAGAAACTCTCGGGTTACAATACCGCGCGCGAACAATCACAAGTAATGACGAATTTCGCAAACTCGCGGCACCCGAAACGATAGGGCGGAGCGAGAACAAAACAAAAGAGTGGAAGGGCGATACTGCATGTATAATTTCCGCCCTCTATCTATTACCCGCTGGGTTCCTCCAAATACATTCTCCCACGTTCCACCAACACCTTGTATCTCAACGTTACGAAACATGTCTACAGTCCATTTTAAAATTAGACTGACATCACAGGTAAAGCAGAACCAACTTCTAGCACGTGATTTACTTCAGGCGGGGAACATACTCTGATTGGCTATAGTTAGATATGAATCGATGATGGAAACGTGGTAGCAACGAACTTTACTCCGGCCGATGAAGGCTGCGAGCGCAGCAGAGGTAGCTAGAGCGGTGAGTATTGTGCTGTTCTTATAGCTTGTCTCACTCTTAGTTGACAGTATGGAGTTACATGGGATATATCTGTCTCTATCTAGCGCATACAAGTTGCCGTTAGCCTCGCCATTTTCTACCCTCGCGCTGTTGCCAGGTTCCTAATAGCATGGTGTAAATATTCAGTTGTTATAAATTTCAGGTTTGAACACATTATCCTATGCAGAATTTTTTTCTCTACCAGGTTATATCCTTATTAGAGTCAGGGCCCAAAATTTTACAGCAAACTTTTTTTTTTTTTTTTTTTTTTTTAACCAGTAAAAGTCCGATATTTGTTGTTTCTATACTCATCACGTACTAACTAATGAACTAACTGCTAGACCACGATTTTTTTTTCTTAGCTAAACTATGGTGCCACCACCTGCCTACTTTGAATTCTCTATATTTACTCAGTTAACAGTTAAAATTTTTTAAATTAAATGTTTTCGGAAAATTTTATATCTGTGCACTACGAAAGTTACACAGTGGTAAACTTTTCATTATTGAGTTTACATTGGGGACAAAGCGAGAGCAAATGTTGAGGAAGGTTAGAGACAGTATTTAAAATAAACCAGAAGCCTGTAACCTCTTGCTTTCATCGTGTAAGGCAAAAAAGGTATTCATATATTCTGCTAAAAGGCGTCAAGCGTGACACACAAAGCAGCAGTAAAAGTTAACATCAGTTCGTAAAGAAGTGTGTTTATACTTTGTGGAACCTGTGAAGTGTGATTACGTTATTTATTTAACATTTAGAATATAGTAGAATACAGTAGCCTTTGAGCGATAGTCAGATCTTTCAAAGCTTTGAGATTCCATTCTGTTTGCACGGTTAAAATATACGAAAATGAATAACGATGTTTCATTTGACGAATTAAGTATTCCAAAATCCACACAAATAACAATATCTCCGAAATGGTTCAATCTACAATAAAATTATTTCACATAAAGTGTGTGTTTTAGCAAAATCTGCATTTTTTCTATCGTAAGGTTTGATCTATCTCTTATGGTGTACCAGTTATACAAAAGTCATCCAGAGTAAACAGGACTAAATGGACTATAGCCAGAAAATTCAAAATATACATTTCATTTGTCATAAAAATATCTCAAACATATGGCATTGTAATCAAAATCGTAAGATCCATTTTCGAGAAAATCAAACTTTTCGTTTCTGAGTTATGCTGTCCACAGACTGACACACAGACTGACACACAGACTGACACTAACACTGACACACACACACACACACACACACACACACAATCACACACAAGCAGAGAGAGACTCGCGGACCTTTTTCTTTAAAATACTCTTTTGGATTAAGGGGGCCTCAAGACATATTTCCGGTGAAATCTCGACATCGAATTTTTGGGTGTAACACATTACTTTCCCTGCTTACTGTACGTAGTAGAGAAAGTAAAAATACATGTGTAATTATTACTAAAATAAGCATGTGAAAAGTTTCAACTCAAATACGAGAAATTGGGTAAGCTATTACCTACTTCTGTTTCAACATGAACATGCTGGTATGGGGAAGGTGTTTTCCATTATGGCTGGCACCGATGTCCTGCTACCTAAGGGAATAAGTTAAAACCTCAAACTCTTGACTGACCTCATTAGGGTAACGGTTGAACGATTTTTCTGCAAAACAACTGCAATTGCTGTATTTAATATCGCATAACTGATGAGCATGTAGATAAATTTGGGAAATGCATGTACAATTTTAAGGTGACCATAGAATCGTCGAACTGTGATAATAATACTCCTAAAATACATCACATACTCTGCGTAGATAGCCTTTCAGTAATGTTATTAATTTAGTTTTATTAAGCAGCTTAATAGGTTTTACTCAAGGACAGCAGTAATTCAGTAACTTCATCAACATCATCGCCATTACCACCGTTACTATTAATCCGTTGTCTCAGGATATGCTGGACGGGTTTGAGGATAAACAACACCAGTTAAGTTGACTATTGCATTTAAGGAAGGTAATAAGCATCTATTTCAATCGAGTTGCTGCCGACTGTATGGCAATGTAGTACAATAGTTTCGAAATCTTAGCATGAGAAAGTGTAACTGTTGAAGTGTTAAATCTTCTAACTTATGAATACTTTACGGTTTAAGGTAACTATTTCCATACCAATGTGAAGCGTAAATTGTGTGAGTCACAGAAATGCTACTCGGAGGAAATCTTGCTGCGAACGCGCCTAGTATGTATAAAACGAGCGCGGTCCTTTGCGCTGCGGTGCCGATAATCGATCACAGCAGACACATGATTACAAAATACGAAGGGAAAGAATACGAATTTTAGAAACACCGGCCCCATCAACGTCCTTACATTACTGATGTCGAAGCTTCCCATTTACCTTTGAAACACAACTTTTCAGTCGTGATTTGCTAAATTCTAAGAATCTTAGTCTCGCTTCTTACATTATGTGTTAGTTTTTCCTATGTAAATTACATAGTGCAAGTAATTATTTATCTCCCCATAATTTCTTTATAAAATTAATAATCTTCTTTTTCTTGATTACCGTCCCCTTATGTAGAACTTATAAGCCAGTGCCTAGGGTCAGACGTCTGTCGGGGAACACAGGAATCTATGGACCGGACAGAGTGAAGACCTGGAGGCGGGTGGTCAGCCAAGCACTAGGTATAATAGCGAGGAAGAATATGATATGAAATGCAGGCGAAATCGATTATTAGAAAGGTGATGATGGAGCAATTGGTGGAACGAGTGCCAGGGCAAACCGGAAAATCCAGAGAAAACCAGCCCTGATGTCACTTCGTCCACCAGAATACCACATGCGGGTCCCTGGGGTCGAACTCGGGCCACCTAGGAGGTAGACGCTCAGCCACGGTGCCGCCCAAATTAATCTTGCCTGGTAATAATTCAAGTATCAAGCGTCATAAGTTAGGAGCAATCTAGACTAAGCCTCTATCTTAAGAATGTTTACAAATTGCTCATTCTCTGTAATTACCAGAAAGAAATGAAATATTCAATCCGGAAAACCCTGGAACTGGCAAAATCACCTAAGAAGTTTCTGAGACTCCCCCCTGAGATGCATAAACATTTTTTCTGTAATAGATTCCACTGGTTTGTAACTACAAAAACTTGATATAAAAACGTGACCGGAAGCGTTATCTTCTAACAACGCGATATGAAATACAGTGGCCCAGTATAAAGTCATTTACACTGACGCATATTTACACGCGAGGAGTGAGCCATACCTGGTGACCGCATGTTCTATATAAGCGAGACCACAATGTTAGTTTTAAAATGATTGTGAAAGAAAGAAATCCATTGTAAATATACCTTTTGTTTTCGAGCATGGATCACTTTATTTTTATTACTTTTCATTTCCCGTTTCACAAACATGAATATGTTTGAATAATGTGAAGTGACGGTTCGTGCCAAAATACCTACAAAAACCATACAGTAAACGTCATCGGTATAGTTAGGCATGGCTGCATGAATAATCTTATCATGCACAACAGGCGAGTTTTGTAGTTCTATGTCACTCAAATGTTTAGTCAGTATGGAAACTTCTCTTGTTTTTAAGGTCATTTCACTAATGTCCTTTAGTTAAATTTTCACTGCCACTTCACTAATGTGATCTAGTTCATTTTTCGTTGTTACGCCATCGCCACCCTTCCTTGCAACGTACCAGCGTGCTAACGAAACGCGCAAAGCAGCCTCTTCTCCCTTTTAAACGTTGTCCTACACATGGCTATGGTGTGGAAGAACAGTTAATTGCAGCCTCTTCTCTGTTTCACTTCATTCGCTGGGGCGTCGAACACAATATCTCTAATCTCTACCATAATAGTACTTGCTGTTGCCAGCACTACTGCCGACACAATCTCACTTGTACCCAGCACTTTATGGTGCATCATGAACAACTGCCTGGCTCACTGTGTAGCTGCAGGAGTTTTCGAAAGATCTAGAAGGTTCGCGAAAAGCAGGGCTAAAGCAACTTCCAGGACAATCATCTCTCGATAGCGCCTCTGGTGTTAACGATGACAGTCTAATATTGCCCCCTCAACATAGAAATCTCTTCGTGCTCTGGTGTTTAAACAGTTGTCTATATATGCTTTCCAGCCGGCGCTAATGGGTCACATTCCAAAAACATTTTTATTGCTTTTTTCGACTGTGTTTATTGACCTGTGTGCCCAATAGCATATTTACCTTAGCACTAGAGGCATTAGTGTAGAAATACGGTTGTTCATCCATAAATTTCTGCTATTTACCATAGTAAAAACATTTAAAATGTCAACATTGGAAACTGTTGCTCTGTATATTTCAGCTCTGATTGTTAGTTTTTATTTATTTAATTTGTAAATGAATCAGCATTAATTAATGATTAACTTAGGTTTTATTTAAACCTTCCTTCAAGCTAAAACGTTCGATTTGATGCAGCAGTAATATATTGACTATTTGGTGGCTTAAGATTGATTGTACATATTTTAATTGTCTTCTTATTTCTTCAGTTTTTCTTTAAAGTTAGTTGATGTACTATTCAGAAATTTGAAACCTGTTGTTTGCTCTTCATTTATCTCAAATAAAAATATTTTTGAGAAAAGTAACAATATTTGTGGCAGCTGCAGATGGTATGTAAATTAGAAATCTTACAAAGTCGAGCCACATCACTGCATATCGATGTAGATATTAGTGAGGCGGGATTCTTCCGCAATCTACTGTAGACAAGTGAGCCATCTGCATTTTAGTAATAATATTTATGTTAATTTCTATCTTGTCACATTATCCTCTCATTAGCCATCTGATCCTTAAAAGGGATTATCAGTATGTTTATGACAGTTTTTAATGTTCTTCAACCTTTTCTCTCTGTTACAGAAACAAAAATGGAGGAAATTGAGCCTGAGATACTATCTCTACACATTCCCAACTTCAATGTGTGACATAGAGGAATAAAATTGAATCTACGTATTTCCCTGCATACGCTCTTGACTAGTCAGTCTGTACACTACAGGAATGGAAACCATGGAGTGCAACGGAGAGCACTGCGGTAGCATCACTGTGGCACTGGACAACGGTAGGCAAATCATAGACAGAATTTGCTATAGCTAAATTCTGTTTCCAGAAAGCTTCAACGCAACTGTTACTACAACAACATATCATTCTTTTCATTACAATGACGAGCATCTGTTGATACACAAAAGGTCTGAAGGTGTGAAGTGTTGTGGCAAAACAAGTGTTTCCTAAGTGCGTCACATGCAACATCTTCCATGTTGTGGATCACTTCTCTTTGGTGGATCCTTAGCCAAGGTTTGTTGTTCCTTTATTGACTGCTCCACAAGGTTGAGCTCTGTCTCGATGACAATTTCCTGCGATAAACAAGTCAGTATTACGTTTGATATTTGGTTAAACAAGTGAGCGTGTGCGTGTGTGGGAACCAGAAACGTTTGAATGCTGCCTTATGAACTTGCCGAAACAAAAATGTATGTCTAAATTATTGAAACTCAGAAAGTTCCACTTGTAACTTTTATAGAAGATATTTATTTTTGTTAATATTCTCAAAGTTGTTGCATTTGTACCTGTGTATTAATACTACAATCATACTATTAGGGTATAAACGTGTTGATTTCCGGTCGAGGACATCTGCGGTTCATCTTGCCATGATGTTGCCAACAGGTGCATTCTATTTAACTTATTTTCGAGGAAGAATGAACGATTACAAACGACTGTTACATACCAATGGACTTTCTTGCCATGGATTTGGCCAGTGCGTGAGCTGAAGACTTGTGTACACATCTTCAGTTCTGATCTGGTGCGGATACCAGACTGTGTAGTAAGATGATGTCCAAAAAGCAGTGGGTGGTTCTGCTGTTTCTGTTTGTGCTGTACCTGTTGATGGGTGCTTTCTTCTTCTACAAAATCGAGAGTAGTTTGGAGATGGAGAGGCGAGAAGAAGAGACAAGGGAGCGGCTGGAAATTCAGGGTGAGTCCTCGTTACTTGCTTGTATCGTATCTATTCAAAGTTGATAAGTGACAATCCCAGAAAACTGCTCTCTCAGACAGTGTTCATGATCAACAAGCTTAATGATTGTCTTTTGTCTGTGAAAAGTGGTAACTTGGCGTGTGACACCTATTGTTAAAATGAGGGTAATTTTGCTGAAGAGTAGTTAAACACATAATTATTTAACATATTAAATATTCATATGCATAGCTTCTTCTATAAATACAGGCAGTACTTGGATTTATACTCTGTTCAGAATCTTTTGAAACAATGAAAGGGAGAGATATAACCTTCCACTGTCTCAAAGGAGTCTGAACAAAGTATAATTGTATATCGCTGTACCACACTTACATCGACAGAAAACCATTTAGTCGAAAAATTCCACTATGGATTGTTTCCCACTACTTCAAATGGTGTTGAAACTAACTTTGTAAACAAATGTATCTTTTTTACGTGCTCTTTACACACTGGTCATAAAACAAAATCTGATGCGTTACATTCACATGAATTTGTCTACCCATTGTAGTTTATTTACACAATTATTACAAACTATTCTTGCAAAATCTTATTCCTCCGTCCACTTCAAGTTAATTGAAATAAACTTTTCGATAAATAGTTTTATTACATGTCTCATTATAGGTACAAAGGGAATTGCGATATTCAAATGTTTCAAGCCATCGTTGTCTTGACACTCCATGCTCTTTCCAAGACATGACAAAGTATTGAAAAAATTCAAACCAATAATACCGAATACCTCCTCGCAAATTGCTGATCCATAATAAGATTATTTTAAATAAATTTACTGTTTCAAAAATATCTATATTCTTGTGTAAACTTATATCTTTTGTCTGTTAAGGTTTACTAGTTATTCTAGATAACACAAATTTTTTTTCCAAATGAAAAGGACTTCGTAAGCCGTTTCCAGAAAATGCAAGATATATGTTTTATATGGCACGCATTTAGTCTTAAACATATTGTAATTTATTTAGTTGAGAAAATAAAAGAAAGAAAAACAATTGTCATGTAAACTGTAGTTTGGAGAGGGGCGGTTTCTTAATATCGTAGTCTCTCGCACTTGGAAGACGCTGAGTTTAAATTCTAAGCGACTTTTGGTTTTCGAGTTATGCTGTGCATAAACAGACACACGTGTACACCTTTCAAAAGGGGTTTTGGATTCAGAGAGTCTCAGAACGTTTAAGTATCAGTAAGAATCAGTTTTTTTGGTAGAATGCAATGTTTTCTTTTCTCACTACTTACAGATAAGTAGTAGAAAAAATATAAATAATGCAACTCGCCTGTAATGCTTATTAATATAGGTTTCTTACTCCACGCGGTCCGCATCATAAGCATATTTAAATGCAAGGCAAACAGCATTGTAAAATTGTTGCGTTATGAAACACTGTACATTTCAAACTCCAAAGTTAGAAAATTATAAGAAATTAATTATACGTCTTCCCTTGAGCCTAAAAAAATGTCAGTTTGGAAGTTTTTGTTCCCTTTAATGCCATCATGGTGTCGATTTCAGAAGGTTCTAAACAACAAAACTGAAAGGGGGAAAAACTACTGTTATTCTGAAATATCGTCTTATCGTCTTAATAACTTGATCAAAAATGAAAGAATTAGTGATGTGCTAAATTTCGATGTGGTTCCAGCTGTAAGCAGCAAACTCAGAGATTTGAAATTTCAAAAACTAGATTCTTAAAGTCCAGAAAAAGAATAGGAACATAGTCAAACCAACACCACGATGTACTTCTTTCAAAGAATGTTTTCCAAGTCTTGAATTCATAGAAAACAGAGTAACTTAAAAATGCTAAATTAATTTTACCTGTAGGTTAAAAGTATGTGTATTCATTTTAATTATGAGAACATCACAAGGTGCTGTGATTATTTGTTATTATCATCATCATCATCATCATCATCATCATCATCATCATCATCATCATTATTATTATTATTATTATTATTATTATTATTATTATTATTATTATTATTATTATTATTATTATTATTATTATTGCCAACTAAGACATTTCTCTGGTTTTAAACGGGCGTCTACTTGGCTTTAGTGTCTCCCCCAAGAGATTGCTAGTTAATCAGCCTCGTTTATCACAATTAGATGATGCGAGTAGAAAGTCAACCACTCGTGTGAATAGTTGGTAGAATCGCTATGAACTGTTAATGGATAGAGGAACAACTTAGAGGGTCCCATTTGCACGTGTGCAGGAAATTGCCCAATGACACGCTCTCCACGTGATCCACGTATGGCTGCAGCGTCCACGTCAATCTTAAACACAATTCTCTAACCGCTATCATAAGCACAATGATACCTTTTTATTGTAATATTCACAACTACTCAAATGTAAGTGAACAGATATGATAAGAATGCAGGAAAAAGCTTCAACAAGATAATCCTAAGATGATGTACTCGGGAAGATAAGGAGGAAGGCTCGTCCTATATGGAACGATTTTTAAAATTATCTGTTGACAAAACAAAACAGAAGCGATAGCTTCTGAGCTTGGAATCCACAGTCCTAAATTATATTTGCAGTGAATATTAAAATATGGCATTATTCTTTTTGATTTCTTGGGGAAAAAGTGACTCAAAATAAACCCTATAGAATTGCTTTATGCATTAGAATAACTCAGGATGATCCACTTGAATATAGACAAAAGGAAAATATGAAAGCAAATACAGATAATTCAAAAGTGATGGTGCAGGACTACAGCTCATTTATTCTTTATTGGAATGATATGCAGAAGTAAAATTGATATGAAATGATACGGGGGACATTATGTGGCTCTCTGTTTACATTATAGTTTACGTAAGAGCCGCTAGAGGCGCTAGGTATTGTTTGCATTTAGCCGATAGAGAAAATAGTTGCCTCAATTAGAGGAACACCTTTCCAGTGGAATTTTTCAGCTAGATGGTGCTCCTTCTCATTACTACCATTATGTTCGTATCCCGAACCAGGATGTTGAATTGGACGCACTGGGAATCAGGATCTGGTAATACTGACTTGGCCTCCGAGATCACCTGATCTAAAAGCCAGTTGTTGGGGTTCGTGAAGGATATGGTGTAAGTATGTCCCCCTCCCATTACCACAGTACTTGAATGATGTAAAACGACGCAACTCTGCTGCAGTGAACTTAACAACGCACATGTTGACTCGCGTCTAGGAAGAATTGGAATACCGGTTCGACATCTGCCGTGTCACCCGTAGAGCTCATGTCCAACAATTGTAATACTCATGCAAACGAGATGTTCTTCTATCATTTTATGTCACTTTTGTTTCTATATGTCATTGCAATGCATTACCGACAATTGTGCATTGAAACCTGGTGTATAAGGACAATGAAAGGTGGGAGATTTCTCAAAACTCTTCATGGAGCACATTGGGCACTCTACATAGCTCATAGTGGTGATGCAATTCAGCCGATGTCTGTTGCAACATCAGGGGTGTGTTTTCCTGAAAGCTTGAGATTATCAGTGTTCCCGGAGTTCTGTAAACAGACCGCCTTTTACAAAACTCTGCGCGAAGAAGAGAAGTTAGATCTGGAGACATGAGCGTCGGCAGACATTTTTCCAGGGGGGGGGGGCACATGTTTGAAATTTCCAATCAGATAATATCAATTCACTATTTTATTGTCAAAATTTATAATATTCGTTGCATATAAGCATGTTAATTTGTGTTAAATAGAAACTGATCTCTTAAAATAGTAGTTTAATAGTCAGTAATTTATTGCACATTAAGTTGACCAGCTTCCAGGGAGGGGCCGCGGCCCCCCCTTGCCCCTCCTTCGCGACGCCCATGTCTGGAGAGTATGGCACATAACGATCGCACACAAATTTGAAAACAGTATTTAGAACGTGGCGAACCTCCTATACCCACTGAGCAGGCGAACCATTTTGCTGAAATATTGTCTTCCTCAAGTTTCGGCAATAGAAATTGCGACAGATCCAAATTAGATTCCATACCATACAGTCTTCTCTGAAAGGAATAAGGGTCCATACCCTTTATTGCGACTCACTTAGCAGGTTTGGATTTGATCGTCCAAGCTCGTGGCAGACATGTGGACTTTCCTTTGTCCAAATAATGCAGTTATTAGTGTTTACTCTCCCACTGACATTAAAAGTTGCTTCATCTGTAAATAGTCGATTGTTCAAGAAGTGATCATTATCTTCAATCCATTTGCACATCAGAGATGCATAAGGCTTGTAGACACTGTAAGCGATGTGGGTACAGTTTCAGGTACTTTCTAACAATGTGCTGAGATGATTTAAATAAATGGTATATTCATGCGTTAACAATTATTCTCTTGAACTTTTTTACTCCTTGTCATACTAGTAGCTTTAGAGATAGCTGCTTCTTAGCTTGCAACCTCCAGCATATGCCATTCTCACGTCGAAATTTTCTTTGAACTTACTTAACACTCCAACTTAGCATATTAAAGAACGCATTGCTCTCGCATTGATTTGTAATAGTCATTTCGAACATCTACGGTTTTCATCTATCATTATGCACAAAGGCATGTATAGAGCCATTAAAACATGGTAACCCATTCGCGAGATCTCTCCACTGTGCAAAGAAAACCCATAGTCACCCGGAAAAATGGTGCCGGCAGAGGCACACTAACATCCTTGTCTCACAAACAGGTAGCACATCTCTTATTGTTTCATTAAAAAAAATCTAATATGTTGCACTCACATGACTTTCTCTACTCCTATACTAACCATTCTTACAAACTCTTATTCCTATATCTTCTTAGTATTAGTTTAGATAAATATTTGCAGAAATTATCTCATTGCTTGTTTCCTTATAGGTTCAAGGGGAATATTAGAATACAGTAGGCTTTGAGCGATAGTCAAATCTTTTACAGCTTTCAAATTCCGTTCTGTTTGCACGGTTAATATATAAAAATGAATAACGATATTCCATTTGACAAAATGTTGTTTCTAAAACTCGTACAAATAACAAGGAATATCTCCGAAATGATTCACTCTACAAACAAAAATTATTTGGACATAAATTGTGTTTTAGCAAGATCTACATTTTTTGTGTAGTAAGATTTGGTCGATCTCTCTATGCAAATGTCATCCAGAGTAAAGAGGAGTACATGGGCTATAGCCAGAAAATTCAAAATATACATTTCATTTGTCATAAAAATATCTTAAACATATGGCATTTTAATCAAAACCATTACAACTATTTTCGAGAAAATCAACATTTTGGAAAAATTTTCCGGGTAAAGGATAGTTTAGAGTGGAGGAATTTTCTTGAAAATCTTCGTGTTGCATCCTTAAAAGATGTTAAATTTAAAAACCAACTTTGATTTTAACCGACTTTTCGTTTTTGAGTTATGCTATTCACAGACTGATAGACACACGCACGCACGCACACGCATACACAGACACACACACGCACACACGGACCTTTTTCTAAAATTGGGCCGTATTATTTTTTCCATCACTTATCGCACACCACGCTCCAATTTTCAGGCCATGGTGTACCGTGTCCTGCAACCGTTAATAAACTTGAAGCTTTGGGTTCAGTGTTAAACAAGAAATATTCTAGATCAGTTTTAACAGAAAATAAACTAGATGAAAGGAGTGCCAATTTACAGTGATCGCCCCGAAAATCGTAAACAAACTAGCTCAACAAATTAAAGGAGACACAGTACATATTGGGCTTTAGAAATACTAATGCTGTAATAATATTTCATGAAAATACACATTTGAGGTCTCTTGAATCTCTATGTGTGCTCATATCCCTTTGTGAAGAGCGAAACTCAAAAAGGAAAAGTCGGTTAAATGTCATACTTAATATTCAGGTCCACAATCTTTCAAGGATGTCACAGGAAGATTTTCAAGAAAATCCCCCACCCCAAACATGCTTTTACATGGATCATTTTAGAAAATTCTCAAAAACGGTTCTAATGGTTTTTATTAAAATATATGTTTAAAATACTTTCATAAAAAATTTGATGTGTTGCATTCACATGACTTTCTCTACTCTTGTACTAACCATTCTTACAAACTCTTATTCCTATATCATCTTCGTGTTAAGATAAACATTTGTACAAATTATCTTATTGCTTATTTCCTTGTAGGTACAAGAGAAATATTAGAATACATTAGGCTTTGAGCGATAGTCTAATCTTTTAAAGCTTTGAGATCCTGTTCTCTTTGCACACTTAACATATAAAAAAATGAACAACGATGATCCATTTCACGAAAGTTTTAAGTTTTTCTAAACTCACACACATAACAAGGAATATCTCTGAAATGGCTCACCCTACAAGAAAATTTATTCAGATACAAATTATGTATTTTAGCAAGATCTACATTTTTTGTACAGTACGATTTGGTCTATCTCTAAGGGTTTACCAGTTATGCAAAAGTCGTCCAGAGTAAATACGACTACAGGGGCTATAGCCAGAACATTCAAGATATACATTTCATTTGTGATAAAAATATCTCAAACATATGACATTTTAATCAAAATGGTTGGAGCCATTTACAAGAAAATCAAAATTTTCGAAAAATGTTCCATGTAAAGGGTAGTTCAGGGTGGGGCTATTTTCTTCAAAAACTTCGTGTCGCATCCTTGAAAAACATTAAAATTAAATACCAACTTTGGTTTTTAACCGACTTTTCGTTTTTGAGTTATGCTGTCCACATTCTGACACACAGACTGACACATAGACACACATACGGGCCTTTTTCTAAAAATGCCTTTTTTGGATTCAGGGGGCCTCAAAACATATTTCCGGTGAAATCTCGACATCGAATTTTTGGGTGGAATACAATACTTCCCCTACTTACCACTACAGAAAGTAAAAATTAGCTGTATATCTTGTAATTTCTGGAATACCCTCTGAACTCCCCTTCATTCTGGATGACTTTTGCTGGTAAACCGTAAGAACAGACAAAATCTTACTACATAAAGAAAGTAGGTTTAATTAAAGCACACAGATTATGTCAAATAGCTTTTTTTTGTGGAGATAACAATTTTAGATATATTTTATGTTGCTGGTTTGAATTTTCAATTATTTGTTTGTTTGCCTTTTAATATCATAGCCATGCAAAGACAAAGGAATGTCAAAGCCATTGCATACCAATCACCTCTTAAAAGAGTTGACTATCTCTTAAGCTTGCTGTATTCTTTCTCCTATTCCCATTGTACCTATAAGGAATAGTCAATAAAACCATTTCTAGAAGCGTTTATCTCGATAACATGAAGTAAATAGAACAAGTGAATCGTAAAATTGCAGGAAAAGCGAATATAGGAGTACGTTATAGATATGGTGTTGTGTAAAGTTGTAATGGTTAGAGAAATCGTGTAGTTTGTGTGGAGGTGGGCATGAAAACTGCAAAGCCTACGAAGGGAGGTGGGCGGCGCCAACTGGAAAAGTTTGAGAACCACTATCCACGGTGTGCCACTATGAAAACCCGAAATGACAGCCAGATGCTCGAATAGAATAAATGAAATCATGAACTAGATAGCAAAGTCACGATTATTGCCTTCTTGATTGGGTGTAAAATTAATGAATTTAGTCAAGGCGATGTCATTCATGACCTACTTTAATCGTAAGGGCGGCTAAGGATGAGATAAATCTCCTGTGACGCCATATTCGGGATCATTATATCTCAGTCGTGCCTCTCGACCTTGTTCAAAAGATGTTTCTATTGTTTATTTTATATCCAGTACTTGTGCATTTAGGGCAGTTTCGTGACAACAAAAGCGTGCACTGTGAGCTGTCAGTGATGAAAACGGATATAAACAGATTTAAAGCTAGCCAAAGCGACGGGCGAACAATATGGAAAGCAACTAAGAGAAATAGATTGTCAAGCTGAGTAGAATGGTAAACGTCTGTGCTGTATAAAAATGGTTGTCCTTATGTGGTAGAAGTAAGTTTGAAGACCATTTAAACATTTGAAACTGCAAATACTACTAAAGATTTCTCTGCTTGCAGAAAGTTTCATTACGATGTTTAAGCTACAGTAGCTTTTGCCTTTTTTGCTACTCGACATCAAGGAATGCGACCAACTTTAAAACAGCATTCGCAAAAATGAGACAATAATCTGTCACAAACACAAACGATATGCTGCTTTTCTCCCTGCTAGTGGAGTTCCTTTCTGATCTGGTCTGCATGGTTCACTCATTCTTGTCAAATGTACACATCGAATGGATGTGCTTTTAAGAAGTGATAGGTAAATTTATTGTAAGAAAATAATGGAAGTAGTGTAGTGTAGATGTGGTATGGAATTTGTGGATCTATATGTGTAAAAATTAATATAAAAGAAATATTTCCTTTAGCAGATTGCTGTTGGCTTCAATTCAATTTACACATATTTTAATTTTAATGCCCTCATCAATATTATAATCTATAAAATTTTCCACTAGCAGAATTTTGCACAAATGTATAATATTTTACACAGATTTTAATTCCGATTTGTGCATTTTGCGAGTGTTTTCTTAAACTCTACTTGAAACTCTAGTATAACTATACAAATCTGTTAAATATATTTCGTAGCTTCGCTCATTTCCTGTAAAATGTAAATTACTAGGAGTTTGTGCGCTTTATATGCTGCTTAGCCGAGGTACAGGAAATAATGTAGAATTCGACTTAAATTTTAGTATGGATTTTGATATCCCTAGTTATCAAAATAAAAAAAAATAAAATAAAATTAAATTAAAAAAAATAGAAAAAATTGGAGCATGTCTGCGTCTCTTTGTTATTGGCATAGTACACGAAGTCAAATATTTTCCATATCTTTTCTGGAAGGCATAAGGAATGAAGCGTACAATTTGAATTTTACTTGTGTAGCTTTCATTCTTATTCAGTGTTATATAACTGGAACGCTTGAGATAAATACAAGCTTATTACGGGAAATATCAGTTAATCAGTTTGGTTTACCTGGCGCGAATACTTTTCAAAGCAGTCATTGATGTGTGCTTAAGTTATGAGGAGTTTAATTTGGCCCACCAACTACGTAATAACTTGGAAAATGCGCAGTTCATCTTTTCTCGCATAATGTCGTTATCAAGAAAATCTGATGTGGCAACAGTCACATAACTTCCCTTGCCCATTACAGATGCGCAAACATAACCTGAACAAAGTGATTCTTCTGCCCACATTATATTATTCACGACACAGTTTTGTTTAGAAACGAATTCAAAGTAAGCAATAAGTGCTTAGTTATATAAACATTTGGAGTTAGCGTTCAAATATGTATCTAAAATACAATAATGACTGCAGAAGTCATACTAATTCCCTCTAGCAAAGGAAAAGAAAAAATCTATTAATCTACATGCCTTTCTCTACACATTCTTCCATAAATTATCCTTACAAAATCTTATTCTTCTATCTGCTTTATATTAATGGAGATAAACATTAGCAAAAATTGTCTTGTTGCATATATCATTTTAAATACAATGGGAGTAGGGTAATACAGTAGGCGTGTATGGCCAAAAGGTAAAAAACGAAAAACACTTCCTGTTTGAATAAGTGTTGGAAAATTCAAACGAATAACAACGATTATCTCGGAAATGATTAACTCAACAAAAACAATAATTGACTTAAGCTGTGTGCTTTAACGAGGTTCATATTCTGTATAGTAAGATATTATCTATCTCTTACGTTCACCAATTATGCAAAAATCATTTACAATAAAGAGGACTTCAGAGACCACTACCAGAGAATTTAACATGTACATTTAATTTTTCATGAAAATATCTTAAACATGTTGTGTTTTAATACAAATCGTTAGAGCTTTTTCGAGAAAATAAAAATGTTCGAACATTTTTCCATGTAAAGGGTAGTTAGGGTGGAAGGATTTTTTAAAAACCTTTGTGACGTATCCTTGGAGGATGCTGAACTTTGTATTTAACCGATCTTTTATTTTTTAATTACGTTGTTCACACGCGCGCGCACACACACCAACACATTTAGCTACTTAAAATCAATAGAACTGGACAAACTCACAATGTAAATAGGCAGATAAACATAGTGAAACTATGTATTAGTAAAATAACTATAACCACCCAAGTTTACCATAAGAACCACATAAATCCATAAGTATCAAATATAACAATCAGTTTAAGCATAGGATGGATGGATGAATGGAGTTTAGGGGCCCGTCGACAACTAGGTCATTTGGGCCCTAGGTCAGAAAATAAAAAATCTAAAACTCGCCTAAAAACTGAAGTTTAAAATGGCAACTAAAAACGCAGACAGATAAAAACACCAAACGGCACATGAGTGCGCTAAGTTAAAACTTGGTAAAACCATTCATTAAAATGTGGAAAAGATCAAAGCTAAAACACATTAAAACTAAGCACTTAAAACACTAAAACGTAAAACACAAAAACATATGTTAAAAGGCTAAAAAAAAATTCACACACTAAAAACACGTTATACTTGCTTTGCGAACCCAATTTGTGCAACGAACCGCAGCGCCTTACAGGCAGACACAGGGTCGTCACCCAAAATTGAGGCAAGCGTACACCCCAGGCCAACCGACTGGCGCTCACGAGCGTATTGCGGACAGTCTATAAGGATATGGGCCACAGAAAGTTGGATGTTGCACGTAGGGCAGACAGGCGCAGGGTCGCCACGCAAATGGAACCCATGTGTCGCCCGTGTGTGACCTATCCTCAGGCGGGTGAGGATAACTTCAGCCCGCCTGGAGTCCCTGCAGGATGTCATCCAGGGATCTACGCTGTCTTTAATGGTCCGCAATTGAGAGCCAGAGAATTCCTTCCATGATTGCTGCCAGATCGATAAAAGATGTCGACGGAAATGGCGCTGCACATCGACATATGGCACACTGTGTGTGGCAACATCCGGCAAACGGCAAGCAGTTTTAGCAGCCGCATCCGCTTTCTCATTGCCGGGTATACCCACATGGCCTGGGGTCCAGGTAAAAAGCAACTGGTATCCGCGCGAGAGCATTTGCGAAATGAGAGCCTGTATTTTTAAAACGAATGCTGAGGTGCCGATAAACTGGTCCAAGGACTGAATGGCACTCAGAGAGTCTGAACAAATGATAAAATTGCCGGGAGCTGAGTTAGAAATAAAAAGTAAACAATAAAATATAGCAAACAGCTCGGCAGTAAAAACCGAACTATGGTCCGGAAGTCGGTACTGGTGCGCCTCGTCGTTACACACGAAACTACATCCCGTAGCTCCACCCACCTGGGACCCATCGGTAAAAACCGGGGTGAAAGTCCGGTGGCGGCCCAAAAGTTCGGTGAACAGATGTCGATACACCGATTGCGGGGTGGAAAGCTTAGCATAGCCTGAGAGCTCCAGGTCGAATTGCGCGCGCCGGAGTTGCCAAGGAGCAGAGCGTCCTAGAGAGAATCGCTCTACAGCAGGCATGCGGAGATCGTGTTTGTCAAGTAGTTCGCGGAACCGAATACCGCTTGGGCGCGATATAGTTGTATTGCGTAGATAACGGTGAGCAAGGTCGGGACGCAGGACACATTTAAAAGAAGGATGACCCGGATGGGCTGCCAACCTTGCCACATACGAACACAATAAAATCGAACGACGGACCGACAGTGGTGGTTCTCCAGACTCAGCATACAGACACTCAACTCTACTGGTGCGGAACGCCCCAGTAGCAAGACGGATACCAGCATGGTGTACAGTATCTAAAAGACGGAGTTTAAGCATAGGGACAACATAGCAAGACACATTATGTACTATCATGGCATACAGTGTTACTTTTGTTGTAATGGAACATGCTGGAAATAGTGCAAAAAACACACACTCACACACACGCCCTTTTCTTAAAATGCTCTCTCTTCCTCCCTCCCTCTCTCTCTCTCTCTCGGATTCAGGAGGTCTCAAAACTGTATTTTTGGTGAAATCTCGGTGTGGAATGTTTGGTTGTTAAATACATACGTAAAATGCGAAGTAAACATCCGATGAGTCGGACTCACATGACTTTTACTCTTGTACAAACCTATTCTTACAAATCTTAGATACTCCTCTATCCACTTCATGTCAACAGAGATAAACATTTGCAGAAATTATCTGATTGCTAATGTTCTTGTAGGTGCAAGGAGAATACGGTAGGCTTCAAGTGATAGTCAAACATTTCAAGAGTTAGTGGCTATAGAATAGCCTAGGAATTACGTTCTCTTTGCCCATTTGAGCTTTAACGAGATATACATTTTTATGCAATAAGTTGTTGGTTACGGTTACCTGTTATGGTTTACCAGTTGCGAAAGTCATCCAGGATGAAGAGGACTTCTGAGGACATTCCCAGGATCTGCAAACAAACAATTTTTTGTATTTTACCGATTTCAAAAGTAATTGAAAAGTGCTAACTGATTTTCTTAAAACTTTTATATACAAAATTTCAGATTCTATTTCTGGTTTCTTGGGTTTTTATTTTCTCTACTATGTATAGTAAGTTGGAGAAGTATTGTATTCCACTCAAAAATTCGGTATGAAATTTCACCGGAAATATATGTTTTGAGGCCCCCTGAATCCACCGTCCAAGAAAGCACTTTTAGAAAACGATCTGTGTGTGTCTATGTGATGAGTGTGCATCTGTCTGTCTGTCTGTCTGTGAAGAGCATAACTCAGAAATGGAAAGTCGATTAAAAACCAAACTTGGCATTTAAGTTCAGAATCTTCACAGGAACCCTTCTGAGCCGAAACAGGCCTATCAGGTCTATCTTGTAGGTTTATTATTGTTATTGTTGTTGTTCTTCTCATTATTATTATTATTATTATTATTATTATTATTATTATTATTATTATTATTATTATTATTATTATTATTATTATTATTATTATTATTATTATTATTATCATCATCATCATCATCATCATCATCATCATCATCATCATCATCATCATCATCATCATCATCATCATCACCATCATTATCTTTAAAGGATACCACACGAAGATTTTCAAGAAAATCCCCCAGCCCAAAACTATTCTCTACATGGAACATTTTTCAAATTTTCAATTCTCTCTGAAATAGCATAACTAGTTTGATTAAAATACAATATGTTTACGATATTTTCATGACAAAAAATGTATATTTTGAATTTTCTTGGAATAGTCTCTGAAGTCCTCTTTATCCTTTGCCCCCTCCGTGTACACCTTTTACGTTTACCCTCTTTTTCCTGGGTGACTTTTGCATAAGTGGTAAATCGTTAAAGATAGACAAAATTGTAGATCTCGTTGAAGCACACAATTTATGTCAAAATTGTTTGTGAAGGTAACCATTTTCGAGATATTCCTTTTTATTGCTTTGAATTTTCAAATACTTACATTTTTCTCAAATAGGAAGATGTTATTGTCCTTTTTAACTCCTAGCCACGCAAAGAGAATGGAATTTCAACGCTATCATATAGCGAGCAGGTTCTTAAAACATTTGACTATCGCTTAAAGCTCAATATATTTCCATATTCCCTTTGTACCTACAAGAGAATCAGCAATAAGATAATGTTTACCCTGATTAACAAGAAGTAGATGGAGTGAGTGAGTGAGTGAGTGAGTGAGTGAATGAGTGAGTGAGTGAGTGAGTGAGTGATATGAGTGAGTGAGAGAGAGTGTTAAGGGCCCATCGACAACTAGGTCATTAGGGCGCGAAGTTCAATAATAAAACAAGTAAACAATAAAACCTCACCCATAAAAAGTTAAAAAGCGAAACTTAAAATAACTAAAAAGTGTTAAAAGAACTAAAAACAAGAGCTAAAAAAGGTTAAAAGTTAAAAACTGGTAAAAGCGTAACTTACTAAAAATGTAAGCTGATAAAACTTGTAAAAGGTAATAAACGAAATTAAAAAAAAAAGATGTAAAAACATCCTAAATTCTGTATCCGTCAAGTTAAGAAGTAAAGTACATTAGAAGTAAAACATCCTAAAATTCCAAATTCACCAAGATAAAAAACACCTTACACTTGTTTACTAAAATCAATTTTGACAACAAACCGCAGCACCGTAGTTAGAGCTACTGAAGTAGATGGAGGAATGAGCGTTTATAAGAATAGTTCGTACAAGAGTAGAGAAAGCTATGTGAATATAACACTTGTTTCATATGCACGCACAGAAAGTCTGGTGATGTTCGGACATATGCTGGGCCTTGCTATAGAGAGGGTGTGAGCTTCCTAACCATTCCTGATGCTTCAATTGCACTGGTGAAGGCCACACTCATTTCAAATGCACAATGAGATCCCTGACGTCATTTACTATGTCAACATATCGATATTGGTGTTTAGGTATCCAGTTCTGGAAACAGGGCTAGCTCCCTTCTTAGCATTCTCCTCCATATTCGAAGGTGACATGGAATTCTTCAGCAAAGGGAAATGTGATACCGCTTTTTCTTTCAATAAACAAAAAAGTTAATATTGTTGTAATTTTAGTCTATTACTATCGGTACCTAGCTAGTCATCCAGAGTAAATACGACTACAGGGGCTATAACCAGAGAATTCAAGATATACATTTCATTTGTCATAAACATATCTCAAACTTATGGGATTTTAATCAAAATCGTTAGAGCCATTTTCAAGAAAATCAAAATTTTCATGTAAAGGGTAGTTTAGGGTGGAGCAATTTTCTTCAAAATCTTCGTGTCGCATCCTTGAAAGACATTAAACTTAAATACCAACTTTGGTTTTTAACCGACTTTTCGTTTTTGAGTTATGCTGTCTACAGACTGACAGATAGACACAGACCATCTTTTCTAAAAATCCTCTTTTGGGTTCAGGGTGCCTCAAAACTTATATTTCCGGTGAAATCTCGACATCGAATTTTTGGGTAGTAGAGAAAGTAAAAAGGAAAACTATTAATGATCCGGTGCTAACTACTTCAGCAAGACCTTCCAGATTTTCAGTGTAGGTACTACGCAGATAACCTGGATGGTTTTGCAACTATCATAAATGAACTAAACTGTAAAGATGCCAGTCGATTAAAATTCTTCAAGAACTTTTAAATGACGCTGTGTTAAGAAATGGCTTAAGATACATTTCCGCAAATCTGTGTTTCCTCTGGGATTCCATAACGAAACTGGAATTATAGGAAAGCCTTTGAGACAAGCAGTTCAAGTGTGGAAAAAAGAAACCGAACGTTCTTTTAGGTCCTCCAGCATAAAACTTAAAAAGAAAATGCAAGGAGGTGTTTGAAAATAATAGTGGATTTAACAACGTAAAATTTCAAATGTGTTGGATGGGCAACATGAAATTATTGTTGTAAGTGTTAATGACGTTCTGTGTTATAATGTTATAATTATGCTAGACTTAGTTCTATTGACGTGGCGCAATCATTTTCGAAATTCAAGGCATTTCTTCGTGACAATCGCCAATGGAAAATTTTAGGAATCGTTTGTCTTACACTGTTAGTCTTTAGTACGAGGGCGAACCAAAAAGTAAGTTGCACTTTCAAGTTATAGCCATTTATTAAACCACAGACACATAGGCAACACAGCTATGGCAACATACAATGTAAGTTAACTTTTCCACATAGTCCCCAAGAGACTGTAAACATTTATCGGGTCGGACAAACAACTTTTCGATTCCGGATGTGTAGAGACCACCTTCAGTGCTGTGTAATCACCTGCTGGAGACAGCTGCTTTCAGCTCCTCATTGTTTCGGAATTGTCGTCCACCAAGATCCTTTTTCACCTTACTAAACACATAGTAATCTCATGGCGCTAAGTCTGAACTATATGGAGGATGTCTTACCTCCCACTTGAATCACTGTAGCAGTTCCGACGTTTGGTGGGCCGTGTGAGGTGTTGTGGTGAAAAATTGCATGCCCACAATAAAGAGCAGTGATTTCACAATGAATGTCCATGTAACTGAGCTGTTTAGCCCACAGAAATCTGATTGTTGCACGCACCTCCAATTTGGAGTAAATATCCATTAAGCATGCCAAGCAAGCATGCTCAAGCCAGGCCTGCTCTGCTCACACAACACGACGGGATACCACACACCCTATCTATCGGATGTGTCAGCAGTTACTGTAGCTTGCTACACATTGGCCACCGTCACGACACACAGCGTGCCCTTGTGACGAGCAAGTGCAACTTACTTTTTGATTCACTCTCGTACTTATACCTTCCAGGGATAAATGTCTGGTGAGTACCACGTACATTTATATTATCTCTGCCATTCAGATTTTTAAAAAAAAATATTGTATTTGTTTTGACACATATTTTTGAGATTTTTAACACAAAATAAATATTTTCCAAGTTTTAGGACCTAAAACCCCGAGCCCTACTTATAAAGTAGACTTCACATAGCAGAAGTTAATGTATGAGGTCACATTTGTACTCTTATTTCGTTATATCAAAAGTGAAAACATTTGTGCGATATTGAAAACCAAATAGAATTGGTGAAATCAGTTGCAAGTAATGCAAGTCCTGTGGAAGATGAAGTGAGCTAAAATGCCTTGGAAAATGTATTCAACAAGGACTGTGGTTATGATACAATGTGATGTACTGTCAGGTACAGTCTATTTGCATTCTTTTCGATGGAGTAAGGGAGGGAAGGATAGGTCCGTGTAGCAAGTGGCACGTGGCGACACGCACACTACGTATGTAAACAATGCAGGCGACGTTGAACGTTCTACAGTCTATTAGAAGTGAACAGTAAAAAGGGCACCGCCAACGACAGCTCTACAGTTGCAAAAACCTATAAAAGAAAGGTACAATAAACACAAATGCACGTTGTTGATGAATTAGCTGTTAAGTAGGTCCATGTAGTTGTTAGACTGCTCCCTTATCATTGTACTTTGAGTCCCATACACTATGTATGGTCAGAGCTAAAAAGAAACGTTGCAGCCAATTAATATCTTCGAAAGAAAAAATATTACTGAAATTCGAGCCTTAGTTCAAAATACTATAAAGGGCATTTAAAATAAGAATCATGGGCCTAACTACATACATCATACTGAACTACAAAACAAATATCGTTCCTTTGAAAGTATAATAGAAAACAACCAGCCCCTGGTAATCGATTTACAAGACAACGATACATTTTTAGAGGATGACCACTCGTACATTAATTTCAAGGTATATTATTTATTTTTGATGTTTGCAGATTACTGCACGTTCCTGATATCGTCTCCGGCTATTGACTCAGGTTTCTTATTTACGGTCACGTTGAAGCAATTTTCAGCCAAATAAATACTGTAAAAAAATCGCGGTCATGTTGCATAATAAGGACAATATTGCAACGCCGATACTTCAACTGCTCACGCCTGGCACACGACCACCACGTGCCTTACCTGACTTAGTGAGAAGGTGATGGTAGCTTAACCCCTTCCCCCTCCTTCAAGCCCTGGCTGAAAAGATTACGGATAAACGGAAAATGATATTCCGTCGATGAGGAAGTGCTGGGAACCCTCAATATTTGTTGCTTAAGCATGTCCCAGTATTCTCTTTTGATGCTGAAAGAAGCTTCTTTATGTGTAAGTCCATTGACAATTAGACAGTCCTTCAATTCTGAAAACTTATAAAAACTGCTTGAAATGAATTGCAATTCATAAAGTACGCGTATTAGTAAAGGTGTAAGGAGATCAAGAAATGAAAGTAATTTTTAAGTAATTGTTTGTTCTTTCAGGTCATTTTAATACATTTTAACGCATAGAGACATCAGTTTAAGAACATGTTTAATTCCTATTCTTTAGGTCATTAACATCCAAACGCTAATAATAACCGTTGTGTTTGCAGCCCTGTTACACAAGCACTACGACAAAGGACTGCAACGGGACGTGCTGGACAAACTTTCAGTTTATTGCCGGCGACCTCTGGTCTTCGGGAATGACGTATTCGATGAGGAACCATTCATCTGGGACTTTTACAACTCGGTATTCTTCGTTCTCACTGTCGTCAGCACTATAGGTACGTATGTATGTGCGTACATTTCCATAAATTAAGTCATGGAGTATGCAAATGTGACAGTTGGAACAAACATTATATCTCAGTTCTACTATTGAGAGGTCAGTGGCGTATCTTGAAAACACACTTGATACAACATCACTTTCAGAATCAGCCATACTTTCATATTCAGTGGCAAAGTTCACTGAAACGCACTCAACAAATTGTTCGCACCTGAATGCACTGACATGTGGTATGTACATTTCTCCGTATGTCACAGGTCGCTCGTGGCTAACGAAAAAGACAGTTTACGGCGCGAATCGGAGTTACACGTAGTAATGGTAGTCTGATATATGGCTAACATTGTATACCATCATGATGAAACTATTTCTTTTGTATCAATTTAGCCAGAAATGTTTGGTTGCTTAGAAGATGGGTAAGTATATTACGACAGGTGATTGTGGTTTTAGTTCATTTGGCCATGACTGGACTAGGAGAATTACGTCACGCCGTAGCCTGTCTTTTTCGTTAGCCACGAGGTCGTTGTTGTGACGTCATTAGAAGAACTAAACCTGCACAACACGCCATGCGCCATTCAGTGTAGCAAACGGTTCTTTGGAACAGAATTCGTGGTGCTCTCTCTTAGCTCTCATGGGTTATCGTTGATTCCTCTGCCATTTAAGTGCTGCTATTTTAATTATAGATACATATTAGTATGGTTGACACTAACTTTAATGGCGAGTGGCTCAACACAACATCCAATCAGAGGCTTGCCACGTCTTGCGGTGTTGTATAGTTAAACATACTATCAAATCACGCTGTAACGACGGTGATATAAATATAATTTGTACCCACAAAATTTATTTGCATAACAGGAAAGAGAATAGTAATGGTCAGGTATCAATCGCCATTAAGTTTTGTGCCTGATTATTCTCCAATGCATGCAGTGCATTCATGGAGAATACGCCACTGTGTGAAATGATAAGCTCAACTGTCGTACACACATATCCCCTTCATTTGTTTCCTGTCTGCTGTAATCACATGAAGCACTTGACCTTGCATTTAGTCTATTGACCTCATTTCATGGTATTTATCATTCTAGGGTAAATATTTTGAAATGGGGAGTAACAAATAGCAAATGCTTGCTTGTCTGCCATTATGTTGACGCCTTCAAAACCTAATAACATTATTATCACTATTACAGATGTTTCGTATCATAGACGCTCCATGAACACACGAGTGATATTAATACCAGCATAAAAACTAATCAAAATGTGCGTGACTCCCATAGCCACCAAGCTTCAGCATGTGTCCGCTAGAAAGTTACGTGCTGCAGCTGCGCATTGATACTCACTTCCGAGGACATGAAGCCCCTGCACAAGAAGGCCACCCAACCTACTGCTCAATACCAGCCGTTTACATTTACCGGGAAGCTGTTTTCTTTAGGCTCTCATTACGTTTGCCAATGTCGAATAGAGGTTTGTTTTTCATCCTCTTGCAAAGACTATATTTACGATTTTAAGTAAACGTCAAACCATTTACTGTAGAAACAGGAATGTTCAAAATGCAACCTTTAGCTGTAATATAAACATTTAAATATCTGGTCTAAAGCTATACAAGTTGTAACTAAACATTTGAGGAACTATAGGGAATTTAAAGTACTACATAGAAATAAACCAAAAAGTACATTAAATATATTTTAACACGATTTTAAATAAAATGCTTGATTATAAAATAAGAAATAAAACCCAACACGTTTTATGTTAATTATAAACACTTTATCAGCATTTTTATAAAACAATTATTCATAATTTAAACACAAATATCTATAAGTTAACTGGTTTTATTACTTTCCACCCTGCAAGGAATTTTAAAACCTTTTCTGAAGTGTACCAATTTCCACATATTTTTATTTCTAGAATCAGGCAAAAATAATGAAAAAATGCTCTTGGTAATACTTTTTTTTTTTCAACACGTTACTAGTATAAGTATGCTAGTTAGGTTTTATCCCGCCCTAAATAATGTACAAAGTACATTTATTCATGTGGATTTCTAGGGGTTTTGATACAATGATGTCACAAAAGTTATATAAACTCTAATACATGTTATATGCGCCCTCTTAAAAGATGCATGCGCGCGCAAACACACACACACACACACACACACACACACACACACACACACACACACACACACACACACACACATGAAAAGCTATATTTACAAAAATGTTTGATATCAATATTTTCTTTTACAAACGAAGTAGTTTAAGCAATGAGTATTTCGGTCATAGTGAGGAAACTTCCAGTGTCTATTTTTCGTGTAAATAAGTCAGTAGGTATCAGATCTTTATTAGTAAAAGATAGCTGGACTGCCAAGAGTTTGTTAGCTGTAGCTCCAATTGAATATTTCTGGCTCAGATTGAAATTTCTCTTCGGAATTGTCACCCGTATTTTCATTCACAAGCTTGCTGTTTAGAAATGTGTGTTCAGAATAAGCACTGCCATTTACATCCGCATCTCGTATTGTTACAGTCCTAGGAGGCACTATACCGCTCGCAAAAGTTAAAGGCATGTGAACGCTGGCCAATGCTCAAGCAGAGCGCTGTTGTCAAGCGTAGTGCGTGTACCGGCAGAGAGTCTGTACGTAAGGTTGTGTGAGATGCATGCACCACATTCGGCAGCGCTGGTAGGAGGGGCAAGCGTAGGATTCGCTGCAGTCCGCAGTACGCCCCACCTCCATATGCCTTTAAGTTTTGCGAAGATTATAATACGGCTCATAACGTAAGATGCAGGCGGCTGTAAGATGTCAACAAATGACTGGTACTTTTATATTTATGTATTATATTTGCGCATCGATACATAAATATCTATAATATTCTGTTTCGCTTATTTCTGAGGTACCGCCATTATTGTAGCGTGTAAATTCCTTTCTACAGAAACATAAAAAGTTAAAAAAGTTATAAATTGTGTCTTAATAGCAAGAGAGATGGTGGAAGATCAAGAAGACAATCTATAGTTTATTTATTATTATTACTATTATTATTATTATTATTATTATTATTATTATTATTAATAATAATAATAATAATAATAATAATAATAATAATAATAATAATAATAATAATAATAATAATAATAATAATAATAAAACAAAAATATAGGAACACCTTGAATCCAGAATAAAATTGCTTAGTATGTTTATATTAAGTGTTCCTTGTTTTAACTCTACAGTTCTCCATAGGCTCCCATATATTTAGTTACACCGTTTATTAATGAAGAAGTGTTTCTTAATAGCTGCTTAAGTATCTTTACAGCATTTAACGCTTGAAAAGATTGCTCGTGTTCCGCTCGTAGTCCTCAGCCTCGCAAAGAGATTGTGTCATCAGCAAGTACACTTCTTCAACCTGACTCACTATTTATAGTAGCAATGTTCCATGATAAAGTAAAAAAAATTAAAATACACCCCCCAAGCACAAGGTATGATAGTGAGGAAGTGGGTGATATGAAATGCAGACGAAATCGATGAATGGAAAGGCGATGATGGAGCAATTGATGGAATGAGTGGCTGAGGAAACCGGAGAAAACCCGTCCAGGCGCCGCTTCGTCCACCACGAATACCACATGCGGGCCCCTGAGATCGAACTCCGGTCGCCTAGGTGGTAGGCGAACGTCTAACCCAGGCATGGGTACATGAGGAGAGTTAGCGATTGAACTTGTCTTACCCATCCCACATTCTCTTGCCGAGTGACAAAGATTATTTGGATACAACACTTGCAGTCGTGGGTTCATTCCACCTGGGCGGCAGTAATAATTTCTACGCTGTTATCAACTATTTTGTTTATACTTAAAATATTTTGCATACAATAATGATTACAGCCACTTACTGTGGTTAAGCAAATTACATGAAGTTTTTAACATTCCTTTATCTTATGCACGTAATATTTTTACGCTGCCTTATGATTAACATACTAAATTGTTTCTCTTTCACAATAAATAAAACAGTATAGTTCCACTGCTACTTAATCTTAAAACACTTTAAAATTATTTGATTAACATAATAAATTCTTTGGTTTTATACTTAATATTATGTTCAAACTTTGACACACGAAATACAAGTTTGTATTAAATAAACTAATAAGAAACTAAACCACTAAAAGGTGGAATCATATAGTCCCTTTTATATGTTTACAAATACGAGTATTCAAAAAGTACTTTTTGAAATTTTAAATAAGCACCTGTAAGATAACCAAAGTTTTATGTATGCTTCTGATCAAAGTTGCGTTTGATGTAACGTTTTATATTTGCATAACGATCAGATGATAACTTGCTTTCCCTGTTAATTTGGAATTAATGTTAAGTTTTCTTCTACTTTCCTTAGAAATTCGTGTTTAATTGCGAGGTAACTTCGACGTATTGTGCAGATATACTCTTAGCAACAATGCGCCTTTGATTGGATGGAATCCTTCCTTACAGCCTGTATGTCTGCTGTAGATCGCAAAAGCCGAACTTTTGTTTGCTTGTTAATAATCCCAAGATGAAATGTGTAACACAATCGATAATAGGCGCTTTTTTGCAGCTCCTCTCCTTCGAAGACGTCGCCTTTAAGACCTATCAGATCTCGTGTTTGGTGTCCGGACTAGCTCTAGCAAGAGGTCCTAATCTGCAGGGTGTGCGTGAGTTATGGTAGGAATGGAACCAAACGAAGAATTAACCAACAGATCACTTTATTTGTAAATTTCCAGATTTGTAGAGAACTGCCGACGATATTTAAATAGAATGTAACTTTGCAACTTCAACTAAAACGTTATAACACTTTAACTTTGTCACCCTTTAGCAACCGCCGAATTATGTATACGTGCTAGCTTACGTACAACTCCCAAGTTGGACGTGCGTTATCTCGACTCCATTCAAGACGAGTGTGTCTTGCGTTGCATTTGTTTTTGCGCGAGCAACACGAAGGAAGCGATTTCCATTGGCTAACTTTAGAGCACGTCATGGTAAGATAGGAATCAGCCCGCTGAATCACTATGGCTTAGTACAAGCAACAATTGTAACCTTATCACTCATTTAAATCTGCCTAGGCTTCCATTCTTGAGACTTTAATCTATTCAGCTTTATTACGTCTTCCCCTTAACTATTGACTAGAATCTCCTTTTGTTTCTTTCCATTATCAAATATATATTGACATTATAATTTCGGTTTCAGCTCTTAAAAGGAGCGCGTTTCAATTTCCTCCTCTCGTAGAGATCGCAAAGCACCCGGCTATCTCTTAATGGTGATCAGTGATTACAATAATAGAACATTTCCAGCAACAGTTTGAGAAGAAAGTTCCAAACATTCGGTTGTGACATGTTCTCCACAGATGTTAAAACTAGAAATACATTCCTACTTCTTTTCTTTGAAGATATATGGAACAAAACTCAACATTTGACTACCTTGTATTATTATGTTTTACGAAAATTTCTCCTTGTAGAGTGGACAAGCCTGCTGGACGCCATTAAATAAGCTTCACATCTAAAAAGCAATAGATCTAGGGGAAAACGAAGATTATTATCGCAAAATAAAAGAAAAAGGGCAAAGAAGGAATAACCCTCCAAGCGTCTGGTTGATTGCTAGTCGTACGTGAATGCAAAATGGAAAATAGACATCGTTTGTAACTTGAATGCGCCCATAATGTTACATTACACCGTGAAGTTCCCTCCTCCACATTATTCAAATCCCCGCTGTTTATTATTTTGTGAGAATCCACCGAAATACAGTTAAGCGCATGTTCAATCAGATATTAAGCTTATATTACCTAAACGCCATCCACATTAATAAAACTTTACTAACCCTTCTCATTTTCGAAAAACGTTAACTTACGATGTTGTTCAAAAGCACCAAAGTGAGCTATTCACAGTCCTCCATGGTTTATGTCACAGGATATGGCAATCTGGCACCTTCATCGGCAGTGGGCCGTATTGTCATGATCTTCTACGCACTCATCGGTATACCGATCAACGGAATCCTTCTGGCAACGTTGGCAGAGTTTTTCAGCACCGCGGTAAGTACTTAAGATAATAATTTCTTCGTCGCAGTCTTACAAATAGACTTGGACTGTTGATTGTGTCTTTAGAACTAAAGATAAAACCTAACCCATAACTTCTTTTTGACAACATTTTAAGTTGTATAACAAGCTTAGCTAAACATATACGAGCCGTACTACGCCTGGTTAATGATGAACACCTCTACGTATAGTATAAGATTCATAAAATGTGTTTATTATGGACTTTATAATGAATGCAGCAATAATATGTAGACCAAGCACAATAAACAAAGTTGTGATTACCTACATATGTAGTTCTAGAAATCGCTTACGCGAGTGTTGCCGAGGATTATACTCAACAGCCAATATTGGTTTCATTGTTATGTTATAAACTAATGTACATAGTATCTTTTAAAAGAAACTAATTTTGTTCAAATACAGGAATACTTTGCTGATACACAGCTGCTAATAATGTATCTTGTTTTTATGATATTTGTAATATGCTTCTGAAATCCTAGCATCCTTCATTATCTCTTTCCATGATATTTCGATGTCCGCACCATCCGTCCAGGATGCAAGGGTTGTTCTTGACCACCTTATTCATTCTTCTAATCATCATTACTTCCATTTTTATTGCTCCTCTTTTCCGGCCTTGGTACCTTCTCACCTCTTCCAATATCACCCACCTCCACTGTTTAAATCTTGTTTTTGCTTATGAATTTCAGCATCATAAGTTAGCATGCTCTTACAACCACTTGGAGAATTCTCTCGTTTGCCTTTTACTGATATGTCTACTCCATAAAACTCCATTCAGCACGTTCATTCACCTCCTATCGTCTAAATGTGCTAACAGCTACCAGATTCATGAACTGTCAACCCCAAATATTAAAATTAAATTGTCATAATTTGATGCAAGGTTACACATAACACTTTTATAAGCCTTTTATTTGCCTAACATTACCTTCTATCTCGCCCCTGAATTCCGCTTGTAGTGGCCTTTTTTGGGTAGCAAATAAGTAAAGGTTCTCTAGGAATACTGAAAATTCGATTTTTAGAGCCACGATAAAGAAACCTGTTCCTGTGACTGATCAGCAGGAGATATCTTTTAATGTCATATGTATTTGCATTTTGAAGCCTGTCTTCCCAACTGGATCCATAGTAATAACGGCTTACCTGCTAAAGGACTTTCTTAACATGAAAAGAATTTCATATTTAGAAAACTCCCCGTCAACTGCTTGCTGTTGATGCTAACAGACTATTCCATTTATATGTATAATAAAAGAGGCATTAATGACCTTAAAGGTGTATGTTAGTTGAGAAACCGTTGGTATCACTGAAAATAAGATCTGAAGGTTTTACTCCATGGTTGTGAGATGAGTCGTGCATACCAGGCGATTTCATTTGATAGCCTTGCACTGGTGACGGCCGCGAGTAGACGCAGCAGCAGGTGTCTTTGTGTTATCATTAGGAAAGGTAGATGCAAGATGAGTGCAGGGTACGCGGTAGCACCGATCTGAGCCACGTGATATGCTAGCGAATAGCGAGCGAGATTGAAAGAAAGGAATAGGAATAGTTTACTCTCTTTCTCTCTCTCTCTCTCTCTCTCTCTCTCTCTCTCTCTCTCTCTCTCTGCCTGCGAAGTTACTTCTCTCACTCATCCTTGTGAGTGTTTCCGGCTCTAGCAGAACGAAAAGTTTACGAAACGTATGAGCGTTGCTTCGTCGTGAATACTACCTCGGAGCAAGAACAGCCGTTCCGTTATATGTCAATAATGAAATAGAATATACAGGGCAGAGAAATTGTAATTTGTTATTTAATGCCCTTGTGTGTTGAATGCATTCACCAGGCATTTGAGAGAAGCCTACGTTAATTGGCAGTTAAATACCGCACCAATAATAATTCCTCAAGATTGGGATTATAAGCCTTCAATATCCAAATTTGCGAGAAAATGTCACGTAGTGATTGTCAGGTTCTGCAAATTGGATAATAAGAAGACATTCCAAGATCGCCTGTGCTTTTTGGCTGAGGCAACTTTCCACATGAATGGGATAGTAAACAGACCCAAGTCTCACTTCTGCTGCGTTATTTAACTATATAAACATGATTTGCCTAAACGGGATGTTTGGTGTGCAAGAATCATCGGCCCACTTTCTTCGCGGAGAAGACGGTCACTGGAAACATATAGCTTGACATGTTGCAGCTATGCTTCAGCTTCTAGGCAGAAAATTTTCCAACAATATGCGGCTCATTCAAGCTCGTCATTAACCCCATATCACCAGACCTAACCACGCCTGATCGAGGTTTGGTAGAATTAACAGAATTTACTGTAGTTAGCAATGTCACACTTCATAAATGTCTGCAAATACCCTGCCGATTGTACTCTATATGTACCGTGCCACTAACTGAACTCATGTTGAGATACATAAGACATGAATAAAATATGCCCAGTGATGTTTCTTCTGTGCAATGATTTTCACCAGTTATCAACGTTTCTTATGTTATTATTTATGCATATATACACGTGTCCCAAATTAGACCGACAAACTTTGGGAGCTGATAGGTATCATTATTTGAAATACTTTTTGTTACGGCACATTTTTTCCTGCGATATTTCGTTTAAGAGCTAGACGAGTTAATGTCATTACTGCCTTCCATACAGTTTGTTTACACTCATATTGCATTATTGTATGTATCTTAAAATAAAACACAAGAAATAAACAAAACAAAGACGCTTCGGTTCGTTTAGCCTACTTCAGTTTAGGAGCTCATTGTTGTCTTTCCTTGAGATTAAGCATCGCTTTCAGGAATGCCTGCTGCATAGTTTATTTACAATATGGAACGGTACACGCAAAATGAAACAGCGGACATGGTGTATGGAAAAGCTGGTTCTGGTCGTGCGGCTGTAAGACTTTAACACGAGCAGTTCCGCGAAACCGAAGAGTTCCATCACAGTACTTTTGCTAGCATTGAATGGAAACTAAGTGTAAGAGGCTCATTGGATGGACCAGCAGAAGGTCAAGGACGGCGATGTACTGTACGAACTCCTGAGAACGAGGAAGATATGCTGTGGTGTATCGAGAACAATCCTGCAGGTAGTACTCGCGCCATCGTTCGACAATTGCACCTAAGTTGTAGCAGCACTATAGGAACAATTCTGCAAGAAACGTATCCTTTTCACCATAAAAAAAGTCCATGCAATGACGCCTGAAGGCTGTTCTCTGCGACAGCAATTTTGTGAGTAGTATCTGGACAAACTGAAATGTTTGCATCTCATATCATGTTCACAGATGAAGCAAGTTTCACATGTAAGCAGTTATTTAATTGTCGGAATTCACAAGTTTGGGCCTTCGAAAATCCCCATGCTGCATTTCAGACGTCACATGAAATGAGATTTGGTTTTAATGTGTGGGCTGTTATTGTGGATAACTTATTTGATAGCACCATCATTTTGCCAGTCCGACTCAATGCTCGCAATTGTTTACCATTCCTGCAACAAGTTTCGTCTGATCTAATGGAAACAGATGCCCTTCATATCAGCAACGACACGTAGTTCCAACATGATGAGGAACCAGAACACTTTGGGACTGAAGTACGTCTTTATCTTACTGCTACATACGGCAGTCACCGGAGGCAGAGGTGGACCCATTGACTGGCTGATACGCACCCCGGACTTTACCCCATTTGACTTCTTTTTGTGGAGACACATGAAGACTGTGGTATATGAAACGTCTGTTGAATCTGAAGAGGACCTTCTGGCACGAATAGTTTGCGCAGCTGGCGAAAGCGTAAAAATGGCTTGTGTCTTTGCGAGAAAACAGCAGAACATGGCATGCCGATGCACCGTTTGTGTTCATTCCAACATTTGCTTTCAGTGGTAAAGTTGTGCTTAACTGTAAACAGTGATGTACTTGTGCTTTATTTGTATGTTCTGTTTTGTTCCTTGGACTATGATTATGTGTCTAAGATAAATACATTGCTATTTGCGTTGTTTATTTTGCAGTAAATACTTAACAAGCTGAGTGAGAGGCTGTAATGGCATTATCTCGTCTAGCACTTAAGCGAAGTACCGCAGCAAAAAACGTGCCCTAAGAAAAACTGCTTCAAATAGTGTTATCTATCAACTCCCAAAGCTTGTCGGTCTAGTTTTGAGACACCCATAAGGGGAACACCTGCATTCTCCCGTACAGTTCGCATCCCGCTTACTGGGCGCTGAGGCAGCCCTTCACGAGCCTATTATCCTTTATATGCTCAATCAGCAATAATTTTCAAACTACCTTCTTCCACACTTAATACACAGATGCAGTGCTTCTTACACTTTTAGAGTGATGTTTGTGATTACTATTCTTGCATGCTTGAGTTTTCTTTTATAATTCCATTTGCTGAAATAAAAAATATTTGCAGCTATCATATCACATGATAGATGGGTACAGTAGCTTTTGTTATGCCTGTAAAAACTCTTGAAAAGGTTGCGCCCAAAGCAGAGAGCATTATCTGATACAGCAATCATGAATTGTCCAGCCATTTTCCAAGGCGTTTCTTTTTCTTCGCCTCCTTATGCCACATTGCTTCCAAATAAAACTTATTTAATGGCTTGCCTATTTGGGGCGTACTCGTAATGAGCACACTGACATCATAGTATGTAACCTGCATGTATTTTCTTTATGGTCTAGGCAACATATTATGCTTTACTTTAGACGCCACCTTTTATTCAAGTTCCAACATTTATACATTCCTCAGGAAGCTATTGTCCTGTTTCCATACCAGAGGACTCGCTTTCTCAACGCGAGCATTTCCAATTTGTCTTGACGACAGCATCACAAAAAAGTTTCAGGTTTCTGTAAACCTCGTGTCCAATTTGAAAGAAAATCTTATGCATCGTGTTGGGCTTCCAGAAACTTTTTCTTTATAGGTACCGCAAAATCCTCGTAAATATCAACACTGCTTCATTCAAATGGCTGTAAAATAAAACGTAAACTATGTAGAATAATGTAATAAAGTGTTTTACTTCTGAGGTGTTCATTATGCAACTCTAGTATCGGTGCACTGATGAATAACTTCCGAGATTTGGTTTTCTTTTGGATAGAGTTTGTGAGACTTCATATTTTTCTATGCAATGTGAATGTAGACATTTAGGTTACGAATGTCTAGTCCCATGAATGGAAGATTCGTTGCTTTCAAATTCTGGCTGATAAATAGCCACAAAAATGTGTTGTCCTAATACTGTCGCACATATCATGGAGTTACCAAGTTTTTAACTTCTACACAATCATTAGGTTGAATGAAGGTTGAATGCAATTTCTTCACTGCAAAGCCTATCTAACGTTGCTCCCTCGAGTAATTTAGCTTTGTGAAAATATAGAAACTGAGTTTGTTCTTTATATACCTTGTGATGCTTTTGTCTACAGCTGGTAAGAGTACATCGAAGGTACAAGAGCAAGGAGAGCGAGAGACGTGAGATGACACGTACTGGTCTCATTGCGGACATCATCCTGTACCTGGTACCTGGCATTGCGGTCTTCATCGTCATGCCTTCAGCCTTGTTCATCTTCTTCGAGGGCTGGACATTCGACGAGTCCCTCTATTATGCCTTCGTCACACTCACTACAATTGGTTTCGGCGATTACGTGGCCGGTAAGCGAAAGCCTTTTAGCTTCCCTGAAAATTGCTGTGAGATCCTGTAGTTAAACAGGAGCTAAGAGAAATTGCTTTAAATATAACTGAAGATTGAATATCGAATGAGAGTATTAAGAGTGTGATGGAAGAAGGTACTATTAAAATAGTATGACACCTTCCTTTATAGTACAAATTACAGTTAACTAATCCTTCATTTTTGCACTTTCATTCGCCCATATGTATATCAACTAGAGTGTTATTCATAACATTTCTATTCATGAAAAAAGTTCCAGTAAAGATGTAAGATATCTTCATGTATAATATTTGCGTTAAAGTATTCGTTAACTTTAACATTACAAAACCCTCCCTATTCTTATAGGATGAAGTTACACAAATAGCACCACACCCAAATCGCACATTTTCACCAGAAACAGTGTTTCTGTCTGCGTGTTTCACCTATCATTCTTTTTTGTAAGTACTAGACCTGCATCTACTTGTGTAGCAATTTAGTAGAGTTGGTGGTGTTATATATATATATATCTGAAGTTCTTTGTTCTCATATTTCTGCAGTTTATGCAACCTCTAAGAATCCTGACTATTGGTAAGTTTTTTATCATAGTCTTACTATATGTTTTGTCATAGATGGTTGCTTTAGCTATATTATTACTATAAAATGTTGCTTAAAGTTACGCGTGGTTAGGAGTAGCGATGAGGGAACCATGAAATGGCCGCGTTGCCGAAATCGCACTGTTACGGTTTACTCAAATCGCACCACCGCTTTTAGCACCTTGAACATGTCTTTCTTCAAACTTCTGCAGCTGTATTATAATGAAGTTGTAACGAAACATCTGCGGAAAGAGGAGAGGGTCACTCAGTTCAGTGTGGCAGATATTTTTGCTAAGGTGTATGCTAGAGCAGCATGCATGTCTAACACTATATCTGAGTTCAAAATCATCTCCATTTAGCCTCTTGACAGCAATGTGTTCATAGACACAGACTTTGTTGCACTTAACATTCCTGTACCGGCTCCCGACTCAATGGAACATCAAATGAGTTGCTACAACAAACTGGCAATGTAGTAGATCCGGTATCACATATGTCAAGAATTAGAAAAGGTTGGCCTGGAACATGAGAAGAATGCCAAATTTCTTAAGGTTTCAGTGAAATAGATATAGTCCCAGATCATTAGCAAGCTAGGAAAACGTTTGTCAAAAGGTGCACAAAAAGTAGAGGTGTTAACAGTAACACCATATGAACTGCTACTAGAGAGAAAAAAGCTGCAAACAAAAAACTCAAGAAATTCAAGAGAAAACTCACCGACAGCTTCGAAAATCCTAAGGCATGAACAAGTGGAAATCCAGGACACTTTCGAAAAAATAAAAAGTTTGCCAAGAACAGGATAGGAATGACCAAAAAATAAAGAATCGTGGTTTTGCTTCATTTGTGAGGATAAGATGGAAGATATGGTTCAGTGCCAAGCGTGTGCACAGTGGGTCCATGAAAAATATGCTGACAAGTATAAAAAGGACATTCCTTTCCTTTCTTCTGTGACATTTGCTAATTGTGATATTTGACATTTTGACTTTGGTCTCTTTTTTTATTACTATTTGTGCTTTTAATTGTGTTTCATGTGTGCTGTGTTGAATTTTAGAAGACTTAAGAGACCAATTAAATGCTGTCAGTTGAATTCAATGTAAATTAGTGAGGTACGATTTCCGCAACTACAAGTGCGATTTCGGCAACAGTTTCCTAAATGATAGCAATTTCAAACAAAATGTTGAATTTTTAAATAATATTCCTTACAGATTTAAAAATCTAAGAAGTTGAATTCAATATAAGTTTGTGAGGTGCGATTTTGGCAACTACAAGTGCAATTTCGGCAACAGTTTCCTAAATGTCAGCATTTGCAAACAAAATTTTGAATTTTTAAATAATATTCCTTGCCAATTTAAAATGTTGAGAAGTTGAATTCAATTTAAATTAGTGATGTGCGATTTTGGCAACTAAAAGTGCGATTTTGGCGACAGCTTCCTATATGGCACCAATTGCAAACAAAATTGTTTGAATTTTTAAATAATATTTTACCGATTTGAAAATTTTAAAAAGTTTTGCAGAATGTTTAAGTACTGAAAATTTCAATGAGCAATATTTCCGGTTACAATTTTGTATGTTTATAAAATTAGGTCGATGTTTCTATAAACTGGTGCGACTTAGGCCATCTTACCCTAACATTCTAGTCTTAATCCAGTTAAGCTCAGAAATCTTAGCATTCAATTTTTTTACCATCTTTTAAATGCTTTATAGCAGTTTCTTTGTATACTGGATCAAATCGTATCTTAAGATACAATTCCGTTGTGCAAGAGTATCATAAGTGCTTCCTAATCCGAATTTCAGCGAACTGGTTGGTTAAATTCTCCTCCTCCCATAAAAAAATTATCCCTATCTTCAAAAGAAAACTTTCTATCACCCAGAGCTCTAAGGATTACTAGCTTATTTAAGCATTCAGTTAATTCATTTCATTCATTGTTACTGCAAACTCGAGTTTTCAAAAGGTACATTTAACATTTAAAAGAAATAAAAATAAAGTTCCAGAATTCACACGAAATGGTGGCGAATAAGGCAGGAGTTGCAAATGTCTGTACTTAACTTAATAACAGACTTTATTTAAACCTTCAGAGTACTGGACGGATTCTTTGTTGACTGCAGTAAAACGAGGAACTTAGAGACGTTTATTACTTCTAACAAACGGAACTCGAAAGGTATATTGCAAAATCTATAATTTTAATTGAGAAAATAGCTTTTAACTCATTTCTTAAGCTCCTGTTACCTGTAAGTTAATATACGGTTCTTAGTTGAGAAACATTCATGAAGGTGCCAATGAAGCGTTGAGCTTAAGTTTTAAAAGGAACCCTCTTTGTAATCAAGTTTCTAAAGTTAGAACAAAATCCTTTTAATAGTTCTCTGAAGCTTAGAAAGGGAGCCAAAGGTCTTCAAACGTGAAAAAATAGGATTTACATTGTATTAAAACCTCTCTGTTTCATGTGCTGACTTAAAACTTCAGTGCTCTGTTCACAGGACAGACGGACAAGCACAGAACGGAAGGAGGATGGTTCTGGGTGTACAAAGCGTTTTTGCTGGTGTGGATCGTGTTTGGACTCGGATACTTGGTCATGATCCTAGGCTTCATCACTAGAGCTCTCCGTTCTAAGAGAGTTGCTCGTCTAGAGCATCGCCTTGCGGCCAATTTGAAGAACACGCAGTCTCGCATTTGGCAAAGCCTCGCTAAGGATGTAGGCTACCTTAGGCGTGTCCTCAACGAGTTATATGTCTTGCGTCTGAGTGTAAGTATTCCTATTGCAGTGACCCTCATCAGTAAAAATCAATCAGAAATGGCATTGTTCTTTCTCCTTGTATATTTCTATAGGATGACAGTTGTTCACCTTTGTTGACTTCTACAAGATGCCTTCTCAAGCGCACAAATTACTGATTCACTATAGTTATAAATAAACAGCGTGCATAAGGTCGTAACATGTGACAGATACATAGATGCAGGCACTTTTAATAACCTTTGCAATGATTTGACAAAGGGCAGTATTTGTCCTGTGTCAAATTATACCTGAACGGGGAATGTTAGAAGTAGTAAGGATAAGTATTAGATATGACATGTAGATGTGAGAGGTAAAAATGTTAAATGCTGTATCTTTATTTGCAATCATTTTCTCTGAAACCACAATATCTGAAAATATTTGAACTGGAGTCATAGTTATCAACCATGCCATAATTATCACGTTGCATTGCCTCTCAAGAGGGCGACTCACAACAGCCATTTGCACCATTGTCTGCTACATTATTGTCGTGTTAATTACGTAAACATATAGTACAGCTTTGACTCTACAGCGTTATCCCAAAAAGCTCTAGTTGTGACAGGTGGTTTTTGTCCTGTGAAATTATTTTCTAAACTAAGCGTCAAGTAATAAATCCGAAGTGGAGTCGGAGTGCAAGTATTCTATGATACTTCTTAATATCTTGGCCCGTTCTCCCGATTGGGAGAAGAATGAAAGTTTCCAGCACGGTACAACCTGTAGGTGTTAGGCAAATTAAACATGAGGGGATATGCAACTTTAAGTTACAGGACTAAGATGACACATTCCTCTGTTGAGAGTTTAAAGATATAGTCATTGACGAATAATTTACTCTCTTGCTCTTAAACTATCTTCAAAAGTTTAATGTTTTAAAACTGCGCAGAATGAAAATTAAAAACTCCATCCTCCAGATTTAAGCAGACGAAAAAGCATATTTTTGCAAGCAAATTAAGCACTGAAAACGTGTCTCCGTTGATCTTAAAGCCCCATCCTTAAGGTCTAACAGAAGGTTATCGCCACAAGGCCGCATAGAACTGTAAGTTTCAAGGGACAAGTTCAGTTTATAAGCACTTTAAATATCTTGGATTATTGACTATACTAGCGCATTCGCGAGTTCTTTCTAAGCTTTAAATCTATTCTTCTACTTTTTTCTATGTATATTAACGTTCTTCAACGTAATACGTCGTATTGGACGGCGATTGGATGAAATTAGTGAAATGATCCTCAAATGAGGCCGAGTTCCATAGAGCTTAAAGTATCCTGACATTCGTCTTCTCAGGGCAACGGAAAACCTCGAAAAAAACTTATCCGCATAACTCAGTCTAACCGACATTCGAACTTGTGAACTCTTGAATGACACGCTACCAACACACCACAAAGGCGGGCTCTCTAATTTGGTGTAATACTCCTTTACTAAACGTATGGAATAGTTTTCTCCCCCCCCCCCGACCTCCTTTTAGAACACTTCATAGTCCTCCATTATGTTACAGCAGTTTAACACTCACAGGGCAACGAGGATCATCAAACTTTTCCCTCAATTTTAGGCAAAAATGTGGCGATCTCAGAGAAATTCCGTTTTTGTTATATGTATAGTATTACATTCCTATATATTTAAAGGTATAGAAATGCAAACATCATATTCGGTTTCAAGCATGGGGTATTAAATCGGTAATACTAACCCTGCGGGGCATCAGCCCTTTCCGGGCAATGCCTACTGCCCGGCCGCTGCGTCCCCCACTTCTTCCCGCCACAGGAGTCATGAGTCGGCTGCAGTATTGGCAGGTAGGACATGGTCAGCGCTCCGGTGCCTCCCAGCCAGTTATGCAGTTCTCGCAACCAGGGGACGCTACTTTTCAATCAAGTAGCTCCTCAATTGGCCCCAGGACCTAACAAGGCCGAGTGCTCCCCGAACCATGTCTCCCAGTGGGAGAAAATCGCCACGGCAGTACTGAATCCTGGTCTCTCGCTTGGTAAGCAGCAATTTTAAGGAGACGACCTCGGTAATGCATATTTCCTAAACTTCTAGATAGAGTTGTGGTTAATGGAACATTTCAAAGTTATGATTGCAATAATAGTAATAATGCACCAGTTGTTTCATCATAGCAAAATTAATTTAATTAGAAATGAAATACAGCTTCTTATAGCATACTACGGAAACACAAAGCCCTATCATGCCAAAGGCCTTTCTGAAACTCTGCATATACTTAAATATTTAAGTGATCAATACAATTTGCAAAACGTAACTAATTGCAATTGTCTGTAATTAAACCTGCAGTAAGCAGAGTGACTATCAAGAATTATTCCAGGTTCACCTGAATTCTGCCTCAACTGTCAACGTGGAAAAACTGACATTAGGTGTAATGACAAAATTTGTATCCGGGGTGCTTACTGTGGCTGCATTATCTTACTCTCAAATTTACATACGTACACGCAAGTGCAGTTGCAGAAGACAGTGAGCACAGCAAATAGAGTATGCTTCTTGTCTGAAAGATCACTCATCCTGCATCTACACTATTTTATGCAACTATATTTAACGTGCTTTCAATGATTTACAGACATACCATATGGATACGGTATTTAACATTTACTTATAGGTATACATTACAAGTACATTAAAAGCTTCAGGTGAGGTTTCGGCATGAGAGGGGTGTTACTTCCTTAGTTAGACCTGACAACAGTTCTGATGTGTCTTCAAAAAGTGGCACAGTGCTTGAAATTCATTTCATATTTGCAATAACTACTGCATGTTGCCTAAGCCTTAGGATCATGTATCTGATAAACTAAGGCTTATTTTATATTGCAGCCTGTGTACAAAGACGAGGAGCCCAGCTCCTACCAATTCCGGACACGAAGCAGTAGTGAACCAGTACTCTACGGACTACAGCTACAAATGCAGCAGGAGGCCGAAAAGACCCCGGACTTGAGTTCGTGGAAGCGGCGACGTGCGAACTCCGAGTGTCCATCACGCCCTCGTCCCTTACCACGTGTGCTGTCTGAAGGAGACCTGGAGAGAATAGACCGAGACGCCACTTTCAGAGCAGCGGTCATCCAACCGGCAGAATTATTAGCGCACGTCGTCAAAGCTTTAGGAGGACCAGCAACAGAGGAAGGTGTTCAAGGCTTCAGCGACGATGAGATCCTTGCCAGTGAGAAGCCGCCTCCTTCGCCACCACCTCGTGGCCGTGCATCTAGTGAGGTGCGGATACCCATTCCTGACGAGCGATACAACGCCGAGTGGACTTGGAGTGGGGACGCCGCGTCCAGAAGAGTGCACGAGATCAGCAGGGCTCGCCTCAAGAGGTGAGTCACTTCAAGAGGCTTGTTGAATAATCCCAGCATCTTGTCGAAAGCATGATACTAACATTTCTTAAGGAAATTGTTCCCATAACGATATACTTTTGTAAGATATATTTTAATAATTTAATATTCATGGCGACAAAACATTCTAATTTGAAGGAGTACCCAAAATTACGTTTAACCATGAGTTAAAGAGGCTAAACCCTAGGAATCTTGACGAAACTGAGTTAATATTAAATATAAATTGTTAAAGGCTCCGTATTTGAGCTGGTATTTTTTGGAGTTCAAAATAATTATTTGATATCAGTCTATGGCTTATGAGTGCACTGAAACGAATGGAGATAAGAACGAGCATATAAGAATGCCATTAGCTTTCACAAATGCAATAATTACCCAGCTTTTTATTCATTGCTATAAAAATTAACGTTATCTTTGGGGAGAAACAAAATCTTCCATCCATTAATGAAGTAGTTCGACTACCTTGGTACGTTTTGGTGCTTCCTGGGCGTCATGAGTTGGTCGAACCTAGGGTGTTTTCTCGGGGGGAACAAGCTGAAAGGTAGTTTCCAGTTGAAAACCTGCACTTGTTTTGCTTTCTGTACTTACAATAGCTCCACTTGAGTCTTTCTCAATCGTAAAAGCTGATTTATGCATGTTATGTCATGTTCAAGGTTTTCTGGAGTAAGTCAAAACGTTTTTCACTTAATTTCGATTAAGTGTTGCAATCTAAGCTGCTGATTGATCTCCAGACACATGAATGATAATTTTAGCTGACAAGTGCGTAAACATTTCAGTTGGACAGAAAATTTATGCCGCAAAAATAGGCCATTATGTCGATGTTCGGAAGATCATAAATTTAAGTCCTTTTCTACGTGTGACATGTTTAAAAATAGCAATTTAAATACATACAATCAAAGCATTCCTTAAGTCTCATTTTGTTGAAAGTTTTTTTTTTTTTTTCCCCTTCAACTGCCTCTTAATGCTCCAAATTATACCAGCGGTGAAACCCATTCTTGCATATAATATGTAGCGTCGCAATGTTGCATATATATGTTGGCGTCCAAAAAAATAGCAACAACGCTTAGTATGTTGTGCGAGATAGCAAAGGTAAACTGGTCGATTTTCCCTGTACGAAATGCACGGTTTGGACGCTGTAGCGTATCGAAGTGTGAGAAGGGTGTGCGTTCACATTTCGTCAACAAACCATATATATCCAGTGAATTGTAGAAAGTTTTAAGCATACAATGCCATTTTATTAAGTATGTCATTTTGGGAACAATTCTGCTGTGCTTCATTCATGTTTCCATGTGTACTATTCATGTTGCCTGATTAACTATGGTATTTTGGAGAACAGAGAACACTGTGGACCCCACAGGTGCTGTATGTATGGTTTTGTAATAGCGGACATTGCTGTATTTGTCTGACTGTACATTTCATTACGAAATGTACACATTTACACATACACACACACACACACACACACACACACACACACACACACACACACACACACACACACACACACACACAAAGCTGTATTACTTTTTCGACCGCGTACATACTCATAGTAGGTAGAGAAGGTATTTTAATTTGGTAAGGCCAATTAAATCTTTTTTTTCCCACGACGTCATGTTAGGTGAATTTTACCATAACTTCAGCCTGAAACCAAAAGGGGTTTTCTCCAGAGTCTTCGAGAAAGATTTGGTTGTCATCTCCAGCGTGTTTGAAGAAACTCGCGAAAGGTCCGTGTGACGTCATAGAACTATATGATGCAAGGAAATATGAGTTACAGTTACGAGACGATCAGTCCGTCAGTGAGTGCGAGACAGCTGTGTGTGTGAGTATGTCGCGTTAAAGTGAAGGATTTAACGAGCGTCGAGTGATTGTATCAATCAGAGTTTGTGTATGAAAGACACAACAAGTGAAGAAATACAATGAAAGGACTGAGTCAGGGTACGAGAAGTAAACAGCTGAGTTGTAATATCACGGAAGACTGTGGACTGTGCTAACGTCAGTAAAAGAGAACTGCTTTTTTATTCTCTTTTATTTTATTTTCATTTATTTTATTTATTTTTTGTGCGGAAGTTTAGAAGACGAAGTGATAGAAAAGTAATCAGACTGATTTTCTCATTTTGTCACAAAGTAATCAAACTATGTTAGTGAAAAGAAAAGAATACGAAAGGTTAACCTTATAAATGGTAATTTGGGGTGGAAGGATTTCCTGACAATTGTATACGGACTCAGAGTTTGGTATTTATCTGACACTTTTTTAAGTATGCTGTTCACAGTCATAAACAGTAGACATCACTCACTCATCCTTCACACACATACACACGCGCGCGCGATCCTTTTCTCTAAAAATGCTTTTGCTCAAAACATGTATTTTAATGAAACTCCGATATCGACTGCACCGAGTGGGCAAATAATTCCTTTGCCTCCTATAGAAACATGGTAGAGAAAGTGATTATTTCCTTCTCTTTTGAAGGGAAAAGACCGGAAGATGTAGTCTATGGTTTAAAATGTGTAGTTAACAGTTTGGTACAGTTAGATTTGTGTTTTATTCTGACAGGTACATAGTTGAATACACTTTCAACAAAAGATTAACATGTCTTAAAAACTTGAACAAAATGAGCACTTAAGAAAAATAGCAATGTTATAAGTTCAGATGAAACTGCAGGTAGTATACTCTCAAGCAATTGTAACGGAGTAACGAAGGCTGTACAGTGAAATCTGGATTCAAAGTAACGGAATGCAGAAGTCAGTTTTCAGTTTATCGCCAATATTTTCTCCATGGGTTCAAAACGAGCGGTTCGGAATATTTATTACACAACTGATGGAATACGAATAAAACTTGAAATCTGCACAAAAACTAGACAGTTATATTGTTGCACGTTCACACCTAAGAGCCACCACCATTTTTGCCATTTTGTCTGCATTCATCACATAATGTTTTAACAACAGGGACAGGCTGAGAAGTTTTTGAGTACACATTGCTATAACATTTGTTCTTACCTAATTCTAACACATTTTGACCTGAACGAGATGCACTACAGTCCCTGAGTTTGTTCTCACAGCCTTTTCTATGAACTACCGGAAAGTCTCGCATGAATGTAACTTTCTTCATGGCGCTTCTGTTGTGTGTTCCGGTATTTATTTCTGAAATAAGCCTTGTAGGTTTAACATTTTCCTGTGCATTGTATATGTAGGTTTGATGCTGATACGGCTGGAAGTTGGACATGTCGTTTCTTCCTAAAATCTCCTCTGTGATATTGACTGCCTTGTTTCTTTCAGGAAAATGAAGATCTTTACTTCGGCCTTTCAATAAAAATACTTCACGTTGATGTATCGGATTTTGATTTGGGTCGCTCCTTAGAGACGAATTAGTATTGTAACTAGCATTATGGCCATGATATTCGCAGTTTTGTTGAGTTTCATAATTTAACGCAGAAGCGTTGCTTCCTATACCGTGTTTAGGTTTTTTAAAAACAATAAGTCGAACTAGTTTGTTAACACGAAGCATTTTTTCGGAAGCTTGCCTTATCAAATTGCATTTGCTTTTAAGGGCTTCACCAGTTCGGAATGAGGAGGAACTGGGACTTGCAGAGTTACTAGTTTTTACCATTTTAGACAATCCTCCGGCGAGTTCAATAGGCGGACTTGGCTGCGGCGTGGGCCCACTAAACAACTTCACTAGCTTCCCATCTTCTGCATCCTTCTCAGCTCCTGTAAACCCTACTCGATTAGCAGAACTCCTCTTTAACATAGACTCATCTTCTGATGTACTTTCTGCAGTAAATGACCCTGTATAGTCCGAAAGGTGGCCATCATCGTCACTAGTAGTTTCTCTTCCAGAATAGTCAGCTAACGAGGTGGAGCTTAACTCACTTCCATCCTTTGGATATTCAGACGCAGTATAATTGCTAATCCTATCGTCAACCTCTTCTCCTAATTCAACTGGGTGTTCTGTTGTTCCCACTGTTGTTTTAGAGGAACCAACAAAGGAGCTGGGTCCTACCTTGCTTTCCCGTTTTGGATATTCTGAAGATGTGCCGACGTTGACATTTTCTTCCAATTTAGTGGCATGCTGTTTATCTGTAGTTTTCATTGCTGTATTAGTCTTAGACAAGCTGAATGTTGACTCATTTTCTCCATTTGGATACGGTAAAGAAGTATCGTTAGTTCGACGCTTTCGATCTGTCATTTCCATTGTTTTGTTGGGAGAATCAACAATAGAGACTGGTCTCATCTCATTTTTACTCTTCGGATGTTCTGAAGGCATATTAACGTCGACATTTTCTTCTACTTGAGCAGAATGCCCTTTATCTATGATTTCCATTGCTGCTGTGCTAGGAGATGCAACTAATGACCTGGATTTTGCCTCGCTCTTTGTGTGTTCTAGCACTTCAGTTGGAGGCTCTTGTTCTGTCATTTCCACTTTTATTCTTGTGGGAGATGAAACAGTAGGACATACATAGCTTGAAAATTCCTTCGCTGGTCTTCTTTCAGGTTCCTTTGAAGCAATATGAGATTTGGAATCTGGCGTTCCCTTCTTTGTGTTACCTGTAGATTTATCCCAGGATTCCCGATTTGATTTCTTTCTCTCATTTTCCTCTCTGAATTTATTTACCCCACGCATATCTCCTTTATTTACTTCCTCGAAAACTTCTTTGAGCAGTTCTGACTCCGTTTTTCCTCTTCGCAGATACGTTCTTCCATTTTCTTTCCAGTCTTCGGAACATCTTTGTTTATCGCGAAAAACTATAGTGCTGCTTTCACTGTCTACTTCGGAAGTATCGTTTGAAGAAAGGTTCCCCTGCTTAGCGTTTATGTGTGCAGTACGCTGATTTTCATCATCACTTAAGTAGCATATTTTGTTTTCTGTCGTCGGAATTTCCGCATCACGTTCTGCGGTTAGAATACTCTTTGGGAAGCTTTTGTTGTCACTAACAAACTGATTAAATGTTGTACTAAATTTATTCGAATTATCAGCAGTTTCAGAGATACTGTAAGGCTGAAAAAACTGATTATATATTGCCACCTTTCGACGATCTATTTCTTCATGCGCTACACTTGGACTGCCATTAGAGGTCAGCTTATCTTCCCTTCCTTCAACTTTAAGCGTTTTGGTACTATTATCTTCAAGATTTTCGGATGATGTTGAATTTAAAATAGCTTTGTTACTGTTCTCTGAATTCCTTTTCCAGGAGATTGAAACGGCATTTGGAATATTGAAATAATCGCTCCACTTACTTGTGCCTCTGATGCAGCCCCATAGACTTGGATGTTTATATTCAGAAGTCATTTTACCAGGTTATATTTTCATTTTAAGCTCTTAGGTGTACGGCATCCTAGATCTTGTAAATTTCATCTCCAAATCATGTACATCACGAAGGAAATATAGATATGGCCAGTCTCAGCATGATTGGGCGTTTGAAAAGAAACTTTTAATTTGGATTCTGTGTAACTGTAACTAATAATTTAGATATACGAAAGCAGTTATGCACTTGTTTTTTAAACACTGTTTGTCGCCCTTGTTTTGTTTTAGAGTTAAAAGAGTATAGTAAAGGCAAAGAGTCTACAACATAAATTGAGATTGAGTTTTCATTTATGGGTGCTCTTTAACTGTTGTAGTTCCCAGCGTCCCATTCTATATTGGCGTGAAAGGTCGTTTAATTTTGCTCAGAGGCCTATTTATCAAGCGTGAGGCTCTTTTACGACGCGGGGCTAACGGGTTTACTTCCTTCCCGAAGGAAGGAAAAAATCTATCAACTTGCACCGAGTTTAAACCCGCGACCTTGGGAATCAGAGGCTAGCATGTTACCCCTACACCATGGAGGACATCATAGCTAACAACGAAGTTTGAAGTCTGCTTGAAATCAGGGCTCACATGTCCAGGATGTGGGGTAAAAACCCCATGACGGAGAAAGATATTCTTCCTTGAGGATTCTTGTGCGGATGCAGTGTAGATTTAAAAAAAAATATTTTGTTGTTTAACGACGCTGTCAATTGCCAGGGATATACTTATGGGTGTCGTGAAGGGGAGGGAAGGGGGGCCGTGGTCCCTCCCCCGCCTCTTGGAAATTAATGAATTTAATGTGTAGTCAATTACTATTAGACTATTGTTTTAATTTTGATGTAAATAATTTTTATTTAGCACAAATGAATACGGTTATCCGCAACAAATACTGTAACTTTTGAAAACAGAATAATGAATTAATATTGTTTGATTGCAAACTTTCAACATGCGACCTCTCCCTGAAAAAAAAAGTCTGCCAACGCCAATGGATATACTCTATTCTGTGCTGTAAGCAATGAAAAGAAGTCTCATAAACCCAGATGGGTCAGTGATTCTTGTTGTGCGTGCATCGATCTGTCAGAAATGCAGGTGATATTTGCTAGCTACAGATTCTGAAGGAATCACCATTTGTAACGCCTAAACCACTATCCAAATTTTATTAGAACATACGCTCGCCGGTCACATGTTTTTAGTGTACAGCAGGAGTGCTCAACAGGCGAGCACACGATCGCTTCCTCTATACATGTTATTCCCCCCTCACCCCCTCACCGCCCCACTGACCAAGGCAAGGTGAACCAGACCTGCTAATCAGAGGCGGGCGGCGCTGGGTATTGTAGTACATACAATTCAATGGGAGGAGGAATATTTTTGTTTTCAAGATGAAGACAAAGTTAAGTGCTTAATTTTTAAGACTGGTAGTTGCGCATTTATACCATTTCCCTTGCTTACGATCCCTGTTTACGATAAACGTTATTCTATTGCAAAACATACAACGATCTTTTGAAGCAATTGTATGACACATTCTCTTCACATTTGAAGACCTAAAAACATTTGAAACCAAAATCAAATTATTTTGCACTTTTGAAGTTTCCATGTAGTGGGGCTTCACACGAGCTACAAAATATGAAACTATGTGCATTGCAGAATTCCACGACCATAACATGTTCTGAGAAAGAAGGGTGGGAATTATTTAGGTCACTGCCCTGCTGTATCTAAGATAATGTTTGTTTGCATCTAGTCTAATGGCAGTCTTTGGCTCCACTTATATCTGCAAACAAATATTTTCAAAAAGGAACTACATTAAATGCAATTATTGCAGCAAGATAAGTGAAAATCACCTTGCTTATCTTTTGAGACTGTGCACTTCATCTTATACCAAATATTGAATACTTTCTGAAATGTAAATCATTCCAAAAAGCATCCTCAAAAACATCGTGGGTTAATCAGGAGTAGAATGTGAATGTGTACACCTTTGATTTCCTGTACGTAAGAATGTGCTGCCACTGGGATGCAGTAACCACGGATAAATGCATCATTCTGTCCCAGCAGGTGGAAAGAGGTAATTTCAACCTCCCTTAACTTGCCTTCGGTTGAGCACCTCTGGTGTACTATCTGAGACTCTTATTGGAACAACCCTGTAATCATTTTGCTTTTGTGTTCATGTGCAGAAAATAAAAGAATAAAGAATCCGATATGGTACATTCAAGACATTCTGTACCAAAGACAAATGCCGATATATCTGTTACATACTATAGAATTTGCCATATAAAAGTCACTTTACTCATTATTTTTGCCTAAGAATGCTTTCAAATTAATATTAATTTGTTTACATAACAAAACATGCCCAAAGAGCTTTTAAAAGGGTAATAAGCTCTTGCGATGGAAATAAAGATATGCTTCATTCACATGGCTTATGTGTATAATAGAAAAATATGCCAGGAAACCAAAGGCAGGGTATGCACATTACTCAAGTGCATCCATGTGGTTCACTACAAAGAAAACATGTGTTGTAGAGAGAATGCTGCATTTCCTGCCCTAAATATGGAATCCGAGTGCTTGTAATCAGACTGCCTCTGTAGCGCAGTTGGTAGCACGCTTACCTCTGGCACAGAGGAGCCGGGTTCAATCCCCGGTACCAGCATGGGGAGGTCTGGCACGGGGTGCACTCAGGCTCATTAGGTCCTGGGGGGGCCAACTGAGGAGCTACTTGAATAAAGAAGTAGTGGCCCCAGGTCGAGAAGGCCATACAACTGGCCGGGAGGACTTGGGGTGCTGGACCCCACCAATGATGCCTATAGTGGGCAGAGGTGGGGGATGCAGTGGCTGGGTGGCAAGCCTTGGCCCTTCATGGGCTGTTGCGCTAGGGGTTTAGGGTGCTTGTAATCAACGAACTGAGAATGTAGAAAAAAATAGTAGGAATGATTTTTCTGTAATGTTAATAATGTTAATGTTAATAATTTTTATTTAATAAATGAAAGCATTGAAAAATTTTCTGTTCCTAACATTCTTTTCAGAGAACTTATCCGTAACAAAATATTTAAAATAATCAAAATTTTGAAATCTTCGTGTGGAGTGTTTCAGGTACACTGCCAAAAAAATAGCTAAAAAAGATAATAAATTTAAAGGCATTAAAGCTATTGCAATGAAAATTTGAATGTATTTTATTCCTTACATGTATTATATCTGAAATGAGTTTGAGCAAAATCTGCTACCAGTTCTAGAATTTATAAATTTTACATATGCACATGCTTAACATGAGTTCCAAGTTCACACACCATGCTATGCCATTGCTTGAGACTCTGAATCCAAGAAAAGCATTTTTAGGAAAGGGCTGTGTGGGTGTGGGTGTGGGTGTGGGTGTGGGTCGGTGGATGCTTGTGTGCATTTAATCTGAACAGTGTAACTCAAAAAATTAAATTTAAGTTAAGCATAACCCAAGGTTGTGACAAAGATTTTCAAGAAAATCCTCCCCCACCCCAAACAGCCCTTCACATTGAACATTCTTCAAACATTTTGGTTTTCTCAAATACAGTTCTAATGATTTTGATTAAAATCCCATAGTTTTAAGATATTTTTATGCATCAAATGTAATGTATATCAAGAATTTCCTGTGAATGTCCTAAGAAGTTCTCTTCATTCTGAATGACTTTTGCATGACTCATAAATCACAAGAGGTATACGTAATTTAATCATACAAAAAATGTATATCTCGTTAAAGCGCTCAATTTATAACATCTTTCTTTTTGTGGAGTTAACCATTTCTGAGATATTCCTTGTTATTGGTTTGAATTTTGAAATATTTATACGTTTCTCAAATAGGAAAACTTTTTCTTTTTTTTTTTCTGTCCTGGCCATATAAAGAGAATGGAAAGTTAGCCAACTTTATTCTACTCCCACTCTACCTATGTTTAAGGAAATGTGCAATAAAACCATTTCTACAAAAGTTTTCTCAATTAACATGAAGTAGATAGAAGCATAAACACTTTTAAGAATTTTTTTTACAAGAGTGGGTAGAGAAAGTCATATGAGTGCACACATCAAAATTTTTTTAAATGGAATATCCATGTTTTCATTAATAAATTCGTTGCATTTTTTTATCCTGGCTCAAATGGTACAAGAATTAAATTTGAAATAGCATTTCAATTTTGTACCTGCAATGGCTACTTAAATTAGAGCATCATAAGCTTGAAATAGCATTTAAATGTTTTTGTTCTCCAATTGACCCAAACACAAACCGCAACACTTTGTATCCTGAATCAGATGAATAACGTAAGAATTTTATTTGGTAAAAATACGGTGCTACATTTAGAAAATAAAAAATACTGTGTCAACATGAATTTCAGGAACAACTTATTTCATAATTTATTAATGAAAATAAATTAGTTTTAGAGGTACGTGAGGAATCTCTCTTAATATTTGCATTAATAGCGATTTAAAGTAGATGTTCCAACTGTCGACTGCTGGTTTCTAAACAAAGATTATTGGTTAAAGCAAAATATGCACCTATGTGTCACATTCAAAATCAACCTTGTTTGAGTTGTCTTTTGTGTAGTTGCTATCCTTTGCTCCCTTACCTGAAAGCTAAAACAGGTTTGCTGATAACGAACAAGAAGAAAGCCTTTTGTTTTGAGACATGTGCTTGCCAGTTTTTATTTATGGATGCTCTCTAACTGCTATGATTCTCAGCATTCCATTCTACACTGGGTGTGAAATTACACTTAATTTTACTCAGGGGCCTCTTTATCATGCTTGAGGTTCTTTTATGTGATCTATGACACAGGACCACCAGCTTTACTTCCCTTTCAAGAGAGGTCATGCCAAGAATTTTTACACTCGAAAAAATTTGTCATCTTCTTACAGGAAAGTTTCCCGCTGATTCTAAACGCTCTCTTTGAATATATGTATCTCCAACTTTCTCATTCTGTTAAGGGTAGTAGACTGTTCTTAAATTCTGAATGTTCAACATGCTGTCCAAGGAATTTAACAAAATACTGCAAGAAATTAATCTCTAAGGTATCAGTAGGAGATTGGGTAATATGAATACAACAAACCAATTTAAGACATAAAAACCCCGCTTTTGTTTCTTAGACCTGAAATGTAATAGAATTAGATATAGTTGCAATAAAGGACCTAAAATTTACTATTTTAATAAAACCAGTTTGGGCTTGGGTAACACCATAGCCTGACAACATTCAAAATAATGGAACTCTTTTGTAGCCTATGACCATTTAAAAGAACAGTGTTTTCCAACAATTAAAGAAATATTTAAAATGGTCTAGTGTTATTATATAGTGCCATGCATGCATGTGTGCATGCACGCACACACACACTGAAGTGTTCCCTGTTCTTAATATATATTAATAATAAAAGAAGCAAAGCCTTTTGGAGGAATAATTATGAATATTAAAAGTGCACTAAAAGAATAATTTCATATTATATGAATAAATGAATGGCTATGACAAAAGAATTTCCTCAGCTCCTTGAAAATATTAAGTTATTCATTTTGAAGTTGTATTGTTTTCTAAGTTCTTCCACATCTGCGATACAAATTAAAACAATGGCACTTCTTATAAAACCACCTATCTGTACCAAGTCAGACAAATACAGTAACTGCAAATGCATAGTTCTCATCTTTCATAACCTATTCTGAAGCACTAGTACAACTAAATACTCTTAATGTGGACTTGTGATGTGAGCCATTTCAAGGAACTACCAATTCCTAAATGGATATATATCTACCTCAAAAAGAGCTGATATGACATCTCTAGAACTACAATGATCTGTGTGTCAGTATTTGTAAACCACCTTCCTCTTTACCAGAATTTATAAGAGTGGTTAGTACTTCGTAGAAGGGATGAAATTTCTATCATAAGACAGAACTGGAACTTACGTTTTTGGGAGAGCAATCATAATTAAAGCATATGTGCCTCAGCTACTACAGCTAACTTTACTTTTAAATATAAGAACTACAAGTTCGCAGATGAAGTACATATTATTTCATTTAATTTACTGTCATTGGTTTTTGTAGAATACCTGAATGTGGATTTGATCCTATTAGATCATCACAATTACCTTTTTCATTACGATTTTTTCTTATTGCTATTAAAAGCTCTGCAATTATCTCAAAACTAACAAATGGTGCATATATTGATGCTGTTCTAGAGACCTCATATGTCAGCTTTTCTGTAAAGCAGTATTACGCATAATAGTGTGCATAGTTCAAGTTTAGAATGTTCTATGCAGATGTAAACATGACTTTTTTGTGTAGCTTTAAATGTTTGTTTATATGTGATGCATACCTGTTTTATGTTTGTGTGTTTCGTAAAACTGTAATGTTTAAGCATGTAATAATTTCATAAATACTTGCCAGTGAATGTAGAATGAGTCTTGTTTTGTTGTTTAACACCTTTTCCTTGGTAATAAAATGTTGTTATACTGATTGTATTCCACTCTAGATGATCAGTATAGAGCAAAACACGTTTTGCGGCTCTCAACTGGCCGGCAGTCTTGCTTGCTATGCGCGTTGAGTGGGTGACAGCATATCTGCAGTAAATATACCATGGTTTTTCACATAAGTTATTCCTAATAAAGAAACACAAAGTAAGCATTTCAAAATAAAAGTACTCAAATATATCAAGCAGGAAGAAGTCCTCCCTTTGTTGCTCAGGCATTTCTGTCACCTATTTAGGAAATTGGCCATTACACATGGCAGTTTCCTCTCAGAAATGGCAGCAATTTGTTGACAAAGTTTCTTAAGTTCCTTAAAAGCGTGTGGATTTATTTCCTAAGCTTTCTTTTTCAATCCCCACAAGAGACAAAAATTGCAGGTAATTAAATCAGTGGATTCTGTAAAGACATACAATTCATAAATGAATACTTTTTGGGAAACAGGATACCAGTATTCAAAAAGGGCTGTTTCACTTAATATGAATTGTATTGCATCAACTAACAAACACGTTCCATGTTTGCAAGGGTTCACCTCACACTGAAGCCTTATGCTTCACTGACAAGCAGCTGAGAGCCATGAAAGCTGTTCTACTCTATGTTTATCACCCAGTAGAAGAAACAAAAAGGAAGCATATACCAAATAAATAACAATGTCTGCTTTAGAGTATTTGTTTTTTCCAGCACAATAAACGGAAATCATATTTTGACAGCTATGGTTACTTATGTTATAAAATAAAAGTTTGTTTGAGATGACACTGCAAAAGATAACTACCAGAATAATCAGGGTTGGCTTCTTACTTCAGAGGTCCCTGAGAAGTACAATTTTAGGCTGAGGCAAAGTTTCACCTTTAATTACAATAATTCTTAAACCTCCGAAATGTAAAACTAAATCGTGTGTTTCCCAAGAATAAAACATAAACATATATGGTAAGTCCATTAATATCAAGTGACTGTTTCTAAAATCAAAGAGAGGAGTTAAAGGCAGTGCCACATGTGCTTAATTTAAATAATGAAATAAAAATAATTTATCTGATAAATCAGTAAAATTTAAAAGAAATTAACTTTTTTTTACTCGAGTATATGCAGTTGAACCTACTTTATACATAACCCAGTTCTAAGTAATTCATATTTATACATACATTTTTGTAGATCCCAGCAGAATGTAATTTAGAAATGTGTTAATAGAACTTTATTTAAACATAATGCATTTGTGCGTAATTCAATGTTATACGTATTAGATTTCAATGAAATACAGATGAGTTTTATGTAATTATAATGAGCATAAGTTATACACATTCTTAAAATAAACTCGAGGCATCTTTTTCTTATCTCTGTTTACAAAGATGCAAGCTGAGCGGACAGTTTTCGACTGTGGAAACAAACGACAAACATGTTTGCTGGTGGATTTTGGCACAACAATGTCATAGGTACAAACAAGAAGTAAAGATACAAATTTTCTGTATCTGGTACTTACTGATTAACAACAGTTTTGTCTTTCAGTTCTCAATTGCTTTTAATCAGTCATGAACAGAATAAGAAAATGCTATACACTATATCAGAAAGTAAAATTCATATGAGGTGGAACTTAATCCACACAAAACCAAACCTGAAATTGCTTCAGACTTAGGAATTGCTTATACCATACTATAAAGTCATCATTAACAAATGAGGTGTATGCACCCAATGCAAGAAAACTGAAAGCCAAATTAACTGATTTCTTTAAAGCAGAGCCAAGTTCAAAATAATGTTTTCTTCGTACATATCTTAGTTGTTTGTAAACTTTTATAAAGTTGGCCCACTGTTTACCTTTTTTTTAAAAAAAAATTATGATGCATTAGCAAAACCTCATCTGTAAATAAATCTGAGTTTCAAGTAATATTCCCTCTTCCCCATTTGATATATGCCTAAATCAGGTTCAAAGCTTGCTTGCCTAAATTTAATTATATTTTGCTACAAACAGAACATAATGTAGTAAATATTTTAATGCAAAAAACAGGATTTTATCATGAGAAATGCAAACTACTGGTGATATAGGGCACATTATCACATAGTCAGTGTCTATGAGGGAAGTCAAAGATGTGAAATGATATTTACCAGTTATCAGTTTATCTGTACTGTCATACGTTAAGCAAGACAGAATGCAATGACTAATCCACATACAATTGAGTTATATACCTATCATTTTCCTCATGAGTGCTACATTTATATTTCAACACGGTTGAAGGGTATGCAGGAATTCTTGTTTGGTCCATAAAAAAATAGAGATGAATTAAAATATAAGACCTAGATGCTCTAAACAATAGTTACTAACCAAGTAGGATAGCCCAGGTAGTAAGGTGTGTGGCCTGGAATTAGAAGGTTCTAGGTTCATATCCTATGGGCCAATCAATCTGATTGGGTTTTATTCATGGTTTCCCTTAGTTGCCAAGGTAAACACCAGATTGGATTAATATAATTTGAGCCAAACTAATACTCCATGCTCCATCTATTGCTAGTATTTACCTAGAATGTGGTTTATTAGGCCTTCCCAATATCATTCAACTCATACTCAACTTAAGAGGTGGAATCAGGACTGAAAAATTCAATGCCATAGCCGGGATTTAAACAATGGATCTTACGCTTATCGAGTTGCTTGTTGGCATAAATAAATAATAATTATCACACTCAACTGTTGGATTTTGACTTAGGGAACTCTAGTGACAATTGAGGCACCTCTGACCTGATGAACTTGAAGTTTGGGTTCTTGTCAAATGTGGTGTCGAACTTGACAAATTTTCCTTCATATTTATTTATGAAAATATTTTTCCAGGTGGATAATTTTGGATCCTGAGCACCTTTTAATAAATGAATTTCCTGTTCTACATCATGGTTCTCCTTCCCAAAATGGTACTGCAAATTTGTCTATTTCTTTGTTCAGATGTTCCTAAAATGTTCTTCAAACTCCTTTTAATTTTTCCTATGTAGGAGTTGTCAGTCTTTGCAATTTATGCAGTAAACACCTGACTTTTTGTCTGTGGAGATTTTGTCTGTTTTATGTGACTTCAGAAGATTTTGTGCACTAAATTTGTGTATTCCTTAGAATTTTTGCAAAAGGTGTGTAGCTCTAAGGTGGTATGTCAATTTCCTGTGTGAGGTTCTGTTACTGATTAGGGAAAATGTAGTTACCTGCTTGCATCTCTGTTGTCTTTTGAATTTATTAGTTTTCTTTCTGACTAATCCTGTACTGTTATATTTTACAATGTAAACTATATGATGTATCCTTAGGATACTCCATCTTGTTTAATGGAACATTACCTTAAGTCTACAGCAACAGTAAAAATGAAAAATCTGATGTGTTGCACTCACATGACTTTCTCTACTCTTGTACTAATTATTCTTAGTCCTCTATCTTCTTTATGTTAGTCGAGATAAACATTTGCAGAAATTATCTTATTGCTTATACTGTACTTTCTAATTGTGATGGTTTGTGTTATTCCAGGCAGAGTGATACAAAATATATTTCTGTCCATTTTGTTTAACATTTGCACTCAAGGAAAGAACTGTAATATTGGTGCAATTTTTACATGGTGCTGAAGCGCATATCACATGATTATCGGCCAAATCTAATATGAGATAAGCATTTAATTCCCAACATAAAGAATTTCTGTACAAAAAAGAGTGAATGTATGAGGAAATTTAATACAAAAGAGTATGAAAACAGATGGATCAGTGGGTATGAAACTCAGAATGCACTTTTTTCCACATTAATTATATGGAAACATTGATGCATGGCATAGAGTGGTAGTGACATCTTAGGCATATCAATGCATTAGTAAAGAAACATAGTCATTTATACTATGTTTCTTCATAGACAGCCCACTTGATCTTGTGCATTAGCCGATGCTTTGGATGACTGGCTTTCAGATAATCAACACTCTTCTATATTTACACTTCTGTTAAAATAAATATGAACACTAACCTGAAGAAAGAATACTAATAAGTCTAAAGTAAACCTTGTCATTAAGTAATAAGGTATGTTTATCATTCGAAGTTCATCACTTTCAAACAGTACATAACTTCTTCCAGTGCGAGTCACAGGATTCATTTTCACAGTGTCAGTTACCTAATGATTTTCTTGGATATCAGAATGATGTAGATGGCCTTGCTGGATGAAGAAAAGCTATTTCAAGTTCAATTTTCTGTAAAACATACCCAAGCCAGCAGTTTCCTTTCTAGACAATGGTGACATATGCCTTCTAATTTAAGTTTACCATGAGATTTTGACTCCTGCTTTTCCCAATCCTGCAAATCATCTGAAAAGGTTTTCACCATTACTTTTTATGTTGTTTTGAGAATTAATGCAAAGTACTGCTTTGTTCCTTGGATAGTCACTGTTAATCACTTGATAGTCACTGACTCACAACCTGAGCTGTGTGTTTAAACCAATTTTTAATGGATTATAGGTACTTTTATGTTGTGCTTGGATACACTTAATCTTAATTTTGTTATAATTTTACTGTAATCTTTTCTTTTCCTCTTTCTTTCTTCACATTCCAAAACTGTTGTAGAAAATTTCATTTGTATTTTCCAATGTTCCCCTCAAATAAACTACAGATACTTTTGTGATGATCAGACATGATAATTTATAAAAATCTGATGAAATCAGTTGTCCATTTGAAAGTAAACAACCCAGCAAACTGTTATTTACTGCATGCACTAACTGTCTTGCTTGTTCGGTCACCAGTCATATGTTCATTTCAGACAAATTTGTTAAAGTGTTTTCCGGGAGATGTTAATGAAACAACTAGTACACACACTCTAAGTGTTCTCAGGCTTTCAGACAGGTAAACAGATTAAACAATGAGATTTCAGGAGCATGCATCTCTCCTATATTCAGGATATTGAGTGGCCGAGGGGGTTGCATGGCCAGAAACAACTAGTATTTTACAATCAGTTTTTGGAATTTTGACACTGTACCAGTTGAAAGTACATTCTGAAGCAATGATTAATTCCACACCAACAACTCAAAATTAGATATTCTCGAGTTGTGACAGTCACAAAATTTGATCAATATACCAAATAGCAATTTTCATCCCTCCCTTTCCAATGGCTCCACTTCTCTGTAAAGCCAGTGCCCCATAAATCTTGCACATACAGTAAGTGCTGGAATTATGCATCTCTCAGAAATACAGCATAGTACATTGTTAATTACAAAGAAAGCTAGGACATTAATCCCACAAACATTCAAATAGTTTACACTACATTTAGGGTTCACAGCACAAGGAAAAACGAAACATTTCAGGTTTATAATTTGCAACTCACAAAAGTACCCATATTCTTACTAGTATTTAGACTTAAGTTTCATTTCTAATGATTAAAACAGACAACCAATATTGGTTGCCAAACCAATCTTCATCTTTGCAAATTGTTTGGTCACACAGCTTAAATGTGTAATATTTTTCAAATGTTTACTGGTCATTATAGTTTTTCAAACATTCACTATGTATTCTTTATAATATGTATGTTTTAGTTACCAATATTTTATAACTTAAAACGTGGAGCATAACAATATGTATTTTGTTTGTAGAATATTATTATGCATACTTCATAGTTACCCACTAACCATAATTTAAGGAAGCAGTCACTGCTTAGATGTCCTGTGTGTTTATGTGCTGTTCATGGTAAGTTGCTGAAAATAATTAATGTGCATGCATGTGCTACTATGGTTTGCACTGTTTCAATCAGCACAGTGGTTTCAGTTCTTCCTCTGAAGATATAGGCACTGAATTGCATCAAGGCAGCAACTTGCAACCACATGTTGCTGGTTATTATAAATTATGCTGCAGTATGGCTATATGTTCAGAAGGACAAATATGTTGCATGTTGCAGTTATAGCTTACCGCATGAACATTGCTCATGTTTTATTAAAAGTCAGTGGTGGCTTGTGCAGAATTTTAGCAGTGTGCTACAATATTCCAAAAATAAACAAAAAATAAATTCAGAAAATCTTAGTACTCACACAGTAATGAAAAATGAAATCCACACATTGCGGTTTTCAGCTACAGAATTTATCTATAACTTTGGAGTTGAAACCCTCAACACACTAAGATCAAGTGAATTGTTTATATGGTTTTAATTTCCACTATGTTTCCTTATTAATGCCTTCTAAATCTTTTATTCCCACTGTACCCCATAAACACTGTTCCAGAATAACAAACATTAAAAGCAAAAAAGCGCATTGCAAACGTCACACCTGCAGATCCACCTGTTTTCATACTAAATTTCCTCATGTACTTGCTTTTTTTCTTATCGCCACCTATAGCCTTTTGGCTTAGATTTAAATCTGGAGTAGGCATACCTAACTCATAACTCTTGCGTTCTTCTTCAAAGATCTACTGCAAAAGGGCATCTTTAGATCATCTACAGAATTTGCATATTGCTTGCACAGTACTTTGAGCACACTTTCAAATAGAAAATGCATCACAAGACACATCAGCATACCAAAAATGCCTTACTGAAGACTGACTGTGACAAACACAGCACACTTACAGCTCATAGAAATGACGTCTCATCTAAGCATGTGAAATCAAAAACAGACTGTTGTGTCCCTCCAAACTGCGACTGAATTAATTTTAGCACTTGAACACTGTAGTTTCTAGTTATATCACAGAGAACACTACAAAACATACTTTTTTCCATTTTGCTTGCATACTGGCTCACACTCAAAGAGAAATTACATATTTTTAGTGCACTTTTTACAGTGTACTGTAGCATATGAGCGTATGATCACTGGCCGCTCCCGTTAGAAACCCCAGTTTCATTATGTGAGCTTAGGCTTTCACAGCCAGCATCTATCAAGTAAAATGATGTTTTCGGGCTTATTGACCATAGTCGAGTCAATGCATGAACACCTGATGTTTTGCCCGCCATTCCAACGACCATCATCAGAGGAAGCTGACTTGTGAAAAGGTGCTCATCAGGAGCATCCGTCTTATATATGATGGGACAAGACTGCCCCCTCTCTCCCACTGGCTGCACCCAGCCAATTGTGGCCTGCGTCAAGTTTTATGTCTGGCTTGGCTGTATAACTTTGTACTGTGTCGGCCAGTACTGGTATTCATGCTTTGTGAATGCGAGGTGCTTCCTCTTTTCTATTGAAGTCATTAGTATGTTTAAAAATTTCTATGGCCTCACAGTACATCCTGGCATGGAAGTGTGCCATGGTGTCGAGAGCTGCGGTTTCAATGAATCTGCCATGGCCCTTTAATAAGGCGTGTTCAGCTACTGCTTACTTTTCCATGTGTACCAAGTGGCAGTTATAACCAATGCTATTTACCAGGTTTAAGAAGCCCTCAACAATCCAGTAAAATTCTTTTTAAATTCTTAAAAATGATAAATGTGTTTAATGAAATGCACATACTCTAATTTAAATTGGATTGTTACATTTTTATATTTCATTATCGCCTTATTGTCATGTTATGGCTTATTATACTGTAAGTTAAAGTGACATAAAATAAATTAAAAAAGAGCATAATAATTAGCGTTAGAAATATAAAATAACATTTGGTTAAACATTTTGATTCTTTAATATTAAAAGTATGTTTTATTTACACTATCCTCATTTATTTTGGAAAAATAGGACATGTTTCTGAAACAACTGTTCCCATCTTCAGCTAACAACTGACTGACTGACAGATGAAATGTGTTGTCCGGTATACTATTGATGGTGGAGGTCTCTATCAGTCAATCAATTATTAGCTGAAGATGGGAATAATTGTTTTGGAAACATACGTCCTAATTTTCTAAAATGAGAATAGTGTAAATAAAAGTTATCTTTAATATTAGAGTGTTTAACCTCACTTGTCCAAAAAACTTTCTAATCATTATTAAATTTTGATTCTTTCCTTATCTTTGCCTGGTATTCTACTTAATTTTCTCTATTATCAGTCTAGATTTCTTAAATTAAATTTTGTTTTTTCATGCTTTTCTTGTTTCAATCCCAAAGACCCCTCTTGCATGAGCCCCTCGACTTTCATCCACCTCTTCAACCCGTTGTGCCAAGAACTTTTTCTTTTATGCACCATGAATGCAGGTTTCAGGAATGGGTTGTGCCTAATGCACCCTTTCTTTCCATGGTTTGCAGGTAGCACTTTTCTCTGATCACAGTATGCTGTGTCACCACTAGCATGATTTTCAATTACTTTGTCAAAATAGTTGCTATGACATAATCAGCTACATTGCAGTTAACATTGAGGGACCATTTAGAAAATAATTTTGAAGAGAGTTAAGAATACCTCACATGTGAATTAATTTAGTAAAACGTTTCTAAAAATAAAAAACGGGGAAGAAATTTAAAATATCAATATTATTATTTATGGTATTTTAGCAGGATATCCCACTTTTTAATAAGCATCCTTAAATGCCTTTGATTTCAGTACATGCTTGTTCACTGTTGTCAAATTGCTTTGCTCTCAGTCTTTGGTCTATTATTGCAAGGAACTGCCTGCTCAGTGATGGCATGCCAAAGAATTGAAGTGAGCAAAATAGCAATACATAGCCCAAAGATTCTTCAAAATAATGTTTTTGTAATTCTGTAATTGGTTCCTCAAAAAAATCTGTAACATTCAAAATGTGTTGTGCATTGAGAAGTGAGAAGCTTGGTTACGTCTCCAGACTAAATAAATTCTCAAAATACAAGAATAGTGACACAAAAATCCTCATGTATTCCATGGACATACAGAAAAATTTGGAGTATGGTTGTAATTTCCATTCACAGGTTTGAGCAGTTTTCTTTGAAAAAAAAACTGTAGATACTGATGTGTGTAAGAACATCTCCCTGACGTTTCAAGAGCAATTGACAATAGAATTGCATTTACTCTCTAACGAATCTACTGGACAAAGAAGCAACTACTTTGAGCACCATGTTAGCTCTTAAAGATCTGTAGTTTCCAACTCCTGATTTGAGATCAGTAGATCATTTTCCATAGAGCACTCTTTAGGCAATGTATCTGTGAAAATCTAGGAATCCACAATTTTCTTTTGTTGGTTTGACCTTTTACACTATACTAGGAACATATATTTTAATGAGCTATGAGGGTTGTCCCAGAAGTACCCAACCTAACAAAGAAAGCTAAAAAAATTTTGGGAAAAGCCAAATTTTCAGTCAGTTGCAATGTACAGCACTTTTTGAAGTGCCTGCAATATCTGCTAGCTTGCACACTTTCAGCTGTCTGTCATCCAATACCATTTTGTGGATTTTCTTTACAATTTCTGGTGTGGTCACCTCATTTGGTCGACCACTGTGATGTTCGTCTTGGTAGCTCATACGACCTCTCTTAAACTCTGCCATCCAATATTCTACTGTTGTAAATGAAGGAGACTCCCCCAAAGTAGAATCTAGCTCAGCTTTAATATTGCTTGGACTAAGACCTTTCAAATGAAAAAATTGTATCACATAACGAGGACCAGTTTTAATGTTTACAAATTCACTGAGAGCATTCATTATTGATGGCTCCCAAACAATCTATACAACATAGCATCTTCAAACTTGAAATTTAAGCCTTATAAGGTTGGTACTGTTTAATGTGAGCTTAGTGTACAAGCATAAAGAAACTGTTAATTTTAATAAGAAAATTTTTTGCTAGTACATGTGAATGACTTCTTCTTCTAATGGCCTTCCTTAGGGAAACTTCTAGTTCATTTGGAATCTTGCTGTCCAGTACAATTTGGCCAGCTTAGTTTCTTCCTGTTGTTTGGCTTCAAGTTTCCTGTAGTTGAGTAGGTAATCAGCATTCACTCTGGTCCCTGACTGTCACAAAGTGTACACTCCTCACATGTGAGGATGTTTATTTTGCACAGGTGTGCTGCAAGATAGTCATGCCCTGTCTTGAGTCTGAACAATGCCACTGCTTCTTGGGAGGGTAAAGTTGCTCGCGTCCATAGGTAAACTACACATGTTGCCTGGGTAAAACAAAATGAGCAACAAAAAAAGGCCTGCAACCAGTACATGCTATTGAGTTTTTCAACTTCTTCAGTGTGAGCTATAAAAGCTATCTGAACTAAACTGTTTAATATTTTTAATTAGTACTCAATAATTTTTAAATCTATAATTCTTGAGCTCCTCTGAAAATTTCAAGCTAATAAGTTGTCTAAGGAGCATTTTGAACAATGAACATTCTGAAAAAAAGTTATTGAGATAAATGCAGTTTAAAGTTCATTGTGGTGCTTTACTTCAATGGTGAAGAACAAATTAAAGTCATTTGATTTTAAAATTGTTAATGTTATAGCACCAATTACAGCACAAGTTTTAAGTATTTATGGTAATAAACCATCAGCTATCTCAGAACAAACCTAACTGTCAAACAATTTCAACAAATAACCTGAGACATGTGCATATATCTATGACAATATAAGTAAAACAGGCAACAATGTGTTTCCAGGAATACATATTTTTAGTCAAGCAAAGACCTGCTTAAAAAGTGTGATATCCTATGAAATACACTAATATCTATTGTACTGTTACGTTTGAATTTTAATGTAGGTAATCTTCAAATGTGACATGTTAACAACAAAGAGAAAATGAATAAAAAACTATGAATCAGCCAAGGGTAGCACTTACCTAGTCAGTGATAGCATAGTTGAAGACTTGTGTTATGAAAACAAACTTTCAAATATATTAGCGGGAGTGACAACTGTTCCTATGTTCAGGCCTTCAAGCTGAACAACCATGCACATGTTGACCTGCCCCAATTAACGTGCAAGATTCAGTATACTCCCTCTCTACTGTGTTTCCATTTGCTATCATAAGGTAGGTAAATGCTACCCTTAGCCAGCTATAAGAAAGAAAATACACAAAAAATTTGACAGGGATTAGTCACTCTTGATTCATCTTGAATGCACCAAATATTGCTGATCATAGGGATGTGATGGTGCTGATCATTGCCATTCTGTATTTCTAAACCTTCTAGTGTCCATAGTACATCATAAAACCTTAAATAACCAAATTTAGGCTGCACTGTGAGTTATTCCTACATGCAATGTTTCATTAATTTGTCATGAGTAAAGCTTACAAGTGCTTGTACTTTTTCAGTCTGTTCATTGGCAAAGGAGATGAAGATGTGGAAGCTGCAGTTGGAGATGGCATTGGCAAAGTACAGGAGACCCAAGTGCAGTCACCCATCTCTTCAAGACGTCGTCCCTCGCTGTTCCAAATGGCAGCAGCTAAGCTCAAGTCACCTCTTGCAGGTAGGCGACGTCAGAAGGCCAAGTCTATTGGCAGTCTATTCTTGGGAAAACTGCGGCGACAATCTGTGCCACAACCACAACCACCCTCCTCTGAGGAAGACCAGGAGGAAGAGGAGGATGAAGAGGAACAGAGAAAGTACTTCACTCACACTCCAGGAACTACAACAAAGACAAGCATGCACTCTCTACTGGAGGAAACCTCTCTGGCAGACCTACTCAGGATTATGTCATCCTTACATTCACGTCACTTTCAAACTTCTGCCCCTCCAGAAACACCATCTCTGCTTGATCTCTTCACACCACCATCACCACAAACACCAAGCAGTGATAGACGTTCCTCCCTCCGGACAGTTATGGACTCACCTGGAAGAAGACGTGGCTCCAGAGTCCCCTTACAATCAGAATCCTCTCGTCGTGGGTCTTTGTATCCTGTTCCTTCAGCGTCCATAGCTCACAGGAGGTTTTCTGTGCGTCCAGCCACTACCACCAGTACCTTGCCGACACCACCAGCTCCTGGACCACCGTCGGTCCTGCGTCTCATGCGGCCTGAACTCTTCCAGAGACAAATGAGTGACCCCAGTGCGCGCAGATTTAGGACGGAAAGTGAAGGAGAGGTGGTGTTTCGGAAACCACCTTAGCATAATCAGCAATCATTTTTCCGAGGATCAGTGACCTTTTTGCATATCATGAATCATAACTGTATTTATTTTAGCATCACTCTGTACATATCATTAAAAAGTCACAAACATGTTCTATTTTTTCTTATAGAATTCCAGTTGTTCCTCTCACTCATCCATTTTAGAATAGTCATTAAACCAAGATAAGAGGTCAAAAAAAAGTTTGATCCAAATACTGAGTCTGCAACAGTAAATGGTGCTCCATATATTCATATAATTGTATATTAATATCATTAAAACAGAAATTACAAATATAACGTAATAACCATTTAGGAAAAGCTTTTGTTTCAAATTGTTAGCTGTTACACTTATATTACTACTCATACATTTTAGGCTGTTTTCTCTTAGTCTTTAAGAGGTATTAAATATGCTGAGTTTTATTTTGTATCTCAGTTATATCTCAGAGTTATGTGCTTTATTTTATAAAACACAAAAACAAACAAATAATTCACATACTTAAAACACTGGTGACGTAAGGTTTACTTTTCTTAGAAACCACTTATGCCGCAAATACAAGTGGAGCAAAAATCCATTTATGGATTTATCCCAACTGTACTGGGATGGCACAGCCAAGCATGTGAGCTTCGCCCGAAGCCACTACCCACCAAAAAACATCCACCAGAAACAAAAGGCAAAAAGGTAGAAAGGAAAGGTGAAAGAAAGAAGTAATTCAGGGTGAAAGTGAGGCAGTACCGCTACTGCACCTGTGGATTAGTGGTACAAATTTATATTTTCTTTATATACAGAATGGAAGAGATTCAATTCTTTTCAATAAACTAACAAAAAATGTCTATTTGCTGTGACATCAATGTATAAATTGAAATTTAATCCTTCATACTGTCAAAATGAGGATGAATTCTGGACTGACTATTACTTAACCTTCTTCTGTAGAATAGATGTAACAAATTTGTTTGGATAACACTTTTATTCCCCTTTTTCCGCAGAAATTAATGTCTGCAATTAGGGTGGTTACATTGTACTACTGAGGGAATTGGCCCTGTGGTAACATGTGAAGCACATATCTTTGAGATAGCAGATTTGATTTTCACTGGCCTCATTGAACTTGGTTTTTTCATGGTTTTTCCTAATTGGTAAGCAAATTTTGGAACAGTTTCTCATCTACCATGACTTTCTTTCCCTCATTTCCTTTTAATTTTGTTTCCTTCCCATCTTTTAGGTGTGCTTCTGGGTTTTAAGGTGCATAGCAGTGCTGGACAGATGGTACAGATGCTTGCTGCATGGAAATTGTTCCCTGTGGACACTGGAGGGTTGACTAGTTGCATCAGTTGTTCATTGCCCTCTCTAAGCAGCTCCGGTAATGAGTTGGGTCATTGTACACATTATAACTGCACTGTACTGCTTGGGATAACTCTTGGCAACATTGTGCAAGTAATTCTGTTCTTGATGTGTATAACTGTGTGTAGGTCATATGACAAATTTCTGGACATTCAGTTTAATGTTAAGCAGCCTTACAGTATTGTAAGAGTTATATTAATACATCCAAAAGGTACAACTGTTGATAAAATGTTTCTTCTTCTATACATTCAAAGGGAACATACTCCAATTCTTTTCATTTCATCAACTGTTTTTAAACTGTCTGTCACTTTCAATCATGTCATTTCAATAGTGGAGAAAACTTTCATTACACTTTAGCTTATATTAATAAACTTTCAAACACACATGCCACACTTATTTATTGTTCTAATAATGCATTTATGAAAAGTAAACAAACACTGTATTAGTGTATATTATACAAGTGTAGAAAATGCCAATATTCAAGAGGTCGTAAGTTCAAATCTCAGTTAGGTTGAGAAATTTATTTGGGATGGAAAAGATGTTTACCTTGTCATTAATTTTTTTTATGGATAAGATTTTTTCCTGGGTTTTTCTTTATCCTGATAGATGAATGTCAGGTAACTAAGCTCTATGGACCCTGGGGGCATTTGAGCATCATTTCACCCATACAATATGACTTAATCAGTTAAAGGACATTTAACCTTTTTCAGTTCTTATAATTTCTAAAGAAATGTCCAAAAGTGTACGCTTGATACATAGAATTTGTCATTTTGAGAGTTGTCCTCTGTGAAGTAGGGTAGCATGCTAGCCTCAAGTTCCCAAGGTCATATGTACAAATCTGGCAGGGGGCAATGGATTTTTCCGGGTGTAAAAATCTGCAGTATGGCTTCCTTCAGACAGGAAGTAGGGCCAGTGGTCCCATCTCATAGGTTTATGGCAAGTAAAAGAACCTCAAGCCTGATATACAGACCTCTGAGCAAAATTAAGCCATCTTTCATGCCCAATATACAATGGGATGCTGAAAACCACAGTAATTAAAGAGCATCCATAAATAAACACTTAATTTGTCATTTGGAGCCAAATGAGTTATATCTTCCAAAAGTTTGCACACTATGCCACACAGCTCGCAGAAAGGGCATCTAAACACCAAAATATTGCATTTCTTCCATAAAAAGTTATATTTTCTTAAACTAAACATTTCAGAGAACATTTTTGTACAAAGCAGGTGAAATGAGATGTTTTATCATTTCGCAACACTACTTTAAGATACCAGTAAACATTACTTATTATTTTTACTTTCTCTACTATTTACCTAATTGAATTTTGAAGTTCAAATTATATACTTCTAATCTTATGCATTTTGGACTGTCCTTAAACTTGTTACCCAGCCCTTTTCATCTTAGACAGTCCTCTGCAATACCTTTTATACATTTAGTCATTGGATGTGCTTGCATCACGCTCATCTTTGCTATTGCTCTTTATTTATAGTCTTTATCCTTTACTTCCATTTGCTCTATATACCTTCATTCTTTACCTGCCTATATCCCCTTCTCTTTATTATCTCTGTTTCCTTCTTTCTATCCGTTCCCATTTCCTACCATTTTCTATATTCACTCGTTAATTTAACACATTTCTCCTTTCCTTTTTCCTATGTTCCCTGAACACTTCCTTGCAAACCCTGCACTTAATTTGACTTGTCAGTTTATCCACCCTACCCCTCTACCTCTATACATCTCAAAAACATTTGCTCTACATTGTCACATGGCAAGGTATGTCTATTGCCGTTTTCTTCTTCTGCTTTTTACCATTTGTCTGGCTTTTCACATCCTACAAATCACGTCCCTGTGTCCCATCTTTCCACACACATAATTTGTGTTTCTGATCCCCTTTCTTTCTTTTTAACAAACAATTGCAGATAGTACCTGTTTCTTTGTCCTCCCATACTCACTCATCCAATACTGTTTCATCTTCATTTGTTTTCCTTCCACTTTTCTTTGTAATTATTTTCTTACATTCACTACTCCACTAACCACATTTACTCTTTCACACCTTTTGCAAATCGTCATCTTCTCCTTCCTCTATCCATCACTCATTCCTATCTTGGTTGGAATTTCACTTTGGGTTGTTGCCCCCTCCCTGATTGGACTGTAACCAGCTGTTACACGTTTGTTCATTGTGATGGGTCACATTTCTTGATCAGCAATTTTCATGAATACTCTGGGCCCAGCCTGTGATGTCTTCATTTGGGGAGAATTTTGTATTACTAGTAAACCATAAGGGATAAACACAGAAAATGTAGACCTCTTTAAAACACATAATTTATTTCAAATAACCTTTTTCCAAGTCATCATTCAGCTGTTTCTCACAACATTCATGGAAAGAGTATGGACGAGCGTTTCAGTAGAGAGAAGCTTTTTTGCTCTTAAACATAAAGACTTATTAGCGGAGCTCTATGATCCAGGAAAGACTAACATCTCTAGCTAACACCTCCATCACAAAGACTTGCTGATTGACCTAGAGAGGAAGCAGCCTTTTCATGATGACATAACTGGGAAATATGCCAACAGAAAGGATAACAAAATCAACTTAATATGCTTACAAAAAAACGGGTATATTGCATGTGATTTTTATGTGATAAGAGCTTCACCTATAGTTTAGGTCACGAGGCACCAAACTGGTGAAGTGTAAGAGAGTCAAAATCTTATTTCACAAAAAATATAGATCTGGTTAAAGGACATAGTTTATGTAAAACATTTTTGGGCATTCACCATTTCCAAGATATTCTTTGTTATTGGTTTGAATTTTCTATCATACCTTTCTTAAGTTATAAGTCTGTATTTGTTTATTCTCATGGTCAAGCAAAGAGCATGAACTTTCAAAGCCATCACATAGTGTCCACTTTTTAAAAATCTATAATCCCTTAAGGCTACTGTATTATTTTTATACCCACAACAAATCATGTAAAGAAAGTTTATTCCAATTAACAAGAAGTGAATAGCAGAATAACCTTCTATAAAAATGATTTATAGAAGAGTGAGTAGAGAGTTATATCAATGCAACACATAAGAACCTTTTTTTTAATTTGCACATGCATAACAAAAGCTGGAGTATATAAGAATGGAGTTTACATTTCAGTGAACAAAGAAGAATTATAAGCCAAGCAGAGTTACCAGTTCACCAACAATCTTAATTTGGTGTCACCAGCTGCAAATGTTGGACTGTAAAGGTACTATGATTGTATGGTTCAGAGTGTCAAATAAAATCTGTTCAAATGTGTGAAATGGTACACACCATGAAAATTTGTACTCTGTGAAGCAAATTTCTAGTTAGCTCTTATGTGTTCCTTTACAGTTTAGAATAATTTTAAATGTATGGTTTATTCCAATAACGTGTTTTAGTCAGGGAGGAGAGAATAACAAGAGATGCCCAGAGAGCGCAGCTGTGAAGCCGAGACTGAAGTACAGAGGGGGCGTGGCACCTTGCTTGTACTTCTTTGTATTGGTTGTATTCCAGTATGGTATATCATGCTAGTAGTGTTTGGTATTGTTTTTGTTATACTATCACTACTACTACAAAACATATCAACGAGAAAATGTCTGCACATTGTGCATATGGATGCACAAATCGACAAACAAAGAATAAGGATATTAGCTTCCATAGGTAAGTGTAAAAGTAGACTCTTTAACTCCTTTTTGTCAGGGAAATGTGTGTTTAACGTATCGTAAAACAAAATGCAATAAATATCTGGTGGCAGTAATGCACTCTTATCTTTAGCCACTGTTAGGAAATCCAGTAACATTTCATTAGTTTGTCATAATGAACACGTTATAAGTGCATTACTATTCAATAGTCTGCGAGTGACAGATTATTCGGTTTTCTTGCATAGTTTTAACGGCAAATTCTAGGTTATACAGCATGGTTTTGCCATATATTTTGTCGGTTTTGTGCCCTTATAATTTTAAACCTAATTGATCTAGGTATATAAATATTTTAATTATATGCAGTCATTAAGGTGCTTTACATTATGTACACTAATTAATACATGAATATATTAATAGATCCTCATTATGTGTTTTATTGGTACATAGAATTCCTTCCTTGATTAATATGCACATACAACTGCTGTTCTAATACAATAAGTTTATTGTGTTTCCAGCATGTATGAGAGTTATTTTGATTTTAAAAATGCTTACCAAGCATGCCAGTAGAATAATTAAGCCCTAAGTACGTTTTTGAAGTACGATTTTTTTACGATTAAATGAAATAAAGGAGTTTTGCCTGTGGATGCAGTAGCATAATTTGGTTAGCATGCCAACCAGATTTCAATTAATTTATAAGTTCTCTCTTAGCTGTGTGTTCTATTCTGCCAAGAAATTGCATTAAAAGGTTCGGTCGTAATATTAAAGGATGCCGGTTATACATAGAAAGCAATATTAATTGATTATAGACTGTTAAACTCCAGAGTACTTATCAATGCTTTTGATGTAAGCGGACATCTTTCTGTAGTACAGAGGGAGAGTGGTCATTGGCTTCAATTTTCTTGCATGGATAGTGAAAGCACGACATCTCCCGCTATTCTCTCCTCCCTAGTTTTAGTAGGTAACTTATTGCATGTTTCAGTAAAAATATATTAAAATGAATAGACTTTACTTCACTAACATTACTACACTAACATTATCATATAGTGATCATAGGACCATATAGTGACCATAGGAGAGGAGAGATACAATTAAAAATAAAAATGCTCACTTTAACATACACCCTTTAAGAACTTTATTGTACATACTTATTTACAGGCATTGGCAACAACCTTCATAATTTTTACCTCCATGATTTTATTGTCAGTCTGATTTTTTAATTCATGATCTGCCTAGCAATGAAAATTATTTACAATAACATCAATGCGAATTATTAAAGCTTTGTAGTTCAACACTTTTTTATCAGATGTTCTTTCCCACCTCCACATTTTTATAGAACTGCAATTCAATAATACTATTTTTAAACATAGTAAACGATTATTCCTTAAAGCTTTAGTACTTAAATGGTGTTTATACTTCTGGATAGAACCAACTGGATCAATAAAATTCAAAATATGACATAAGTAAACCTAAATTCTGTGACACTTGTTCTCAATATGTTTTTACTTAATGAATGAAGCCATTAGCGCAAATAGTGGCACAATCACAGGAAAGTTTTCAAAAGTAAAAAAGTATCCCTTTTGGATCTAAGTGGGAACATCTGCCAGGCTGATTCGTTTACATACTTTCAATACTGTAACACCCAACCAGATACCCTTTCTCAGAGCCAATTCATAGGGAATTATAATTTGCAAATTTCTTCAGAAATGTCTCTCAGGGTGCATTCACCAGTGCATCGTATTATGTAAGGTGCAAAATGTGACTACAGAAAGTTGACCTTGGTGTAGGCCTCCACTTGCTCTTTTCTTACACTTGCCTCGCTTGCTTGCTATTTCCACCTTCCTCACTTTCACCAGTGTTTCTTCCTCAAACCATAAATTTTCCTGTCATTCTTTTCAGCACTATATTTTATTTCCTTCTCCTTCACCATCACAGCAGGCACTGTACTAATCATTGTGCTAGTTCTGCTATCATGCAAAGTTAGCTCACTCCTCATCGGGCTACTGACCTAAGACATTAGGTTGTAAATCCTTGGGGATGTAAGTCCTCCAAACAGGAGGGTAATCCAAAGAAGAAGAACTGTGTTTACTTAGTAAATAACTTTATTTAATCTATTAAAATGATATGATATGAGACCTCTTAACGCACATGTATCCATAATGTAAAATGTGAATCTTTGTTCAACTTTGTCTTTTCATTCATAACCATGAAGGAGAATGACACGTGTTTGCTTTACTTATTTGAAATACCAAGCATGAAAACTGTGCATGAAAAATCAAAAAAATATTTTTAAAAAAAACCAAATAATCAGGAAATCTGTAATTTAATTTTCTCTTTCTTTTTTTAAAGATACAATATACTTAGGCGGCACCATGACCAACCAATTAGATCGTTTGCCTATCACCAAAGTGGCCCGGGTTCGATCCCAGGGACCCACATGTGATATTCGTGGTGGATGAACCAGAATCTGGGCAGGTTTGCTCAGGATCTCCAGTTTTCCCTTCCACTCATTCCACCAACTGTTCCATTATCATCTTTCCAATCATTCATTTCACCTGCATTTCGTGTCACTCTCTTCCTCACTCTCATAACTATGCTGGGCTGGGGTGACCACCCACTTCCAAGTCTTCACTCTATCTGGTACATAGTTCTCTACTCCCCAACAGGTATCTAACCCGCATAGCTTGCAAGTCCTAGGGAGTGTAAGTCCTCCATAAGGGGAGGGTAATCAGATGATGAAGACGAAATATACATAAATAGGAAATTACTTTTTTAAAGACTTATTTTCAATCACATTTTTTGTTCAAAAGTTGATCTAAGAACTGTTAAGTTATATAACTTTACAGAGGTACTGTAGGTCTATTTGTTTCTTAAATATGTAGTCTGTGATGTTGGTCTGCTTCTGAGATGTGTTAACACTTTTTCATATGGCACTTCAAATTTTTCTGGCAGCAATAATGCTACTGTACTAAACCTCCCCCCCCCCCCCCCCTCTGGCCCGTAATTATAATCTAGCGCTTGCTTTCAATTTTCAGAAACAGGCAGGCTGATAACAATAGAAATGATATTCTATTGTCAAAGAGCGTGACAGGTCATTTATTGCTGTCTCATAGAGCACTATGTCTCTCTGTCTCTGTCTCTCTCTTTCTCTCTGATTCAAATGCAGAACGCTTAGTTTTCAAGAGAAAAATAAAATAATGTACTTTTTTCTGTACAAAGAGGTACAAATAATCTGCACAACAAATAACCCACATACAAGTAATTAGGAGTTTACTTTATATCCGGGAAAAAAGTTCCATCATCAGTCCCCCTTGTGTTATGTGCAACAATGTGTAGCAGCAACTCCACATTCTCAGCACTACTTTTCAGAAAGTCATACACAATACTGGACAACAGCTTCATATTTTTAACTCAACAAAATAAAATGCTTGCAGGGATTTCTTTAAAAGGTGATGACGTGATATGAGCAGGGTGGCAAGCTAAAGCGTTTGACAGTCTTTATCCTCCTCGATTTCTCCTCCTTTGCTGAAATGTATTTCCTACTTTCTACGATGGTTTATGCTCCCAAACATTGTCACTGATCACCTGTGAATCCCTACAGTATTAACATCCTGTCTTTGATCACCCTCTATGGTGTCTGCCAGTATACTAACAGTACTTATAAGAATGCTCTACAGCAGTGGTGTCAAGGTCATAGGCAGTTGAGGACTGTTCTGGGCATGTTCTGCAACCAGTGGGCAAAACATGACGTAATACATATAACACTAGAAACGTTATCACCTGACTCCTGTTTACCTGCTGGTTGGTTGCGTCAACGGATAAAACCTTCTCATGCATAAATAGAAGATTATTTGACGTAGTTATTCAAGTTGATTAAAATAGTAAAATAGTTGCAACTTTCTGATGATTAGGCTGAATTATAGGTACTATTAAACCTACCCTAGCCCTTGGTTTAGCATTCTCAAACTGTGAAGTACACCATTTATGCACTTACATACCTCTTAAAGATATTATTACTTTTCAATCCCAGCTGTAAAAACCAATTTTCAAATGAATGAATAAATAAATAAACAAACAAGAGACTAATTACACAGTATTGATAATAGTACTTTTAATACAAACTTGTATCAGATATATCTATATTTATACAAGTAGTAAATGGCAGCTTTATAATCCTGTTATCCCTTAAATGGATACTCTTAGCTATTTTGATTAAACATAAATAACAGAATATTTACTTGGATTATCTTCAAATAAGTGAAGTAACACAATACATTATTAGTAACAGGGATTGGCGATTTCATCCAAAATTAAAGGGAAGAACTGCATGTACATTGTTTGAAAACTACTGTCCTAAAGATAGATATTTTAGTGTTAAGCGTTTTCATAATGAATTTAAGACAATCTTACTGAAAACCTAAGTAAAATACCACATGTTACACCTTTGTAGGTTCAGTCACTTGGCATATTTTTGAATTCACATACTTTAAAAATTTGGCTCAATAACATTACAAAGACAGATTCTAAGACCGGATTCGAAATTGCTATGCAAGAGTCTGTTTCTGTGACGAGTTTTAGGGAGCTTCATTATAGAGAATATTCACAAAGGTAGGTACTACCATACAATGTCATAGTTTTTGCTGTTTTAGGAATTAAATTTAGGATACGCCTATTGTCAAGTTTATGGTAGAATTCGATCAGTGCGTCTGTGCATGAATTGTCAAATTTCTCATGAAGGCGACATTTACACTGTACTTCTATCAGCTACAGCTGAACTGCCACATTATTTACTTTATCTATGTTCATAATGCCTTTGTATGTTGCATTTTTTAAATGCAAGATACTGGTTGCATATTAGGTACTGAATACTACTAGCGACAACTTTGCAGAGGAATTGCTTTCCCCATTTGAAACATGCGAATCCAAATGACTTGTGTCTGTGCTCTCGGATGCAGCCATTGCTCTGCCTGCATCACACGGAAAACAGCACTGAACTGGTTTCCAACATATTGGCCTGCTATGCCCAAGGCATGGCGAGTGGCTCTCTCCGTGGCATTGTCACTCAGGGCCACCATTGACACCACTACTCTATAGCATACTCAAATAGCATTTGACACTGTATTATCAATGGCTATCATTGATGAACTTTAGAATATTTATGGTTGGCAGGAAAAAATGAAGTGTAAGTAAATATGGTACACCCCTTATATTCTCCAGGAGACTGTGTTTCAATTTGTACACCTACAATAAGTAGCAATTTCAGAGCTGCAGTAGCAATCACGGCAAACATAATATTCATAATCCAACTATTTGGCATCAAACTTAATAACATGAGGATTATATGAGTATAAACACTATTTCAAATGTTTTGCAGAATATAAGTGCAGTTCACTGGAGGAAAAAACATCACATTTAACTTGTATTCAAAATTTAAGAAATTCTCCTTAATTAAACACATTTAATCCTTTAAAGCTTGAAACTTCTAAGTTATTGCAACTCTCTTAATACTGTAGAAGAAAAATAGGTTTTGAATATGCTAGAACAAAAACTTGATATACTATTAAATGATAAAATTATATTTATTATATGTCTGCAATCATTCTAGCATCTACAAAATATCCTACATTTATAAGAACTGTCAACCTTTGTGAATTATGGTCTGAACACTCCTACCTAACACACAAATTCAAAAAACTGAGAGCTGGCAAAAAGCCTACAAATACAAGGGTAATTAACTTAATTTCTGTATATGGGTAAACTAAGAGGTAATGGATTTTCTTTGAGACCTTTATCTAACAAAATATCGCTAGGAGATACATTGATGGCAGTGTTCCTCTCTGTAGTGGTATATTATTGGTCACATGTCTGTGTGGATCATTATCCACAAAGATGGCAACAGCAGGGCAGATGATTCTACCTTCTATCTTTCAAAATTCTGCATCCATGAAAGACCAAGCACACGAGTGATTGTGTCTCTGTTTAACTTTTTTAATAAGCATAAAACATCAAAGTAGCAGAAGTTACAGTTAAACTGACATTACTCGCAGTGGCCTAGAATGAATGACAGCAAGTATATAGCAAGTACTCAGTAGATATGCTAATAAGAAAATTCAAAGGTAGTTTATGCATGTTACAATAGCTGAACAATTTTATATAAATTATTAACAGGCATGCATACTATTGTATTTGTAAGATAATATAACTTATATTCATATGACGGTTGGAACTTTGATAGTGGCAACACTGCAGCAGATCTGCTATGCAACAGATCCTAACACTGTCGCTGTAAGCACACATTTCTTACATATCTACCTTACCTCTGAACAAATGGACTCTCCCTTCCCACATCATGCATATGCGCACTAGCAAAAGAAACAGTCTCATGGGAGCTAGCGGTCTAATGTAATGTCACGAAGTATTCAAAACAGGAACAACAGAGTTGGATAAAGGCTGGAAGTGCCAGAGGTCATACAGTATGACAGCATCATTAAGGTCATTAAGACAATGCAGGGAATCTGCATTATCTTCCAGAAGAGTGACATGGTGGGTAAACACCTTCAATGAAGGATGCCAAAATGTGGCAGACATGCGTCAGCCAGGTCGTTCTAGCGTCAGTGAAGGCGTGCATGCTTTTGCAGCATTATGGATACTAATTAACGCCATAGGATTCATGACCTCATCCAAGAAACCAAATTAGTACATACAATTGTGCTTGACATTCTGAAGGCATGCATGTCTACGAGAAAAACTGTGTAACGATGCGTAACGCATGATTTGATGGAAATGCACAAATGGTTACGATATGTTGCTCAAACCCACCTGGAGTGCTTTGAGTGTGAAGGAGATGCTTTCTAATTCCATTTCCTTGTGCTGGATGAGGTGTCGGCCAAACCATGAGTCAAAACAGAAACAGCTATCGAACGAATGGTGTCAATATGGGTCACTACGAAAATCGAAAGCTCGACAGAACCCCAACAATGTGAAAGCAATGGTGATTCTCATGTACGACTGTGATGGTGTTATGCTAACATATTACATTCCTCCACAACAGAATGTCAATGCACAGTATTACCATTTTTGGAGCACAATCTGTGACAAGCTTTGAGGAAGAAGCGGCCCATCATTCTGCACGACAATGCTCAGCCGCATACAGCACAAGTTGTGGCTGATTTGTACAGACAATGGGGCTGGGAAGTGCTGTGCCATCCACCATACTCCCTGGACCAAAGCCCTTGTGACTTTGACTTGATTCCAAAGATGAAGGAACCACTTCATGGCATTCACTTCAGAATTGTTCCACAGATTCATCAGGCAGAAAGACCACTCCACCTGAACTATCAACAGAACTGCCACTGCTTAGGTATCCTACAACTTCCATATCACTGGCAAAGGATTATACACAATGCCACTGACTACTTTAAAAGACAGTAAAGCTTTGTATCAGTTGTAAATAAATAATTGCCACTTAAAGTAACAACCCCCGTATATACAACAAATTTGCAAAATAATGAACTGCTGCTGTGTTATCTGGGGGCTTAATAAGTTCAACCACTATGGTTCTAAAGATACTGTCATCTCTAAAGCTCCAGAACTAGCCTTATGGCCTTCAGGATTAACCACATTTCACCAAATGATGATAGGAATCATTTCTGATGGTAGAATGATGAGAATGACAATGGAATAAGAGGATCTACAGCTTTTACCATGGACTCCAAACCATGTTAGGTCTTGGAGATACTTCACGTGAGCTGTTCAGTGGTGAAGGGTCAAATAGGGTGACTGAAGCCACACTAGATTAGCAGCAGAGTTAGTCGCTAAAAGCTTGGACAGTTACTCATACTTGACTTGGCTGTTAGACCGAGAAACAATCATCAGTAACCAACGCCAGGAAAGCTTCAAATCATTAACCTAAAATTATGCACTGTCTGCCCACAAGAAGTTGAGCTGGAGGGATATGCTTTGTAAACACTTTTTACCACCCTATCATGTCTATGCACGCTAGTGATTCACATAACAGTGCAGCCAGCTAGTGTAGGCCAAAAGTCCCCAAGTCTTAAATTAAGCCACAGAAAGTTGCTAAAACATAATAAATGCCTTAATTAATCAAACTGTATTTGTATAATATTTAATCATTTTGAAAGAAAAATTCACTTCCCCAATCAGAAGAAAAATAAGTCATCTTCCAGCTGCTCCTCAAGCATCTCCATAGTAAATTATGAAGGTTGCACTGGATGTTTGTAAGGCTATGTGTATGCTTATATTGTACCAATTTTATACCCCATGTTCTGTGACATTTTGAATGAGCAACACATATTTTGAGCAATCTGCAATACCATAGTACTCAGTGGTTAGAACAACCAGACAGAGACCAAAAGATTTGGCACTTAATTTTTTGGTCAGTTTCTATCCCTTTCCAACAAGTCGTAATGTTACATTCATTACTGTATAACTAGGCCACTATTAGTTGCATGAGTTTAACTGCAAATGATCCAGATAAACGACAAGCACAAGAAAATAATTCACCCAGATAAACAAGCACAAGAAAATAATTAACATTTTATTGTAACTATAACAAATGGAGCAATCTTGATGTTATGTATCAAACAGACCCATTGCTGCCAACATTAAACTTCTATCTCTCAAAATCTCTCCATATTCAGAAATTAACCTAGTGACCCTCATATGCATTTGCAATGGAAAATCTATTATTAAGAAAAGTCCAATAGAATTAACTTTGTATACATTGCACTTCAGCACTGCAAGCTTGGCTTCTAAACACAGAATATCCTTTGCATAAAAAAAACTACATAAAGAGTGAACGTTAATAAAACCGACAAACTGCAGGGACTGATTCCTGACTGGAAATGGAGGAAAAAGGGTTCTATGAACATGTGTCCCAAAAAAAGTGTGTGCAAGAACAAATCATCCTAGAACACGGTACATAGCTGAATCGTATCCACGTTACAACAGATGTTCAAGGTGGCCTCCATTGGAAGCAATGGACATGTTTACACTTTGTATCATGGATTGGCTCACTCTTTCTCATGCTCCAGGTTCCCCCAATAGCGTTGTGGTGCAGAGAACATGCTAATGAAGGATCTGCACACCAGGAACTGTTTCAGCATACACGACACTTTTCAGGTGATCCCAGAAGTAAAAATTCAGGAGTCCAGATCTAGCAGGCCATGCGACAGGGCTTCTGCATCCTATCCAATGTCTGGGGAAGATGTTGTAGGGTCGGCAAGCTGTAATGCAGAAGTGGGGTAGCGCTCCAACATGCAGAAACCACATAACCTGTCTTATTGTCAAAGGCACATTCTCAAGCAAACCAGGCAAAGTATTCCCATAGAGGGAAATCTGCTGGTGATAATCCTTGCACTCATTGCAGGTGATAGGGATAATGGCGCTTGTCATGCAGGATATACATAATCGTACTTTGACTTACACCATGTTGCATGGAGCTTGTACTAGAATTTCCCTCAATATCATGTAGTACTTGTTCCTCCAAATCTGGTGTACACACAGTCTGCCATCTCCCTGCACGTTCACCTGTCTGAAAGAACCTGTGATTACACAAACATCCAAACAGGGTTTGAAAAGTTATGTGATGTGGTTGGTGTCTGAGAAGGTACTTGTTTTGGTATAGCCATGCTGCCTCTCGACCGTTTCCCTGCTTGGCCATACAAAAACATCATCTCAGTTTATTCCCAGACCATTCTGCTTCTTACAGTACACTGCTTCAATCACACAATCTGCAACACACAAGAGCCACCCTGCAAGTGGTCAGAGAAAATGTAGTTCAACAATGCCATCTACTAAGGCAACAACGCATTTCCAGACACATACTCATAGGATGTTTTTTCCTCCATTTCTAGTCAGAAATCAGTTCCCGCAGTTTGTCAGTTTTATTAAAGACACCCTGTATAGAAAATATAAATTAAACTGCAGATATGTTATTTTAGAACATGAGTCTGAACATGTTGCCTAAGATTTGTGGCTTGTGCAAAGCGTCTACCACAAACATTGCATTCATATGGTCGCTCTCCAGAATGTATTAATGAGTGAGTTTTTAAAGTCCCAGAGCGTACAAATGCTTTGCCACAAATGTGGCACACATGGTCCCGTTTCTTGGTATGTATCAATGCATGCTCTCGCATGTTGCTGTGGAAAGTGAAGCATTTACCGCATGTTGGACATGCATATGGTTTAGCTCCTGTATGAATTAGTGAATGTTTTTTCACATCACTTGCCTGTGTAAAACCTTTCCCACAAACATCACAAGTGAAAGGCTTCAAACCTGTGTGCACCATTGAGTGAGTTTTTAGTTGGCTTGGACGCATCATCAACTTGCCGCAGATTTCACATACATATTTTCCTGGTTTCTTCTCCCGCTTCTTGGCAGGTGGTTTGGGTTGATCACCTTCAAGATGGAGCTGAAGGTGACGCTTCAAGCTGTTCAACTGAGTAAACTCTTTCCCACATGTCTCACAGATATGAGGTTTGCTCCCCATGTGGATTAATAGATGTCTCTTCAAAGAACTTGCCTTGCTAAATGTATTGCCACATACATGACACTCTGTAGCATTCTTCTTATTTTGATCTTCTTTCTGTCCTTGACATTTGAAAAAGTCATCATCACTGCTATCTTCCTCTGTTTCCTTATATGTGTCATCCCAACTGGAAATAATTAAAACAGAAAAGGGGAAAAAGAGCAAAATAAATGAGTTCCAATCAGTAAACTCATATTATGTCTGCTTATAAGCACAGAGTTTTACTAGATAATACAGTGTGTTCGTAGATTGGCCGGACTACCCTTCAGTGGCACAAGACCGAGTAAGGACCAGCAGGACATATAAACAACCGGCAAGTCATGAGTATGGAACACTAAGTACTGTACTAACCTGCTTACCTTACATCATAACAGATGTTGAAACTGATGATCTACAATGCAAACACATTCCCTATATCTCTGAAAAAAATTCTGGTTTACCTAACATCTGCATATTATTCATGAAGTTCTTCACCACGCTGCAAAAGTTGCTCTGAAAACAATTCTGGTTTACCTAAAATCTCCATATTATTCATGAAGTTCTTCACCACACTGCAAAAGTTGCTCTGAAAACAATTCTGGTTTACCTAAAATCTGCATATTATTCATGAAGTTCTTCACCATGCTGAAAAAGTTGGGGTTTAGTGCACAGTGAGTGAATGTAGAATTATCGGTCCCATATTTTACAACACAACAGTTGATTCACACATTTATGTAAATTCTCTTTTAAATATTCATCAATAGCATAAACTGCTGCAAATTCTATACATGAATTGGGAAGTGTGTATGGTGACAGAATAATTAGTCGAGAATTGTGGCCACCTCATTCTGCTAACCTATCTCCATGTAATTTCTATTTATGGGGACTTTAAAGAATAAAGTATACTATCAAATTTACATACATTACAAGAATTGAAGGACAAAATCACAAGAGAAATACAGGCAATCAGTCATCATGAACTTTTATTAGTAAACCAGAAATGTTTCCAGAGACACAGGAAATGTGTTCACATTGAAGGTCATCAATTTCAACATCTGTTATGAGGCAGGTAAGCCTAATGTAAGTTAGTACAGTAGTGAGTGTTCCATAACCATGACTTGCCAGACAATTACATGTTACTCTGTGGGAGGGCGTGCCGGTCCTTGCCCGGCCCAGTGCCACCACAGGGCAGTCTGGCTGATATATGAACACACTATACAAGTAATGTCATGACCAATGCTCAGACTTTTAGCTTCTCTACAATTATTTTTTAACACACATGAAATGCATCTTAAGGTTTTTCATGGTAATACATGAAAAATCATAATTTTTGCAGTTCAGGGCAGTTTGTTACCTAAAGGTATAACAACACCCTATCTCTTCTCCAAACTTCCACTCTGAAAGCTTAAGATGTGGTCTAAATTCACAGTTTTTATATATACTTTTATCACATGTGCTCCTTATACAGAGAGACTCAAAAACATCTGAACCGTTGCACAGTGTTTTTCCACTGTACATCCAGAAACACTATAATGCAGCTACTGTACACAAGGTCATTCGGTTGACTTGTTTTTCTCTGCATTGAAAGTGCAGTATTGAGCTGACACACTATCATGTGCTTAAGTTATTACCAGTGTGCTTTATTACTTTGTCCTGTGCTTAGTCACAAAGCGTATTATGGCTCAGCATTTGTTTTCTACTGCACAGCGTGAATTTATTTATGATTTGTATGTGTTAACTCAGTCAGCTCGGCAAGTGAAAGTGTGATTTGCAGAAAGATTTCCAGGTGATCTGCGATTTCAATCTCTGGGGTAACTTAAAGCATAAAGTGTACAAGACAAACCCAGATACCCTGGAAGAATTAGAACAAAATATCCACCAAGAAACTGCCAGCATTTCTCAATGTGAACTACGGTGAGTGATGGAAAATTTACTAAAGAGGTGCCAAAAATGTATGGATAATGATGGTGGCCAGTTTAAGCATCTCCTTTAATAACATTGGTAAGTAAAGCCTTTAACCCTTTGCGAGCAAAAACCCATATATGGGTGGCCTGTCCGGACTTCATGAGCGAAAACCCATATATGGGTTTAGAGTCATAGAGCTATTGTGATTGAATTCTCCCCTCAAGTAATTTATATATGTTGCCAACAGATAGCAGGAAATGTTCTTTCACATGTTGGTGGTCAGTATAAATCCCCAATTTTCCACAGTCAGCAATTTCTTTTATAGTTCTCAGTAGCGTAGGGATAAACAGTGTGGTGATTGCAACTATTATGGCAGAGTTTGTTTCATTTTTCAACATAATGGCAGGAAAGAAAGGGTTGACATAGGAAGAAATTGTAGCTTTGTTGAACAAAAGTGGTCTACTTTCAGTAAAAAGACTCCCAGCTCAATATGTGACATCAATGTGACTATGGTCCCTTGTTAGTTGTGATGGAAGTCACAAATGTGCAGTACTTATTTGTTACTTTAGAACTATAACCAACACTGATGCTGGAAAAAATAATTTTGACCTAATAACTCTAATATGAGATGTTAGACTGTTTAACAAGAATCCAAAAGGCAGTTCAACAACACAATCCTTCAACAGATCAGAATATGATACAGTTGCTTGATGCTTGCAAAATAAATATATAATGCTTATCTTGTTAGATAAAAATGTTTGAGGCTAACCAACAAGAAAAATCAGTAAAACTTTCTTCCTTTAACCTATGTCTTAATCCATTTAATGACCGTGATTTTTTTGTCCTTAAACTTATCAAAAGTGAAGTAATGGATGCAACAATGTTATTAAGTTGTATTTGAATCTCAGCTGCATTTTGGTCCAGAGAACTTGTAAGTTGTTGTTGTTGTTGTTGTTGTTGTTGTAGTGTTTAACGCCCACTTTTACTACTACGGCACCGCAGGCGGTGACACTGATGATACATGAAGATGGAGCACCGGTGGAATGAGATGGCGGGGGAAACCGGAGTACCCGGAGAAAACCCGCCCTGACGCCGCTTCGCCCACCACGAATACCACATGCGGGTCCCTGGGATCGAACCCGGGCCGCCTAGGTGGTAGGCGAGCGTGCTAACCGCTCGGAACTTGTGAGTGGAAAACCACATATTTCATCAGGAGGTAAGTTATATGACAGTGATCAGAGAGATCCAAATACATGTGAACTGCTACGCAGTGTTTTTCTACTGCAAACACAGAAATATAACAGCAACTGATATACACAAGGTCATGAGCATCACTTGTTTTTCTCTGCTCTGCTCACAATCAGTACTGAGTTGACGAGATATCGTGCGGCTGCATTATTAACAGTGTGCTTTATTATTTAGTCCTGTACTTTGTGTACTGTGGCTCAGCATTTGTTTTCTGCTGCACTGCGTGTATATATTATGATTTTTTGCGAGTCAACAGTTGTTGCCCGTACACACATGAATGCAATTTTGCACCTTTTTTTTTTTTTTTAATTAGAATTAACAGCATGATTTTGCCTTTTTTCAACAAGACTCTTGCAACAGCTCATATAGCCAATCTTTCGATGAGAACAATTGAAAGCATGTTTCAGGACAGAATTATTAGCAGAAATTTGTGGCCCTCTCGGTCCCCTGATCTAACCTCCTGCGATTTCTAGCTCTGGGGTAACTTAAAGCATAAAGTGTACAAGACAAACCCACACACGTTGGAAGAATTAAAACAAAATATTCATCAGGAAATTGCCAGCATTTCTCAACGTGAACTACAGCAAGTGATGGATAATTTCCCAAAAAGGTGCCAAAAATGTATGGACAACAATGGTGGCTAGTTTCAGCAACTGCTATAATTATATTGGGAAGTAAAGCCTTTAAAAGTAGTTTCAAAAATGCTGTATGGTTTTATCTGCACTGTTCTGTGACAGTGGTTGTCAGCGACGAGTGCAGAGGACTCATACAGACAAAACACAGTGCAGCCGGTTCAGTCTTTTGGATCACCCTTTATAAGAGAACCCGACATGCATTACATGAAATCACATTAAAACTGATAATTATGATTCTTTCCATCAAATAACACATTGAAGCAGCTTTTGTAACACTAACTTTACTAAATAAGGAAAAATTGAAGCTATTAACAGTGAAGCAACAAGATTCTAAAGTAAGAACAAATTAGAAACTAAAAACTTCACTTATCTTAGTATGATTTGCTGCTGACCCTGGGTTTCAAGCTGTGCCCAGCTCATTCTCAAAGCCATATAAACAAACTCGTTGCCAAGCTATTGTAGGTAGAAACTAACTTTACTGCTTCATCATGGTTAAAGTTAAAGATTGAGTGTCTGCAACACCTGTACGAGGGCAACACTGAAAATTTTTAGAATTTTGTTTTTTTATTTGACAACTACCTATTTTCTAATGTTTTGCATGTTGATTGCTGAGGGTTTGCTCGATTTGTTCTAATAGTTTGTTAATTATTTAAAGATTTTGTGCTCACCCAAAAATTGATCTTGCTAATGGGCTATGCTTTTGTATCATTTTAAATTGTCATTAACACCTGAACAATGTGAAGATTGGCTTAGACATGATTTTGAAAAGCCCTGTCTGTATAAGGCAAAAATTTGTAACAGGTACAGCAAATTCAAAAGGGATTATTTTTTTTCTTAATGATGAATTTTGTAAAGGATGCCCAAAAATGGCTATTACTGATGAAAATATTGCCGCTGTTCAAGCAATGAAGATCAACAGACATCTTATGAATTATTCAGGTGACTGTTATAAGCCCAAAACATTTTATATTAACAGTTAGATGTGAGAAAACTTTCGTCGATGGATTCCACAGAAATTGGCTCCCAATCAAAATCAACATTTGACTGGTGCAGAAAAATTTGGAAAAATTCAAAGGCAGCACTTCATAATTGCTGGTGATGTATCTTGGATTTATTGTTATGATTTTGAAGGGAAAAGTCTATTGCTAAATGGGTCCTTTGAACAGAACCTAAGCTTACAAAAGCCCAACAAATTCATGGTGCTGGTAAGAACATGGATGCTAGTTTTTTTTTCCCAAAAAGTGCCATATTGCTACTATAGAGTTAGAAGATAGACATACCACACTGCTGTTTGGTACAAAAATGCCTATTTACTTCAAATTTTTGAAAAAGTTTGTGAAAAATGTCCAAAAGGAAAAATAATTTTACATCATAACAACACATCACCACACACAGCAAAACTAACAATTGAATATCTGGATGCCCTAAAGGACAGCATCCTGGACCCTCCACTATATAGCCCTGACTTAGCACCTTGTGATTTCTTTTTGTTTCCAAAAATTGAAGGTAAATGCTTGGAATCACTGTTTCCTTATCAGACAAAGCAGAGAGACATAAAAATCTGGTTTCCGGAATGCCTCAGGAAGAGTGGCATAATTGCTCTAAGGACTGGTTCCATCATATACAAAACTATGTTAATGTTAAGGGGGAATATTTTGGAAAAACAACAGAATCATTTAAATGTTTTCAGACTCATCCCTGTTTAATTTACTAAAAGTGTTCATTGTCGCCCTCGTAGCCAATTCTTCAGTGTTTTGGGTCAGATTTGGTGGACTGATAAATTTTTTAAGATCATCCGAGTTTTCATAATCAAGTTAGTGTTATAAAGGTTCCTTCAAGTTATCCGATTATTCACTGTACCTAATTTTACATCACACAATAAAAATGAAATACATTCAATATACAATTCCTTTTGATGCCTAAATTTTTGTCTTAAAATGTTTCTATTATCTCTTGAACATTTTTACATAATGCTCTTCAGAGGAGCATGGTGCCTTTGGGAGTATGCCATTGAACAGAGTGCAACAGATTGATGAATGAACTGGCCTGTAAACTGCTCTATATTTTAAATAGATTAAAATAAATGATTAACAATGCATAAAGCAAAAAGAAAATGCAGGCACTGATCATGACAAAACTCCCAACACTTAATTATAAAATACAGTAGATGTATAATTTGTTTTACATTTGTGTCCTTAAATTTAATACTTCATGCTAATTTTCTCATTCTTCAAGACACGAGGTTAATAATGATGCTTGTGTAAATAGAAATACTTTGGAAAAAAGTTACCTCAGTTGCAAATCTCACTGGACATATTTATACATCTTCAGAGGCCCACGAATAGTTAATGTGCTCTTTTCTCAGGAAAGGTTTTTAAATATGCATATACATACAACACTGTAAGGCAATATCTATGTCACGAAGAACTATCCACATACTAAATATTGCAATATCTATGTTACGAAGAATTATCACATACTAAATATTAGTAGCACTGCCAAAACTAATGGTCAGAGTTTCAGCATGAATAGGTACTACTAAGGGTTGCTTTCACCAACCAATGTTAAATTTTAACATAGTGTTATAGTGATTGACATTGAAGTTACACAAATCTTGTTTCATTGAACAATGTTAAATGCTGGCCCCATAGCTCAGTCAGCAGAGCACCTGCTTACTGTGCAAGGGGTACCAGGTTCAATCCCCGGCTGGGGGGGAGGGTGGAAATTTTGGATATTGTTTGGTTTAGCTTATGCGATGACTTGGTCAGAATTTCGGCAAAGTCCCACTCGGCAGTGTGTACGAATGGTCACGAAATTTGCCGAAGTTGCTGTGTTAATGCAGTGCTGCCAACAGCAGAATGTCCCAAAGAGTTTGTTGCCAATAGTAAGTTTGAATGTTCTTGCGGGAGTCTGCAGTATGCTGTTGCCGTCCTTAGAAGCAACTAGTGCAATGGCTAGGTTTATCAGTATATTGGATTTGGTGCCTCTGTGCTTAAATGAAGAGGCATGCATGCAGTTCCTGTATGACGAGGGCCTGTTGAGGACTCGAATGCTATGCAGGGAATGTGATGCCGTGCTACACCACTCGAAAATTAAAACAAAAAAAAATAATAAATAAAAATAAAATAAATAAATAAAAACGATAATTAATAAAAATAATATAAATATAATACTATTAAATATAATATATATAATATAATAATATTAAATAATAATACAATAAAATAATATAATATAAAATAAATAAAAAAGAATGATAAATAATAAAAATAGTATTAATATAATAAATATAATATATCTTATATATTTAAACGAGCAATTCTTGTATATATATATGTATTTATTCCGCGCAACTTGGAAACGGCTCTAACGATTTCGATCAAATTTTGTATTCAGATAGGGTTTTGCATTTTAAGTTCAGCTATATAGGTGTAATTCCCGAAAAAACATGATTTTACATAAAAAATAACATTTTTTATTCCCGCTTCTACAGAGCAATTCTTGCATATACTCACGCTATTTCAGAAACGGCTATAAAGGTTTGATTAAATTTTTGTATGCATGCATATTACATTCACAGCGTTTTCTCTACTCACTTTTAGGTAATACATTCACATCTCTATCTCTACTCACTCTTCTATAAACAATTTTCCATAAAAAACGTCATTTTGCACCATAAAACATTTTTAATAAGTTAATGTTTAAATTCAATGTAAACTTCATGATTTGTTTTTTAGTTTCCTCCTAATAAATAAATAAATTTAAAAAAATAATAATATAATAAAATAATATAATAATAAAGAACGAGCCAGCATATCGTGGACCCAGTAACAAGGCAATAAGGATAATGTACACAATAATTCGCACTAGCGATATATCTGTGTGAGCAAGAGCAAAATAATGTACACAATGAACAAAATAATAATGTACAGAATCCACAACAATAGTATGGAGTTGCGCTAGGCGATTGCGGTGTATGTCTGTGGCAGCAACGACGCGAGTGAGTGCATTTGTGTTTAATGTGTTGGCAACGAAAACTAGTGTAGTGTAAAAAGCAATGTTGACAGATGTGAAAATCGTCTGCTAGTCATGCAGTGAAATCTAGTGGGCTATTTTGAAACTACTGTAGGCGCATGCGCAGTAAGTAATTTCGGACTTAGAATCTGAGGGTCATTAAAATTTATGGTAACCCATTCACAGCTTCTTTCCGCTGCACAAATGAACTGAGAATCACCTGTGAAATGGTGCAAGCAGAGGTACACTTAAGTCCCTAGCTCTCAAACATCTTTTATTTTTTCATTAAACAAAATGGGTTCTATTATTCTTCTAGCACTTATCACCAGGGAAAGTACCTTGGTTGGCACAGTAGTGCTCTGCAGTGAACATAGGTTAACTGCAACCGATGTATGCATGCAATGTGATGGCGCATGACATCCATGCATCTCAGTGGACATCTGCGGTGCATACGAGTCAACAACGTACAGACATAAAGACACAAGCTTCGGAAAACTTAAACAAACATGATTCATTTAATGTGCTTGGTACATGCTTGTCAAAGGGTGGTGGAGGAGATTCGGTCATCTTATGATGACGTAGATAAATTCATTTCAAATATGAAGAGAATATTCCGGAAGGCTCCACCAAGAAAAATTAAATGCAAAGCAATGGCATCAGGGGTACCTTTACCTCCACAACCCGTCATTACGAGGTGGGGAACCTGGCTCAATGCGGCATCATATTATGCTGTGCGTTATACTACAATTGCTAAAATAGTTAATACCTTCAACAGTACGGACTGTTCCGCAATTGGAATAATAAAATACTGCTTTCTGATCACTTACGTGAAAAGCTCCAGTTTATAAACCCTTTTGGGCATATTTCTGATACAATCACACATCTGCAGACATGTCACACAGAAATGCCCAAAGCTCTTGAGCTAGTTCAGACACTGTCAGAAAGACTTATTAAAGCTCCATCTATGTCGATCACCGAAAAAGTAAAACAGAAGTTAAACTCTGTTCTACTAAAAATATACTGGGTATTCTGTCATGAAAGATAGAAGACATGCCTTAGAAGGAAAACTAGCTGCATTAACTGTGTTTATTTCCTGTAGATAACGTCCAGTATTTTCGTTTTGCACCTGTCACATCCTGTGATGTAGAACAAAGTTTTTTCCATGTACAAATCATGCTTGCGTGACAATAGGGGAAAATTTTGCTTTGAAAGCTTTAGAATGTATATAGTAGTGCATTGTGATGGTAACAATAAAGTCAATATCATGTAGGTGTCGTAATGCTGGTTTTGTATCTAAATGAACACAGGTAGCACTGCACGTTACAGCCACATGCCACCACCAACAGGAACAAACCGGTTCCGCTGCGCGGAAATGGTCTGTGTGTTGTGTACCTTATTTCCTAACCAACCAAGGTACTTTCCCTGCTTATCACACACCACACTCCAATTTTTAGACCACAGTAAGGCAATTTCATGTAATAGCAACGGTTTTTCTGAAGACCAACATCAACTGTGTTCATGTGATTATTCTAAACTGGCACAGATTTCATCTACTTTATTTTCTATTAAAACTGATCTAGAATGTTTCTTGTCTAACTCCAAATCCGAAGCTTCAAATTTATTAATGATCACGTAAAACACCCTACTATGTCATGAAAATTGGAATGTGATGTGCAATAAGTGCTAGAAAAATAATAGGGTCCATTTTGTTTCGTGAAACATTGAGATACTGCCTGTTTGTGAATAAGAATTTCAACATGCCTCTGCCGCCACCATTTTGCCAGTGACTGTTGGTTCTCTCATGCAGTGGAGAGAGGCCGAGAGTGGGGTGCCATATGTTCTAATTACCCTGTATGTAAAATGGAGTGTTAATTAGTATTCAATATATGTATTCTCACATTGTACAATAAAAGTGTGTTGTATTTGTGTAATAATTATTTTTCTGAATCCTTTGTAAATACTGGATTATAGCATATTGAAACAATGACTGAATTCTCATGGATCAAAATAAAATCTGGAACTCGGAGAGACATAGAACAGCCATTCAGACCAGAAAGATATTGTTGCACTGCATTCTGGAACTTTCCACTGGCAAAATTAAGAACAGTCACAGTAAATTTTATCTTGTAAGGTTAATGTTTATCAAAATCATTCTTTGAGAAATAAGTGACTGTGAAATGGAATTTCCCCAAAATCTTACTTAAGGTACAAAGTAGTACTTTGCAAAACGGCTGTAAAAGCCCTATTTATGAAAATGACCCTGACCAGCCAAGAATGAGATGGTGCAAAATAGACTAGCATTATGCTGATGAACTTGCGAAGGTCACCAAGTTTTCAGTAACCAAGTAAGTGAAGGTGGTATTACAAAGGTTGCAATTAATGGTAAGGAATACTCTATGAAACAGGATTCAAGCATACAGAATACTGGAATCATATCCAGAAACAAAGACATGGAAAGCTAATGATGCAACAGCCATGTCTTAAAAGGAGTTGTGAATTTCTCAAACTAACCAGGAAACAAATGAGACTTATAGTGGGTCTAATGACTGGTCAAGGAATTTCCAAATATGCCTGCAAACAATGTGGCTGTCTAAAGACCCAACATGCAGGAGGTAATAGAGGAGGAAACAACCTTGCATCTAATATTCCAGTGTGAAGCACTGGAAGTGAACAGATACAACCAATTTGGCACATTAGGCGCAAATAAGATTGTATTAGAAAACCTAATACAGAGACTTCTTAAACTTATTAGAGGCTAAGAGGGGAGTGGTTAAAGCAGACAACTTTACAATAGACCTCAGTTTTAGGTGCAAGCAGGTAAGGGTCGGGTTCCTCCTGTTCATGTCCCTGATTAGATAAATCTCCAATCTTCTTCTCTCCACCAACCCTGCTCTGCTTAGTGATTTCTCCTATGGATCTTTAGGAAGTTCATAGAACAATAAATGTGACAGATTCTTGTGACCATAGCACACTCATTTCCACATTCCCAATCACATTTTAATCAAATTATACTCTGCTTACATCTAATGCTTGAATTCAAATCATGCATAAAAACTGCGTGAATAAGCCTTTCCCGAGTGACTAATGAGGGCACTGTATTCATGACAACAAAAAATCATATGGAACTTCACAGTCATTATACTAATTTGTAGTTATATTCATTTATTTCGCCCTAATGTCCAAATTCATACTCACAGTACCAGATCCAGTAACAATTCACTTACATGCAGCTAGCATAAGTAAAAAGATCACCTCTATACTACACACTGGAGTACATAAGTATAACCTGATTACTGCTGTAATAACTGATAATCACTCAACTCGATTTAGGAAGAAGGTTCAGTTCTTTTTAATGGATCAGTACTTTCATAATTTCCAAGAGCTTATTTAATATTTCAAAGATTATAAATAATGCTATCCTGCTTGTTTAAGTATTGTTTTATAAATAAATATGTAGTTAATTGTAGTAAAAATAGATTGTAATTGTATGACAAAGCCATGAAATGTAAAAAATTTCCAAAAGGTGGATAAATAAATAAAAATATGAAACATACTGTTTGAGATTTAACTCCAAATACTCCTTTTATGCATTAAAAGTTGTTTCTAATAAGTTACCCCAACTATTTAAAATTAAATTTTATGCATAGGATAATTTTTGTTGGAAAAAGTACACATACATATGCTCAGATAAAACAAGATGGTCAGATTTTCAAACAATTGCAATGTTTAGATGTTTACTTATCCGGAAACATTGGCAAAGAATGGCTTAAACTACTTATGTACTATATTTCCTAGGTCTTCTAACAACCTCACCAAAAGTCTCCTATAACTACTCTCAGCAGGTTTACTAACCTATCCACTTTGTCATCACTTATATCCTCCTCTTTGTAACTTGTCTCGTCTTCTTTGGCAGCAGGTGACTGACCAGCACTGGTATTACTTAGAGTATTGTCACCCTATACATAAAACAGAAATCCACCTGTTGGAAAATGCAACTTTTAATGAGTGGTGCAACAAAGCTGAATGAACAATGCAATATATTTTCCAATGTGTTCCTTTTTTTTAACCACGTTAAAACGTTAACGGTCCACACTTATCTTCATAAAGGCAGACAAGATGCCTAAACTCTGTAAAAGAAAGTCATTTTCCAACTGCATGTGTTTCAGCACATACCGTAGTATGACTAAATAAAAAAAATGTAATTAATTGTTTCACATATGCTAAAGTTGAAATGATAGAATTGGATTGAACAATTCAATGTCAAAGCTGGAATTGAACCATGGATTTTTGGCTTTCCATGGCATTGCTCTAACCATTTGAGCTAACACAGCAACATGCCACTACAATATTCAATTACTCAACTGACTTACATTTTTCCCAGAAAACCACAAGACATTCTCAAAGTCATTTTGAGATATGAAGCAGCTTCTTGCCTAAGCCCTCGAAAATAATAACAAGCAAAATAGAGGCATCAAGGAGCTGACTTCATTTGTTTAGTCAACAACTACATTAGAGAATGGTGTGATTTAGCAAATTATGATGTATAGAGAAGTATTTGCAGAGTAAAAAAAAATGTCAAGGGCTACAGCAAAGTTTTGAAGACATATAAGTACTTCCATTTATAAAATATTCTAGTGGAGATGTGACGAGTTATGCAAATGAAGAGAAGGAACAATTTGAAGAGGATATTGAGTTTGGGAATCTGTATTGTGGAGCTATTGAAAATCGATAGCATAAGTTTTGTGTTAGATTCAATTAAAAAAAAAATAAGATTAAACAATCAGTAAATAAAGTGTTATTTAAAAAGCAGATCCTTGAGTTTTCTCCTCACCCATACGCCTTTAAGATAAGATGCAGAAGTTCAGGCTATGAGCGATACAAAGCGGTAGTAGTACGTATGGTAAGGGGATGGTGCAGGTGAGAGGGGAACAAATTAAAATTCTTTTGTTGTTTAACGACGCTGTCAATTGCCAGGATCACATCAGCGTCGCCGGTGTGCCGGAATTTCGTCCCGCAGGAGTTCTTTTACATGCCAGTAAATCTACTGACAAGGAGCTGTCGTTTTTAAGCACACTTAAAAACCATCGGCCTGGGCCGGGTTTGAACCCGCGATCTTGGGATCAGTAGGCCAGCGTCTAACCAACTGAGCCACCCAGACCGACAAGAGAGAGAGGGGAACAGGTCACATCATTGCCTGGTTTAGCCATGAAAGTTTATGTTTCAAGTTCTTTTTTTAAATTTTCAACAAATCTATTATCAAATGAAATGACTAAGTCTACAAGCAGTTCCATTATGTGACATTGGAAACAAATGCAGCACTTATTTTTAATGTTTTCATTAAACTTTCAATTGGTTTTTGTTTACTAAAGCACAATGTGGCAGCTGCACACGAAGCAAAAAATGGAAGTGATGTCTCCAGTGTTATAATGTTAAAAGAGTTTGTAAAGCCTACCACAATGTTGCAACACTGTATGCCAAAACACGTGATGTGAGGTACATCCAGTTTGTATAGCTCATACCCTGAACTTCAGTATAGCTGACTAGTCGACTGACTATTTCGTAATTGGCCACTCAAACTACAGCTGCTTCAAAATTGTCGCCTTAATGTGTGGTTAGCCAAACACAATTGCTTCATAATTGTTAGAATTTGACTACCAAGACTACAACAATTCAGATAACATACTCCAATGGCAACACCCAATGGGGTATGTTATCCCAGGATAAATTTGAGAACCTTGTGCTTTAGCAGGAAAAAGTCAGTTGGAGGATTTAATGTACACCCAGCATGTTGCTGTGGTACCTCACTGCAGCAACAGCACAGAAGATACAAGGTTCAGATTCCAGCTTAGACACTGAATTTTTCAATCTAATTCTACCTTGCTAAAAAATCTGCAGTTAACATGCACAAAAATCTGAGAAGAATTAACCAGTGTTCAAGCGAGATAAGTTCTTATTTTAATCACTAGGTGTATCAGCCACCCCTATGCATTCTTATATCTGCATGTTGCAGATAGTCAAAACAATTAGTTCTTTATCAAAAAGTCTGTGTTACATTCACAGCCCCTAGTTTATTTTTATATAGTTTCAATACACCATTCTTCAAAATCTTAGTTTTCTATCCAGTTCACGTTAATTGAAATAAAGATATGCAGAAATAGTTTCAATATGTTTCATTGTAGGTACAAAGAGAATTCAGGAATCTGAATGAAGTGATAACCAATTATATGCTGGCCTTGAAATTCCGTTTTCTTTCTATGACAGTGAGAGAAACAACTGAATGATAGCTCTTCAAAAACTGACAAAGTATTGACAAATTCCAACAAATATTTTGGAAATGGCTGATGCCACGAAATGATTTCAAATAAACTGCACGTTTTATAGAGATATAAACTTTCTGGTAGTAACTTTCTGTCAATATTCAATATCTTATTGTTTGAGTTCGACTTTTTGAATCACTTTAGTTACATTTTACACTCACCTGCACTTTAAAATGTTGAAAAAAACAAACATTTTCAAGATCATTCAATTTCATCCTAAGCCATTGGGTGACTAAGCCATTAGGTGGCTGAGGATGAGACTGAATGATCTTGAAAGCATTTCAGTTCTTTCAACATTTTAAAGTGAAGGTAAATGTAAAAAAGTGACTTCAAAAATTGAATTCAAACATGAACACATCTATTAACAGTGCTTCTATTTTTAATATTTATCTTATAGTTTAGCCATTACACAATATTAATTTTGAATGAACAGGACTTCAGAGGCTATTCCCAGAAAATTCAAGATATACGGGGGGAGGGGGGGGGGGGAGATGGTGAATGAAGAATCAAAAACTACAAATAATCAGCACACATCACTTTCCAAACAATGACATATTCTGCTTGTCTTTTGGCTAAACTATTGCAAAAAACAACATATAATTCATCGAATGTGGATTTTCTTAATGCTGTTTTGTGCAGATGGTCCAGAATTAGAATTGCAGTTCCTGATAAAGTCCTGTATTTTCTACTTGTTCTTTTTAATGAACCAAATAGTATGCATTCCAACTCCATAATCAGCAATTAGCTTTGCTGCAATTTCCCCCTTCTCAAATCTTTCAACTATATGGCATATGGTTTTAAAAGGCACATGAGCTGAACCAATGTGTGCACACGGTGGCTGCACTGCTACCAAGTGAGATGCACCAGAGAGCGGAAGTTATGGGGAGGGAAAGAGGAAGGGAACATTTGTCGTGTCACAAATTGTCAGAACGTAAACTTACGCAGCAAAGGATAATGATAACATTATAAACTGTAACACTCAATATTAATGTACTTATTTACTCGCAGTTCCTCAGATGCCAATTCCTTAAAAAAAACTGCACACTTTAAAACTAATATTTCTGGCCTGAGACCAGAGTACTTTACCCTTCGTACTTGCGCCACTCGTACCAGGCTTTGAAAATCACATTGTTAACACTTCACTAAATACAATGTAAACATGTGAATTTTCTACTTATTGTCACAGTTACACAAAGCACAATTTGCGTTACGGATTGGTCTTGAACCGAACTAAAGAATTTGCGCACAACTGCAGTGATCCGTAGTCAGTTAACTTATGAACTAAATATACGCAGTTCCTAACGACACTTCGTAATGTCTTGACTTACTCTGTAACTGCGTAATGAAAAGGAATAAAACATACAGGCAAAATTGGAAGTTGCATACATAAGCATAAACATGGGAGTCAGTTGTTTATTCTCGAAGCGATAACTCGAGAACCATACGACATAGAAAAATGGTCTTTGTACAGGCTGCCTCAAAAATTCTTGCCGCATACACCAATGCATATTAGAATGTCGAATTTCCAGTAATAATTTTGGGCGCATGAAAAAGAGAAATCTCTGTTGCTCACACTTGTGCTGTGCGTTCCAAACTAGGCAACACTGCACGACTGTGATAGGACAGTTGCTCTAGGCGAGCCCTCTCGAGCTTCGTCTCATGTGCCTTCTAATACCGTACGCCTTATAATTCTATGTTTTGTTTTAATGTAACACTTGTGGGCTTTTTTTTTCCCCTCAGCCGCCTCTTTTACAAACTTCTTTCAACTTATTTCGTTGATACATGCTGATTAACACCAGAAAACTGAGCTCGTTTTTGATTTTCACAAAACAGGCACTGATTACAATGTAAACAGTACTCTTGTCATGCAGTGGGTAGTTTATTGAAGTCTCCTAGAGATCCCTGTCTCAGTGACTCAAATACAGAAAGTTTAAATTTAAACCAAAAAGGCAAGTCGACTAATAACACTAAACAACACTTACTTATAATTTACCGGAACATGTTTCGGAGGCTGGCATTCCTTCATTATCAACCGGACATCGACTGGTTCCTGGTTCTCCCTGGTGTGGATGGTGATGTTTCCTCTGAGGTCTCCTCGGTGGTGCTTCAAGGAACTTGCTGAAGATATTCTTCTCGGGGATGTCGATACTGAATACTCTGTTTCTATTTTTTAATAAATCTTCATTTTCAAAAACAGAAACAGAATATTCAATTTTGACATCCCCAAGAAGGATATCTTCAGGAAGTCCCTTGAACCATCACCAGAGGAGACCTCAGAGGAAACATCACCATCCACACCAGGGAGAAACAGTCGATGTCTGGTTGATAATGGGAGAAATTCAGCCTCCAAAATATGTTCCAGTAAATTATAAGTAAGTGTTGTTTAGTGTTATTAATCAACCTACCATTTTGGTTTAAATTGAATATTACAACACTGTTTTCAAACTTCCAAGAAAGAAGATACAGAAAACTTAGTTCTCAGGCAGACAAAAAAATTCTTTTTCTTATTTTGTTCTGTACGAAGATGCCTGAATAATCTGCAAACCACAGATGCACATGAATTACAAGAAGTTTACTATGCCTTCAACATATGGTATTTTAATCTAAATTGTTCAAACAATTTTTGAGAACAGCAAAAATTACAAATTTTCCGTATAAAAAGTACTGTGGAATAAAGAGATTTTCTTGAAAACCTTTGTGTCACTTTCCTTGGAAGATACTAACCTTAAATATCAAGTTTGGGGACTTATCATGCATTTGCTTACACATGCACGCTTACCTTTTCAATTATTATTTATGGGACCTCAAAGCATGTATTTCCTAACAAATCTCTGTATATAATTTTTTTGGTGGAATGCAATACTTTCTCTCCTCATTACAAATACCACATTTGCCGACATATTTTTTCCTTTAAAAATAGTCCAAAACTGGGATGCATCTTATACATCAGTAGCAAGCTAATGTATATACCTATAAGCTCCATTTCTTCAAATTTTTCTTTGCTTCAGCCTGAAGCAATTTACTGTTAGCTTCCTTGCAATTTTGATTATTTCAGTTGTATAGAGATTGCTATACTATTGCATTTAAGCTTCAAGTGATGGTATATACTAAAAATCATGAAAACAGGGCTGCAGAAAGGCATTTTGGGCCACTTCTAGCATAAAAAATGATAAGTTGGTAGAATCAGAAAGATGTTTTAAAGAAAGTGCATGTGTTATCTACAATTAAGGAATTTTTAGTATGAGGAGTAGACATAGCTGACGTTATTACATTGAATTGTAAAAATCCCTTTTGTTTTACCCTGGAACAAAAGCAATGTTATATCAAATACTGTCTAAACAATGATTCCCACTACATATGACAAAACAGCTCGCATTGAATAGTGAAAAATTGAGGATGCAATCACATATTACATAAATCAGGTACAGTGCATTTGTAGATCGGCCAGACCATCCTACGGCGGCACCAGATCAAGTGAGGACGGGCATGCTCTCTGCCAGAGTTACACATAAATGACCGGCAAGTCATGAGTATGGAACTGTACTAACTTACATTACCTGCATCACAAAAGATGTTAAAATTGATGACCTTCAAAGTGAGCACATTCCCTATATCTCCGAATACCATTCTGGGCTACCAAAAATCCCCATATTATTCATGCACTTCTTCAAAATGCTTTAAAACTTGGGATTTGGTGTATATCGAATGCACTAGAATTATCGGTTCCATATTTTAGGACACAACAGTTGAATCACACATTTATGTGAATTCTATTTCAAATATTTTTTATTCACAACTAACAAGAAATAAAAGATTGTGTGGCTGGTCTCAACAGGGTTCAGCTATAGTGCACACTGCTGTGAATTCTATGCATGAACTGGAAAGTATTTATGGTGACAGAATAATTAATCAAGGACTGAGGGCACCTCATACCCCTGACCATCTCCATTCAATGTTTATTTATGGGGAACATTAAAGAATAGAGTGTAAGCATCAAATCCATGCACATTAAAAGAATTGACGGACAAAATCATGAAATACAGGGAATTATTCAATGTGAACCTTTGCGAGAAAACCAGAATTGTTTACATGTAACTCTTGTGGAGAACGTGGCAGTCCTCATCAGGCCCAGTGCTGACACAGAGTGGTCCCAGCCCATCTACAAGTGCACTGTACATAACAACCCAAGTTTTAATACGAGGACGGCTCAATTAGTACCTGTGTTAGGAATGAAGACACCAGTTTTTTCATACACAAATTATTTATTTTTAAACATGGTCCTCTTTTAAGGATATACACTTCTCCCAATGGTCCTGCCATTTTTTCAACCCCTCCAAAAAATAAAAATTGTCAAGCTCCGCAAAATACACCTCTATCTCCATGACGACCTTATTTGATCTAACTTTTGTTCCTGCAAGCCATTTCTTCATGTTTGGTAACAGGAAGAAATTGCAGGGAGCCAGGTCCAGAGAATATGGAGGTGTGGCAGCAATTCATGCAGTTTGGCAGCAGCAACTCTGGATGAATGTGCTGGTGCATTGTCGTGGTGAAACAGCACTTTCTTCCTCACCAAATGGGGTCATGTCTCCTTCAACTTCTTGTTCAATTGGGCCAATAACACACTGCAGTGTGCTCCAGTAATCATTTTTCCAAGAAGTCAATGAGAATGATCCTCTTCGCATCCCAAAAAATTGTCACCATCACTTTTCCAGCCAATGGGACAGTCTTTGCCTTTTTTGGAGCAGATTCTCTGGAAACAATCCATTGTTTTGATTGTTGGCTGGTTTCCAGAGTATAACGAATCCAGATCTCGACAGTGACAGCTGGACACTAAAAGTCCTTCAGATTTTGCTTAAACAGCTTCAAAATTGAAAGTTGCACCCACTGTTCTCTACTATGAGCAAACGCAGCACTCATCAGGCTGACAACTTTCTCATCTCCAAACTTACCGTGCAAAATATGAAATGCCATTCCCGTCAACACACCTATCGACTTTTTCAATGACTTCCTCAGTAACCACATTTGCAGGGCATACTGCAGATGTAGTTATACCAATATCTCACTGTCATATATGGCAAAAGGTCTCCATAAACAGCATCCTATTTTGCTTTTATCTCCTCACAAGTTTTCTCATCTAAAGGTAAAAAGCAAATCACTGAACGATACTGCACTTTTTTCATTTTAGCAAAAACACATTGAACAACTTATTGAAAGTCGTAAAATCCAACTAACCTATGAACCAGCACAAAATTTGTTCTGACAACATATAACAAATGACAGTACATGATGATAACAGAAACTTCCCTTAGCAACGCCATATATTTTGAAACATGGATACTTATTGAACCACCCTTGTATATGAATCCCCTTCACTTCTCTTCAGGTTCTATTATGTTCTAGCCTGCCTTCAAAATCTTTGTTTTTCTCTAAACCTATTTATAAAGTCCTTGTCCACAACATAATAAATAAAGAAGAAAATATTGATTTGCCATGTTTATTACTCTTTTCTCTTATTTTAGCAGAAGGCACCTGCCATAAGTTTTTCTCAGAATTTTTATTACACCCGACACAATATGCATTGAAAACTATGTTTCTCAAATCAATATGCTATCCTCTAGCAGATAAATTCTGGAGTACTCCTGATATAAATAATTCTGCTGATTCACAAACCTTGCACTTAAATTACCACTAAATGCATGCACGTGAGTACAGATATGGTAGGAAAATACTTTTGTATTAACAGCAATGTTTTTCCAGAAATGAATGTGAAATTCATATGGATATTTTAAAAAACACTATGAAGAGTACTTGAAACTGTGTTTTATTTCAGCATTTTGTGATAACAGGAGAGAGTTGTAACCTACTGAGAAGTTATTTATCCAATTTTCTGTATGTTTCCCAATTCCTACCTTGTTTTCTTCCCATTCTGCATTTTCCCACTCCTTCCTCCAGTAGGCCGACATTTCTGTGTCTTCCATCATGGCTTCATTCGTCCACCTGCATGGTCAAAATGTCAGAGCAGTGTATATCACAGTTGAATTTTCCATCTGTCCTTTATTTGCATAATAGTTTTCATTTCACTTACAATTAATTCTGTTACCATTTTGTGGTAGAAAGTACAACTAGCTGTTAGAATATTAGTTCATTTTATGATGGAGTGATGACAATTTATTAAACTTTCTAGAAGTAGAAAAAAACCAGGCAGAGTTCTGAGAATGGAATCATTCCAAAAAATGACCCTAAGTCTGGATAACTCAAAAACTAAAAGTTGGTTAAAAACCAAAGTTGGTATTCAAGTTTAATGTCTTTCAAGGATGCGACATGAAGATTTTGAAGATAATTGCTCCACCCTAAACTACCCTTTATATGAAAAACTTTTGGAAAATTTTTATTTTCTTGAAAATGGCTAACGATTTTGATTAAAATGCCATATGTTTGAGATATTTTTATGATAAATGAAATCTATATCTTGAATTTTCTCGCTATAGCCCATGAAATCCTATTTACTCTGGATGACTTTTGCATAACTAGTAAACCGTAAGAAATAGACCAAATACACAAAAAATGTAGATCTTGCTAAGAGACACAGATTATGTCTGAATAATTTTTTTTGTAGAGTGAACCAATTTGGGGATATTCCTTGTTATTTGTGTAAGTTTTGGAGAACTTATACTTCTGTCAAATGGAACATCGCTTTTCATTTTTTTTATGTTAACAGTGCAAAGAGAATGGAATTTGAAAGCTTTAAAAGATTTGACTATCTCTCAAAGCCTAATGTATTCCCATATTCCCTTTGCACATACAAGGAAATAAGCAATAAGATCATTTCTGCAAATGTTTATCTCTATTAACATGAAGAAGATATAGGAATAAGAGCGTGAAAGAACGGTTAGTGCAAGAGTAGAGAAACTCATGTGAATGAGCACATCAGATTTTTCTGAGAAGTTCCAAAAGTAATGCTCTCACTGTAAAGAGTACCTTGCAGTATAACAGTTGTAAACATGTATATCATGTGAGACCTTAAAATCATCCCTGCTTCCTATACAGGGTAACACCCACAGATATCAATTAGTCAATAAAATTTAATAGGAGTTTTATGAGTATTTAGACAATCTCATTGCCAAGTTAACTGGTGAGGTGCAAAAAAATTGTAATACTATATAGCGTTTCACTCTTAGAAGACAGTATGGAGTTAAATGGGACATCTCTGTCTCTATCTAGCACATACAAGTTGCCATTAGCCGCGTCCTTTTCTATCCTCGCTCTGTTGCCAGATTCCTAATAGCATGGTATAAATATTCATTTGTTATAAATTTCAGGTTTGAACACATTATCCTATGCAGAATTTTTTTCTCTATCAGGTTATATCCTTTTCAGAGTCATTATACATTTCTATAGGTCCAAATTTCTTCAGAAAACGTTTTTTTCAATAGAAGTCCGATATTTGCTGTTTCTACACTCATCACGCAATAACTAACAAACTAACTGCTAGAATGCATCTATATTTTTTTCTTAGGTAGAGTAAACTATAGTGCTACTACCTGCCTACTTTGAATTCTCTATGTTTACCCAGTTAAGTGTTATAATTTTTTAAATTAAATGTTTTCGGAAAATTTTATATCTGTGCACTGCAAAAGTTACGCAGTGTGAAACTTTTTTGTTATTGAGTTTACATCAGGGAACCAGCGAGAACAAATGTTGAGGAAGGTTGGAGAAAGTTTTTAAAATAAACCAAAAGGCAGTAACCCCTTTCTTTTATCCAGTAGGGCAAACAAAAGGTATTCATCTATTCAGCGTCAGGCCTGACACAGAAGATAGTATAAGGAGCAGCACTAACATTAGTTCGAAAGAAGCCGTGTGTGTAACTGTGAGCTGTTATTGCGTTATTTGTTTAATATTTTTGTAAATATTTGTAGTTATGGAGGGACGATAGGAAGGGACGATATGTTGGTAAATAAAGAAGTAAGGAACGCCAAATAATTATGAATGTGTTAGATTATTTTTGAAGCAAAATGCGTGTAAGGCAGTAAAAGAAACAGCTAAGGCTATCGGGTGTTCAGAACCAGTAGTGTGTATGATTAAAAAGGAACTAATGAAAGGACCTCTAAGAACGCCATCGAAAAAGAAAGCAAAAAGGGCGGGACTACACAAAACGCTAGGTTAACGCAATATGATTGAATAGTGCCAGGTGGAGTGCGGCGAATTGTTCATTCTTTACAGTTTGCAAATATTCCACCCACGCTGAATATAATTTTGTCACAGTTCAACAGTGATGAGACCCTACCAAATTTCTCAAGGGCCACTCTCAGTCGGTTCTTACATGATTTGGGGTCCGAATATGAAAGAAAGGGTAACAAGTGCATATTAATAGAAAGAGACGATATCGATATCATCAGATGGCGACATAAATATCTAAAAGACGTAAAAGGTTTAGGGACCAGGGGAAATCAATTGTTTATACAGACGAGTCATTTGTAAATTTAGGTCATACAGTAACAAAGGTGTGCAGGGATACCAAAGTTAAAAGTGCCCGTCTCGTCAAGCAGCAATTGAAGGACTAAGTACAGGACTCAGGCCACCTCGAGTCGCTCGCGGAGAAAGATTCGCAACTAGTACATGTTGCAACACTGCGCTCCATTTAACGTGTACTGTCTTTTAAGGGTGAGACGCGCTTTAGATGATATCAGTATTAACCCTAATAATAACTTTAGGGAATTAAAGTTGATGAAAGATATTTTAGACAGTTACAAACTATATAATGCACTTCATTGCACCACCACAATTACTAACACATCTGCAACTGCTATTGACTACATAACTAATATTAAACCTACTTAGCATTCCACCTTTGTAAATGGTTTTGATCTATCTCATCAGCAGAAATTATAGATGTTTTTAATTGCAATTGTGAATTAACGAAATAGAAAAGGATCCAAAAACGATCAGTTAATGATGCTAATTTAATTAGGCTACAAAAAATTTTATTTGAGAACTGGGAATCTGTATACTCTATAACTGATGTTAATGAAAAATGGAATACGATTTTTATATTTTACTAGTACATTTTAATGCAGCTTACCCTCTAAACACTAATGGTCTGAATAACAAAGCTAAACATAAAATATAGCTGACAAATGAATTAGAAAATTTACACAAGAGAATGAAATCTAGGTATGAATTTTATTTTATGACTAACTTGGATTTATATAATATATACTATAAAATACTGAAAACAAATAGGCTAAGGCACTTTCCTTAGAATTGTCTCATGCCTATAGCAATTAGTCAGGCTACTAATAAAACAAAAACAGTGTGGAATTTAATAAATAATCATAGGCAAGTAGTTGGTACTGACAATATTATTTTATGCGTTGATGGACACCTGTTACAAAATCTTGATGATGTATACAGTAAATTTAATCATTACTTCGTAAATGAAATCAATCACTAAATAAATCCCTAATCAATTATGAACTTAAAAATACAAATGCACATACTATCCATCTAAAGCTTACTGTTAGTACTGAAACTATAAAATTAATTAATGATTTAAAGAAGTAAACTTCGCCTGGCTGGGATGGCATTTCTTCTTCTGTATTGAAGTTTTGTAAGCCTGAATTGACTGACATAATCGTACACTTGATAAACACCTCAACTGAGCACACTATATTTCCTGAATGCTTGAATCAGCACCACCATACCAATATTTAAAAATCTGATGTTGCACTCACATAACTTTCTCTACCCTTGTACTAACCATCTTTACAAACTCTTATTCCTTTATCTTCGTGTTAGTGAGATAAACATTAGCACAAATTACCTTATTACGCATTTTCTTGTAGGTGCAAGGGGAATATGGCAACACAGTAGGCTTTGAGCGATAGTCAAATCTTTTAAAGCTTTCAAATTTCATTCTAACATAATGATGTTCCATTTGACAAAAGTTTTTGCTTTCCAACTCACACAAATAACAAGGAATATCTCCAAACTGGTTTCACTCTACAAAAAAGTTTATTTGGACATAAATTGTGTGTTTTAGCAACATCTACACTTTTTGCATAATAAGATTAGGTCTTTCTCTTACGGTTTACCAGTTATGCAAAAGTCATCCTGAGTAAACAGACTACATGGGCTACAGCCAGAAAATTCAAAATATATATTTCATTTGTCATAAAGATACCTCAAACATATGGCATTTTAATCCAAATCGTTAGCCATTTTTGAGAAAATCAAAATTTTTGAAAAATTTTCCATGCAAAGGGTACTTTAGGGTGCAGGAATTTTCTTCAAAATCTTTGGGTTGCATCCTTGAAAGACATTAAACTTAAATGCAGACTTTGCATTTTTGAGTTATGCTGTCCACACACACACCTTTTTCCAAAAATACTTCTTTTTGGATTCAGGGGGCCTCAGGCGGTGAAATCTCGACATGAAATTTTTGGGTGGAAACAATACTTCCTCTACTTATCATAGTAGAGAGAGTAAAAAAAGTTGATAAATGTAATATGAACAATTACAGACCCATAACTCTTACCTTGGTGCTTAGTAAGTTGTTTGAAAAAGTTATAAATTCAAGATTGATTAATTTCTTAGACAGACATGACGTACTGAACGAAACTCAACATGGTTTTAGAAAGAATTACGCAACTAATACCAGGGGTGAAGCCTTAGGGGAGACAGGGTAGACAGCGTCTACCCTAGACACTCTGTGAAAGAAAATTTCTTTAACTTTTGCATGAATCAGGTATTCGTAATTCCCACTTCGAAAGTTTTCCTCTCTATTCCAGCATTTGCGCAACTCTGTGGTTCCAGATTTCCTGTGGTAGACGTTCATCGATCTATGTATTTTGCCATGCTTAGAGCATGAGAGAAACAAGTACACCATCTGACACCGGTTTGTGAACTACAATGTTCCTGTATAGCCAGATTTCTCCACCCAGTAGACAGTCAAGTCTCCATCTCCTCTAGATGTGATTGGCTGTTGTGGTAATGGAATATTTTCAAGGCAAGGGACAAGCACTCTTTTTGGTTACCTTTCAAGCACATTTATAGGAATTAATTTTAATTGAGATATATGAAGAGAAATTCTGAATTAACAATACACTGCCGTATAAATAGCAATTATTTAAAAGTTCTAAATCTATCTAATATCTTTAAACGGGCAATTCTTGCAGGGAAGCCATTACTTTAATTTAAACCAGTGATAGATCTAGATATTTGGAATACATTTTGTATCTTATGTTTTTGTCTCTGACCATTTCCTACGGAGATATTTTAGTTTTCTCAAAAATAAGCTGGCAACATTGCAGATTGTGTGCATGTCACTTTCCCTAGCTCAGTACATAAACAAACACAGTAACGGTGCTTCTTGAGAACACAAACACCCTGCCTTGTCCTGCTTTGCTTCCTGTGCAAGTATAGGCCAATCACAAGCGTTAGTTCCCAAAATATCAAAGCGAAAGCGAAAGTGCCCAAGCTATCACTTCACTTCGAGACATCAAGCTGTCAACATGGGAAAGAACTGCGCTAAGAAGAGGACTTCACCTGCTATTCCTGCTACACCCGTAGCTAAGAAGCCAAGAAACAACACCATCAACACCGCCCCAGCTGGCTCGCCCAGCCCGGCATGCTCCGAGGAGAGAACACCTCCATCCCCAGTACTCTCCGAGGAGAGAGCACCTCCTTCGACTGTGATCGCCGCAAGTATAGTCCTCGACACTTTTAGTGCCACTGTTGTTGGCGTTCCTCGACACCTCACAACGCAGCTTCTCCTGGGCTACGTCACCAAGCTGTGGCCTTCAGTCTCGAAGGTTACAACGGATACAGTCCAGGAAGGGACTTACACCGCTCATGCGCCTTGTCTTTCGGGACAAGAGCCACTATAATGCTGCCCTCTCCAGCGGTCTGGACCTCCTCGGCGAATCTCTACGGATAGAACCGAGCCGGAACGACTGGACTCCACCCTGCCGATGCTCCTGCCTCTACTGCCACACACCGCAAGCTGCACTGCAACACCAAGGTGCCACTATTGTGGTGCCTATTTCCTACACTACCACCTTGACTTCCCAAGGGCGTAATCAGGGCTTCGGTCATGTTTGCGTCCTTGCACCCAAATTCACCTGGCTTAGGCCCAAGTGGCCGGCCGATTTAGCTTCACCCTGAATCCACAGGTGCTTTATGCAGTACTGCCGGATATCCTTCCCTGAATTTTCACCAGTGCAGGTTTTTTTAGTGGAATAGTACCTTCGGGTGAAGCCCACAGTCCCCCTCTGTGCCATCCCAGCACATGGGGCTCCATAAATGGATTTTTCCTCCACTTGAAAAAAAAAACCCAAGCTGTTTATATTCACAAACCAGCTCAATTACCTGACCAACCTCAACGCAACGTTGTCAACTTACTGCACATATGGAAAGCTGCTTGGAGTATTCCTTCACATCTTTTAAGTGATTAATTATTTCGAAAGCCTGTGTGATGGTACATAATTACTACCAAAGCTACTCTACACATCTTACAAGTAACAAACTGTTATCTGTGCACATTTCTGTGGAATTACGCATCCAAGTTGCATCAAAAACCATTTATTTTTTTCGAAATCGGCTGATCAAAGAACAAAATGCCATTAAACTTTTTTGTTTGTAATGCTTCTACGAAGCACATATAAGAAGGAATGTAATTCCTTCCCTTCCACTCTGTATATTTCATGTATCTCTGAAACAGCTCTAACGATTTAGATCAAATTTTCTATTCAGATAAGGTTTTGCTCTTTAGATTTATCTATATAGGTGCCTTTCCTGAAAAAGCACAATGTTACACAAAAAAGCATTGTTATTCCCCTTTCTACAGAGCAATTCTTGTATATATTTTTTGCATATTCCGGAAGCAGCTGTAACGATTTGGATCAAGTTTTGTATTCATATAATGTTTTGCTTATTAAGTTTGCCTATATAAGTGTCATTCCTGAAAAAACATGATTTTAGTTTACTCCCAAAGTGAGCCGATGGTGAAGGATAACGGCAAAATGAATCTGTCTACCTGTTAGTTACTTCAAGCCTCGCCACTGACTAATACTGCTATTATGGGTTTAGTGCTAGGAGTATTATATTATATTATTATATTAGTGCTGTGAGTATTATACTCACAGGTTTCAGGTGTTATAAATCTCCATATGACATAGTTAAATTTGATATTCCGCAGGGCTCTGTACTTCTATTTCTATTGTACGAGGGTAATTCAAATATTAATTGTTGCATATCATGGAGGAAGCAGTTTAGAGCAGGGCAGTGGAATGGGGGGGTTGAAGGTTTGTGTGTTAGGGAGGGGGAGCTAGCTTTGTTAGCTGCTTCGCTAGGTTCTGGTGTCAGTACAGCCATGAGTGAGCAAGAAGTTCCTTCGTCCGTTGTGCAACGCATTATTATCAAGTTTTTAACCAATGAAGGGGTTAAAACTTCAGAGATTTTAACTCGTTTAAGGGTACAGTTTGGGGACACTACACTGTCACAGAATCGAGAGTTTACTTGGGCCAGACAATTTAAGGGTGGCCGAGAATTTGTGGAAAGCGAAAGTCATGCTCGACGCCCAAGGTCAAATCTCACAGATGACAACATCCGTGCCATTCGAGAGCTTATTGAAGGTGATCACCGCTTCACTGTTGAAGAAATCGCATCAGAAGTTGGTTGATTTTCTTCATGATCGACGTACAGTGACTGCAGCTTACTATTACCAATTGTTAAGGTCTGTAAAAGCTGCCTACTGAAGCAAAAGACGTTGTACGTCCATCAGTGATGTCGTCCTTCTCCAAGACAATGCCACGCCTCACACTGCCAATTTCTCAATGGACACAAAGGCGGACATGCACTGGGAAACCCTTAAACACCCTCCCTATAGTCCAGACTTGTCCCCCCAGACTATTTTTTGTTTGCAACCATGAAAGAATTGCTTGGAGGGAAACATTTCGAAAGCAACGACGACGAGGAGCATGTGTGCAATTGGTTGGCGACGCACCCTCAAACTTTTTTTGAAGAAGGAATGTTCAAGCTTCCAAGACATTGGCAAAAATATGTACAGTGTGAAGGAAGCTATATAGAGAAATGTTGATGTAGTCACTTGTGTATATATTTAAGCTGAGCAGAACATTACTACCACTTACTGGTGTTTTGCTCCTCACTGTAACTTTTCTATCTGACCTTACCTTGGTCATCTCTTGTTCTCTTCCGACCCCGATGCTATTAGGGTTCCTGAGGGCTAGGGAGTCTTTATTTTTCCAACCTCTCCATTTCTCTAATTTCTCTATAAAACCTTAACCCCAAACATGCTGACCTGTCATGGCATGTAATACGTCCTCTGATTGGTAATCAGAGGATATGGTCGGTGAATTTATTTTAATAACTCTCCCGGTCAGGTCGGTGAGACCCGTAAACCAACGACAGGTGTGGTCCTCCAGACATTCTGGGGGTTGTGAGAGAGCGATGTGACCGCCAGAACATAAAAATATGGTGCTCTCTAAAAAGCGGTTACATTTACTGCTAAGTCTCTTCAATATATTGGAGAGCAAGAGGATTAATGACTTCATTGTCAGAAATCCAGCATTAGCTAACAACATATTTAATCAATAAATATTTTTAACAAAATTACCGTTTATATTTGAATCACCCTCGTATATTAACAACATACACTGTAATGAAAACTGCAAAAATGTCTCCTATGCTGACACAACTTTACTTTCATCATTCTGTAAATCACTTCGAAAATCAAATTTATAATGCATTAGGAGATACTTCTGTGTATATGGAACAAAATAATTTACAAAATTAATATCAAAAAAACCAAATTGATACAATTTAAGTATGGAAGAGGTAATGTAGATAACTCTTTAATTGTAAAATTAAATAATACTAGTATTGCTAATATTCAACACATTAAATTTCTTGGTCTAATTTTCTGTCTGCTCCAGAGGTCCCTCTGCTCCCCGACAGGTGTCTGACCCTAGGCACTGGCTTGTAACTCCTAGGGGGTGTAAGTCCTACATAAGGGGAGGGTAATCAGGGAAAGAAGAAGTTTTACCTTTCTCATGGTCATGATAGTCTTCAGGTTGCGATATTCATTTGCCTTGCATAGCATCAGTGTTGGCAACATGACTTTTACAAAACCATAATATTCTACATGAGGGAGGCAGTGAAAATAATAAAATGGCAATAATAACGTAACAAAATTTAACTAATTAATATTGCAATTTTTTCTAAACTTACCATCCTTTGAGAAAACGAAATGTTGCTTGTACAACTATTTTAAACAAGCATTGTGTAACTCAGATTCACGACCTATTGGAATGAGGCAATGGTCATATTCCACAAGAAAATAAAGTTGGCATTATCGGCATGTTAAAAGCTTTTGAGCATTGAGTGGTAGAATTTTATACTTTTAACACTGTCGTGAACTGCTAAAAGTCTGACTTTTACTATCAACTGTCTAAAAAAGGGTTTTCAGAACATATGCAATCTTAAACGAAATACACTCAGATCCAATATAACCTCTTTGTCAGACAAGACTGTATAATGAAAAACAGAATAGGAATACAATACTTCCCGGCATAAAACTATAATCCTATCCACACATCAACTGACAATATACAGCAGCAGTTTTTATTTAATGGTATCTAAGGACACCATAATATGAAAAAATTAAGAGGAAACCATGCAATGAAATCAATAATGGCAGCCATTCTCGGTTTATAGATCCGAGATTCAATCTTTAGTGATACTCGGAATAGCATTGTTGATCAGTCATGCAACTCATTTCAGAGACAAATGAACACTTTAGTGCTAAAGAAATCTCTGTGTTCTTGCAACCCAGCATTAGCAAGCTATTATGTAGGAAACTATACTTTATAACTATTTATAATTATTGTTTTGTTACAGCAACTGTATAAATTATATTAGAATAAGAGTACTTTTTGTAATATTTAAATGGACATGCCTGATATCGTGTAAAATGATCTATGGACAGCAATAAATTGAAAGGAATTCCATTTCATGTCAGACTACTTTGCATTTAGGGGGAGAATTCCATTTTCTGTCATCTAAAGTGATGTTAAGTTAATGCCCTTTGCAAAATCGCAGCTATGATAAACAAGTGGTTCCAAATTCTTTTCCAGGGTGAAAGTTACCGTAATTTGATAAAATTACACGATTCTGAGATTTTCAGCTCAGAAACTATTCAACATAAAATTCTTGAATAAAGTTCAAGATGAAGGTAATACTGTGTAGTCTCTGAAGGTATTTATTCAATATTTTTACAACTTAGATTTAAGGCAAGTTTCATCATATTTGGTGTTTTTTCCAAAAAATGCCATTTTAAATGAGTTATGAATCATGGCATATCATTCAGCATTTAATTTCAAACCAATATTAGTTAACATTTGCATGGCATCTTCAATGGACAACTGTGGGAAAAAAAAGTAAAAGGAATAGCATCAAACCACCTAGTCAAGCTGCACCATACCACACACCAACCATGAGTCACGTCAAGGACGTTGCTGATCTGCTGCTGTTTATGTTTTTGTTTGAGAGGATGCTGGCGAACGAGATGATAAGTGTTCATGAATAAACAACCCTCTTTTGTTCCCCTGACCTTAGTAAGTCACTTACAGTGCGAGCTTAAACATTTATTGTTTCATTATTTTTCTCCATGTTTCAAACAAGTGGTCCCATAAAACTGAAAACTGCAATTAATGTATAATAAAATGAGGTTTAAGCCTATATAAGTTTAGTCTTTACAAAAAAGACATTTATACTTAACACAAGAATAAACATTTTAAAAAATTTTAATTATTGTTATATTATATGCCACCATTAACATACATTGAGCTTTAAAATAAATTGTAGTTTACTGAAATCCAATATAAGGTTCTTGAGTTAAACGGCACGAAGTCGTCTCATTCAGAAAATAATGCAAATTTTACCAAATTTTAGCTTAAAAACTATAAACATTTAAGAGGTAATTTTCTCAAATTGTTTTGCTTTACAGTAACTGACACATGTAGAAGTTATTAATGATTTTAAAAAAAAGGGAAGTCAATTTTCTCTTTTGTCTGATTTGAAATGGAGTGGTTCATACATGAAAGGCAATTACCCAAGACGCTATTTCGCAAGATACTGTAAGAGTCGCAGGAACTAACAATGTTACCATAATGATGCACATGAATTCCTTTGAAGTGAGCTAAATAAACAGAAATTGTAAGTATAAAAGCAAACAGTTGTTAACAGTGTATTAGGAATTCACACATGCACAAAATTCAGGGAAGAAAAGGTCTATTAATACTCTGTAAACTGAACAAAGAGTCACAATTTTCTGCAAAAGAACAAGCACCAGGCAAGTAACAATTTGCAGCAAGAACATCTTGCATTAAGTGCAGCTCTCTTGGATGTACTTTACTGTTACCCAGTAAAGGTTGTTTGCAACCTAGTAATGTTTGGACTTCAAATGGTCACAACTGTTACAGAAAAGTAACCATTTTCCCACCTCTACAAGCTTCTGTAATAGTTTTATGTGTATAAACAAAATATTTGTGATACCTTGGTCTCATTCTTTTTGCTGTTGGTCTGCTGGGGAGCAGAATTCTTTCTCCCCTGAGTTCTGTGTCCCCTTTTCTTGTCCAGATGTTCTGTGCAATATGTTACATCCAGTTCAACCTTGGTCTCAAGCCTCTCGTCCATTACATCCCACTAGAAAAAACAAATGTAAAATCTAATTGTTCAGTAATTTTAATGCATCAATATGTTAAAGGGGAATTCATTTAAAAGTTAAGTATTTGTGTTAATTAAATTCAGCACGAGCTCTGATTGTGCATTATAATAGCAAAAGCTAGAACTCTATGGGACTTAGCACTTCTTGGTTATAGAATATTATAACAGTGTCAGCTCTAAGCTTGTTACATGCAACTACAGCGGTTTAGCTTGAGGTAAGGGTCGGACACAATAAATTCTCCAACTGGTTCACATTTTCCCAGTAGACCACAAGGGAATCTCATACTGCAGACATGTACCCCATAGAGTGTAAGCCAACCCCACCAAAGAGCAAAGGCAATATTACTTACTTAAGTTAGAAATGTCACCAACAGGATTGAACACTTGCTACCACACCATAATATCAAGACTATCTTCAAACCTACTAAACAGCTCAACAGCTTACTGCGCTCAGCTAAGGATCCAAGGGACCCCCCTCACCCCTCTCTTGGCTGGCATATACCGGATTCCCTGTTCGTACGGTGCAGTATATATTGGCAAAGTGCTACATAGCATCAATACCAGACTGACTGAAAATAACAGATGCTGCCATTTAGGGCAGTATGAGAAGACAGCGGTTGTTGAACATGCCACAGAAGCAGAAGGGAATACATCAAGTTTCAAGACACCTGCATTCTCTCAACCATCTCACATTACCACGCTCAACTACTTCTTTAGCGCAAAGCTATAGAAATTTATAAGCATCCCAACAATTTTAACAGGAAAGAAGAAGCCCTTAAGCTCCAAAGAACTTGGAAACCCATCATTGACAACATTAAATGACAATCCAGACAGCAAAACAATGTGAACCAATCAGGAACCAGTAGCAATCAAGAAGCAGCTAGGCCCCTCCCACCAGCCATATCACCTCAACCGGCCCCAAGCCAATCAGAGAAGACCCCTCTATGCATAGATTCTGCATCTCTGACGGTTAATGCTTCAGACGTATAGATCATAAGGTTAGACCAGAACAAATCTTACGCATAGGGAAGCTGCTTTCCTTCCCTCCCTCTCTGCAATAGCTGAGAGGGGGGCCTAGATACCTCAGTTTGCTGCAAATGAATAAACACTACAACAGCGCACAGCTGAAGCAATTGCAGTTCACATGAAAGTAACTCTTGGCACATGGCCATAGTTATAGCAAAATTGCTTTGTTCATTATAAAGCTAATTCTCACTACATACAAGCTACATACAAGTCATTAGCAATATGCAATAAATCTATGCTAGCAAACTCCGCTCCTTCATAGACAGAAATGTTACGACTTCTGCACATACATGATTGCACAACTTCCATCAGCAGCCTTTCAGGTGAAGAGTGCCATTGCACAGCTAAGGGAATTGCTCATGTCTCACCTCATGGCCTATAACTGAACCTTCACCAAGACTTTGCCCATGCCACTGATGTCTACTGCAGTTGTGGACGAAACGTCTGAGCCCAGTTACTCCAGCAGACCACAGCCAATCAGCTTCTTCTAGAATTATCAACTCCAGCCGTGAAGGTTAAGAGCAGCCTAATGTAGAGCAGAAAATCTGTGGTTCAAATCCCGGCTATGGCATTGAATTTTTTAGTCGTGATTCTACCTTTGAAAGTTTACCTACGCAAGGTTTGTGTGTGTAAGAACAATAAATTAACATTGATTGGCCTGACATACAGAAAGAACAGCTTAGGTTTGTTGCTGCACTCTTTATTTACAACATTAATGCAGTCTGACAAAAGTACCCATCTCTCGTTTTTGCCTTAGTAGGTTTGCAGGGTATGTCGTTCTGATCAGTATCCAACACTTCAGAGATCTTAATGTTATTGAATATTTGCTTTACAAAATGTTGGTTGCAATCAACTTTTTCTTCTCATAATTTCTCTAAGAAACACCATCTCTAGATGATTTAAAAAATTCCACTGAACTGCCTGCAACTTTTTTGCATTGGTGGAAGTTGTGGTCAAGAGCTGCTAATATTGACTTTAAATACATGCCTTCAAATGAAAAATGGGTTTGTTTTGACACATATTTAAGATGTTTGCTACAATAAATTTCAAATCTTCTTGTGTGACAAAATAGTTTGGATGCATGCCATTTAAAAATTTTATACTCATCATGATGTTGTCTAGATCAGGATAAGTATTTGGATAGCTTAGAGAGTCAATTAGTTACTAGTCTGTAGTTAGTTTAGTCTGAGCAAAACTTAGCTTCAAGAATTACAGATTAAAAAATTGTTACTTATACTTAAGATATCAAATAGTCCAACTGAAATTAATAATTTTCCATAACTCACATTAGAAAAGGCCAAAAACTCAATAACATGGAACAATTCTTTTCTACTTTCTCTGCTACAAAGAATAAGTAGGGGAAGTATTACATTACATCCAAAAATTGTGATTACAACGGAAATACATGTTTTGGGACATGCTGAATCTAAAAAATGCACTTTTGAGAAAAGGTCTCTGTGTATGTGTGTTTGAACAGCATAACTCAGAAACAAAAATTCAGTTAAATCTCAAATTTGGTATTTAAGTTCAGCACCTTCAAGAATGCAACCTGAAGATTTTCAAGAAAATCCCACCACCTCAGACTACCCTTTAATGGAAATCTTTTGTTCAAAATTTGATTTGATCAAAAATGACTAATGATTCTGATTATACCATATGTATAATATTTATTTATTCATTCAGTTCAATACAGTGGAATACACAATTGAACCATATCATGAGTCAATACATAAGATGATATAAAAAGGTACCCTATAAGGGCCCATGTCATGAGAAACATAAGATATTTTCACGACATATAAAATGTGCAAATGTAGAGTTGACACAAAATGCAGCTATTAGCAGAGCATATTTGAAAATGAGTAGTATTTCATAAGTCTCACATCTTCTCATCACACATGGTTTGTGAGAGTTGAAAGGAGATTTAGTAAAACATGTCATCAGAACTTGACTTGTAAATCCTGCACATTGATTTAGCACCTCAAACAACACCCATATTACTGAGATCTAGAACTATTCAAAATATACAGAATATTTGTTCATTACAAACTTAAATTTAGCTAATGTTTTGAACAACTCTGAAAACCTGCAATTCCATTTTTTTGTTATTATTTTATGGCTTTTCGAACAACTTCTAATAGTTCCAAATTGTGAAGAACTTCCTAGTTCAGCAAGTTGTGTGAAATGTACTGGTTCTAAAAACAAAATATTGAAGGTGCTATTTTAGGTGGGCGTAGCCCTAAACATGCAAAAGCATATTATATTAGGCAATGAAATCTGACATAAATTAGCAATATTTGCCTCAATAAGGCATGGAGAACGACCTCTTAAGTAGATCTTTAATCCTTTCCACACCATATGTGTCACTTGAGATTATGGTTATAAGACTGTCGGTCTATGAATACATAAAAAATGCATTCGGATGAAGTCTAAGTTGCTACATTTTGCTAAACCAGCTTATAACGCTGCATTTACTTATAGAACTTGCAACAATTTTGGCCAAAGATAAATGTCTTGTATTTCTGGATATTGGTGATGAGAATTCAGCAGCAATAATTAGTAATATGGTCAAGTCAGCACTTCTAACTTCAATTAGTATTATATACAAAGGTTATGATTCAACAACTTTGTGATGCACTTAACCTCACTAGAGCACACAAATATATTGATTGGACAGAACAAGTACGTAGTATGTAAAACTTACCTTCTATAACTATGACAATGCAATGCATTCCTATTTGCCGTTAAGAAATAGTTATTGTTCTTTTTACCTTAATACTTTTCGAACATTGCCCCATTTTTTCGTCATGCCATATAGTAAACGATACACTTTCATTAAAAAGTTCATTAAATCATTTGTTCGTTTCGAACGCGATTACGAGACCCAGTGTAGAACGTATATTATTAAAATTTGAAGTAGGTATGTATGTCCTTTTCATTAGTTTCGGATTAGTAAAACATTTCTTTATGCCCATTAATTCTCCTTCTGCTCTCCATAGAATGTACCTATCCCGTATTTCTGTTGCTCTGGCTCTGAGTCTGAGCACAGGCCACATGCCACAACCTGTGCCACAACCCTAGGTGACCCTATTATAGGTATAGATGCGGCAGAGAATATCTGTTTTCGGCACAACGTGTACCTATTTCATAAATTTATTGAATTATTGAATGTTGACAAATTGAGATGCTTTGCCGGTTGTCTATGGTCTTTAGTGACAGCTGTTCGAACTGATAACGAAAATACACTTAATTTAATGTACTGAATAATAATAAGTGAACACTCTTACATTACTATTAGTAAACATGCCCAAATAAACGAAGTGTTGAGATTACATACCTCTTGATTAATTTGGCTGGGACTTATTCCGTGTCCTGTGCTCGAACCCGGGAGAGAGTCACCATGCCAGTAAGAAATCAACAAATACGGCACTGCATGGGCAAGTAAAATTTTTCGTAGAGGTAAGTCAAGCATAATAATTAATTTGTTAAGTTCCTTTCATAGTTCTCAGGCAGAAAATGCACTCAGGAGACTCGAGCATTGTCGGGGTCGAATTCATACTCCGTTTACACCGAGATGTCCACATGCGTCTTAGTTTATCATTTTTACGATGTCTATGGTATATTGTTCCAGAAGCTTTTGTTCCTGTATTGGAACATAAAACAACACCACGATTAACTATGTTATTTTCAAACCAATGCACATCACGCTTGTATATCAAAATCGCATCAATTAAACCAACTACGTACCAAATAATCGAGAATAACATCGTTATTTGTAACTGTACCGGAGTGCGAAATTGGTGCACAATGATTGTTCAGTATGGCGAATCACATAGAGATACATAATACTTAAAATATTGTTCTGTAATTCGTCCAGATAATTCTGACTTCAAAATGTATTTTCCATAAATATGAGATTTGCTGTTTTAGAAATTGGTGCGTTAACATGTGCAACAAAATGCATCTCATGGGCAATTTGGCATGTTTTATGACACCAGTTTGTGGAGTTTCTGCCACTTCAAATGCGCAGGGGCTAGACAGAGCCAGACAGAACGTCTGCAAACCTTTAAAGCTCAACAGAAAGAAATGCAATGAAATGCAACTGCACAGGAAAGCTAAATGCAACGACCTTCGCTTTGCCAAAGAGCAATACGCCGCCTTAAATCCCAAATCTTACGAAAATTCAGGTATAACACGAACAAAAGGCTGATGACTTCTGCTTTCTGAGTCTCTCTTCTTCGTCAAAAATTAAAACTAGATCAGCAAACAGAAGCGCACATGGGCGTCGACTGACTCTTTTCCAGGGGAGGGGGGCGAGCGCATGTGGAAGTTTGCATTCAAAGAACATTAATTCATGATTTTGCTGTCAAAAGTTATAGTATCTGTTGTGGATAACCGTATTAATTTGTGCTAAATAAAAATTGCTCTTTACATCAAAATTAAAATAATAATCTAATGGTCAGTAACTGATTGTACATGAGTGTATTAGTTTCCAAGGGGGGCCGCGGCCTCCTTGGCCCCCTTCACGACGTCGATGGAAGGGCATTTGTTGCTCTTCTTTGTTCTAACTTAATCCCTTCATCTTAAAGACAGTAAAATACATATGGCTTCTGCTGCAGCCACCGCCGCTGCCACTGCTACGTTTTATGTACATACAATACACCAATCTACAATTACTACAATTATGACCATAAGTATAACAGAAACTTAAGTCCCCCCCTCGTCAGAAAGTATAATTCGAACACTGGTCTAAGGCTTTGTGAACACCCTACATCCCCAATTAAAGATAAAGAAAACGAACACACGGCCCATGCTGGAATAACATTGTAGATATACAACACTATTATGATACTCCACTAATAACGTAATCTACGATAAAATTACATTATTTTACAACCTTAGATAAGGAATTTCTATGGCTTTGTTCACTGTGGTCATCTATGAAAATGGTTAACATTTATAACCAAAATCATATATATCTAGCTGTTTAAAGTATAAAAAATATGCTCAACGTATACTTTAATGAAACAAATAAGATGTATTACATACACATGATTTTCTTTGCTCACTCTTGTACAAGATATTCTTACAAAGGCGTATTCTTCTATCTGCTTCATGTAATAAACTTTCAATACACATTATAATGAAGGGTTCATTAGGCAAAATGAATGAATGAAAAATGTTTATTTGGGCATGTTTACAACATGCCCGGGCTGTTTAGGGAAATCCCTCTTCAGCTTAGTGTGGTATTTGTTTCGTTTTCGGGTTGGGATTTCCCTCGGCTTTGGTGCGTATTTGTGTTAATTGTGTTTTTGTTGACATTGTGTAGTGTAGTGTGTAGTAATTTGTGTATTTTGTGTATCTGTGTCAGTTCCCGTGTTCCACATCCATGGCTCCATTTATGTGCTTCTGCCCAAAGAAGATCCTATGCTTTGTTGCTTGTTTTTGTTTTATTTTGATGTTGCTGCTTGGCTCATAGGTATTTTTTTTTTTTTTGTATGTATAGTGTATTTTTGTATGTTAGGGGTTTTTAGTGTATGTTTGTGTTTATTGTGTGTCTAAATGTTTTGAAAGTGTTGTAGATGGTCTCGTAATTTCTGTTCTTCTTGTTCTTGATATTTATCGTATACATGTATGAGTGTGATAAGGGGAGGGTTTTTGTCTGTTGGTCAAACCTTTAAATAATACAGGGCCTTCTTCTCTCCCCCTCCCCTCTATTCTCTCTCTCTCTCTCTCTCTCTCTTCGTTTATTACATTATGAAAAGGCAATTATTATCATTTAGTAAAGACCGCATTGTAATTATAACTTAAATGTTGAAAACATTTTAAAAAGGTGCGTAGTTGAAAGCTTTTAACAAAATAACAATTACGCGATTGTGTGGCACAGCTTTGTTGTTCCCTCCTCCTATGCATCACTTTCTTTCCTGCCTTAAATATTACAGACTGCGAGAACTTTGTTTTTAATTAAAACGGCCTACGTTGACTATTCCATCTCAGAAAGCAAGGTAAGTAGAGTAAGACGCAGAACACTCTATTAATAAGATATAAAAAAATTATTTTGTTCTTTAACGACGCTGTCAATTGCCGGGATCACATCAGCGTCGCCGGTGTGCCGGAATTTTGTCCCGCAGGAGTTCTTTAACATGCCAGTAAATCTACTGACATGAAGCTGTCGTTTTTAAGCACACTTAAAAACCATCGGTCTGGGCCGGATTTGAACCCGCGACCTTGGGATCAGTAGGCCAGCGTAAGAGATAGATAATACGAATGCGACGGGAATTGATTTACATTGTAAGATGTGATCTGCCCTTCTGAATAACAGTTTTGGCAGTTAACGAAAAAGTCAGGCTGCGGCGCAAAGTGCAGTGACTCGATTCGCCCCGTCACCTGTCTCTCTCGTTTGCCACACAGACAGCTCTATAGGAAGAGGGAATGCGGGGGAACAGCGGGAATAGGGAAGCAGTACTGCCTTCGTGATGAGTGGAAGCGGGAAAGACCCCCTAGCCATTTATTGTGTACAGTATTGCCAGAATACCTGTGTTACTGCATGCTGTGAATTACGTGAACAAAATTAAACTATTAGCTAAAGTAGGTTGGTGTTCTGTGTGGAATAGTATCTGTAATATGTCGTTTCAAATTCTTACATTTAAAGAATTTGGGATCATTCCGTTTAGATTAAAACAATTACATCTAACTTGTAAATTTGTGGTTAAGTTGGGCTACTGCTTGGAAGATAAGCTTGTGGAGTCTCTGGATCAATTGTATGCATTCAATAATAGTAACATTTTAAATTACTCCAAGGAAAATTTCAACGTCATGTACATATGGATTCTATACAGAAACATGGTAAAGAAAAACGGTACTCCTAGACATCCTACATACTGTGTTCACTGGAATATACTTCATTTTCAGTTAGATGTTGATACCAATACTTTCATAAAAAATGTACACATTCCGGTACAATTATACACAGAATTTACAGATACTTATCCGGTTAACACATGGGAATATTTTTTCACTGATGGATCCAAAAATAGAGAAGGTGATGTTGGTGCAGCAGTATATTTAAGCAAATCCAAAGACCATATTACAGTTAAAATGAGTGATGAATTTACAATATATTCGGCTGAACTTATTGCTATTAGAACTGCAATAAATTATATCACTACAAATAAGATAAAAATGAGCATAATTTTATCGGACTCCCTAAGTGTTTTGAATAAATTAAAAAATTTTGGACTTGCATGTAATCAGAATTTAATTGAAATGGAAATAAAATTAAAAGTGTATTATGCCTATCAAGAAAATTGTCAAATTAAGTTTGTATGGGTTCCCGGTCACAAAAACATAGAAGGTAATATGAAAGCAGACATATTGGCCAAACAAGCAAGAAAGATAGAAGAAAAAATAAATGTACAATTACCACCTAAAGATATCTTGCATCATATGAAAAGTAAAACAACTTCACAATGGTTAAAGGAACATCCTGAAGACCATTGGATTAACAACAAACAATATAATCCTTGGTTCAAAAATATACACTATCCTAGACAAGACTTGTGTAACATAATCAAAATGAGGCTAAATATTGCATTAACACCTGCATTTTTGTTTAAGAGGAAGAAGAAAGACTCTCCCTACTGCAGTTGTGGTGAATATGGAAATTTAGAACATATATTATTAGGTTGCAACTTATATAAAAATGAAATTAGTGAGTTTTTGAGTTCTATTTATAATTTGGGCATACCGGGACCTATTAAAATAACAAATTTATTAAATTATAATCTAAAATTAGTATTCAATAAAATTATTAAACATATTAGGAAATGTAAAATTAAACTCTAAAAAGTATAGTACTCCAAAAAGCAGCTCATTTAAAATATTAAAGGATGCTAAATTGACAAATTAGTCATTTAGTATAAACATTGGAGGAGGACGCTAAATGAATAAGTACTGGTATTCAAGAGCGTCGTAAAATAAGAAGAAGAAGAAGAAGAAGAAGAAGAAGAAGAAGAAGAAGAAGAAGAAGAAGAAGAAGAAGAAGAAGAAGAAGAAGAAGAAGAAGAAGAAGAAGAAGAAGAAGAAGAAGAAGAAGAAGAAGAAGAAGAAGAAGAAGAAGAAGAAGAAGAAGAAGAAGAATGTCGTTTCAAATATGGTAGAACTGTCGTATAGATCTGTAGAATTAATAATTTCCTCTGGTATCTATTGATCACAGATTATAATTTTCACTAGGGATTCCCCGATTTATCTGTGCATTTATAAAAGACATCCAATGACAGTACTACTGAACGGAAGGCGGAAAACGTTGGAAAAGTGGTTGTTGGCGGTTATCAAACCAAATGCCAGAAGATTTTAAACATTTTTGAACTGCGTCAAGGTGAGATGCACAGATTATAGATGTAAGATGTTATATAAGCTTATAGTTTGATGTTACATTTGGTACATTGTCCACTTTTAGGTTAGGGTAAAGATATGCAGGTTAAACAAAGAACGGGTTTTATTAGAAGCATTTGAAGAATAAGGAACAGTAATGGGCAAAACTTCGGAATGTGGGTCCTGTCTTAAAAACTGAATACGTACTAGAATGTGAACAAAACTTACCTGAATAGCTTCAGAGTTAATGTGACCACTTTCAAAGGATTTGGCATTGAGAATTATTCACTGGCTATGTCGTACATTATTTTAAACTAAATCCCATTCTCCGTAGTATTTGCCACAAAGTTTTCTGACCACGAAATTAAAGCATATGTTTAATATACTTTAGAATGTCCTCAGAGGTCTTCTTCATTCTGGATGACTTTTGCATAACTGGTAAACTGTAAGAGATAGACAAAATCTTAGTGCACAAGAAATGTAGGTCTCATTAAAACATTCAGATTATGTAATGCTCTTTTTGTGGGATAGGCTATATCAGAGAAATTCATTGTTATTTGTCAATTTTGCAATACTCATACTTTTCTTAATCCGTAATCACACGCAGGGTTTAAATATACCCCACTATAACTTTGATACATTGGTATAGTGTTACATAAATTTTGAAACAATGGCCTTCCGTGTACCTTTCAGTCAACAGTTCCTTCTTATAATAATGTGTAGTTTAAGCAGTTTCACACATCTTGCACAGTAAATATCTGGTGTCTGGGTAAAAAATAACCCCACACATGTGCTAATGTAATTACATGGAAAAATGGATTACAGATTCAAGCAAAACAAAGACACAGGATCCTATCTAGATGGAAGTGCAACTGAGTACAGGACAAATAAAAAGTCTGAGTACAAAAATGACCACATTTCAGAGAGACAGGATACAGAGCAAGAGATGTGACAGTGGTGATATTGAAGAATTTAAGAAAAATATTTTGTTGTTTAATGCCAATTGCCAGGATCACATCAGCGTCACTTAAGTGCCAGAATTTCATCCTGCAGGAGTTCTTTTACATGCCGGTAAATCTACTGACATGGGGCTGTCGTTTTTAAGCACACTAAAAAACCATCAGTTTGGGCCACATTTGAACCTGCAACCTTGGCATCAGTTGGCATCTTGCGGAAAAAGTCTGCACCTTCAAAGAATGTTAGGACAAGATCATGCAATATTATGTCATCTGCCAGGCTGTAAAGTTCCAGTTCGTAAAGTAAAATCAGCTTTGGAATATATATATATATATATTCTACATTCTGTCTTAGCAATACCAAAAATTATTTTAATTATTTTACTATTTAACGCACTGGAAAATCCAAATTTCAAAGGGTTTTTTAGAAAAGTATTGCCACAGAAATATTCTATCAGAGCCCACCATCTGAAAAAATTATGTTGATAGTACATATGTAGAGAGTCTGGGAAGAATTCGTTCAGACATAGCCAAATCACATATCTGGGATCCATTGATGAAACTGCAGATAGTATGGAGCGCTACATAGCACATTTGTTTGGAAGCTGAATTCTGATGCTCTCATAGTAGCTCATTTGATTTGTTGCGGACAACTGGCCAGAACCAACTCTCAGACAATAGCAAAATTCGTTAATGATGGTCTCAAGGCATTGTACCCAAACAATCGTGACGATGAGAATAAAGTACTACTTGTATACACTGATGCAGCAGCATACATGATTGCTGCAATGCAGTTGCTAAAAGCTTTTTACCCTTGTTCCACACATATTACTTTTCTTGCAGATGGGTTAATCGTGTACAGAGCATCTCAGATAACAGTACCCAAATGTCAATAAATTGGGTATTGTTTAGTTTAGCTTACACGATGACTTGGTCAGAATTTTGGCAAAGTCCTCCTCGGCAGTGTGTACGAATGGTCACGAAATTTGCCGAAGTTGCTGTGTGAATGCAGCGCTGCCAACAGCAGAATGTCCCTAGGAGTTTGTTGCCAATAGTAAGTTTGAATGTTTTTGCGTGAGTCGGCAGTATGCTGTTGACCTTCTTAGAAGCAACTAGTGCAATGGCTAGGTTTATCAGTATATTGAATTTGGCACCTCTGTGCTTAAATGAAGAGGCATGCATGCAGTTCCTGTATGACGAGGACCTGTTGAGGACTCGAATGCTATGCAGGGAATGTGATGCCGTGCTACACCACTCGAGAAAAAAAAAAAAGAAATAATAATAATAAATAAATAAAAAATAAATTAAATAAATAAAAAAGAACGATAATTAATAAAAATAATATAAATATAATAATATAAAATATAATATATATAATATAATAATATTAAATAATAATACAATAAAATAATATAATATAAAATAAATAAAAAAGAATGATAAGAACGATAAATAATAAAAATAATATAAATATAATAATATAATAAATATTATATATATATATATATATATATATAATATAAATCTAATAACATTAAAAATAATAATATAAAATAAAATAAATAAACAAAAAAGAACGATAAATAGTAAACATAATAAAAATATAATAATATTAATGTACTATAATATAAATATAATAAATATAAGTATAATATGTAGTATTATATATAAATAATAATATATAATATAAATGTAATCATCATCATCATCGTCGTCATCATCATGAGGTTCCTGAGAACCTTCAGCTAGCTTTGGGTGATCAACAATATCACAAGAAAATCATCAAGGCATGCAAAGTTAATGTTTAAATTCAATGTAAACTTTATGATTTGTTTTTTTGTTTCCTCCTAATAAATAAATAAATTTTAAAAAATAATAATATAATAAAATAATATAATAATAAAGAATGAGCTAGCGTATCGTGGACCCAGTAACAAGGCAATAAGGATAATGTACACAATAATTCGAATGTACAGAATCCACAACAATAGCTACGCGATAGTGGTGTATGTCTGTGGCGGCAACGACGCGAGTGCTTTTGTGTTTAATGTGTTGGCAACGAAAACTAGTGTAGTGTAAAAAGCAATGTTGGCAGATGTGAAAATCGTCTGCTAGTCATGCAGTGAAATCTAGTGGGCGATTGTGAAACTACTGTCGGCACATGCGCAGTAAGTAAGTTCGGACTTAGACTCTGGCTGGCAAGTGGCAAGTAAGCTAATCTAAACTTGAGCCAATAAATTAATTTCTACAGTAAAACAAAATGTTCATCAAGGCACCAAGAAGGGTTCACTTTGAGAAACTGCCGAATGTCTCTCTGCCACCCGAGCCTGTACTTACTCACTGGGTGATGTGGTTAAAAGCTGCAGAATACTACAACAATCTAATATACATGCTTAGGCCTTCACTGCTAGCGCTAGTCCAATAGAACTTGGTTTCCAGACTTGTAGGCTATGGTCCAGTTGATGAATAAGTATCTGATGTTTCGTCCAAGACTGCGACACTGAGAGAGAAAGTGACTTCAGAGAGAGTGACTCCTGGCTGGTTAACAACTAGGGGGCATTTGATGGAGTGCCTGACCATTGACTGGACGATGGCCCACAAGCCCGGAAACTACGTTCTGTTGGACTACAACGATCACTTCAATGAAGTGAAAGACGTTTTAAGCCTAGAAGATGACTTTGCATGTATCGTGTCTGCAAAGGAAGTGATGGCATATTCTGGTATTCAGAGGGATCTAGCATTTTTAAAGTCACATTTCACCTTTCTTGCACATGTTATTGCATCACTGGAAGCAGCAGGATAACCAGTTTGAGCAAATGGAAATATTTAATGATATGCAAGAAAGGATAGGAACTGTTCCTGGTGCTGTCTGAGATAAACTGGAGAAGATTCTCCAGAGAAATGTAGGACTGCTGGACCTGTGTAGTGCTTCAGATACCCTAGCAGGAAAAAATACTTATGTACAATGTAACATTCCTGTTCATCTAGTGTCAAAGTTGAAATATGCATATGTTGCTTTGATGGAATTGGAACGTTCATTTTCTGCATACAAATTAGTGTTGAGTGGCAGATGGCATTATTTCATAGTTGAAAACTTAGAAACCTTATTAGTAGGTAATTTATTGTGAAGCCAATTACGGACATTAATGGACAAAGTTTGGTAAAAAATTGTTAATTGTATTGACTAGAGTGCTGCATTTATGTGGAAAGCTTCTTTATAACATATCATTGCTTAATTAGTTAGATTTTGTTTTTGTTGTAGCTGAATAGTGTAGGTATCAGTGAATAAGGATGTTATATGATCAAACTCTAAAAAAAAATCACAAATCTGATTTTAACGACCTAAAAATCTGAAAGTCAAGTTATAAGTCACAGCAACAGCCATGAGCAGCCAAAATTCTAAACATATGTGTGCATATATAAAACTGAAATAAAACAATAGAAGGTAGATTAAGCTATGAACGTAACACATGAGAGTTCTTCATTTTTGTGTTGAAGTACGTTTGTTGCCATGTTTATGCAAATCATTTTAAAGATTCTCTTTATAGATCTGGCCAAAAAAATACTTTTTAGCTGAAAACATGCCCTTATTAAAAGAAAATTACCAAAAAATGAAAATTCAAATAATAACTGAAAATTAATTATGCTAATGGCTAGCGCCTCATTTAAGAATGTTAAAAGAAATGGCTTTGCAGTAACATGTGAGGCTCACATTCAGGAAGTTAGGGGTTTGATTCCTGTGGCCAATCTTCCGGACCCATGGGCTTTGTTTGGAGGTTTTCCTGGGTCACTAGGCAAATACTGGGAAGGATAATTATGTCACCCAAATTTTTTGTCCTTCCATTTCATTTCATTCATTGTTCATCTCATTGGTTCTTTCAGGGCTGCAAGTGTCAGCAAAGGCGTTAGGTGCAATTTAGTAGGGATGATATGCGCAAAGGAACTTTTTCCTTCCCTTATTGTTAGTGAGATCCTGGTAGTGGGCTGTTGGACTCCACTGGGATTCCCGTGGTAGGCCCCGGAAGATCTAAAGACCTAAAGGTGTCACCAAACTTGGTAAATCATAGGGACCTCTGTAAATGTTTGTACTGCTAGTCTGGATCTGGATCCAGTGTCTCCTCTCACCTCATCCTTCCTACCAGGGGTACTCTCTTTGGGGCATAAGTTCAATAAGCCTAGCTTCAGTGCTGAACCCCCTCTGTATCTCTCCTATTCCTATTATTCATAAGTATGTTAGTCTGTTATGCAAGCTGATTTAATGTTTTCTTTAAAAAATGTCATAAAAAGGGCAGAAATGGTCAGTCTATAAGAAAAGACAGACCATAGACACAGTGTCAGCTGTGGGAAAGAATTATACTCAGCACCAATTAATAAGGGGATTGACAGATATTAACCACATGGAGGAAAGCTATAAATGAATGAGAGGGGATGGATATGTCAGTGGTTGTCATAGCAACGAAAAGAAGAACCAATTAGAGCTATGGCATTTCCATAGCAACGCTACACGCAAGGACCCTGTTGCTGGAATGTAACACGTGATTATCATGTGGCTGATGAGGAACCCAACAGTAACATAACTATACTCCATCCGGCCTTAGATCTGCACCTTGCATCCCTCCGCGACAACCTGGTGTTCCTATCACCTGGGACTAACACAAACACCACGTGAACTCATACCTCTTGTTTATGTTGTAGCAGAATGATGTTTACTCGGGAGTTTTAGGAATAGCACTGCTGTCGCATTACATTCAAGTAGTCTTTACCAGGGTTATCATACATCTTGAAAACTTACAGATAATTGCTGATATTTAAGGTACTATATTTTATTATGTTGTTGTTGTTAGCTAATGCTGGATTTCTGACAATGAAGTCATTAATCCTCTTGCTCTCCAATATTTTTCACTGATGGATGGGGCATTAGAAGTGGCCGGGCATATTTGAAGGTGGTCTCGATCCATTTCCTCTTGCAGATCACATAGAGGACAGAGTGGTGAAGAATATATCCCAATTCTGTTTAAATGTTTTGCCAATCATGTCCTGTAATCAACCTGAAGGTTGCAACTGCTGTTTTTCGAGGATACTCAGGAATTACTGTTTGAATGTTTGGTAGTTCCCATCTTTTATTTTTTGATTTTTCATAGTAATATTTTTCAATAATTTTTTTGAATTCAGAGTTGACTAATCTTTTAGCTGCATAAAATGGTAGATTAACTATTGATTTCTGCACATTGCCGGTACCCTTTTTTTGCAAGAAAATCAGCTTTCTCATTACCACTCAGTCCACAGTGAGCTGGTATCCATTGGAAGACTAGGAGTTTTTGAAGTGCTGTTAGATGGGTAAGGATTTTCCAACATTCTATAATTGTTTGGTTTTTTGGTGACAACTTGGAAGTAATTGCTATAATTGCTGCCCTGGAATCTGAGAGAATAACTGTTTGCTGAAAATGTGAAATTCTGTACAAAAGATTTTATAGGGCCATTCGAATTTCTTCAATTTCTCCATCAAAGTTTGTAGTTCCATAACTTAAAGATTTGTAATAGGAAAAGAGGTGACATGTGACTCCTTATTATGTGGTTTGGTTTCGGCGTATCGTGGGTTAGTTGTTGATGCCTTGTGTTTACATCAAGTGCGGATCTAAGGGTGGAGCGATTATACTTGTGTTATGTTTTGCTATCGCTGTATATAAACAAATAATGCCTTCCTATAACCCAAGCTTGCAGTTAGAGATTGCCTGTGTGCTGACAAGTTCGTTAGCATCATTCTATGTATATGATTATTTGCTTTGTGTTTATGTGGTCTTGAGTCTATATACCTGCGTGTTTTGCAAACTTTTGTAATTGCACTGACTCTTTTTAATGAGTATTTAACAAGGTTGAAAAGCAGAGATAAAGATAGTGGTGCTAAACAAAAAATTGAGCATACTCGTGAACCAATTAAAGGACAGGTGCAGGAAATAATATGCTCTGTAAGAGAATATTTCCAAGAAGAGAAATTGATGAGGGGCCTCTTATTCCAGTCTCTAATGTACTTGATATGACCTCATGTGCTGTAGGAATCGGTAAGAATAATAGCGATTCGGATATCAGTGGCCCTTTTCCATTAGAATGAGCATCATCATTTCACAGGTACGTTTCTTTTGTTAACACAAATCTTTATAGTGATTATACTTGCATGTTCTATCCCTTGAATGTAGATTCAGCATTTTACTATTGTCTTGACATGCGAATATAAATAATATGCACTCCATCATTCCAGGCAGAATCCATCTTCTCGTACACATAATCATACCCTGCTCTCCATGTGGTTGTGATAAGCAGGAGTATCACCTCTCTCTCACCTTGAACTTTCAATCCTTTTCTTGATTGGTGCTGATTTTAACGGCCAAGCAGCACATATTGTTTACTCCGATAGCTCATATATAACCATTATCTGCATGCTTTGATGGTACTAATGCTTACTGTTATAATAAGATATGTTCAAATCTACAAAAAAATCGTATAACTCAGGACATAAGCAGTTTTGGGTCAATATAATACAGATCTCCTCCTTTTTACTCTTTGTATGGGATCCATTACCGAAATGGTTTTATCTTATCCAATGATGCTTTTCAAATAAAAATTTCTTTTAATTTAACTTTAAATTGTTTGCACAGATATATGTCTCTCTTCCTTAAGTAGTGAAATTTAAAATTACATTTAATGTTTTAAATTATTCAAAATTTTCTTCTACAGATGGTACAACGACTTGAAGCTCTGGCACTACACCAATACATAAAGCTCATAAAGCAGCTTGTTCTAATGAAGGAAGATGAAATTCAAAGAGAGGCATCAAAGACCACTGTCCAGAAGATATGCTCTAATTTTGGCGAGGTGAAAGGATTGGCAGCCGTCATGGTCAGGGCTATTTATTTGCACACTAAGGCTGTCTTACAATGGGAAACTATGAGAAAGGTATTAGAAAATTCTCTCCGTCATGTTGAAGCCATAAAGCAGAAATACTGCTCCTTAGAAAAAGGAAATACTGGAACTTTGAAAGAAAGCACTATAAATTCAAAAGAAAAAGTTAAGTTGGAAGAGATCACATTAGTTATCGAAGATAACAATAGTGAAATGGATCTGAGTGTTTCTCCTAAATGCAATAAATATATACATGTTATGAACATGTTTGTGTCGCAAATGTTGGCAGGAGGGAATGAAACAGTTGATCCTGCTGAGAGGATGTTGATGTCTCTTTCCCTAAGTAACATAAAGGAGGCTTGTGCACTTATTAACTCACAGGCTAAGGAGATCTTAAGTAACAGCAATGCTTCAAGAACTCTTTCTCTTAAAAATGACATGCTGAGAACTATAGAAGAGCTTGAAAGCATAACAAGTGAAATCAAATCAATACAAGTAATTCAAATGACAATTAAGAAATATTTGGACACAGGCCCATACAAAACCTGGGAAGAAGTGCAGGTTGACTTCCTACGATATTTAGTCCAGCAACCAGCACTTCATTTATTTGCAAATGAACTTTCTGAATCCCTGATCTCTTTCTACATTAATACAAGTCTTCACATCACTTCATCAAAAAGGCAGAAAATGATGATAGAAGCCTGCTTACACCCAGCAATAACTAAACTGAATGCAACCGAAATACCTGTAGATATTTTATTGGAGCTGCTACCCAAGCTCAAAGATTTGAATACATTGAAAGTAACTACAAAAATCACTGGAAGACATATATTTGAAGAATATGCACAGTTATTTGCTTGCATGTTACGTTATTGTTCTAAACTAAAATGTTTATGTGTAACATTTCAGTTTTGTCCAAACAATACAGCAAAACCACAAAGGCCGTTGGATGTTGTGTTAGCACGTTATCTTCCCAGGACACTGATTTCAGTGAGTTTTTATGATGGAGAGGGATTAAATGTAAAATTCCTTGACAAAATGGCAGCATCAGAAGAGTTCAAATCCCTTAATAGACTCACTCTGAGTTATATAAGTTCCAATTATCCACTGCACGAGGGTTTCAGGAATCTTATCGCTGTTGCAGTACTTAAAACAACATTTAGAGGAAGTGAGCTCTTTAGCAATATTGGTGCCCAGCTTAAAGAATTGAATCTCACTAGCGTTGCCAGTATTCAAATTAGAATACTGGCAGAGTGCTGTCCATTTTTGGAGACTCTTTTATTAAAGTACTGCACATTTTCCTCATCGTTTCATACGGAACTTCTTCCAACTTTCAGGTCACTAAAGGAAATTACTTTTATAGCATCATCATACTTTCTTAGACAAGAGTCTGATATCTGTATTTGGTGCATTCTGCAAAACAGTCCTGCAATTGAGAAATTGGTGGTAGTTATTTTTGCTACTAGATTTGAGACCTGCTTCCAGCAGCTTGAGAAAACCAATGTAATGAGGTATCTTGAAGAATTTGAGCTATATAATCGTCATAGAAATATGTTCAAAGGACTGGTCAAAAAAGACTTTGCTGTGAAGATGATAAATAAGTTTCCCACTCTCAGTTTTATTGGTGGTATAGAACATGCAACAACACAAGGAATCTTAAGTGAAATTTACCCAGACAAAACATTTGTGTGCTTACATGAAAAAACAGTACATCTTCATGAACCAAATTTTGAGATGTTTTTTTTGGATGATAGTGACATTTCTGAAGATGTGGATGACCTTTTCTAGTTTAGATAATTAAAATGGTGTTTTATTTCTAAAACTAATAATTTATACTGTCCAGAATACTAATGAATAGCAGACTCATGTCTTCTGTTGTTACGGTGCAATAAAGTGTTCAGCCATCTTAGGACTGAGACATAGAACATTCTTTGTTAAAGTAAAAGTGCTAATGTTTAACCCATATTTGAGTATTTTCCAGGTCAGATCTCTAAAAATATATTTGTAAGGTAACAAAGAGCAAAGAACTCAAGAACCGGCTTCACAGTGTTTTGTGTGTCTGCATCCCGGCACTCGTTTGCCATCTACCGCTATCATAGAAAGGCACAGATGAAACCACATTTTTAAAACTACTTTTAAAAGCTTTACTTACCAATTTTATGAAAGGAGATGCTGAAACTGGCCACCTTCATTGTCCATACATTTTTGGGACCACTTTAGGAAACTATCCATCACTCGCCATATGGTACTTCATATGCTGAAATGCTTAAGAAGATGAAAACAGATGTTCCACCAGATGGGATTTCGGTGGAAAGAGTTACTAAATCGAGTGATGGCACCGTGCATATTAAAATCAAAGGTCCAGAGGTGGGAAGACGACAGGCCTTCTGGGAACAGCTTACTACGAAGATGAACAACCTGGCTAAGGTCAATCTACAGACAGTGACACAGGCAGTAATGGTATTAGATATTGATGAGCTTGTCGATGAAACTGGCGAAGTGATTGCCGCTACGCTTGGTAAAACCTTGGGAGACATCTCAGTTAAATTGGTGAATAAGCCCAATAGCAATGGTGTTCAATATGCATTTGTCATTATCGATAAGGTTTTGGCCCAGCGGTTGCTGGCGCAACACTGAATAGGTTGAGGTTGGGAGAGATGGAGGGTGCATGAAACCACCCGTCTTCCCAGATGCTATAATTTACAAAAATTAAAGGCATATGGAAGCGGGCCGTACTGCAGACTCCAGCGAATTCTAAGCTTCCCCTTCTACCAGCACTGCTGAATGTGGTACACGCACCTTATGTACAGAACCTCTACCGGTACATGCACTATGCTTGGCAACAGCGCTCCGCTTGAACATTGGCCAGCATTTACATGCCTTTAACTTTTGCAAGCAATATAACCCCTTGTGATTTTTTTCTCTGGGGTAACATAGAACTAAGTGTACAGGACAAACCTACAAATCCTGGAATAATTAAAACAAAATATCTGCCATGAAATAGCCTGCATTTCTCAACATGTACTATGGAGAGTGATAGCTTCCTAAATAGAGGTGCCAAAAATGTATGGACGACAACAACAATGGCCAGTTTCAGCATCTCCTTTCATAAAGTTTGTAAATAAAGCCTTTAAAAGTAGTTTTACAAATGTATGGTTTCATCTGCACCTTTCTATGATAGTAGAAGATGAAACGGTACATATTAGTATGTATATTGTACATTAGGTTAGAACATAATTTGTATATAGATAAATATTTTAGGATAATAATTGTTTAAATATTGTTACTGATAAGCAGTTACACTTGGAAACTTGTACAATGTAAATAGCAACCAAGCGGTCTTCAAACGCCTCATTCAGGTATTGAAAGGAAACAAACAGGATGCGGGGCATTTGTCACCCCTCACTGCTCAGGTATTTCTAAGGGAGGCATACTGACCGTAGCAAGGGGAGATACCGTTATGAACAAAGTGGAGGACCACAAAAGGGTCGGTGCAGTGCACTCTCTGGAGCAGAAAGACTCAACTACTTGAATGAGACGGGTGTAGCTGTGAGGGAGCTGGTATATGATAAAGTGAATAAAGTCAATGTCCGAATGCTAAGAAACACTTATTAATCCACCTGCATAACCACCCCTGAAGAAGAGTCAACAGCCAAGGGCAACGGAGACATCTTGGCAGCACATATTCCTTCCTTCGCAACACACAAGACAACCCTTTCAAAGACGGCAATGAGCGCTGAGGATGCAAACAGGTAAAACACTGCGCAGCTGGTTCGTAAGCTTTTTGCTCTCTCTGTATATTTCAGATGAATGCATTGCAAGCACTTCAATGTTCAAACTAAAGTATTTGCTGTGGTTGTCAGTTTGAATTGTGATATTTCTTTATAATGTAAAAGGGATGCACAGAAAGTGAAATCAAATACTGAGTGGTGTACAGCTATGGCCATTTTAGTTTGAGCTTAAAAAGAGTAAAACTTAATTCTAAAATAAGAACAAATTAGAAACTAAAAAATTTCACTTATCTTAGTATGTTGATATTCTTTTTCTATTTTTCTAATAGAAAAAGAATATCAACATACTAAGATAAGTGAAATTTTTTAGTTTCTAATTTGTTCTTATTTTAGAATCTTGTTGCTTCACTGTTAATAGCTTCAATTTTTACTTAATTTAGTAAAACTTAATTTGATATTTTGTAAGTTAAAAGCAAATATTGTTATCCAGCTTGTACGTTTATGAGAAATATGCAAAAATACATTTTTCATTAGCACAAGGTCAGATACTGAGCATTGCTGTGTCTTTGTTTTTTAGGACAATAATGTTGCTTTAAGAGGCTTGACCCATTCATGTTTTATGAGTTGTGGTTAGTAATGGCATTTAAACTGCATAATGAGCACAGCTTGCAAGTGTGTGCAGATCAGTAAAACTATGTATATTTGCATTTTTAACTATCAAAGATCTCCATATCTCTTTAGAAACCAATGAACAGAAAAATTATTGCTGTCGATACTGAGAACAAATAAGAAGTATATGTTTTCTGATGTATCTCGTAATAAAGTGAAACATGATATGCAGTGAATCCGCTGTATGTTGAAAATATGACAGAATAACATGATTATTATTTATTTATGCCAACAAACTTACTGTTGGTGTTTTTAAACACACAAGCCATGTGTGGGCAAAGTTTGAGAGGTAGAACTGGAACTTAAAAATTCTATGCCACAACTGGGATTTGAACCACAGACCTTCCACTTACCAGGTGGCTGCTCTAACCATTGAGCTATTGTGACAAACTGCCAAAATGGCATTAAATTCTCAAACCAGTTCGTATTTCTCCTGGTAAACCACAAAGGCAGTCTCACATCAGAGACAAATTACCCCAATGGGGACTTACTATTGTAAGTACTTTATGTCCCAGGATTAAATAACTTTCAGATGGTAATTATTATTTATTTATGCCAACAAACTTACTGTTGGTGTTTTTAAACACACAAGCCGTGTGTGGGCAAAGTTTGAGAGGTAGAACTGGAACTTAATAATTGAATGCCACAACTGAGATTTGAACCACAGACCTTCCGCTTACCAGGCGGCTGCTCTAACCATTGAGCTATTGTGACAAACTGCCAGAATGGCATTAAATTCTCAAACCAGTTCGTATTTCTCCTGAAATGAACATTGGGTTATATTCGGTGGTATATATCGCAGTTGAAGAAAGTAATGGCGGTGGAACCAAGATGCTGATAGGGGGAGCGAAAGAGTAGGTTAAATAGCATTAAAGTGCGGTCTCTACTTTCCTTCCATTGCCAAAATATTTCTTAGCAACATTTTCTGAAGCATCTGGAGTCACGTTGTGAAACTTGATTCTAAGATACGGTCAACTACAATTATAACAGCCTTTTAAAATCCAACCCATGGTATTTAGCAGGTGAGTCACAGTAGATCCATGAAAATTTATATTTGAACCAGCACATCTTATTCATATCCAAGAGAAATATTGCAGTTTTACATGTGATTCAGTTACATTTATGTAAATGAATACAAAATATTTCCTTTGTTTTAAAGATCAGTGTTATCAAGAACTTGGCATGGACTATTTATTATACACTGTCAAAAAACAAAACAAATAAAAAAAGTCTAAAATTGGCACTTAAGACATAACACAATACAAATATGAGGCTGATTTTCCAAAAAAATATTCTCTACATAAAACATATTCTGTCGTTTGCGTGGAACATTTATGTGCATTCCAACATCCCAGTAGTCAAGATCCTCAATTATCTGGACTAGGTAAAACAAAATCCAGATTAATCAGATGATTAAATTAATACAAACTTTGGGTATGATAGTGAAATTTGGGTCACTGCAAAAGCAGAAGACAAAAGAACTGAGAGCTATCCAGTATCTTTCATTACTTACCTATTATTGCAGGATAAGTATAACATTGCACCAAAGATGATACTAGATTTCACTGAAAATACATATTTCAAGACTCCCAGAAAAAAAAACACAGAAAAAGGTATATGAGCAGCATAACTAAAAAATTAAAGTCAGTTATACATCAAAATTAATACTAAGTTAGCATCTTCCGAGGATGTGACATGAAGATTTTTAAGAAAATCCCCCCATCCCAAACTACTCTTTATATGACAAATGTTGGTCATTTTTTATTCCCTAAAAAATTTCCTAATGATTTTGATTAAAATGCTTACACTTAAGATATGTGCAGACAAATTATATATATTGAATTTACTAGAAATAACTTGAAGTCCTCTTCAATCTGAATGACTTCTGCTCAACTGGTAAACTGTAAGAAATAGACTAAATTTTACTGCACAAAACATGTAATTCTGAGTAGTCACAATTGGGTCGACGGAGAACACATAATTCAGTATAAGGAGACTACTGTTCTTTTGTCTATGCCATACTACCACACCAGAATCCAACTGAAGCCATAGAAATTTATAGACACCACAATAACTTTAGCAGAAAGAAAGAAGCTCTGTTGTTAGCTAATGCTGGATTTCTGACAATGAAATCATTAATCCTCCCGCTCTCCAATATTTTTCACAGATATTGAAGAGACTTAGCAGTAAATGTAACCGCTTTTTAGAGAGCACCATCTTTTTATGTTTTGGCAGTCACATCGCTCTCTCACAAACCCCAGAATGTCTGGAGGACCACACCTGTCGTTGGTTTACGGGTCTCACCGACCTGACCGGGAGAATTATCAAAATAAATTCATCGACCATATCCTCTGGTTACCAATCAGAGGACGTATTACATGCCATGACAGGTCAGCATGATGAGAAAGAAGCTCTAAAACTGAACAAAACCTGGCATCCGATACTTAACCATAAAAAAGAAGTACAAATGCAGAGAAATCGTGGAAACCATTCAGCAATCAGAGCAGAGAAGCCCCGCCCACCTAGCACACACCTCCTGCTCTAGCCGAGCCAATCCCCCGTGAGTGGCCCAGATATAACTGCAGCATCTCCAGCCAGCAATTCTGTTGTAACTGAACCTTCACTGAGAAGACTTAAGACCACACCACCGATTATGTCCACTGCAGGTGTGGATGAAATATCTGGACCTCTAAACTCCAGCAGACCACAGTTTTCAAGCCCAGAAGAAATCTAGCTATAATATGTACCTCTTGTTGCAGTTAACTATTTCCAAGGTATTGCTTATTATTGGTTTGAATTTTCAAATACTAAAAATTTTTCTTTATTGGGAAGTCCATCCTCTCTCCCTTCCTTCCTCCGTCTCATGGTCATGTAGGAACATGGAGTTTCAAAGCCTTCACATAAAGCCGATGCTTAAAAATCCAAGTATATTCCTTGACCTACTGTGTCCTACAATGAAACTTGTAAATATGAATTGAAAGTTTATATGCATTAACAAGAAATAGAATAATATACTTTTGTAAGAACAGTTTTTAGAGGAGTAGCGGAACTCGTGTGAATGCAATAATTTTTTTTGTTTTGTTTTTTTTGTTATTCACCTTTTGCATCCACATTTATTGTTCTGTGAAGCACTGGATAAGTGCAAAAGCTGCATATTACCCAAGTACTTATTAATTGCATTATCTGTACTGCTTCATGCCACCAAACATTACGAAACTAAAATAATACAATATGGATACATTGCAGTCTATAACCCACCTAGTGCAACAGCCCTTTGCAGGCCAAGACTTACTGCCCAGCCACTAGTGTCCTCCCACCTCTGCTCACCACAGGTTTTTTTTGTAGTGTTTAACGCCCACTTTTACTACATACAGCACCACAGGCAGTTCACCACATGTCAGGGGTGCAGAACTGTAGGGTGATACATGGTTTGTGCCCTGACCCTTCCCGGCTGATTATGCAGCCTTTGTGACCTAGGGTTGCAAGTGCAGTTTGCCACAGCAAAGAAAATCCCCAGAGACTGAGATGTGGGGGGAAATTGCCAATTAAACATGGGTGCGACATCCTGACTCATCCTGCTCGTTTATGGCACTAGGACAGGTTTATGAATAGCTTTATTCCTTGTGTAGCATACTTTCTCTGTCACACGCACTTGCTGTCCTTATCGCAATGTTTCTAAACTGATAAGAACGGCAAGTTCCTGTCAGGGACTTCCTTTGAGTTGGCAAACAGTAGCTCCTCAGTTGGTCCCTCCAGGACCTAACAAGGCTGAGTTCACCCCATGGCAGTCCTCCGAGCAGGGGAAAATTCCCCATGCCAGTTCCGGCGATTGAACTCGGGTCCTCATTGCCAGAGGCAGGTGCGCTACCACTGTGCTATGGAGGTGGTTCATTCCAATCTATCCATACTAATGTTATTGAGAGAGGGGAATAAATAAAAATAAATACTAAATAATAATTAATAATGAATAAATAATAATAAATAATCATAAATAAAAAATAATAAATAAATAAAAAAATAATAATAATGATCATAAATTTATGTATCTCTTGGAGACCATTTAAACAATTTTGATCAAGGATTTACCAGCTAGGAATATGAATTTTGGAGCCATAAAAGAACATACATGAAAAGTTGACTTTTACTTATTTTTGGAAATGCCATGGATTAGAAACTGAAATAGGTAGCTAAGGCATGGACTAATGATTCAACCATCCTGTCTGACTGAGGTGTTTTCAGGTTTTCCATAGTCCTCAGAACAGGCATATGCTGTGAAGGCACCCTAGTATTAAGCCAGGAAGTTCTCTTTTCAATTATCTTGCTGCAACACATCTGGTGGATTCGACTAGAATTTTACTAGAGTGAACAGTGGAATTTCCTCCATGGCATTGCCTGTCCACACACTGCGATCCACATACTCAACTTTCTTGCTGGACTTCAAGGTGACTGTTCCTCAACACACTCCTTGTTCCCCAGATTTGGTGGTGGCAAACTTCTTTTTGTTGCTTTGCCTTAAATTACCCCTGGTGGAGGCTTCACTGATGTATCAGTAGCACAGGTCTGATCTCCTGTAACAACAGGTCACAAAACCTGCAGGTTCTGGTGACAAACGTCAATGGAATCTCCAGAAGTTTTCATCCAAGTTTGCTTCTGCTCGCTGTCAGCATGTGTGGTACAAATGTTTTTCAAATGTTTGTGAACAATGGCATGAGTTCTCACATAAACTTCATTAGCTAGGTCGCAGCAAGTACCACTGCTTCATTTCGGTGATTAGCAAGATAGGGGAGCTTGTTGACATATCTTAATGCATGTGTGGGCAGCACATTCTAACCAACGCGTTTTGTATTATATGGGACTATTCACTAAACTAGATAGATACACCTTGTATTTATGCAAAAATTCAGTGCAGTAACTCAAGGTTTAAGGTCTTCTGCCCCTAGTAAAAATGTTTATAGCTATTTATATGAAAATTTATTCTCTATTATTTTATTACCGCTTAGAAAAATATTCATTGCAATTATTGTTAACAGTTGATATGCCTTCTAGAACCCTTGACTTAGAACACTATGTACAGGTTGAGTCACTTAAAAATATCTCTGAAACTAAAAGAAAAATTGAAAAACGACTTTTGCAGGCATAAAAGCAGAGAAGGGACCCATTAAAGTAAACGATGTAGGTCATTAAAACTTTTAAGTAAGTATGATTTTAAATACAAACTTGCTTTTTAAATCTAAAATCTGTACTATTTTTGATGCAATTGATTACAGGAAAAATAATATTAAGAATAGCATTTGTTGCGTTGTAATAGGACAATTACAACCAGAAAAGCTGTAATGAAATTAAATAGAACAGAATCTTGACTGTTATATGACGCTTACAGAGTGAACTTAAGCTTATAAACTGCAGACTGAGGTTACTTAATCTATTAAAATATTGTGACTAAATGACAAAAATCCATTTGGTTACTTTTCTGTCACTTTATTACCTTCTAAAATGTTACCACAAATAGACAGTATTCTTCTCCTCATCAACACAGTCTACAATCTTTCAGGCTTCACAACTGACAATTGTTGTTATCATAACCTTGCTCAGTCCTTTCACTTCCTCTGTCTCTCATGTCCTAATTACAATGCTCCAATCACTCACGACACTCACTGACACACTGACCAACTTGTATATCCATAACTCAACTCTAAAACTCCTCAATTGTTCTTCTCAAGCCTCCTTATATACTGGGGATGATGTCACTGATTCCACACTCACTGGTAATGACTGCTAGAAGTCTCGAGAACTATCCTGAAATTCCTTTCTTTCCTGCCACTTTGATTGTTTGCAGTCACATACACACAGAAGATGCATGAGGCAGCCTGACCTTTAATGTCTTTGGCCACTTGCTGGCCCAGCATTGGCATGAAGCAGCCCAGCCCTGTCTGTCCCCCACCAAGCGCCGAGTCTGACATCACAATACAGTGGGATGTACTAAAACATGAACCTTTTTGTTTTTTAAATGTATATGTAACGAATGTATCTATTTAGCGCTTGCAAAGACTAACACTTTTAAAACCTTAATTGCTTGTATATGTTGTTGTTGTTTTCTAGTGCCTTGCATCTGGCAATGAAGCCATTAGCATTCGTGCTTTCCAATACTTTTGAACTGTAGTTTCTTCTGATCTTAATGCTTCACAGGTCTTCAAGTGGTCTTCATTCATTTCTGCTGGATCGTTACACAGGACACATATCGGTGAGGCTGAGATACCTATTCTGTAGAGATGACTTGCCAAGCAGTCATGATTTGTCAATAGTCGGAAGGCTGCAACAGCTGTTTTCCTTGGTCTCTGGGGGATTATATCTGGATTGGAAAGTAGTGTAATCCATTTTTTATCTTTGGCATTTGTTTCTATTTCTTGTAGGTATGAATGACAAAAATTTTTAATGATCAAGCGTTTTATTGAGGAATATGAGAAATTGAATTTAGACTTTTGTGTTATTGTTGTGGCTTTCTTTGCAAGTGAGTCTGCAGCTTCGTTCCCCATGACTCCACAGTGTGCTGGAATCCATTGGAGATGAACAGTCTTATTAACTTTTTGGAGTTGTGTTAACATTTTGTAGCATTCTCTAATTTTTGTTGACTTCTTTGTAGTATTTGAACATATTCCCTGAATTGCAGCTTTAGAATCTGAAAGAATTACTGCCTTGTTAAATTTATTTAAGGGAAGATTTAATAATTGTCGGAGAGCAATGTATATAGCCTCTATTTCTCCATCATAATTTGTTGTGTCTCTGCCAACAGAATGATAAAAGGAAAAATGTGAACATGTAACTCCAGCTCCAGTAAGGTTTTCCTTCGAGGATCCATCAGTATATATGTGCAGCCATTCTTCTGTGGGATACCTAGTATTGATTGATTTAACAGATGAGGCTCTGGGGACCGAATCACAGCGGTATAACTGTTTCATCTAAAATGGAGGAAATGTCATTTACATATGTGCTGCCCTATCACAGCACAACAGCGTCCCTCAGAGGCACATGAGGGGAAGGTCGGTGGATCTAAATATCATCTATTTAGTCCTCCCGGCTAGGTCCGATGGACCCGTTGACCAACGATAGGTGTGGTCCCCCTTGCAAAATGGCGGTTTAAGTCGGGTGATGTAACTGCCACATTGTAAAACTGGTGCCCGTTAAGAAAACAGTTACATGAAAGCCACATACATGAATATGAGTCCTAAAGATAAACATTCCGAATTGCTTGTATATACATGTATAAAAAATAGATATATTTAGTCCTTACAATAAACATATAAATTTGTGCACCGAGAATTGTGTTGTTCAGCAACATTTCTTTAGTTCATAATATATTTGGTAGAATCTTTTTTTTTTTTTTTTCAACATACTTTTAGTTCAATACATGTTTCTCCAACTATTTTATGCTTTCCAAAAAGTAGCATTTCAGAAGGTCTTCAAAATAGGCATCTGTTTGGGAGATGGTGAATATGGTGGATGTTGTAGTAATTGGAACCTTAATTCCACAATTTTCACCATCAAAACTGCACAGCTGTACAGTGTTGCATTGTCTTGAAGGAAGAGAATCTTTTTCTTTGTCAAATGAAGGCATTTTTTCTTGATTTCTCCATTCAAGCAGTGTAATAACGATGCATAATACTCTCCATTAAATTAAAATTAATTTGATGTTTAACAACGCTGTCAATTGCCAGGATCACATCAGTTTCGCAAATGTGCCGGAAATGCTCTCCATTTATTACAATCTTGTCAGCAGATTTCACTACCTTTGTCTTCCTCAGAGTTGGTTGTTTGCCTTTAAAAACCCACTATTTTGACTGTACTTTTGCCTCTGGAGTGTAGTAGTGTATCCATGTTTCATCCACAGTTATGCATCAATGTAGAAACTCGTCAGGATTCCGATGGAAAAGTGCTAAACCAGCCTCCAAATTGATCATATGATTGCGTTTATTCTCCATTGAGAGCAAATGTGGCACCCATCTTGCCGAGACCTATGTCAGACCTACAGCCATGTTTAAATTCATTTATCCAATAGCAAATTGTAAACGCAAGAGCACATGTGCCACGAACTTCATCCAATTTGGCTTTTATCTCTTTTGGTGTTAAGCCTTCTAAATAGAAGTGTTTAATCACTGCACAAAACTAGGTTTTTTTCATCTTTCTCAATAACCACAAGTTTGTTGATTCAATCATCAATAGCTATGAAACCACATGATGGATAAAGCTAAAACTTTAACTGCCATCTAGTAAGAGACAGTGGTTACTAAATGCAAAATTTTTTCGATGCTACAAGTGTAATTTCTTGGCTTTTTTAAGAACTTACTGAATTACTTTTGTACTCACATAGTGCAAGGTGTTTTCAAAAAATCTAAGTCTTTGAGTGAGAAATTGGAGCTATTTCCTTTTCTGGTGTCATGTCAGTTTTATTTTATCTTGAAGTTGTCAGTTACCAGTTTTTGTAAACAGTTCTAAAAGATGCACAAAGATCCAAGTTAAGATTTTAAATTCTTTAAAAAAATGGTGTGTTTGAGTCTCTTAAGCCAGCTTATAATTTGATGCATATGCTTTTTTAAATGTGTTTTATTTAAAAACTGCTTCCTGTCAGTGCATTTCCCCATTAACAGTCTATTATAGCACATGATAGAGTGAAAATAACTGAAATAAATCACCTTCTTGGTCTCTAAACTCATTTTTGACAAAGATATAATATCAAAATAGGCTGAGTGTAGTTTATTGTTTATTTATGCAATATGAATATTCAATTTTAGATATTAATCTATATGTAATTCCAATATTTTGCTGCAGCTTTAAGTCATTTCACTGACTAAATTATCTTATTCTGATTATGCACTAATGTGAATTTGATGCTTGAGATACAATGAAATGTACATCAGTTGCACATTCTGAGGTTCAACTGCATCATTAAGTCTTAAGCATGAACTTCATGGTGCAGTTAATTGTGGGGTGATTGACATTACATTGTGACAAAAGCTGTTCTTAAAGTTATTTTTATTATAACAAGAGAACAAAAAACTTATGAACTGGCCACACAGTGCATACTTGGCGCTTGTTGCTCTCTGCCACTATCATAGAAAGGCACATGGAATCACACATTTTTAAAACTGCTTTTAAAGGCTTTACTTACCAATTTTAAGAAAGGAGATGCTGAAATTGGTCACCATTGCTGTCCATACATTTTAGGGATGTCTTTAGGAAACTCCATCACTTGCCATAGTACACTTTGAGAAATGCTGGCAATTTCCTGGCAGGTACTTTGTTTTAATTCTTCCAGGGTGTGTGAATAGAGTACACTTGTACATTTTTTGTTTTTAGTTACTCCAGAGATAGAAATCACAGGAGGTTAGGTTGGAGGACCGAGCGAGCCACAAATCTCTACTAATAATTCTGTCCTGAAACACACTTTCAATTGTTCTCATTGAAAGATTGGTCATATGAGCTGCTGGAGAGTCTTATTGAAAAAAGGCAAAATCACGCTCCGTGTCTGTCAGTCCTCAACAAAAAAAGGGGCAAAATTGTATTCACGTATGTATCGGTGTCGTGTTGACTCGAAAAAATTGGCCCTATAACTCAGAACCCAATATTGTTCATAAAGTAACCCTTCATGATGAAAAAATTGGTGCATGACACACCATTAACAGAGAAAGGTTTCTCAGAGTGCCAATAAGCGATTTCTATCTCTGGGGTAACTTAAAACTTACAATGTACAAGACAAACCCACATGCCCTGGAAGAATTAAAACAAAATATTCACCAGGGAATACCCAGCATTTCTCAACATGAACAATGGCGAGTGATGGATAGTTTCCTTAAGAGGTCCAAAAATGTATGGACTACAATGGTGGCCAGTTTCAGCATCTTCTTTCATAAAGTTGGTAAGTAGAGCCTTTAAAAGTAATTTTAAAAATGTGTGGTTTCACCTGCACCTTTCTATGATATCAGCAGACAGCAATGAGTACCAGGGATGTGAAAAAGCAAAACACCATGCAGCTGGTTCATAAGTTTTTTGTTCTTCTGGTATATTGCGCTGGAAATAACAGGATATCCAGCCACAATAAAAGGAAAATAATATTCTCTTGTGAACTAAACATGTGCTATCATTCACAGGATCCATGGAGGGTAGTAAGAAGAATAAAGTTCATAAAAATGAAAAGCCAATTACTGTGTTCCTTAAAAGGTAAGTAGATGGCTCACTTTATTAATTTAAACACTGAATTAATCTAATGTTTACCACCCTAGACTAATCTTAATTTCATAGGTAGCCCAACACTGTCCAAAGGTACAAACTGGCAATAGCTGCACATGCACTGATTGAAAAAGAATTACAAATACTGGAAATGACAGCTGAAATTTTATAGTTTTTGAAAAATATTATTTAGAACATTGTAGGGATGTAACAAAATTACCATATTTATTTATACCAATATTAATTTTGTAGTATCAATACATGATGCTCATTATATAATAACAGTCTGAAGGCGATATAGTAATTTTCTTTTGGTATACATTTATAACCGATTTTGCACAAAATTCTAGAACAGAATTCTCTTTATAAGTTATACATTATGTGGAAATCTTTATTTTGATTTTCTCTTCACAGCTAAATAAATACTATGGCTGACACAAAATTTAATGGTAGGAGGCAGGAGGAGCTGGTCAACACAAAATCCACACCTTGCTAAGTTGTATAGTTAAACATGCTCTGAAATCACGCTGTAAAGCTGGTGATGTAAATATTTGTGACCACAAAATCTATTAGCACAGCAGGAAAGAGAATAGTAGTGGGCAGGTATCAGCCACCATTGAATTTTGTGTGTACCATAGCAATGGCATGCTTCTTTATGCTACAAGCTGGAAAAGAATAAAAACTGTCTTTTACTCAAGGCTCATTAAACTTCACTCTCTCTATATTTTTTTTCTTCTTTTCTTTACATAGTTACCCTCCCCTTATGTAGGACTTACAAGCCAGTGCCTAGAGTCAGACGCCAGTCGGGTAGCAGAGGAATCTACTGATCGGACAGAGTGAAGACCTGGAAGCGGGTTGTCAGCCAAGCACCAGGTGTGATAGTGAGGAAGAGGATGATATGAAATGCAGGAGAAATTAATGATTGGAAAGGTGATAATGGAGCAGTTGGAATGAGTGGCAGGGGAAACTGGAGAACTCGGAGAAAATCCACCCTGATGCTTTGCCCATCACAAATATCACATAATGGTCCCTGGGATCAAACATGGGCCGCTTAGGTGGTAGGTGAACACACTAACTGCTCGGCCATGGCGCTGCCATATAAACATTACTTTTCTTCAATTATGATCTATTTTGAGATGTACTACAGTACAAAAATGTTTCTGCTTGAGGTGCATTACCCTCTGAAGATATAATTGCCAAACCAATTGTTTCAAAGTTGTTTTTTTACATCCCACAACTTCCGTTTAAAAAATCAGCTATATGGCATCTTAATTCCTAAAGGGGGTGTGACTAGTTCTAATAATAAATTAAAAGTATACAAAAATCTTTTCATAATACACGCTCTTTCCTAATAATTATTTAAATTTAAAATGCCTGTAGTGCTTTAAATCGTCATCATCATCTTGATGTGGTGATAGTGTGTCTGTCTCACATTCAAGAGGTTTTGAGTTTGAATCCCAAGTGAGTTATCCAGATAAGCTTTTCTTCCCCCAAGGATTTACTTTATCCTGGGAAGACAAATATCAGATAACTCAAAGCTTTATGATCCTTGGGCTCATTTGAGCACCATTTCACTAATTTCATTCATTGTCTGATATGACATATCTCATTAGAGGACAATAATATATCATCTTCTGTTTCTGTTTACCCTCCTCATATGGAGGACTAAACCCTCCAGGACTTGCAAGTAGGCACCTGGGGTTAGATGTCTATTGAGAAGCAGAAAAAACTAGATCAGAAAGAGTAGCCAGGAAGGGTGATCAGCCCAAAGCCTGGTATGAGAGTGAGGAAAGAGATGATATAAAATGTGTTCAAAATGGATGAAGGGAGAAGTGATGGAGCAGTTGGTGGAATGAGTGGTGGGGTACACCAGAGAACCTGGAGAAAACTGGCCCAGATACCCCTTTAATCACCACAAATCCCACCCAGTCCCCTGGGATTAAACCCACACCTTGGTGAGAGGTGAGTGGTCGAACCACTTGGACTTGACACAGCCCTGTGCTGCAAATCTAGATTTTTTTTATCATTACATTATATAATTGCAACCTTGAACTGAGAATGCTATTGTGGTTGAATATCCTTTTTTGTAGTTATTGCAATACAGTTAGAATTTCTTTTAATTTTTATATATGCAATTTACTGTAATAAATTTGGTAGCACAATATCTTAGCTGTTCTATCCTATGAGAAATAAAATGTAATCTTGACCTAGATTGCTAGATGTGTGTACATGCATATGTGATTAGTCAGAATCAGTCGATCTGTGCAGTTGTATGTAGTTAATGGGTCTTGGGGAATTAAATTTTATTCAATAGCAGATGCCAAGTTTATTTTATTTCATTAATATGAGAGTTGTTCAACATACAATGCCCCACATTTTTTTTCTTCCAAATATATTTATTCTTAAGAGTTGGAATTTGTTGACAATGTACATTGACAGTGTGTCCATGTCCTATTTGTCTGCGTAGTCTCCAACACATTCTGTGACCTTAGGCCAGAGTTGTGCGAGGGCATGTTCTCCCTTCCGTAAAATCTCTTGTCCCATACTCATAGCCATGTTTTTAATGCATTAATGAAAAAGGTGGAAGTCTGACAATTCAGATGAAATGGCCTGTGTTTGAATGTTGTGGTCTGCTGTGAGCATTTGTGGAAACCATTGTGATCACATCTTTGAATATCTGAGAGTCTCGATCATTGTATATGCACTTTCAATGCTGAACTGTAGAGCCAATGGTCGAGTTGTAATGTGCAGGTCTGCACAAATAATGACACCCACGAGATTTGGTATGTCTGGAGAAATGGCTGTGACAAAACATCCTGAGCGTGGCTGATCATGGAACTCTGTTTCTGTATTTCCTAATGCTTTATCCTTCTTTACCCATCGCCCAACTGCATCATTACCATGCACTGCACATAAATATTTATGGATGTTCACCACACTTTTTGTTAAGCACACCAGAGTTCAGTAACACCACATTGCTTGTAACGAGAATCACATGTAGATGCCACTCTGCCATCTGCTGAATGGTTCAGAACTTCACAGGTGCACAGAAGGAACATCAAATGTGAAGCACCTCCAAGGATGTTTATATATATTGGCTTTTTAAAAAAAATGTGGGGTATTATATATTGAACGATCCTCATACTTCATTAATAGGACATACAATTGCTAGAATTGTAAGTTTGTAATATTTATGTTTCTTTATTTACAGAAAGGAGATGAAAACACTTGAAGAGCTTGCATTTAATGCACTTATTGGCCATGTAAGAAGACTTTGCTCTGAGCTTAAAATGGTAAACTTAAGTTACCTAAATAGCAAGTTGAAGTCACTAAGCTTTGTTGAGCATGAGTCTTTATGGACTCTTCCTTTGTTGGAGGAACTTACATTATTTGCATTTGATACTTTGGACTATAGGTTGACACAAAAAGTGTTGAATGATGCTGTAAAGTTCTTTCAATCCTTCAAAAACTTAACTGCTGATGAGAACTTCAAAAGTAAATTTCTGAATGCGGTGATGGTTAAATTCCTGCACGTGTTGCCAGACAGTGCTATAGAGCACAATGACAATAATGTTAAAACAAAAGTAACCCTTTCTAGTTGTAGGTTTATTGATGGTGATGAGCTTGTGAAATTCCTGCAAAGTGTTCTTAAAGAATTCACGAGGATAAATGTTAAGAGTTCTGTGTATGATATAAATACGCCGTGTTTGGAACAGCTTAAGATCACTTTTCAGTATTTGGGTGTTCGCAAACTTAGTGCATATATTGCAATGTACACTGATAGGATCATGCAAAATGAGAAAAAATTTAATGCAACAGAGTTTTCTGCTCTTGAAAACATGTATGAAGGCATTCCTGAAATGCTCTGCAACATTATTAATGGCTTTCTACATGCAGGATTACATAAGACAAAAAATGAGTATATTTATTATGCATTGAAACAGGCATTAAATGAAAAAATTCCACATGAGAGATACACAAAAATGACAAACTTGATAAATGAGATTGCATCTGGTGACATTCCATTTAGTATTAAAAAGAAATTAATTTCCCTTCTCAATCCAGAGACCTGCTCAAATTTGTCTTTTTCAAACTTGGAACTTGCTTCACTTGTGAAAATCAAAGATTTCACAAAGCTCAAGGTACTGTCAATTAGCGATAGTTATTTTGATGAAGTTAATGATATCCATTCTCTTACATGCTTGAAACATTTAAAGATTACAGCCAAGAATCAAAGCTTCTCTGATAAACTTTCTGATCTAAGACTTCCAAATCAGCTTGAGGTCATAGTTTTAAAAGGCTTAGTGGAAAATAAGAATATACTTATAAATTTACTCAGTTGGATTCCACATTTAAAGCAGTTGGATGTATCATTGAAAATTCCAGGAGGGTATGTTTATATTGGTCAGCATCTTAGAGAATTACAAGAACTTGAAATTAAGCACATTGACTTGTATCCAAAATACAGAGTTCTTTTCTCATATCTCCCTGATGGAATGAAGAAGTTAAAATGTAACCATATCCGGGTTCAGTGGTTAACTTATCTAAGTTCACAGACAAGCCATTCCCTCTCAGAAGTCTGCTTTCAGAACTTAAATTGTGATAGCCCCTTCAGTAGTTATCTTTCCAGGCTTGACGCCATCACGTTGTCTGAAACCACATTCGACTGTCAGGACTTATTTATAAATGTAGGAAGGCAGTTGACATCTCTAACATTGAGAGAATGCTCATCTGTTAACTTGGATTGCATAGCTGCTCACTGCCCAAATCTTTTGAACCTAAAACTTGTTTGGTGCAATTTTGAGGGCTATGATCACTTAAATTGTCCTCAGTTTCCACAATTAAAAATAGCCCATATAACTCCTTTTTGTGAACATGAATTCTGTGGATGGTGTGTCATTGCTCACAGTGCAGAGCTTGAGGAAATTATAGCTTTGAGGTCATATAGTATTAAATGCTTTGACAGCTTCATTGATATCAACCCCCTATCACACCTAAAGAAGTTTGAGACAAGAGAGCGTGATCAAAGCTGGTTAACAGCAGAGCAAGCACACAAAATTGTAAAAAAATGTAAATATTTCAAAGTAGTCAAGTGTACTGAGCCAAAGAAGGAGCAAACTTATCAAAGCTGTTATGGTCTGTTACAAAAAATTAAGAGAGGTTTTTATGTGTCTACCTGTGAAAAATGAACTCATAAATTCAGGGTTCTATTTTTAAGACATAGATGGCATTATTTGTACACTTTTGGCTCCCATATGCAGAGAAATAGCACCACACAGTTTATTTTCTTCAGGTGTCCATCACTATACCTGTCATTGCATTTTCAAAATCTGTTTCATTAAATTTTATTTACATAAGATTTTTAACTACACTCTGAATTTTGTACATCCTTTAATATAAGTATTTTTGTGTTACTGCATTTGTATCTTCTGTCATTTTCCCAAAACATATTGCTACTGAAGTGATACTGTATGCTCGTACATATGCCTGTGCCAGATCTCATACACAGTGGCACAAGATGTACCATTGTCACCATCTCTTGTACAAAAACCATCTTCGTCTCTACAGGGCTTAACAGTTACGTGAAATAAAAATCAGTTATGATTACATGCAACAATACATTTGTAAATATAATTGATGTAACTATAGAATTTTCACAGAAACCACTATCTTGAGTATTAGAAAGTGATTAAGAAAACACTCAAAGGTTTCCTAAGGAATGAAGAACTTGGATGTTTCCTTCTCCCTATTAAGTGGATTTTGGTACATACAGGAGGTTTCTGTAAAAGCATGAATGATCTGAAACCAAATCAATTACTTTTTGCACATAAATTTACGAAGTAAAAGTTAAGACCTGCTATAAAAATGGCAATATTGCTATTTCAAGTTGCCCACCAATGAAGGTTGTATGCAGTGGTTTGTAGTATGCTGAATCTGAAACGAATAGCTATTAAATCAAGAAACTGTTTTGTGATTAAAGAATGTAGGCTTTCATGGTTGGAGTCAATGCAACTAGAAGTGATTTCCGGACTGTTATGCCTTGGTCTGCTGGAGATAATATTCCAGACATTTCATCCACTACTGCAGTGAACATCTGTTGAAGCATAGTTGAAGTCTCCTCAGAGATGGATTCACCATGTCTGATGTGTTGGCTGTCTATGCTGCTATATTTATTTTGAGAGCACTCTCCCTTGATTCGTCCAAATGCCAGATGCTGGCAGGGAGAGCTTCTTCTATCGTGTTGCTCAGTTTCGATTAGCTTCCTTTGTATTTTGCTATTATGTGACATTTATCGCCTTCATTGACTGGATGCCAATTGCTGCTGAGTTTTAGAAACTCTTCTTTCTTGCTGAAGTTGTTGGGATGTTTGTAAATTTTGATGGCTTTGCAGTGTATTTGAGCATGGTAGTGTATTATGGATGAAAGAGTACTAATGTCCTGGAACTTAATTATGTGTTTGCCTTCCTCTTCAATTGTATGTTCGGTGAACGCAGACTTTTCCTTTTTGGCTTATGTGGCACCTTTTGTGAGACAGAGTGACATAAATGACTAGACTTTCATTCTTTAGTATTGTTCTCTTGTATATTTTTGGGTAACTTTATACTATGTTTGTACCAAGGGTAAAATGTTTTGAAGTTTGGGACTTAAGTTTTTCTGTCATACTCTGCTGTAAAGTTCCATAAATTGTATACATTAAAAATAGTTGTTTTTCTTAATTGTAGTACCACCATAAATTCTTTATGGCTATGTGGGCATCGAAAATTCTAAGTACTTGGGATGGATGGCATTAGCAATTCTGTAACCCATGTTGTACTTAAGTAATAAATATTCATTCAACAAATTAGTACACCATAAAAATATATTTAAATCCAGACCATTACATAACATACACACGGAGTGGGGCATGAATTCTTGACACATACCATCAAACACTTTTATTTCTGAAATGAAAATGTTCAAATTTTACACAGTATGATCCATGGAGATGCATTTCACTTCATCACGTGTTCAACATGCACTCCACTGCAGTGGACAACTTCGTGAAGTCAAGTACACGTATTCCTTACAACTTTGATGCACAAGTCTTCATGTATCTTATTGCACTATTTGGGCACGCATTTCTATAATATTCTGTGGTCTCAAGGGTACAGTTTCTCTTTCAAATATCCCCCCCCCCCCTGCCCAGAAAAAAAATCACCATGATGGTACTGCAGGTAACAGTGGGATTTAATTTACCTAACATGATTGTTAGGTATTTCCTATAGAAAATCCAGCACAGCATGAGCTGTATGAGGTGTTGTACCATTTTGCATAAATCACTGTATGTTCATTGGATTGGTGGCAGATGTGGCACAAAGTCATTTTCCAACATAGTCTTATATTGGTCCGATTAGTCCATGACTGTCCCTCTGGTGCTGCACTCAGGGCCTCAGCCATGGCTGCAGCCCAGAACATCACTTCTAGCCACTCCCTTCCATTGGAAGACAACATTCACTATTTGATACGCAACTCATGCAGGTGCATATGCAGGACTGCACAAAGAAACTTAAATATACCTATGACATAAACGTTAACAGAAGCTATCCCCTTTCCTCTTTTCCCACCCTGGCAAGATAAGCCACTCTTTCCTCCCCAACTCTTCTATTTACCCCCCCGCCCCCATAAAAAAAAATTCCATAACTGGACAGAGCTAACCACACTCACTTTTCTTGCATGATCGGTTTTTCATGAACATTTTGTTTGTTTAAAAGAAAAACAAATTTAGAGACTAAAAGCTTCACTTATCTTCTTAATTGCTGCAAGTTCTTTAATTAATGTGCAAATACATGTCTCATAAAGGGAATAAAATCATAATTTTGGTCGAATCTGATAATACTAACACAGTAGAACTTTTACTTCAAACTGAGGATTACATAAGAATTAATAATGACCCATTAAATCATGCATTTTAAGTTCTAATAAAGTTTTTAATGAACTGAAAATGATACCTAATAAAGAAAAATTAATTTTAAAAGTCAATAATCCAGTTTTACACAGATTGTATGCGCTTCCCAAAATTCATAAACCAGGAGATAAAATGAGACCCATTATAAAGTGTATAAATTCACCTACTTACAATTTAGCAAAATGGTTGAATAAAAAATTCAGTACTTTTGAGCAATTTGAAAGTTTAAGTATAAAAATTCTTTTGAATTGGTAGAAAAGATTAGTAATATGGTATTGTCTGATACTGATAAACTTGTGTCTTTTGTTTTTAAAAAAATTGTTAAATTCTTTAGAATTACATGGAGTTAATGGACGATTTTTGAGACTTGCAAATCTGTTGGGATCAAAATTTTTTCAGTTTTAATGGTAATTGCTTTCAACAAAGTTCTGACTTGCAAAGGGTAGTCCACTTTCACCTTCACCATTTCTTGCTAATCTTTTCATGAGCTTTTTTGAAATACAAATTACTAAAGCATTCCCTTTAATTTTTAAAATGTGGTACTGATATGTGGATGACATTTTTGCTATTGTCCCTGAAAAACAGATAAATGATGCTTTAAAACTTTTGAATTAGCAAGATACAGCCATAAAATTTACTTTGGAAACAGAAAATAATGACTGCTTTCCATTCCTAGATTTAAAAATTAAACATAAAATTGAATTTGGGCATTTATTGAAATTTTACGCATACTGATAATTACTTAACAAATAAAAGTTTTAATCCTTTTTCATAAAAATTTTCTGTTTTCAATAGGTTAATTTAAGGTTAATAAATGTACCCCTTAATAAGGAAGAATTTAGCATAGAATATAAACTCACTATCAACACGGCGGTAATTAATAGTTTTAATACATAAAAAGAAAAATTTAAATACCAAAAGGCTGTTAAAGAAGTTTCTACCCTAAAGAAAATAGAAGACAAAACTGAGGCTGAGCATGAATATCCACCAAATTCCTTTCAGCCAATCAACGTCTTCTGTAACTTCCCGGTTTGACCAATGAAAATGTTGCCAGCTACACATGGTGTGAAAGTGACTTTCCTGAAAATGCAAGCATAATTTCTTCTTGTGCCTGTCATCACAATAATAAGCACTGAGGTTTAAGAGAAAAGTGGTTACGTGTTTTGCAGATGGAAGTGTGGGTATGGGAAAAAAATTGCCATACTCATTACTATGCTGGGAAATTAGCTTGTAATTTATTCTTCTGAACAAATTGATTGTGTAGGAAGGACACTTCCAATCCGATGGTTGGATGTTCTTTCATTCCACCAGATCAGGTGCTGACTTAATTGAAAAAGATACTGTCCTTCAGCTGGAAGAGAATGAAGAAATTATCCAAAGCTGTAGAACAGTATTTAAAATTAATATTCATCACTATTGGAAATCAGCAGCTGAAAAAGTACTTAAGAAACGTGGGTAATAACATTTTAAGTTTAACCCAGAAGAAGAAGGGGAAAAAAAAAAAACCTGAACAATGTTGTGATTGAAGGTGATGGTTTTTTAATTCAAATGCAACTTGTAGGGCTAAGCTTGTCACTAAGACTAACCTAAAGATGACGCACAGTAGACCACAAAATTTAAAGAGAGAAGCACTTTTGCCAAGGTACACAATGTATCAAAATAACTATCAAAGCATTTTGCAGAAGAATGGGTAACAGTGAGCTGGTTCAATTTTATTCTGCTCTAGAGAACCAAGAATATCTAGGACCTCAGATTGAAGAAAATGAAGACGAGTAGTTCAAGAGGAAGAAATAGGCACAAATGTAATGTAAAATGAAAGAAAAGTTTAAAAATTTAAGTCATATTTTTAATAATGCATCTTGATTTGTACTGTAATCAGGTGACACCTGGTTTTATTGGGTATTAAAGCTAACTTTTCAGATAACTAAATTCATTAAAAAGTTATTTTTATATTACACAAATAACGAACCCTCGTTTAGTGTCACACAAAATTTCAAATTTTTAATTCTTCAGTTTCAAAAACCACTTAAACCCAATGTTGGTATCAAAACCCGGCACATCCAACTTTCCTCAAATTTATTTCTGAAATATTTAAAAAACCATATTCCAGAAGTACTTTATATTGCATACTTTCAAGTTAAATAACTCATTTAACATTAAATTTAAGTTAGTTTGGCTTATTCTGGGCAAAGCAAATTTGAATGAAATATAAATAAAGGTGCAATTTTTATTCAGTGTTAAAATGTTGTTGTTGTTAGCTAATGCTGGATTTCTGACAATGAAGTCATTAATCCTCTTGCTCTCCAATATTTTTCACGGATGGATGGGGCACTAGAAGTGGCCGGGCATATTTGAAGGTGGTCTCGATCCATTTCCTCTTGCAGATCACATAGAGGACAGAGTGGTGAAGAATATATCCCAATTCTGTTTAAATGTTTTGCCAGACAATCATAGTGTTAAAATGTGTAAACTCTTAAGTGTGCCTCCCTATTGTGTTTGTTATAACTGTCTTCTAACAGCGTATGTATACTTTTACTTTCTCTACTGGTAAGTAGGGGAAGTATTGTTTTCCACCCAAAAATTTGTTGTCAAGATTTCACCGGAAATATATGTTTTGAGACCCCCTGAATCCAATAAAAGCATTTTTATAAAAAGGTCTGTCTGTGTGTCTGTGGACAGCATAACTCAAAAACGAAAAGTCAGTTAAAAACCGAAGTTGGTATTTAAGTTTAATGTCATTCAAGGATGCAACACGAAAATTTTGAAGAAAATAGCCCCACCCTAAACTACCCTTTACATGGAACATTTTTCGAAAATTTTGATTTTCTTGAAAATGGTTCCAACGATTTTGATTAAAATGTGATATATTTAAGATATTTTTTATGACAAATGAAATTTATATCATGAATTTTCTGGCTGTAGCCTCTGTAGTCATATTTACTCTGGACGACTTTTGCATAACTGGTAAACCATTAGAGATAGACGAAATCATACTGTACAAAAAATGTAGGTATTGCTAAAATACACAATTTATGTCCCAGTAAATTTTCTTGTAGGGTGAACCATTTCGGAGATATTCCTTGTTATGCGTGTGAGTTTCGGAAAACTTAAAACTTTCGTGAAACGGAACATCATTGTTCATTTTTTAATATGTTAAGTGTGCAAAGAGAACGGAATCTCAAAGCTTTAAAAGATTTGACTATCGCTCAAAGCCTACTGTATTCTAATATTCCCCTTGCACCTACAAGGAAATAAGCAATAAGATAATTTGTACAAATGTTTATCTTAACTAACACAAAGAAGATAGAGGAATAAGAGTGTAAGAATGGTTGGTACAAGCGTAGAGAAAGTCATGTGAGTGCAACACATCAGATTTTTTCTGATGTGTTCTATAACTTCATTGTCACATTTTTATGTTTCTCTGTTTTTGGTTATCTTTGTATTGTAGTTTAAAATACTATGAAGTATCCTTTGTATTTTATTACAGCTTCATGGGTGATCAGCCATGTGAGGTTTAAAAACAATGAGCTTTCAGCCATTGTAGACCCTATGGCCTTTTTCATTCTGATGAAGGCCATAGAGTCTACAATGGCCGAAAGCTCAATGTTTTTAAACCTCACACAGCTGATCACCTGTGAAGCTGTAATAAATAACGCGCACCGTGAAAGCTTTAAATCCTACATCCTTTGTATTGTTACAAAAGGTTGAAATGAAATGAAAACTCATCTATCATGTAGTTGTAACAGCATAAAATAATGCAAGTAGGTACATAAATTGTTGCTTATACTAATCCAAGAAAGAATGTATTTATACATGTTTAATGCAAATAAATGAACACATAAGCTTTTGGTATCAAATATTTTTTATCTTTTGCCTGCAGACTGCATCAGTATCCTTCCGTTAACACATTAAGTTATTTAGGGTCTAGATATAACAAAGTTTAACCCTTTTACAGTTACTTTATGCATCCAATAACCCTATGCTGCTGACTTGGTCACACCAATCATGTTCATCTAGGTGAGTGCTCTCAGTATGATTTGACAGCACACCTACATCATCTTATTTAAATTTGTGAAAAGGTCTGCTGCCTGTTGACATGAACTTAGTTGCTTTTCTAGGATTGCAGAAAAAAATTAAAAACAAGATGAGCACCGATGCCTGAATATACCTATTTAATAAAAAATAACACCCCCTCGATTGTAAGACCTGCCAAGTTTTGAGGAAGGATTTTAGAAGAAAATATATGTATGGAAATCTTAGAAACATTAATAGGAAACAGACTGTAATTCCCAGGCCTGTAATTCTTCCGAATTTCTTTGTTACTGTACATACAGATGATTGCCAAGGACAAGTTTTACCTTTCACATGTTTGTGAAGAAAGGAGCAGGTAGTTAGAGATTGACCTTCACTCTTTAGTAGCTTAAACCTGCTTTCATCTTACTACTAAAACAAAACTTTGGTTACAGTAGCAGCAACCTTATTGAAAGTGAGGTACTCACGTACCTGTCTGTGTTAGTGGTAATATGATATCACAAAAAAGTTTCATTATAGGTTGTAAGGGGACCTAGGACAGATTATATAATTTTCTACAAATTTTTTTCAAGTTTTTGAATACTTGTATTTTGCTTACCCTCATTCTAAAGAGCATACTGTGGAAATTTCAATACAATTGATGAATTAGTTTTTCAGCTATTAGCTGGAGAATTTAATGTCATATCGGCATGTTAGCCATGATAGCTTAGTGGTTAGAGCAGCTGGACTGTAACCGGTAGATCTGTGGTTCAAATCCCGGTCATGGCATTCAATTTTTCAGTCCCACTCTACCCTTTCTAATCATGTCCTACACACGGCTATTGTGTGGAAAAACATTAATTACATTATAAAGATTCATTTTTGCAGAAATCCAAAAATTGAAGATATTGGCCACTTTGGCTAAACAAAATCTGTCCAAGGTCCCCTTAAGCTAAATGTTTTGGAACTTGCTGGGAAAAAAATGGTGTACGAGCAGCAGGTCGAGAGTATTTGGTACAACCAAACATGATTCATCATTGGAGAATCCAGAAAGACATACTTCAAGTTGTCAAAATTGGGACTTAATCTTTTTGCGGCCCTAGGAAAGGATGCCATGATGCAGTGGATGATGCAGTGACGGAGTAGGTCGAAGATATGAGAGTGCTGTGTAGTGACCTGTGAAATGATGCAAAATAGCAAAGCAGCATACAAGTAACAATAGTTGGTGTTTAATAACACATAGGTGTAATACATTTCTTATTTTCATTTTTCGAAATACCCATTTGTAACACCCTCCCAATTTTTTGGCTATAATTCTGTTTAAAAAAGTGGGTCTTATTTTTGAGCAAATAGAGTAAATGTGAAGACTTCATTGTGAAAGTAGCCTAATCCAAAATTGTATTCATTGTCAAAATAAAAGTAGAACCTCCAGCCAAAATTGTTAAAGCATCATTCAGTGGAAAATAGTAACAGTCCTAAGCACACAAAGTGTCCTCTTAGTTGAAAAACCAAACTTAATTGCAGAAAACGACCTCCAGTATATATGAGGGTCAGTACATCCAGCAGTTAAACCATTAAAGTGACACCAGTATAATTGATTTCATTTGAAAGAAGAATATTTAAAGGCTGTTAATCATGCTTTACTATGCAACAAAGTGGCAGGAGTTTCTGCAAGAATACAGTCAGAAACACTTTCACCGCATGGACATGCAAATGCAATGCCTGTGATGTGATTTTTATGCCATAATTTATTATGACTTCAGAAAGGGACTAGTGGTGGAGTAGTGTCACCTATCTTTGGTGAACAGTTTTCAGGACTTCGTGCCATCCAGACTCCATGGAAACTGGTTTTGGGAGTTCTAAAGAAGTCTGGAATATATGGAGGCCTTATGTAAGTTGTCCTCACACATTGGTACAAGGATGAATCATAAAGTTACACTTCCAAGTTATGGCCCTTTATTAAAGCACATATGCACACTTAGGCAACATGGCTATAACATACATGATAGGTTTGCTTTTCCACATACTCCCCAAGAGACTAAACATTTACTGAATCAGACAACCAACTTTTTTTATTCTAGATGCACAGAAATCACCTCCAGCTGCTTTCACCTCATCATTGTCCACCAAAATCCTTTTTCATCTTAACGAACAAGTGGTAATTGCATGGCACTAAGTCTGGACTGTATACTATAGAGGATGCTGCCATATCTCCCACTTGAATCGCTGCAGCAGTTCTGATATTTGGCGGGCAGTGTAAGGTGTTGTGTTTATCATGCAACAAAATCACACTAGTACTCAACTTTCCCTGCTGTTTTTCTTTAATTGCCCTACACAACCGGTTCAACCTTTGACAATACAAAGTAGAATTGACAGCCATGTCTTTTGCAATAAATCCCACATGCACCACACCCTCCATGTCAAAGAACACTGTCTGCATCAGTTTCTCTGCTGAAGGTTGAACCTTGGCCTGCTTTCACTGTGGTGATGTGGTGTGCACCCATTCCACTGATGTTCTCTTGAGGGTGAAGTGATGGACCCACGTTTCATCCCCTGTGATGATTTGCTGTGGAAATTCATTGCCTTTCATAGAATACCAATGCCAAAGTGTTAGTGATGATTGGAAACATTGTCCATTGTAAACATCGGTGAGCAGTCATGGGAACCTTCTGGAATACAGTTTACGATGTCCAAGGTACTGGTGAACAGTGGGGAACACACTGCCATACAAAATGTTCAACATACTGGCAATTTCCTGCAGTGTTATGCGCGGATTCTCTATGATGATCACACCCACACAGTCAACATTAACAATGGCACTGGACGTTGCTGGCCTGCCTTCGTGATGTTTGTCAGTGATATCCTTGCATCCAGCATCAAATTACATACACCACTTTACAATGACTGGGCAAGAAATTGCTTGCTCACCTTATGTAACAGCGATTTCATGATGAATGTCCATGCAATTGTGCTATTTAGCCCATAGAAGTTTGATCATTGCATGCACCTCCAATTTGGAGTGAACATCCAGTTGACGTGCCATTGAACCTTGCCCACTCTGCGCACACATGATGGGAAACTACACCACCCTTCCTATCAGACATGTCAGCAGTTGCTGTAGCTTGCTACACATTGTCCATGATTGCCACACACAGCATCCTCTCATGGCGAGTGAGTGTAACTTACTTTTTGATTCCCCCTCATAACACTACATACAGTTCCAACAATGTGAAGTGATCCTCGCAACACCCATACTGATAGAGTACTCCTAACCATGTCCTTAGGGTTAGACATGGAGTGGTATCTTCTATGTACATTTTTAAGTCACCAGGCATTATTCTTGTTGGATACTGCATTGGTGGAATGGTGCTGTTTTATACAGGAAAAGTTCAACACTGGGAAAAACAAGGGCACTACAACATTGTCACAGGACATGAATCATGGATATACCGCTATGATCCTGAAACAAAGTGACATATCAGCTGTAGGTGCTTTCCAGATGACCCACCAACAAAACTGCAAGAAAGATGGTAGCTTCATTCTTCTCAGAAACTGGCCATTTATCATTAGTTACCCTGGATATACAAAAAACAGTCACTGTACTTAGGTATGTGAGTATATGTCTGCCGTCAGTCATTGGAGCATGGAAAGTCAAGCATCAGAGATCAAAGACCACTCACCTGCTGCTTCATGACAATGCTTAAGCACATACTGCAGCCAGAACACTTGATTTCTTGAATGATTAAAATGCCAGTGTGTTTCCTATGTATGATTTTCATTTTCCCCTAAAACAAAAGGAAATAATTTCTCATCATATAAAGAAGCCATTATGACTTACACGGAGACAGTTAATGACTTCCCAAAGGAAACTTGGTCAGATGCATCTTCAAAGTGGTTTGAACAGACACAGAAGCGCATTCACCATAATGGAAAATTCTTGGAAAACTTGTAAAAGTTTTCAATTAAAATATATTTGTGACTGCTGCAAAAAGCTTTCACAGTGACCCTCACACATCATTAGCACTGAAAGGGTTAATTGATGTTGTAGACACAAAGGAATAAGAAGTTTGATGTTGACATTGCAATTACTGAGTGGGATGGTTCAGGTAGTAATGTCTATGGCCTGCATTTAGGAGGTCATGGGCCTTCCTGACTCATGTTTTTTTTGGAGGTTTCCTCAGGTCGCTAGGTGCATGCAGGGAAGGATTTCCATATCCTCCAAATTTTGTACCCTTCTATTTTGCTACATTAATCATTTCATTTCACCTTTCATCCCATTAGGTTTCTTTCAGGGTTGGAAGTGTGGGTGAGCATTGCAGCAGCGACATGGCCGGGGAACAAATGCACTCTGGAAATCTCGTTCCTGGATTGAAGGCGAGCCACTGATTTGCGGGCCCTCCATGGGATGGAACAGCCTGAGAGGGGAGGGGAGCTAAGCAAGCCTCTGCCGGGTACTTCACCCTACCACCTGCTCTGTTGTGGCAATGTTCCCAACTGCCCTTGGATCCATTCACCTCATCCATCCTCCAGAGGGGGCACAGGCACAAAAGATCACCTTTCAGTCAAGGTGCTAAGTCCCCTGCTGCAAGTTGTCATTTGAGTTGTTGGTATTGCAATTTGGAGCATTATCTTTATACACTTTTAAGCTCTTGCAAACAATATTAAAGAAAACACCATACAGAACAATACCTTTCCTTGGGTTTTCTTAAAATTCAACACTGTAAAGTACCTCTAATTAGCAAATTATGATTAATAACAAAATTAATATATGTAAGCAGTATAGTTAATCCATTCACTCAGATAAATAACAAAAGCAATGGTAGTAAGGATTTTGTAAGTAAAAATCAATAATTTAAATTAAAAGAATCATAAACCTTGCAACATGACAAAAACAACCTTAATTCACTTCTCACAGAGTAATATAAACACCACAAATTTCTCCTTACCAGTAAATAATAACAGTATTCATGACGTAAGTGAACATAAATTTCTAGGAATAATACTTGATAGAAAATTAACATGGGCTGGACATGTAAATCATATTTGTGACAAAATTAGTAAATCTGTGTATCTCCTACGTCATTTTAAAAATATCTTAGATGAGAAGGGGCTCAAAATGATTTATTATGGAGTTATATACCCATATTTACTTTATGCGATAGAAATTTGGGGCTGTGCTGCTGCAACCCATATGGAAAGGTTATTTAGATTGCAAAAACAGGCAGTCAGATTGATTTTCAATATGAACTCTCGTGAAACATGTAGGGGAATATTTAAGGATAAGCAGATATTAACATTGTATTCTCTGTATGTTTTAAAAGTTGTAACCTATGCAGTTCAAAAACAAAACCTAAAAAATAGCAATATCCATAGTCACTACACCCGACACAATGATGATTATTTTCAGCAGAGATTTAGTAACAAATATTTCAATAAAGGATCCAAATGTCATGGGTTTAATGCTTCATGCAAAACTACCTGCATATTTAAAATGTTCTAAAGGTAAAAAATTTGAGAGTGCTCTGAAGAAGTATTTGATAACAAAGACATTGTACAGTATCAATGAACTATAATAATGTCCATATTGAAATTACAGACCCTCTGTGTAAATCACAAATGATAGGTAGCTATAGTAATATGTGTAACCATTAGGTTGTCCATCTTTGTAATACGAATTATAAATATAAATTTGTGACAATGTCAGAAACTGTATTGCAGTCTATTGACAATAAAGGAATAATAATAGTACTTCTCAAGTAGCAGTTTAGTTACAGCTTTGTTCTGTTCAGGCAATAAGTACTAATGTATTACTCAGCAGTTAGAATTTCATAAGGAATCTAATGCAGAACAAGTTTGTAAAAATGTCACTAAAATGTGATTAAGTTATACAATTCTTGATTGCCATGCTATGCTGAACTCTAAATGAAGCATACTTACAGTCCGTCCTCCAATATGTGTAATAAAAAATTAAGTAATTTCAAAGGCTAATCAATGAATTTAAAAACTGATATACTGAATATGTTAAGTCAAATACATTTAGAGAAAAATTGAAATAGACTTTCAGTTTTAAACAAAATATTCATTGATAATTCAGTTCAGCACTGTTATATTCTACTTAAACTTGTTTAACTAGTACTACCGGAAGAGCAAAAATCTTCTGAACAGGCTGTGCAGTGTATCTGCGTCCTTGGAGATCGTTGCCATCTGCTGCTATCGTAGAAAGGCATAGATAAAACCATACAACATTTTTAAAACTACTTATAAAGGCTTTATTTACCAACTTGATGAAAGGAGATACTGAAACTGGCCACCGTTGTTGTCCATACATTTTTGACACCTCTTTAGGAAACTATCCATTACTTGCTGTAGTTCACTTGAGAAATGCTGGCAATTTCCTGGCAGATATTTTGTTTTAATTCTTCCAGAGTGTGTGGGTTTTGCTTGTACACTTTGTTTTAAGTTACCCCAGAGATAGAAATTTCTTATTTGAGCTCCAAGAAGCCTTTCTCTGCTAATAGCACACCATATACAGTAGAATCCCAAAATAATGCAGTTGTTGGAAGATATGATTTAGCCCTGCATTGTAACGATTCCATGGTATATAGAAATATGAGCTTGGAAGTGATAAAAATCGATGCTGTGAATGTAGTGACAGACATTCGTGCAACAATAAATTACAGTATATTGTGTAGTGTGTAGTATGTATTAGACTATACTTTGAGGGAGAACTAAACTACCCTCATCTGTGCATCATTAGGTAGTGAGCCTCCTCACTGCGACAAGGCGAGGCTCTCGAGGGGATAGTTACATTTCAATTTTAAAATAGTTTAAGTTTAAATAAATGATTGATCTGTTCATAACAAGTTTAAGCACTATAATTTTTGAAAACTCATGTCTTAAAGAAAGTGTTTCAAATGTGACGAACTTGTAATTTGACGGTGTAAAGTAGAACCACAAATATCTAAAAACAGCTTAGTAAATACTGATATGCAAATGAAGTTTCCGTAATTCTTCTGTTGCTACTTAGGCTTAGGCACTAAGGCTGTTAACGTACAAGCGAATAAGCATCTGATGTATTAGTGCAACATGAAGCTGCCTCGCCAAACTTTTGGAAGATCCCAAAAATGAGATAAACTCTTGCGGAAATATTGAAGAAAACACATCTTGGATCTCTTTTAGTTTTTGTTTAGGTATCCAAATCACAGCAGGATAAGTTTTAGCAATACAGTATTCAGCTCATATTGATTTATTCTTTTCTAATTTACTCAGGGGTCTCCGTCTAGGGGATATGTGAATGGCAACCACAGGTACCCAAGCTGAGCAGAACATCACTTCCACTTACTGGTGTTTTGCTCCTCACTGTAACTTTTCTATCTGACCTTACCTTGGTCATCTCTTGTTCTCTTCCGACCCCGATGCTATTAGGGTTCCTGAGGGCTATGGAGTCTTTATTTTTTCAGCCTCTCCATTTAATCAGAGGATATGGTCGGTGAATTTATTTTGATAATTTTCCCGGTCAGGTCGGTGAGACCCGTAAACCAACGACAGGTGTGGTCCTCCAGACATTCTGGGGGTTGTGAGAGAGTGATGTGATCGCCAAAACATAAAAATATGGTGCTCTCTAAAAAGCAGTTACATTTACTACTAAGTCTCTTCAAGAGGAAATGGATTGAGACCACCTTCAAATATGCCCGGCCACTTCTAGTGCCCCATCCATCAGTGAAAAGTATTGGAGAGCAAGAGGATTAATGACTTCATTGTCAGAAATCCAGCATTAGCTAACAACAACATTGTGAAGTGTGTAATGTAAGGTAAAGTACAACATTTTAAATGCAATTACACATCACTTATGCTGGGGGTGTATCCTAATCTTGTCAACCAATCTTAATTTATAAAGCACAAACAATTACACTGTACCCATTTTACACTAACCTAATTTTGCATTGTCTTAAAGAAATCAGTTGGCAACATAATTCATGTTTTTTTCTATGCATACTGTTTGATTGTAGCAACATGGAGATGAATACTGTTTCATTCATTTTGTTCCACCATTTACAGAATCTTTTTTATGATGCTTATCACTTCACTAACATGCAGAACATCTTGTGCAGTCTCGTTACTTTGGGAAATTCTTAGCAATCGAGTGGCCAAGGTCAACTCTAGGAATGCAGTGGCCATAGTGGCAAGATCCATGCCAGGGGTACCAAAAAGTGTATTCCAATACTGCTCTTTGAAGAAAATTTTAAATTCAACTTTCAAAAATCAAAAATCAATAAGCAGTATGATATTGTCGTGCCAAGCACTGCTAGTGAGAGTTGGCGGGCAGTAGCCTTGGCTCTGCCGTGACAGGAATGGGCTGGAGGTGCTTACCTGCCTTAATGGCCTTCCTATGGCAGGACAAAGGGCCATACGGAAACAATAGCTATTGTCTGCTGTTCAACAGTTGAGACTGTTCCTCCTTATTTGCTCTGAAGCATTCCACTTCAAGAACTCTCTCATTGTGTGAGGTACTCTATAAGGAACCACACAAGTAGATTTCAACTTACATAAGTTAACATACCTTAATGGTGACTTGCAATATTGTTAACTCATATAAGTTGTGTGGTATACCGGGAAAAATGCGAATGAGTTAGAGAATTTAATGCCGTATCAGCATGTTGGCCATGATAGTTCAGTGATTAGAGCAGCTGGACAGTAACTGGTAGATCCATGGTTCAAATCCCGGTCATGGCATTGAATTTTTCAGTGTCACTCTGCGCTTTCCAATCCTATCCTATACATGGTTATTGTGTGCAAGAACATTAATTAAATAAAAAGTGTTTCAGGATAGAATTATTAGTAGAGATTTATGGTCCCCTGGCCTAATCCCCTGTGATTTCTATCTCTGGGGTAACTTAAGACATAAAGTGTACAAGACAAACCCACACATCCTGGAAGAATTAAAACAAAATATGCGCCAGGAAATTGCTAGAATTTCTCAATGTGAACTATGAAGAGTAATGATTAGTTTCTTAAAGAGGTGTCAAAAATGTATGGACAATGACGGTGGCCAGTTTTAGCATCTCCTTTCATAAAGTTGGTAAGTGAAGCCTTTAAAAGCAGTTTTAAAAATGTTGTATGGTTTCATCCATGCCTTTCTATGATAGCAGTAGATGGCAATGAGTACTGAGGATGCAGAACACTGTGCAGCCGGTTTGGAAATTTTGACTCTTTCAGTATTTGAACGCATATACTTGCTTGGTTTCTGATAGGAAGTGGAATGTCCGAGTAAACACAGGAAAATACTAATGCTTTTCTTCTTCATATAGCTTGCATAAGTGTGCAAGTTTCCTCAGTATTTATTATTGGATTTTTTTTATATCTTCTTTCCATATTATACACATAAAAAGCAGTATATTGATGTCAGAAGATCCTGTATAACCCAAGTATAATATTAACAAATTATACAAACAATTTGTCATGCATACTTTTAACACTGCACAACTTTTGGATATATCACCATTTCCGTTCACTTACTCAACAATAACACATTATAAATGGGTATACAGAATATAAAAAATCACAGCTATGCAACACTATTAACCAGTAAATGATATAAGGAAACATATTGTTTCTCTGTTTTTTTAGATGTTAATTTCTATATTTCATCTACAATTTTCTTTGCTATAGGCTTTTCTTCAGCATCTTTTTCTGCAGATGTCTTGGTGTTGTTCAGTGCCATTCGTAACAAGTGAAGATCATCCGATTCTTCTATGCACTGCTTACTTCCTAGAATTTGGAGAAAAAAAAGTTTTAGATTTTGATCAACTTAGTCAATGGAATTAATACACTTATTTACAAATTGTGACTAACCTGGAAACAGATTTCATTTACCTTTGAGCCCTAATCTGATAAAGTACCAGGATGATCCTAAAATCAATGCACATTGATCTAAATCTGTGGTTATATGCTACCTAAGTATTGATACAGGGTGGCTCTCGAAGTACCCATGTTAAGAATTAAGATGCCAATTGTTTTCAAACACAAATTACTATATCTGAATATAGGGATTTACACTTCTACCGACCTTTGTCTCATTTTTGTAATCCCTTCAAGAAACAGAAATTGTCAAGCTCTGCAAAATATGCCCCTGTCCCGACAATGACCTCATTTGATCAAACTTTTTTTTTTTACTTTCTCTGCTGGTAAGTAGAGCAAGTATTGTATTCCACCCAAAAATTTCAATGTTGAGATTTCACCAGAAATATATGTTTTGAGACCTCCCCCCCCCCCCCCCCTGTGAGCACAAAAAAAAAAAAAAAGTATTTTTAGAAAAAGATCCATGTGTGTATCTGTCTGTGCACAGCATAACTCAAAAACAAAAAGTTGGTTAAAAACCAAAGTTTAATGTCTTTCAAGGATGCAACACAAAGATTTTGAAGAAAATAGCCCCACTCTAAACTACCCTATACATGGAAGATTTTTCAAAAATTTTGATTTTCTTGAAAACAGCTCTAACGATTTTGATTAAAATGCCATATGTTTAAGATATTTGTAATGTATGAAAAGTATTCTTGAATTTTCTGGCTATAGCCTATGTAGTCCTGTTTACTCTGGATGACTTTTGAATAACTCGTAAACCGTAGGAGATGGACAAAATCTTACTGTACAAAAAATGTAGATCTCACTAAAACATGCAATTTATGTCTACTAAATAAATAAATTTATTTGTAGATAAAACCATTTCGGAGATATTCCTCGTTATTTGTGTCAGTTTCGGAAAAGGAACATTGTTCATTTTCTCATGTTAAGCATGCAAAGAGAATGGGATCTAAAAGTTTAAAAGATTTGACTACCGCTCAAAGAGTACTGTATTCTAATATTCCCCTTGCAAGGAAATAAGCAATTAGATAATTTCCGTGAATATTTATCTCAACACAAACAAGATAGAAGAATAAGAGTTTGTAAGAATGGTTAGTACAAGAGTAGAGAAAGTCATGTGAGTGCAACACATCAGATTTTTTTCCTGCAAGCCATTTGTCCTGTTTGGGAACAAGAAGAAATCACAGGGGAGCCAAGTTGGGCAAATATGGGCGTGTGGCAGTATTGCAATTCATACAGTTTGGCAGCAACAACACCGATGAATGTGCTGACGTGGTGAAATAGCACTTTCTTTGCCAAATGGAACCGTATCTCCTTCAACTTCTTGTTGAATCAGGCCAAAAACACACTGCAGTATTGTCCAGTGATTGTTTTTACTTTCTCCAAAAAGTCATGAAACCCTTTGCATCCCAAAAAATTGTCCCCATCGCTTTTCCGGTCTTAGACTTCTTTGGAGCAGATTTACCAGAAGCAATCCATTGTTTTGATTGGTTTCGGGGTATAATGAAGAATCCAGGTCTCAGTAATGTTGATGACTCAATGCAAAAAGTTCTTTGGATTTCGCTTTAACTCCAAACACAGCTTTGAAGTTGAAAGCCCAATGTGAGCAAATGCAGCACCCATCTGATGAACAACTTTTTCATCTCTAACTTATCATGCAAAATGTGAATTGCTTTACCCATAGATACATGTAAAGCTTCTGCTACTTAATGAACTTCTGTTTGGTAATCAGCAAGAATCATATCCTTGGTAAACACATCTGCTGGGTGTCTTGGGCACTCATCAAAAACAGATGTTCAACCACGTTTTGGGTCACTGAACCAATATCTAACTGTTGTCATAGATATTGAAAAGTCCCAATAAATATCATCCAATTTCACTTTTATTTCCTCACAAGTTTCTGCCCAAAAGTATAAAGTGAATCACTGAACGATACTGCATTTTTTCCAATGAAGCAAAAATGCGTTGAATGACTAACTGAAATGCCTGCCAAATCCAAACTAACCTACGAATCAGTACCAAATTTGTTTTGGTGACATGTAATAAATGACAGTGCACAGTGGTAATACCCACTTGCCTTGGCAACACCATCTATTATGAAACATAGGTACTTATTGAATCGCCTCATATGTGATTCTGAATAAGTCTGTTCAGTAACTCAACACTTAGAACTTCTCTATCTATAAAAAAAAATGTTATGTTGGTTTGTGTATGCTTCAAAAACTCGGAAAGTTCTGCATCGATTTAGCTCAAATTTTGACATAATATACAACTGCTTCAAACATTGTTTTTATCTATTTCTTCCGTCAGTAACATACCTGATGTGCCAGGAGGAACCGAGAAAACATTTCTTATCAGATTGATTGTGGCAACGGTTCAATCAAAGAACAACATAGCCTTAGCTCTCGCTTCGTCTGGAATAGCTGCGACATTGTTACCAAATGGAAGGACTGCTCATTCAGCTCTGAAGTTGTCATTCATACAAACCATCACGACTCCCATGTGCAATATTTCCAGAATGTCTGGTATGGGAAAAGTATTACAAACAGGTAGTCATTGTTTGGGATGAATGCATGATGGTACATAAATATCACTTGAAGCTATGGATAGATCGTTACAAGATTTGCATAGAAACATTCAACCATTCGGAATGCATTGATATTGCTCGCAGGAGATTTTAGACAAACATTACTTGTAATCTCTCGATCAACACCAGCGGATGAAATAAATGCTGTGGCGACATGTACGTACATTACAGTTGACTAAGAATATGCATGTCCAGCTTCAAAACGATAAATCAGCCGAGGTATTCTCACGACAGTTACTGGACATTGGAAACAGACAGCTGCCAATAGATGAGACAAGACAAATATCATTTCTTAATAATTTTTGAAATTTAGTAACATTGAAAAAAGAAGTAGAACTGGAACTTAAAAATTCAATGCCACAACTGGGATTTGAACCACAGACCTTCCGCTTGCCGGGCGGACGCTCTAACCACTGAGCTATTGTGACAAACTGCCAGAATGGATTTAAATTCTCAAGCCAGTTCGTATTTCTCCTGGTAAACCACAAAGGCAGTCTCACATCAGAGACAATTACCCCAATGGTGACTTACTATTGCAAGTACTTTATATCCCAGGATTAAATAACCTTCACATGGTAATTATTATTTATTTATGCCAACAAACTTACTGTTGGTGTTTTTAAACACACAAGCCGTGTGTGGGCAAAGTTTAAGAGGTAGAACTGGAACTTAAAAATTCAATGCCACAACTGGGATTTGAACCACAGACCTTCCGCTTGCCGGGCGGACGCTCTAACAACTGAGCTATTGTGACAAACTGCCAGAATGGCATTAAATTCTCAAGCCAGTTCGTATTTCTCCTGGTAAACCACAAAGGCAGTCTCACATCAGAAACAATTACCCCAATGGTGACTTACTATTGTAAGTACTTTATATCCCAGGATTAAATAACCTTCACATGGTAATTATTATTTATTTATGCCAACAAACTTACTGTTGGTGTTTTTAAACACACAAGCCGTGTGTTAGAGCGTCCGCCCGGCAAGCGGAAGGTCTGTGGTTCAAATCCCAGTTGTGGCATTGAATTTTTAAGTTCCAGTTCTACCTCTTAAACTTTGCCCACACACGGCTTGTGTGTTTAAAAACACCAACAGTAAGTTTGTTGGCATAAATAAATAATAATTACCATGTGAAGGTTATTTAATCCTGGGATATAAAATACTTGCAATAGTAAGTCACCATTGGGGTAATTGTCTCTGATGTGAGACTGCCTTTGTGGTTTACCAGGAGAAATACGAACTGGCTTGAGAATTTAATGCCATTCTGGCAGTTTGTCACAATAGCTCAGTGGTTAGAGCGTCCGCCCGGCAAGCGGAAGGTCTGTGGTTCAAATCCCAGTTGTGGCATTGAATTTTTAAGTTCCAGTTCTACCTCTTAAACTTTGCCCACACACGGCTTGTGTGTTTAAAAACACCAACAGTAAGTTTGTTGGCATAAATAAATAATAATTGAAAGAAGAACTTATCAAAAAAGTATTTCCTAATATTCAAATTAATTATAGGAATCACAACTGGATCAGTGAAGAATAAAGATGTCTATCAACTTAATAATTTATACAATCCAGCATTCAAAGGAAGGAAATTATATATAGATGGATAGACACTGTTGTGGAAGGAGATGAAGTAGTTAAATTGCCTTTAGGAGTTTTTGAACTCTCTTGATCTGCCAGAAATGCCACCACACACATTAAAATTGAAAATAGGTGTGCCAATTATCATGTTGTGTAATGTTAATCAGCCAAAACTCTGTAATGGCATGAGGCTTGCAGTTAAGAAATTGATGAACAACATAGTGGAAGCAACAATATTAACTGGGCCTTTCAAAGGCGATGTCCTCATTCCTCGAATTCCCATGATCCCGACCGATACACCATTTAAATTTAAAAGATTACAATTCCTAATTCAAATGGCATTTGCAATCACAATCAATAAAATTCTAGGTCAATCTTTAGAATTGTGTGGTTTAGATTTAGGTGCAGATTGCTTCTCACATGGACAATTGTATGTTGCATGTTCCCATGTTGGCAAACAAGATAGCCTTTATATCTACGCAAACAATGGGAAAACAAAAAATACTGTATATCCACAAGTATTGCAAAATTAAACTTTTTTGAAATGTATGCTTTGTTTTGTTCCTCATTTCTCATCCATGCAAACATAATGTGCCACAGCAAAGCATGGCAGGCAGGGTACAGCTAGTATATTATAGAAATGGACACAAGTCATTCAGGTTATTTTGGGGTCTTCCACAGAATATCTTTCATTATAATTGAAAGCTGATGTAGGTATACACTGACTTATTGCTTTAAGAAATGCGCAGTATTGCTGACTGCAGCATAATTTCCTGCTTTTTTCAAAAGCCAGGTCTGCAGAGATGAATGGGTTTGGCGCAATGATGCTCATATGACACTAGGATCCATCAGACTGAGTTCTCTGACATTCATGTTGCAAAAAATTGGGAAAATTTGGAAAATATCCCAATCAAAACTTGAATTCCAGCCATTTAGATTCAGGACCAAAAACGTTGCACATGAACCACAGGGGTGGGCTATTCTGATTTAATAATTCTAAGGAAAGTCACATTGCTATACAGGACGATCCCTTGAACATTTCTTGGGGTTGTGTGACTAGCATAACTCCAAAACTAAAATGTTCGCAAATGCCAATCTTTGTATTTAATTCAGCATACTCCAAGAATGCAACATGATTTTAATGAACATTTCAGCAAGCTAAACTGCCCTTTACATGGAAAAATTCTTTGTTATTTTTTGTTTTTTAAAAATGGTTCTAATAATTTTGATTGAAATGTCATATGCATTTAAAGATATTTAAACAACTTAGAATATATGTACCTTAAATTTTCTATGAATAGCATATGAAATTACCTCACTCAGCATGAATGAACTGGTAACCGTAAGAGACAAAAATTTCTTTTTAAATGTATTTAAAATAACTTTTATTGGGACATTAGCCATTTCCAAAATATCTATCGTTAGTGGTTTGAATTTTTCAATACTTTTACAATTTTTTGTAAATAAATAAACAGCAGTAATAATAAAATTGAATATTAAAAATCTCATGTGTTACACTCCTATAACTTTCTCTATTCCTACTAACCATTCTTACAAACTCTTATTCCTATATCTTCATCTTAGTTGAGATAAACATTTGCAGAAATTATCTTCTTGCTAATTTGCTTGTAGGTGCAAGGGAATATTAGAATACAGCAGGCTTTGAGCGGTAGTAAAATCTTTTAAACATTTGAGATTCCAGCTAAGATATAAAAAGTGAATAACGATCATCTGTCTGTGGAAAGTATAAATATTGCTAAACTCACACAAATAACAAGGAATAGCCCTGAAATGGTTCATTTCACAGAACACTTTATTTGGACATTGTTTTAAGGAGATCTACATTTTTGTATATGTTCATCTATCATGTATGTTTTGATAACTCTCCCAGTCAGGTCGGTGAGACCTGTAAACTAACGACAGGTGTAGTCCTCCAGACATTCTGGGGGTTGTGAGAGAGTGATGTGACCGCCAAAATGTAAAAATATGGTGCTCTCTAAAAAGCGGTTACTTTTACTGCTAATTCTCTCCAATTCTAGTACCCCATCCATCAGTGAAAAATATTGGAGTGCAAGAGGACTAATGACTTCATTGTCAGAAATCCAGCATTAGAAAACAACAATTTTTTGAAGACCTGTCACCATTCAATTGTTTCTTGTGATATAATGGGAAGAGTACAATGGTGGCTAAAGAAAGCCATGTGAATGTATCACATCAGCTCTTTTTACTAGACAATAATATTTCTTGTAAAGTAGAATTGGAAGATTGTAAGTTATCATTATATGGAATAAAACTGTAATCAATATTGTTCTTGCAATTTTTTATTTTAAATAGAAGTACATAATGCACTATTCTAAGGGTAAATATAATTTTTAAAATTCTTGTTTAAATGCATGTGTTTATGTTACCTTTAACACTACAACTAAATGGACCAATTGCTATGAAATTTAATGTGTAGCACATCTGGTGGCTTTGAAATGAATTATTTATGACTTCAATAGTTGTACAATGCACAAAACACAACAAATAATATAATAAAGCATTACTAAAACTTAGGCTTTTGCATACCTTAATCCCAAGATTGTGTGTATGGTAAACAGCCTCCAAAAAGTCACCTTGTCACAGCTAGTATTCTTGCATGCATTTTTAAACTTCTCATCCATTTATCCTTTTAATGTTGCCCTCTACCCTCATAATATAGCAACGTTTTAATTGCTACCATATATTTTGTAGTTTATTCCATTTCTCATTGCGGATACTATCTCCCCAATTTTTTACTATTTCAAACTCTTGCAGTAAATGCAAAGTGTCACCCAATTCCCCATATATAACAGATCATTATTCAACTTTATTCTTAATCCTATATGCATCCACACAAGTGCTTTGCTACTAACATCACTAAGTACATATATGTACTAATCCTGTATTAAATCATCACGAAAGCATTGAAGAATGCCGAATAAGGTCAACACAAACCTTTGAACACATATACAAGTTGTTTCTGTGAGCATATTTTCTTTTTTAAAATCTGCTAATGGGTATATTGCAAACTGTAGAGTTCAGAGCAGTAATGCAGCAATGCAGATGTTCTCAGGTTAAACTAAGTGGGGGGGCTTAACAAAATTTCTACATCATATTAAAAAACTGACCTATGGTCTAAATGTGGGGATACCGGCATGCCTCCAGAGGTCAGCTAAACTTAGTTACCTGAGCATCTGTGACTGCATTAATCTAATGCTTTGCATAATGATCCATCGGATGTCACCAGTATGCAAGGATACCAGTTAAAACAGAGGATTCCCAGTCATAAGTTTATGAGGTTGTATATGCATGTGAAAAGGGGTCAGTAGTTTGACACCTTTGGAGACAGAAGAAAGCAATATAGAGGCCTTTTCATAGCAAGGTGATACATTTAAAGTGATGTCCTCCATGCTAGCGAGCCCAAATGACCCAGCTGTCGACGGGCCCTTAAACTCCACACTACACTCCACGCTAGCCTCTGGTTCCTAAGGTTCCAGGTACAAACCCGGCAGAGAGCAATAGATTTTTTCAGGCGTAGAATTCCTTATCATGGTTTCCTTCAGAAGAGAACTAAAGCCAGTGGTTCCATGTCATAGATTTATGGCATGTAAAAGAACCTCAAGTCTGATAGAGGGGCCTCTGAGCAAAATTAAGTGGAATGCAACAGGTAAAGAGCATTCATAAATAACACTCATGAAAACTCAAGTTGGGTTTATACAAGAAGTAGCAAAATTAATAGAAAGATTAGAAATACCACAAAACAAAGAGAACATAATATATGGTATCAACCCAATTGATAATTTCAGCATTGATTATAATCTAAAGTTGAATAGTTTCATAAATAAAAGAGAAACTTCTCCACACATGCCTAAGGCTTTAGCTTTAGAAACTATACACACAAATTACCCTTCTGAAACTGGACACATATTTATACAGATGGATCCCTCTTAGATGAATATGGAGCTGGTGGAATGTGCAAATTCTCTCTTTACCAACACGCTGGAAGAAATACTACAATTTTTGATGGTGAAGTTTTAGTTATTTATCTTTCACTCCAAAACATTCTTATTTGGCTGCAACAATGGAAGAATGTTGTCAGATTCCAAAGCAGCAATTTAAGCTGTAGTATCAACATAGTATCCAAACATGGAAAAAGTTTTAGAAACACAAAATATAATCCAAACCATTAAAAAACTTTGTAAAAATGTAGTTTTGCAATGGATTCCAGCCCATTGTGGAATTCAGGGGAATGAAAAGGCAAGAAAAGCATGTAAAATTAAAGAAATAAAACCTTTTCATATGAATCAATTAAAATAATTATAAAGAAAAAAATTAATGATGATTACAAATCTAGACTAACTGAAATGTGAAAATACTTCTAGAAAATCCCTCTGTAATTCTGGAATTGGCACGTAAATCTTCTTTTGCCATAATGAGGCTTACTACAGTACATGATTACCTGGGAAAACATCTCCATAGAATTGGCATACTAACTTCTCCAAACTGTATATTGTGCTCTCAAGATACAGATATGGATAGAGAACATCTACAAAATTCTCATGATATAATATGTAAGTACTGCAAAGCAAGAAGGATGAGAATGTCAACAATGAGAATAACTTCATTGTTGACTCCAGAGCATTAGCTATATACATACATAAAATAACACTCAATTTCATTTAACTCAAGTGATGACAGTGATGATTGCTGGGATTTGCAGGTAGATCTGTTTCCAGTTGATAATTGTTGACCACCTGTTATTTGTTTTAATAGTTTTAGTTCTGGATTAATGAGACTTTCCTTCCAAAAATAAATGGCAGCTGCTGATTTTTCTAATGGTTTCTGCTTTATACTTCTGAAAACGTCCCTAGCCTGTGTTTGCAAGTACCTCTTACTTTTTCCCATATAGATTTGGTTGCAGTTATTGCATTCTATTTTATAGATTCCAGATTTTCTATTTGAAGGGATTATCCTTTTAGTGGTAGAGTGAAGTATGTTTTTCATGGTGTATTTGTTAATTGGTGCTGGATAGATGATGTATTCTCTGAGAATTAGCCTCTGAAACATGCACCGAGAAATTTAAAAATTAAGTGTTGTTAGCTAATGTTGGATTTCTGACAATGAAGTCATTAATCCTCTTGCTCTCCAATATTTTTCACTGATGGAAGAAGAGAGCAATAGCAGTAATAGTAACCACTTTTTAGAGAGCACCATATTTTTATGTTTTGGCAGTCACATCGCTCTCTCACAACCCCCAGAATGTCTGGAGGACCGCACCTGTCGTTGGTTTACGGGTCTCACCAACCTGACCGGGAGAGTTATCAAAATAAATTCACCGACCATATCCTCTGATTACCAGGGGACGTATTACATGCCATGACAGGTCAGCATGTTAGGGGTTAAGATTTTATAGAGAAATTAGAGAAATGGAGAGGTTGGAAAAATAAAGGCTCCCTAGCCCTCGGGAACCCTAATAGCATCGGGGCGGAAGAGAACAAGAGATGACCAAGGTAAGGTCAGATAGAAAAGTTACAGTGAGGAGCAAAACACCAGTAAGTGGAAGTAATGTTCTGCTCAGCTTGGGTACCTTGTGGTCGCTATTCACATATCCCCTAGACGGAGACCCCTGAGTCAAAAAACTGAGTGTTAACCTCTGTGTTATTAATTGGCTCCTTTTCTACTTTTAAACTGATAATTAACAAGTCCATTTCCATTCCGATAAATGTTTAAGCTTTATCACACACAGAAAACGTATTTGGAGGGAAATTTAAGTGTGTAATACTGAGGTTTATGAGTATAGAAGGTGAAAGATGCTGCTTCAACCAGAATAAGCTGAACAGTAGATGCAATTGTAAGAAATAAAAAATACTCAGTTTTGTTTTGGTAAGTTTAATCATTTTGTAAACTGTTCGTTTTTTTGCAATGTGCATGGCAACGCTGAGCTAATGGGCTTAGTCCTCCACATGCCAACAACCTGTGTTGTACTTGACCAGAGTGCACTTCCAGGCCAGCACTGCCTAAGATGTAAACAAAACAGTGTGTGCCTCATGGCTGGCACTGCCTCAGTTCTAAACACAACATCTGACCAACATGTGCTTTGATGTAAACAAATACTCGCCCAGTGCATTTATGGTACAGCTTAAGTGGCCATTATTTTGGCAAATTGACATGAATTGAAATGTTATCTTGAAAGGTATGAATGTAACTGAAATGATGCATTTTTTCAAGTAATAATGAAAATTCAGGTTTTCATAGTTAAGAAACCAGAAAATGAATCAATTGAAACAACGTATTTTAGTGTTAAAACAATGATGACATAAATGAATCCATATTTTCCTAATAATGCACATTATTATTATTATTATTATTATTATTATTATTATTATTATTATTATTATTATTAAACCCTTAGCACAACAACCCTGAAAGGCCAAGATTTACTGCCCGGCCACTGTGTCCCCACCTCTGCCCACCACAGGTGTCATGAGTGGAGTGCAGTACTGCAGGGTGGGACGTGGTCACAGAATAGACAGTATACAGAAAGGAAACTCGGCAGAAATCTGTGCGCCCAAAATTAGTATGCATGCGCGAAGTCTGCCATGTTGAAAGCGAGTAAACTGAGTAAACAGCTGTGTTGCTGAAGCCAAAGCGAATGGATACGTTGTGTTCATTTTACCTCGAGCATATTAGCTGCTGGCCATATCTATAACTGAAGAATTGTTTTATATGCCTACTGCAAAAGGTATAAATATGTGTTAATGTATGAAAGGTAGAACCGGAACTTAAAAATTCAATGCTACTTCCCAGTTGTGGCATTGAATTTTTAAGTTCCAGTTCTACCTTTCAAACTTTGCCCACACAGGGCTGGGGGGTTTAAAAACACCAACAGTAAGTTTGTTGGCATAAATAAATAATGTGTTAATGTATTTTAAGCTTCGCCATGGTTATAATGAGCAGCAGTAAGAGAAAAGGCGGCCGATGGTGTTTGGCACCAAACTGCAGAAATAATTTACATGCAAACAGGGACATAAACTTTCTCAGCTTTCCAGAAGATGAACAATGGTAAGTGAACAGCATTATATATTTATAACTTACAATAAGTTAAGTGTGATTTCAGAATCTCAGCAATTTGTGCATAATTGTTAATGTATTTTGTCCAGTAATACAAGGTATATAGAATAAAATAATTCTAACTTTTGCCACACAGAGTATATCCTGTAAAGTTACTGCTGTGATTTGTGTTACTGCACCATGCTCTACATTTGTGTTTTATTTACTTCTTTTGCTATGTATGACAAGACTTTATGATTCATTGAATGTAAAATCTGATTCAAGATTTTGTGCATTTTTATTCTTGTAGTAAATAAAAGCAGCTAATGAGCCACTTGCTTATTAATTACTGCTACCTATTTTCCACTTGTTTCATATTACTAGGACTTCCTTTGTTAATACATATAAGTAGAAAACAAAATTTTGTTGGTTTCATTCTGCTTTCGTGCGTTATTGTTTTTTTTCAAATTTTAATTGCCCCGAAATTTTGCGTAAGAACAGGGCACGTAAAGAAGTGCAGCAGAATAGAGCACCTTTTGTAAACGTATGAATATCTTCAGTTCCCAATATGAATTATTATGTATCATTCCGGCTCATTTTAGTGAGTAAACTTCTTCATAGGAGGGAAAATAAATTGTATTAATCTGAGTTAATCATATGTTCAGTTTCATTAGCATTTCTTTTCATAAAAGTTTTCATTTAGCTGGCTAGATTAAGAGTTCCGTTTCGTAAAACTGCTTGTTTCAAGTTCTGGTAGGAAGTAGCAATCGCTTCGTTTACATGGTTTCAATATGGGGAAGTGCGCAACGCAACGGGTACATGCAGATCAAAGGAGCCGACTCAAGCTTTCCTTTCTGTATACTCTCTATTCTGTGACGTGGTCAGAGCCCAAGGCGATTATGCAGCCTTCGCAACCTGGGGTCGCTACTTCATCAAGTATATCCTCTATTGGCCCCTCTAAGACCTAATGAGCTGAGTGCATGAGATGCGAGACTTCCAAAGGGGGAAAAACCCCCTAACCAGTATCGGGGATGAAACCTGGGTCCTCTGCACCAGAGGCAGGCATGCTACCACTGTATGGAGGCTATTATTATTACTATTATCATCATCCGGTATAGCTAAACAATAGTAGTTGTCTTTAATACACTAATAAATAAAAGCTGTCATTTTCACAAAACAGTTGTGTTCTTTTATAGATTACGGGGCTAAAATAAAATTAATTACCTCGTCATAAATGACAGCTACAGTTGCCACCCCACCTAGCTATGTTTATACCTGGCCCATGAATTTGCTGCCTGCCCTATGGGTCCTCCTCACTTTCAGTAATGCCAGGCAATATCACCCTTAACCTCCCCTCCATCAGAACATGCCCACCATGAGAACAAGTTGAGCTCAATCGATGCTGCATTATCACATTCCTCTTAGAAATTAAACTTTGCATGATATTTTAACATTACATTGTGGGTAAATTCATTTGAATCAGGATAAAAAGGCATTACAGCCTTATCCACACAATATTTGCACGACAATGAAATAATAAACCATTTATATCTGCTCATCAAGAAGCTAGATGTTGACACAAACTATTTTTTTTCGGCAAAATGGCTCTTTATTGACAATAATTGTATTGGAGATATTTGTTACACTCATCATGTGGAATCCCTGCTTATCATATGGCTGAAGCAGTACCTTCCCGGTATAGCTTTCAGCAAAGTGACTGTTTTTACATGCACCATCTTAGTTAATTTGTTTGAAAATCAGCATAGAGGAAGGTATGATCACCTCAGTTACAGAATATTAATTACAATATGCATGAATAAACGTAAATAGCACACTATCTTCAATTTTGGAGCACGTTTTAAATTTGCTAAATCTGGCCCAAACTAATTCCGCACAGGAACAGTTCAACAAATTATTGAGACAATGTTAAGTACCTATAATATTTTGGATGACTGAATTTACTTAAACACAACTGTTGTAACTGTCTTTTCACTGACTTATGATGAAGTACAGTTCTATTTGTTATTTTTTTAATAACATCTTGAAGTGAATATGACTGATTATTCTCTGTATTATTCCTATCTTCATCCTGTACTTAATTGGCTTTCTCAAAATTGATAACCCTGTTTGGGGCCACCAATTGAAAACTCTTAACTTATAATTCAGAAATTTCAAATAAATGATAGAAATTTATTTCTATTTCACAAAAGACTTTAATCAATTAGTATTAAATCATTTAAAAACAGACAGACACTGTCATTACATAATAAATACGGAATAAATATTATGTTAAAAACTACAGCAGTTTACTGAACTTTTCTGACCAGTTTAGGACTTTTTTAATCTTCCCCAGGATCCCTGTGTTGTTTTGTTCCGCTTGAGCTTCTTGAGACCCATCTGTTGGGCCTTGGGTCTTGGTCCCTGCACAAAAGAAAAGCTGTTTTTAATTCTGTGCTATTGATTTTGTCTTAGCGCCAAACATATTCTGTCTTAATAAATGATCAAATATTATTTGGTTGGTATCTAATGTTGGGCAATTGGCAATGAAGCCATTTGCTCTCTTGTTTTCCAGTATTTTGATAAGATAAATGATAAATATTAAAAGAGAGCATATTCCGTCTAGTTTATACAAGGGACCATTTGTTTAGAAAGTCAAGCGAAACAATTTTGGATAATTATAACACAAAAGCAAGAAGCCATGATGCTGAGAGGAATGAAACTTTAGTAGCTTATACTGGGTAGTATTTGTAAATTATTATTTCAAGCCTAAAAACAGAAGCACACAGGTACTACAAAGCTAGAGCAGTAACAAGATAATTATTTTTGTATAGTATTGTTATCCAACTTTTCAGAAAAAAATTATAAAACCATGCTAATAAAAGAATGTGTTGCATTCACATGACTTTCTCTACTCATTCTTCAATAAACTATTCTTATGAAAGCTTACTTTCCTATTTCTTTTTAATCTTGATAGACTTGTAATTCACACCTTACATATTTTGTTGCATAGTACAGTGGGTAAAGTGAGCCAGATTTTTAAACAGCATGTTGCTATATGATGGCTTTGAAATTCCAAGCTCTTTGTTCACCAGGGGGAAAAAAAGACAACAAATGACTTCACATTTGAGAAAAGAATCAACGAATGAATGGCTTATTTCCTATTTTATATTTACAATCATATGACATACAAAAAGATCCTTCATATCTAGTTTTAATGAGTCTTAACACTGGGTTGCAAGAAAACTGCCCTATAAATAGCTATTTACTTCTTTAGTAAACAGATCTGTAAACCACTGAGGTGTATTAACTATAGGTCATTGCAAGAACGACATTATAGGACCCGTTAACTATTCCCTTCTTTAACGAGAGAAGAAACAAAATTACTGAGCCCATGTAGTCGGTATACATAGTTATCATGTTAGAAGTATGATGTTGCTGTGACAAACAACTGCCACATGTCCAGGATTATACTTCTGATTTTGTTTACAAAGTTGTTTCATATTTTCTGCAAGCCAAAATGTAGAACAAAAGGAATAGAAGTGAACTTTTCTCTAAAAGGAGCGACATATTGTCAGTATTAATTTCAGAAAACAAGAATAATATAAAATAAAGTCACAGACGCAGTTATTAATTGAAGTAAGAATGTTGGCAACATGGAACTATGTCCTCAGAATGCAGTGGACTTCAACAGAAAAGTTGTTGTTGTTAGCTAATGCTGGATTTCTGACAATGAAGTCATTAATCCTCTTGCTCTCCAATATTTTTCACTGATGATATTGAAGAGAGCAATAGCAGTAATAGTAACCGCTTTTTAGAGAGCACCATATTTTTATGTTTTGGCGGTCACATCGCTCTCTCACAACCCCCAGAATGTCTGGACGACCACACCTGTCGTTGGTTTACGGGTCTCACCGACCTGACCGGGAGAGTTATCAAAATAAATTCACCGACGATATCCTCTGATCACCAATCAGAGGACGTATTACATGCCATGACAGGTCAGCATGCTTAAATTTAAAGTATGATGCTCAGAAATACTTTAAATAGTTACCTGTCAGGTCATGCCCAAACCTCAGTCATATAAAATCATATCTCTTCATGGCCAAGGACATCATATGAACCAATGAGAGTGCAGCATCACATCACAGAAAAGTAACTTGTCTGATTTCTGAACATTTCACCAGGCCTTTGAATTTTTGTGTAACTGTAGTTTATGGCACTGGTAAGACTGGAGAAGTTACTAATCATAGAAACCTTCCTTCAAAGTTCCTAAATAGTTCCCTAGACCTTGTGGCATATTTATGTATTTTAACCTCATTCAGCAATTCTAGGGCTCACACATCTTATTATTTGACACTGTACACATGAATATGACTCCTATACTTTCATATTCTGAAAGGCCTGTTGTGTAATAACAAAGGCTAATCAACAAAAGTTTGGTACTCTGTGTAAAATCGACAGCTAATTTTGCGCCAACATGGACTTATGTACCTACTTTGTGTAGCCAATTCTTCAATCTGCAATTCTACCATGTGCAAGATATCCATGAAGGTTTGGAGAACCCAAATCTAACTTTAAATTCCATGTTGTCATATTCCTGAAAGGGATTGGACCTATATTTAACATTCCATTCAAACAGTAATTCCTGAGTATCCTCGAAAAACGGCAGTTGCAACCTTCAGGTTGATTACAGGATATGATTGTCTGGCAAAACATTTAAACAGAATTGGGATATATTCTTCTCCACTCTGTCCTCTATGTGATCTACAAAAGGAAATGGACCGAGACTACCTTCAAATATACCTGGCCACTTCTAGCACCCCATCCATCAGTGAAAAATATTGGAGAGCAAGAGGATTAATGACTTCATTGTCAGAAATCCACCATTAGCTAACAACAACAATATTTAAAATTCCTTGGTCTTAGTAGAAATGCAGGTTAAGATATATTTTGCTAAAACATTTCACATCGCAATGCGCACATATGTAACATTACATTGCACGATTTATTATTTCATAACTTGTAGTTTTCCAAAACTGACACAAATAACAAGGAATATCTTCGAAATGGTTCACTCTATAAAAAATTTATTGAGACATAAATTGTGTGTTTTAGCAAGATCTACATTTTTTGTACAGTAAGATTCTGTCTATTTCTTATGGTTTACGAGTTATTCAAAAGTCATCCAGAGTAAACAGGACTACATAGGCTATAGCCAGAAAATTCAAAATATTCATTTCATTTTTCATACAAATATCTTAAACATATGGTATTTTAATCAAATCATTAGAGCCATTATCAAGAAAATAAAAATTTTGGAAAAATTTTCTGTGTAAAGGCCAGTTTAGGGTGGGGCTATTTTCTTCAAAACTGTCATGTCGCATCTTTGAAAGACAAACTTAAATACCAACTTTGGTTTTAAAGCTACTTTTCGTTTTTGAGTTATGCTGTCCACAGACTGACAGAAACAGACACATGGACCTTTTTTTAAAAGGCTTTTTTTTGGATTCAGGGAGTCGAAATCTCGACATCAAATTTTTGGGTGGAATACAATACTTCCTCTACTTACCAATTGAAAAACCTGTGGTAAAAATGAACGATGTTGCATTTCATGATAATTTAAGTTTTCCAAAACTGACACAAATAACAATGAATATCTCCAAAATGGCACTCAACGAAAAAATTTATTTAAACATAAATTCTGTGTTTTAGCAAAATCTGCAGTTTTGGTATAATAAGATTTTGTCTCTTACGGTTTAGGAGTTATTCAAAAGTCATCCAGAATAAACAGGACTACATAGTCTATAGCCAGAAAATTCAAGATATACATTTCATCTGTCATAAAAATGTCTTAAAACATATGCCATTTTAATCAAAATCATTAGAGCCATTTTCAGAAAATCAAAATGTTCTAAAAATTTCCATATAAAGGGTAGTTTAGGGTGGGGCTATTTTCTTCAAAATCTTTGTGTCGCATCCTTGAAAGACATTAAACTCAAATACCAACTTTGGTTTTTAACCGACTTTTCATTTATGAGTTATGCTGTCCACAGACTGACACACAGATTGACTGACAGACAGATGGACCTTTTTCTAAAAATGTTTTTTTTTTTTTTTTTTTTTTTGATTCAGGAGGTCTCAAAACATATATTTCCGGTAAAATCTTGACATCAAATTTTGGGGTGGAGTTCAATGCGTCCTCTGCTTACCAGCAGAGAAAGTAATAAATAACATGTAAGCTGTGTTCCACTGTTCTTCATCCCAAATAAACAGGAAATGTGCCTGCTTCTCTAATACTAATTATAGACCATAATTTAAGCAAAAGTCATGCATATCTCACATATGAATCAAGAAGTGCTTACAATATTCTATTATGCATGGAAATGATTTGTCTATGAAAAGTTATCTTGCACAAACAACTTGTAGAGTTGTTCAAGGAATACAACATTCAGCTAGCACCAGTAAACCATTACTCCATAAAAAACCTACTACTTTCAAATATCAAAGATGCTATTCCACCTAACAAAAAATCTGGCATATACCAAATTGAATGCAGTGATTGTAATGAAATATACATAGGAAAAACCAAAAGAAATTTAGAAATTAGATCCAAGGAACACGTTAGGAACATTAAGAGTAAGCAATTAGAAAAATCAGCAGTTGCATTTCACTTTTGGACAAAAAATCATGACATAAAGCTAGAACCGAAACTTCTCAAACACATAGCTGGAAAACAAGAACTTCCACATGGGAACAAATCTTCATTTAAAAAAATAGAAACCGAGTATTTAATTTTGACATTCCTCAGAAAGACATTTTCAGTAAGTTCATTGAACCGTTACCAGAAGAAACATCAGAAGAAGCATCACCATCCACACCATGAAACACCATGGAAACCCAGTTAATTGTCCGGTTGATAATGGAGGAAAGTTAACCTTCGAAACTCGTTCTGGAAACCTATGTTGTAAGTGTTGTTCAGTGTTATTGACTCACCTTTTAAATTAAACTTGTAGAGTGATGTATTTTTGGAATGCCTGGATGGTTTAATTGATTCAAGTGAAGTTGCAGTTGCTGTGAAGAACATGTGGGATGCTGTTTGCCTAAACTTATATTTCATTTAATTTAAAAGGTGAGTTAATTAATAACACTGAACAACACTTACAACATACTTTTCCGGGATGCGTTTCAACGGTTAACTTTCCTCCATTATCAACCGGACAATAACTGGGTTTCCATGGTGTATCATGGTGTTTCATTACCTGAATTTTGAACATTACTTAAAATGCAGATATTTCTTCAGCACCAAAGAAAATATAAGGAAGAAAGTTGTTACATCTAAGATAGCATAATATTTTCAGAAATACTCAAAAGATTTCCTGCAGCTAAATTATTAAAAAATGTAAGTTACTTGTGTTTTATAACAAATAGTAGTGTATGCATGGTTTGTTCGTCTCCTTAGCACAGTGGTAGTACTGCTGCTTGCCAAGCTGGAGAATTGGGTTCGACTTCTGTTACCAGCGTGAGGATTTTTTACCGCTGGGAGACCTGGTCTGGGGTGCATCCAGCCTCGTTAGGTTGCTGAGGGGCCAACTGAGGAGCTACATGATTGAAAAATAGCAGCACCTTGTTGTGAATACCTTATAACCAGATGGGAGGGACCGGGGCACTGACCACGTACCACCTTCAGTACTGCACCCCACTCATGATGGCTGTGGTGGGCAGAGGTGCAAGACGCAGCGGCCATGTGGTAGGCCTTGGCCCAAAGAGGGCTGTTGCACAGTGGGAGGAAGAGGGTAGGGGGTTTGCATGGTTTTGATCTGTCGCTAGGAGCATTGGTGCCATCAAGTGGTGGACCACAGCTCTTTGGGAGAGTGCACACTTCTCCTATACATTACAGTTTTACAAAACTCATTCAGAATGTAGTGGAGTTCACAGACTATATTTCCAGAAAATTCGAGGTACACTTTTTGTCACGGAAATATCTTAAACATATTGTAATAACATTTTTAGAGCCTTTTTGAGGAAATCAAAAATAAACTTTTTGCATTTAAAGTGTAGTTTGAAAACTTGTATTTTGATTCTTGGAAAACACCAACTTACATACCATGTTTAGTGTTATACCTTGTTTTACATGCATGCACACAGACCCTTATCTTAAAAAAAATATATATTCAGAGAACCCCATAATTTATATTTCCATTGAAATCCTAACATCAAATTTTTGGGTAGAATGCAATGCTTTCTGTGTACAAAGGCTGATTTTATATTCCATCCCAGAGCATTCTTCTTTCTCTTTTTGTTCCATTTTTCATTTCTTAAACAATGAGCAAAAACAAAATCAACCATATCTATGTCAATGAGGTAAGAGCTAAACAAAATAGCTGACAGATGAAATACTAATCTTCTTCAAGTGTGATGTATTGAAATTAAGATAATGCAAAGGATTCAACATAATTCTATACTTTCAGGTCTATGGTACTCTAACATTGCCAAATAAGAATAACAAATATTGCCATAGTTAATATTAATGCATTCTTAGATCACATTCTGAAACTGCAGTTTCTTCACAAAATACACAATTGTGTTGAATCCTTTGATTCCTCCTCCTCCTTATTGTTATTTGTAAGATAATAGGTACACGAAACAGGCAACTGACAAACAGAATACCAGCTGCTGCCCATATTTCAATGTTTATTAACACCCCAGGAAAAACAGCTTTATTATGGTAATCAGAACACGTGTAAGCTGTACATCAAGATGGAAAAGGAGGGGAAAATGATGGAAATGTAGAGACTCAGGGAAAGAAAGAAAATAATATCTGTGTTTGGCTTAAATAGTACAATGTCAGCAATTTCTATTCTTGGTGGTAAGGAAAAAATGCAAATTAATATAAAGCTCAATAGTTCAAACAAATGCTAGAATGAAATAAGGAAAAAAACACCAAAGTTAGTATCATGCAATATAAAACGTTAAAGCAGTGTACTAATATAACAAATAATATAGAGACTATAAGCTTCACTTATCTTTTATATGTGGTACAAGTTGTTAATTAATCACCGATGAGTTTCATCTTGACAAAGTCAGAAAAGTGACAGTGATTAACTATTTAACAACTTACACCATATATAAAAGATGAGGCTTGTAGTCTCTATATTAGTTGTTACATTAGATTTAATTTGCTTCTCTGTTACTGCCTTGTTTTTTGATTGAATTTTAAAGGAGTGCCTTAAAAACCAATGCCACTTACCATCCTTTTTGTATGTGATGCCTCGAATGAAGCCTGGGGTCTCTTCCTCAAGTTCAGCATAAGCCTGCACCAATGCTCTCTGTTTCTCAGCTAATCTTTTGGGTACTATAATCTTAATGTTCACATAGTGATCTCCATAACCATATGAATTCATTTTTTTCAGGCCTTTTCCAGTTAGTTTGATTTTTGTGTGAGAGGAGGTACCCTCTGCAATCTGAAAATTGAAAACAGTTATTATTGTTACTGCTGCTGTTGGTGTTGTTGTAGTTATTATTATTATCATCATCATCATCATCATCATCATCATCATCATCATCATCATCATCATTATTTCTCAAGTACTTTTGTCCATTGTAGCAAATCAGGTTCAAAATTAAAATGAATGCAACCATGATAATTAAATGAGTTAGAATATGCCTCATGCTGTTTTTGTCTATAAACAGAAATGATTACATTTTGTTTAAATATTACCTAGCCATGGACAATGAGTTCAAAGAGCTGAGTTATTCAGTATTTATCTTTTAAGAATTAGAGAAAACTTCTAGGTTTTTAATAAATTGTTTGGTGGCATTGAATTATTTGGATTAAATTTGCATGACAATGAGTCTCTTTTATTATCTACAGGTCATGGTAACAGGAGAGTGGTATTAATAACTCCACTTGGAATAGGTTCCAAATAACTTTAATTATTCCACTATTACACAGTGAACAAACTATATAGATGAGTTTATGTGTTAGAATTATTTTCAGTACTGTATATGCCACACTTCTCTCTGATGGAATCTTTGCTTAGCTTATCACTGACAACCATCATAACCATCCGGTAACAGTAACCACAAGAAACAAGGCAGCACTCAACATTTTGGTTCACAATAGCCTGGTAATGAGAACAGGGAATGTAGATAAATCATTACATCAACAGCAATGTGCAAAGTAGGTACTGAGCGTTGGGAATTCATTTGTGTCTAACTGACCAATGGTAGTTTTTCCAGCATGTGACCAAGGACAGCTCTAGTGGCTGTTTCATGGCACAGCCACTTCGCATAATTTCTACAACAAAAAATCTAATACACACAGCAGCCCTTACCCAGCACACTTACCCTTCCAGCAGCCCAGGGAAGCTTCCCACTGATTGTGAATGTTCCCATTTGAATACACGTATTTCAACATCTTGTTCTGGTTACTGTTACCAATGGTTGTGGACCAGCTGCTGTTTCTTTCCAAAGGTGAGTCAGCAATAGCAATTTATGCATACCTTAGCACAATTTCATGCACTTATTTCTGTTTGAGTCTGGACAGAAGCCAAGATTCTTATAATTTGTCCCACTATTTTTCTACATCATGCTATTTAAGAATAGACTGCTCCTTTAACTTCCAACTGTTTTAAAAAGCTGATATGTTGTTGCACACACACTGCTTTTTATAGAATAATACTTTTCCCAAACAATCTTACCTGTATGGTTTGATCTTCATATATCCCCTTAACACGAATTGTCCCTCCTAAAAGAGCTTGAGAAATTGAGATAGAAGCATCCGTATGTATGTCAGCACCTTCTCTGTGGAAATAATTTGACTTCTCCACCTTGAATGTGATAAAGATTTCCTTATTTCCTACTGGCATACGCACTGTCTGGCCATTTTCCACGCCTGTTAAAATCAGATTACATTACAATTGTTGTTGTTGTTAGCTAATGCTGGATTTCTGACAATGAAGTCATTAATCCTCTTGCTCTCCAATACAACTTGCTCTCTCTCTACAATTCAGTTCTTCTCATTCTGTACTACAAACTAAATTCACTATGAAACTAGACAGCAGACACTGCTTAAAGAAGCTGTGTCTTTGTAACAAAAATTTGTTTATAGTAGCCACTAGTACTACATGAGATTTCTTTCAAGCTTCCTCTGATTTAATACTTGTATATTTTAAATAAATTCTTATAAAAAATACACTGCACAGTTGGTAATATGATAGGAAAAAAATGTCACATAGTATCTGTAATGATGGCGACCATAAGAAACAAAGGAACACTGAAGATATAAATGAGTAATTCAGTAAACCTTGATCTGTCTTTTGAAAAACAAGTTACCAAAGATAAGTGAAGCTTATTCTCCAAATATTTGCTATGTTTGAGTACTTTCTCTACTTATTGTAAATAGTAGAGGTAGTAAAAATTGGTGTGGCTGTTGCAATGCTTACAAAATTATGGAGGCTATATTTTCCGAAGATATGGTGAATGGGCAAAGGTTTAGGAATTACCTAATCACCCCACTTCTAGAATTCTATGACATTGAATGCACAGGGAGAATCAGTAAAATGGGCAATTTCAAAACAAAGCACTGATTACCTTGAAATGAAACTTTCACTTTACATTTAGAGTATATACATTAACATATTACTATCTTAGGAATATAAAGTATAAACAAGTGGAAACATCGGCAGTAGTAGGGCATTTTTAGCCAGAAAACCATTAAATCAATCCTGAACCTATACCTTTAAAAAGCATCTCTAACATGAAACAACAGCCTGGGAGAATATATATATATATATTCTGAAAAATAAAGACCAAGTCTTCAACTCTGAGTTGCTCCAAAAGTGATCTTAGCAAGAAATTCCTGGAAAACACCAACACACAACACCATTGTAATCTCCAACATGACACCTTGTTTCAGTCGTTGGCATCAGGATGAGATTGGGAGCAGGTGAGCTCTCAAAACATGTTCCATTTTTAATAAGTAAGTGACGTATTATCATCAGTCAAGAAAGGGATTGGCAGTTTGTGATGAGGGAGAGGCAACATTGCAGCTTATCGCGACAATGTGGAGAGCGTTGTATGAGTATGTGCATGAAGACAGTTGGATTATGCTTTGAATGTAATATTCATATTTGAAAACAGTAGTAAAATAGTGAATCTACATGCAAAGGATAGAACATGCAAGTACATATTAACGTAAAGATTTACATTAACAAAAGGGACATACCAGCAAAATATTGTGATGTTATAATGATGTCATTATAGCCCTTGTGCAGCAATGAAGCTATCTTTACTTTAATAGCAAAAGCTAATAGGTCATTCAGTGATCCATTATATACAAGTTATGAAATGAAGAATAGATTTTTGCATATAACAGTAATACTCAAACACAGCCAAAACATATGAATCAGAAAATCACCCATGTCATTGGTTCATACTGTAAGACATACACATATTTTCACTAAGCTTGTGCTACAGCACTTTTGTTAAAATGAACCAAGAACATTTTTAGGATAGTCATCAGTAGGGGTTAGGACCAGTGCAGTCTCTGGATCTTAACATATGCAATTTGGAAATAATTAGCACATCAAGCAGTTATTCTCTCAGATTCCAGGGTGGCAATTATAGCAATTACTTCCAAGTTGTCAGCAAAAAACCAAACAATTATAGAATGTTGGAAAATCCTTACCCATTCAACAGCACTTCAATAACACCTAGTCTTCCAATGGATACCAACTCACTTTGGACTGAGTGGTAATGACAAAGCTGATTTTATTGCAAAAAAAGGGTACCAGCCTTGTACAGAAATCTATAGTTAATCCACCATTTTATGCAGCTAAAAGATTGGTCAATTCTGAATTAAAAAAAAATTATTGCGAAATATTACTACGAAAAATCAAAAAATAAAAGATGGGAACTACCAAACATTCAAACAGCAATTCCTGAGTACCCTTGAAAACCGGCAGTTGCAACCTTCAGGTTGATTATGGGAAATGATTGTCTGGCAAAACATTTGAACAGAATTGGGATATGCTCTTCACCACTCTGTCCTCTATGTGATCTGCAAGAGGAAATGGACCAAGACCACTTTCAAATATGCCCGGCCACTTCTAGCGCCTCATCCATCAGTGAAAAATATTGGATAGCAAGAAGATTAATGACTTCATTGTCAGAAATCCAGCATTAGCCAACAACATATGCAATTTCTATTTATGAGGGACTTCAAAAAAATAAAGTGCATCTGAATAAACCATACATGTTGGAAGAACTGAAAGACAATATAAGAAAAATGGCTAAAATTTCAGAAGAATTAATAAGTGCTAATACAAATTTTCTTCAAATGTATGTAGTTATTTTAATTACCATTTTTTTATTTACTGGTCCTGTAGATCATTACAATTTAACTCTGTGAAAGTCATCAGCACAGTAAAACTTGTATTTCAATAACAGTGTTTTACTTTCCATTTGAATATTTTGCCTGACAATGCCTTGAAAGAAATGCAAAAGCAATCTATGCAAATAGTTTGCTTCCCGGTATCGAGCACATCCCTGTTAAGCCAGCCATGCATCTGAATAAAGGCTCCTTACATGCATTGCTAATGTGTGGATGCATTCCTGATCAGAAAGATAGATGTATATCTGAGATCAACTCAGGAACTTTAAACCACTGGAACATTTTGTGTTGAATTTGTCCATCATTAATCAAAGTAGTAAATAAAAGTAAATTAACACAAAGAGAATAACAACATATGGAAGTAGAAAGTTTCTTACCTGCTGGAACTGGTACAGTGATTTTCTTCCTTTGAACTGTGCTCCCCTTGCCTTCACATTCTATACAGGGGAATTTTATGTACATTCGTGTTCCTTGACAGTATCGGCAAGTTGAGCGCATAACAAATGGACCTACAAGACAAAAGCAGAGACATGTAATTTACTTTAAACAATTTTTGGATATCTATGAACATGCTAAAATAACAGAATATTTAGTTTTTCTTAAACTGTTGATATTTTTTCTGTTCTTTATGAAAATGAGCATTTTACTACCTGGGAAAGCGACCAGATATACTGACCTTGGTTGTTAGAGTACTGCGTTTCCTTGTTATCTGTTTAGTAGAAGAGCGAAATACTATATAAATATAACATCTTAGAGACTATAAGCTTCACTTATCTTAGTACCTACTGCAAGTTCTTGAAATCTAAGGCAGACTGCAGTTTCTCAAATTACCATTTGCATCATCAGTGTCATCTGCCGTCTGTCTCCCTTTGATTTCAAGAACTTACAGCAGATACTAATATAAGTGAAACTTATAGCCTCCTAGATGTTATATTTACATAATTATGTTGCTTCATTGTTAATAGCTTCAGTTTTTTTCCCATGGGTGAAATACTAACTTGGTGTACAGTCAGTAGTACAACATAAATGATCTCTTGCACCTGCCGATGTATGGCATGTTGCTGTGTTAAAGACACGATTGCATCTGAACAGTGTACATACGTACACTGACTTGCTGTGTATGCATGATAGGCTCATGTAATCAACTCTGCAGTTTCACATTCTTTCCAATAAGCCTCATGGGTTTGTTATCTGTACATGATTATGCTCATGCTCTCGAGCCAATTATAATTTTTCATTTTAATGTTAGCTGCCTTTGTGGTTTACCAGGAGAAATATGAACTGGTTTGAGAATTCAATGCCATTCTGGCAGATTGTCACAGTAGCTCAATGGTTAGAGCAGCCGCCTGGTAAGTGGAAGGTCTGTGGTTCAAGTCCCAGCTGTGGCATTGAATTTTTAAGTTCCAGTTCTACCTCTCAGGTATTTTACACATTTATAGGTCACAAGGAAAAACTATGTTTGTTCCAAACAGAGAGCTACATTTTCTAAGAAATCGCCAGAAATCAACATTAAATCAATTAAAAAGTTTAAATCAGTCTTAAAAAACTGGCTTACTTCTAAAGTATTTTATGACGTTCAGGAGTTCTTAAGAACTGGAATCCTGTAATATACATTTTTAATAACTAACTTGATTATAATGTTTACTGGTGTGTAAAAGTATTTGTATAAATATAGTGCTGTTAGTTTTTCTTATGTAAAATTTGCACAAAAGTTGTTAACGTTTTTTATGTAAATGTTTACTAGTGTGTAAAGGTATTTTTGCATATAGTGTTGTTAAATTCTATGAAAAAACTGAAGGTGTTAACAGTGAAGCAACAGAATCTAAAATAAAAAACTTAGAGAGTAAAAGCTTCACTTATCTTAGTAATTGCTGCAAGTTCTTGAAAATGCTGCTGACACGTGTTTCATGATGCTTCCATCACATTTTCAAAGCTTATTTAAAACAGTCACCATAGTTTGAAACATTCACGTGCTTAAAATATCTGTCGCCAACCTCTGAAAACAAAACAAACCTATAAATACTGCCTATTGATGGTAGTTCAAAAGTCATTACGCAGTTCCCTTTCTCTAAAATGAATATCTTTTCCCAAACCATTAAATCTATAGATATATTTAATGGTTTTAATAATTTAAACTCCGGATTTATTTCATGATTAAATAACCAAAAATGATCTGCCACAGCTGATTTATCTATCTGTTTATATTTAATCTTTCTAAATTGCTCCATTCTGGTTTTCAAATGACGCTTAGTTTTATGCTTGAATTAACGTTACTTGTGTATTCTGACAGTTTGCTCAGTATGGGTTTTGTACATGATAGAGGGACAGAGCTGTCTGTTGTCATGACAACCAGGTTTGACCTTGAAGTAGCTAATAGATTTTGTAGCCCGCCACAAAGTCTATTGGCTACTTCAAGGTTAAACCTGGTCAATGACAACAGACCGCTCTGCCCCTCCTCTATCAAGGGCATAATGCATGCCGAACAAACTGTCAGAATACACAAGTTACGTTAATTCAAGTATAGCAATGTAAATGCTGTCACAATCCAAAAACTTGGAATTTTGTCCTTTTTAGAAAAATTTAGTAAATGTTGTATATTAAGATTTATTTTGAGGGACTAAAGTTATTCCATGTTCCTTAAACATTTTTGTAAATTTTTTATTGGCCCAAAGATGGCAAGTAAACTTTTTAAAAATACAATAAAAAAGTTACAAACATTTTTAAGGAACATGGAATAACTTTAGTCCCTCAAAATAAATTTAATATACAAAATTTGCTAAATTTTTCTAAAAAGGATAAAATTCCAAATTATAAAAAATCTGGCATCTATCAATTTAGCTGTTTGGATTGTGACAGGGTTTACATTGGTAAAACTAAACATCATTTGGAGGCCAGAATGAAGGAGCATTTCAGAAATATTAAATAGAAACAGATTGATAAATCAGCTGTGACAGATCATTTTTGGTCATTTAATCATGAAATAAATCCAGAGGTTAAATTATTAACAGAATTAAATTCACCTATAGATTTAATGGTTTGGGAACAGATATTCATTTTAAAGAACAGGAACCACATTATGAATTTTGAAATACCACCAATAGGTTGTATTTATAAGTTTGTTTTGTTTTCAGAGGTTGGCGACATAAGTAGCTGAGTGGTTGTAACTATGGTAGCCAATTTAAATAAGCTTTGAAAATGTGATGGAAGTATCATGAATCATATGTCACCAGCATTTTCAAGAACTTGCAGCAATTATTAAGATAAGTGAAGCTTTTAGACTCTAAGTTTGTTTTTATTTTAGATAGTGTTGTTAATTTTTTTATCTAAAACTGTTTGTATATGTTCCTTTATGTAACAGCCTAGTTTTAAGCTTGACATGGTCTATTGTAATAAATTAGAGCTGGGTTTTTATGTACAGAGCAGCTCCTCAGCGCTTTGGCTGGGAATTGCATGGCAGTCTTGTTGTGCGACACATCTGAATGAACTCAAGGCCATGGGCTCTTTCACTTATTTATCAGACATGCAATAGCGGGCTTCAGTCAGCTGCTATTGCGCCTTGTGTATAGACACGAGACACTAGTGTATTTGTGTGCAATTGAATTATCAGATTATTACAGCCCAGAAATGGTACTCAAATTTTCGCTTGAACAGACTTTTTACGTATGACACATTTGAAAACTGACGGGTGTGTAGGCAATTTCACAATAAATTTCTTGGTGTTCCAGTTGTGAGTAGAGAAACAGATATCTAGTGACTAAAGTAAGAAAAACAGGATCATTTAATGCTGCAATTTGTAAAACAAACCGAAGGATTCTAACGGAAGGAAAGCTTGATGAAATTGGTGAAGCATTTGAATGGTCTCTGAATAAATCTTTATGATGTGTAGTACAAAAGTCAGTGTTTCAAAAACCTCAGTACATAGGTCTATGAAACTGTTGAAATTAAAACCATACAGAGTGACTATTGTCCATCAATTGTGACTGCCTGATGATGAACCCTGAGTAACAAAATATTGCTGGTGGTACTGTTGGCCCACATTTAAGAATTTTCTCAGTAAGACATGGTTTCAGTTCACTGGCCATGTTGCTTCACAAAACAATAGGTATTGGTGTACTGAAAATCCAAAATTAGTTCACGAGGTTCCTTTATATAAAGAAAAAAATTGGTGTATGGTGTGCTGTAACAGCAGAACAGATAATAGGCTCCATATTTTACAATGATACCGTAAATTCTGATAGGTACCGCAGAAATATTCTCGTGCCATTTTTTGCAATGTTGACAGATGAGGAAAGTAGGCTATTTTCAACAAGATTCTGCCACAGCTCACACAGCGGAGGCTTCCTTGGAAGGCACAAAGAATTTTTTTGATGACAGAACAATCTCTAAAGGGTTATGGCCAGCTTGGTCGCTAGATCTTACAGTGTGTGACTCTTATCTGTGGGGAGTGCAAGTATGTGGGGTTTAAGGGCCCCTTAACAATGAGGTCATTTGAGCCTATCTGTGAGGAACTCTCAAAAATAGGGTTTATAGGAATAATCCTCGCACCTAGACAATCTTAAAAACAAAATAAGAACAGAAATTAGGGAAATTACACAACAAGAACTTATGCGTGGAATGGTAACTTCATCAGAAGGTGCCAAGAATGTTTATCTGCCAAAGGACACCACTTTCTACACTGTGAAAAAAGTTAGCACTGATAAAATAAAAAGTAATTATTAGGGCAAGGCAATTAATGATTTTGCATCTTTTCCTTATGAAGGTTGAAACATTGCTTGCATATACGGAAAGGTATGGCATTGACTAACGAGTTAAATAAAAGCAATTTGTTAGGGCATTTTTGTGCATTTTCTTACTTTTTTTACGGATAAGTCTTTTTTTTGGCAAGTTTTAGGTCATTTTGAGCATTTTTAACACTTTTCCGGAAGGTTGGGAGATTATTTGTATTTAATTCATTTTTTTAAAATTAAAATTCAGTATTTTTCCTTGTCAATACAATTTCTTGGATTTAAGTAAATGCTATGCTCCTACCCCTATTTTTCAAGGAATGTGGTTAATGGACTTGCCCACACTCTCAAGGAAATTCCTATATCCAGGTAAACTGGCATTGTTGTGCTGCTAAGTGAGGTGATCAGTTGTTCCTAGCACCTGTGCGAGCACCATAAGAGCAAAATGCCTAAAGTGAAGGGAAGTAATAGTGTTAAATTGAAAGCATTTGTTTCAAAATATGGAGAAAATATTTTTTCCACGGACGGTCATATATTATTCTGCAAGATCTGTAATGTGAGAGTGGCTGCTGAAAAAACATTTACAGTAGAACAACATATGTCACAGGAGAAGCATAGACGTGGCCTGCAACGACTTGAAAATAAATCCAGTATAAGCTTACTGCAGATGCTTCTGGGCAAAAATCGTTCAACATTTTCGCCATTTTGTGAGAAATTATGTGAAGCATTTTTATCTGCCGATATTCCACTTCACAATCTGAATCATCCTAAGCTGCACGCTTTCTTAGAAGAGGACACAGGAAAATTAATTCCAGATCCCAGAACATTGAGAAGAACCTACGTGGATCGGTGCTACAACAAAACTTTGCAACAAACAAGAAAAAGGATTGGAGAAAAGAATATATTCGTATCCGTCGATGAGATAACAGACTTGTTGTAGGCCGTTATGTAGCGAATGTTATTGTTGGAGTACTAGAAGCACACAGCCCTGGAGAGCAATTTCTATTACATTGTGAGCAGGTGGACAAAGTGAACTATTCAACCATCGGCTTAGTATTTGACCATGCATTGAGAATACTTTGGCCTAATGGGATTCAAAATTCCAATGTATTGCCTTTTATAACTGACGCAGCACCCTACATGAAGAAAGCTGCTGCTTCTTTAAGTGCACTCTACCCAAAAATGGTGCATGTGACATGTTTAGCGCATGCATTACACCAGGTTGCGGAAGAAGTATGTGCAAATTTTCCTGGAGTGGATAAATTAGATGCGTCAAGAAAGTATTCTTGAAAGCCCCCTCTCAAGTTGTAGCATTCAAAGCAGAAGCTCCAGAAATTCAACTGCCCTTTTCACCCGTTTTGACTAGATGGGGAACATGGCTCGATGCTTGTAGTTATTATTGTACGAATTTTGACGCTGTGAAGAAAGTAGTTGATTCTTTTGATAATGCTGAGTCTGTGTCAATCAAAAAGGCGCAAGAACTGTTGGCTGATAAAGAAATTGCAGGTAAACTTTCTTACATAAACACCAATTATGGATTCCTTCCTGATGCAATAACTTCTCTGGAAAAATCCCAAGTGACATTAGTGGAACAGCTGCAAATAGTGGATAAAGTAGTGAATGATTTGAGCCGTGCATATGGTAAAGTGGGTGATGCAGTGGCAATGAAAATAAAGAAGTGTATTGACAAGAACAAGGGGTACAAAACATTGTGTTCAATTGACAGTGCTTTGTCTGGTGAACAGTTTTCTCTTGGTGACTGTGAGTTAAATCCAGGAGATATTGCTTGCTTTCAATATGCTCCAATTGTTTCCGTTGAAGTAGAGAGGAGCTTTTCCATTTATAAGTCAGTACTAGCAGACAATAGACAGCCATTTTTGTTTGAGAATCTCCGCCAATTTGTGATTGTTAACTGCAACTCAAAATTGTTATAAAAGTGCACTGAAATGGAATTTCTTCAATAAAAGATACTCTAACATGTACATTTATAATTTTATTTTAATATTTTGATTTTATGTTATATTTTATGTAACTTAGTAACAAAGTGAGTGCTTAATGTAGTAATAATAAAAATAAATAGCATTTTTATTGGCAGTTCTTTTTTTTTTTTTTTTTTGTAACTTTAACATATTTGGGGTCATCTTTTTGGGTCATTTTTTGTAATTTTAGGTCATAAACGCATTTTTCATTTTGCATTTTTTACCAAATTATAGCTCTTTAAATGCCTGGCCCTAGTAATTATGTTTGTTTAATGGGTAATTAATATATTGTAATAATCATCATAAAATCAGTAATAATCTGGTATCAGTATCCATAATGAGAATAATAAACAGATACACTGAATATAGCATGCGGAACACACATCACAACCACTGACCAGATAGCTGAGAGATCGAGTGCGGAACACGCATCGCGACTACTGGCCAGATGGCTGAAGGAACACACGTATTACTTAGCAAAATATGTACATAAATATGTAGTGAAAAGTAGTTAAATACATAGTAAAATATGTAGAATGGGTAAAATATGTAATATCAAATATTTAATTCTAACTTATCGGTTTCTGGGGCACATTTTAGGAAAAGAATTTTTTCCTGGAGAAATGTCCTCAGGTGGATTAACATCGTCTCCATTTAGAATTTGGCATACAGGATTTCTCTTTAACACATTTTGAAATTTACTTTATACACTTGCACCAGTTTCTCCATGCACAGCGCTAGTTTTTCAATAGAATCCTCTATGACAGCATCAGAGTCTTGAATATGTAGTTTCTCAACGTTTGATGGTTTCTGGAAGCCAGCTGAAGATGCTCATGAAGTAGGCAACTGATGAGACCACTTGGGAGTCACTAAAGACAGCCTGGGGTTCACAAATAGATGCAGCACTTTCAGGATCAAAAGAATCTACAACAGGCTTTATATCATGTAGATGCTCACTGCTTCTACGCATGTTGTGCACCTCATTAGTACTGGTTCTGGAGGTAGTGGTATTTCTGATAATTGCTGCTTGTAAGAGAGCACTCGTGGAGATTTTAGAAAAACCGTTTTGTTGCTTAAATTATCCTATTCACTTGCAGAAACTTAGCTCTCATATCTTCGGCGATATGTTGCAGTCTATGAACCAATCAGGTGAAATGAAGCATATTGGAATAAAACACTTTCATAGCAGTTGCAGCTTTAAGCATATATGCTGCAGCATCTGAATATATCACTAATACCTTCCAGGACTTTTAATCCGTCATTGACAAATCTTGCGATAGTTGAGTGATTTGTAAAGTGCAGCTCTTTACGTAGATCAAACATGCAACTATTGAGGCAACCAGAACAGGCCCACACTGAGTATGAAACTTCAACAGAAATTTATAAAGATACAAATAGGAAAATGCTAAAATATGCAATTTTATGTTACATCACTAAAAATATGTAATATACTCACAAATATGTAAAATGAAATTCAGTTATATAAACCCTAACATAATGCTTTGTAAACATATCACTTTTCCCAGCATCTAGTAATAATGTACGTAATGACTAATAAAATCAATATCAATATCGCACTATATCCATTTACCTGTACTGATGGTTTCCATGCCAGTACCACTACAATAGCTGCATCTGACTGCCTTTGTACCTGGCTCACACCGGGAGCCACGACATTTGGGACATGTGTCTACCACATTAACACTGATATCCTTATTGACACCAGTAGCTGCTTGCTCAAAGGTCAGATTCATCACAACCTATAAGACATTATATAATTTCAATACAAATTTGAATGCAAAATACAAGGTGTTCAGTACCACTTAATCAGTATCCTGGACATACTGAATGGCTTGTCTATTATACCTGCAACAAATTTGTAAAAGTGGAGAAACAGATCAGATATGGTGTTATAAATATCTAGTTATTGACAGCAGAAGTAGACACTGCTTCTCTGAAAGCCTGTAACCCACCCACCCTCCTTTTTAAGGTGCTCTTTTGTAGGAAAATTATTGCATGTGAGATCAAAAAACAGTCATAATGGTGGTACTGAGCGGAAAGGATGGATGTTGCCAATCTGATAAACGATATCCTCTAGTTCAGCAAATTTTATTTTTTTATTGCCGTGATTGCTTTATTGTTGTTACTGTTTCTGGGAATATAACTGCATAAAATAGCAATCACTGGGTTTTAACTAATTAGTAATTAGTAATTGTGGCCTGTGGCTGCAACTGCTCTACTCCCCTTCTTATAAAAACATCCCTCGGTTACACTTAATGGCTTAGGGCCCTCAATATCTGGGCTACGCTTTGGCCTATGCTTTGCACATGTATTTACATAAGAATAGCAGTGTTTGCTACTCTCGTGTTGGCATTTGTGACATCAGAGCATACTATAGTGCTATCTTCAGCGAGAATTGAAAATGGGTTGAGAATGGGGCCAGGTGAGCAGATGACAAAATTTGATGAGACAGATATAATTAAATGTACAGGGTTGGGCAGATAAAACTGGCCCGGCATGTCTCATCTCATATGATTAGGAAAGAAATTATGTAGGGTATTGTTTTTCTTTTCTTTCTTTTTTCTTGAAATGTAATTATGTTGGCTATACTGTATTCCGCATATTTTATTTCACTGTTGCTTATTTCAAATCATTGGAAGTTTGTTTAATATCAATGTCATAACACGGGCCAGTTTTATCTGTGCAACCCTGTACTACACTATTCACATAAGTGATTCTCCTATTGACTCTACCTATTATAATACAGCAGTTTGCTTAGAAATTATTTCAAATTAGGTTATACAGCCTTATGTATATTCCTCCAAGGTTAGATGCAAGATGCAGGAAGTACAATTAGCTGTCAAAAGGGTGGATTTGATTATTAGGAAGCTTTGTGTCTGTATACAGAGTGGAAGGGAAGTCATTACATTCCTTCTAATATGTGCTTCATTGAAGCATTACAAACAAAAAAGTTTGTTCTTTGAACAGCCAATTTAAAAAAAAATAGTTTTTTTATCCAAATTGGATGTGTAATTCCACAAGAATGTATGAAGATGACTGTTACTTGTAAGATGCGTAGAGTACTTTATTTCTGACATAGCTTCAGTAGTAATTATGGGACATCACACAGGATTACAAAATAATTAATCACTTACAACACAAGAAGGAATACTCTGAGCTGCCATCTCAGACGTGTGGTACGTCGACAACAGTGCATTGAGGTTGGTAGGGAACTGACCTTGTTTGTGAATGTAAACAGGTCAGGTACTTTTGCTTAATGTTTTGGGAGTTAATGCTTGTGATTGGCCTACACTCGCACAGTAAATACAGAAGGACAAGGCAGGGTTTGAGTTTGTTTTAAACATGTACCGTTACGCTGTTTGTATATGTACTGAGCTAGGGCAAGTGGCCACCCACACAATCTGTAGTGTTGCCAGTTTGTTTTTGACAAAACTAAAATATCTCCATAGGAAATGGTCAAAGGCAAAAACGTAAGATACAAAAAGTGTTCCAAATACAGAGATCTACAGTTTAAATTAATGTAATGGCTTCCCTTCCACCTGGTATATCAAGCTGTTGCCATGAGCTCTTGGTTCAAACAAGTGATTCCAGCCTAAGTTCGTGTAAGGGCAGTTTAGAGTGGGATTTCATTAAAATCGTCATTCTGCATCCTAGAAAGATGCTGGACTTAAGATAAAAAGAAAGTGTATATCCAGGTACATCTAGCAAATAATGCAGCAGTATATAAATTTTAAGGTTCTAAAGCTATCAATATGAAATTTTTATGGGATATTACACACACTTTATTAAAGAGATGCTGAAGAGTTTAATCAAGTAATACACATAGCAAGTTTTTTTTTTTAAAAAAAAAGAAAGGTATTGCATTCCACTCAAAAATTTGGTACAGCCATGGAAAAAATGATTGGGTGCATTAGGAGAGCAGAATATTTCTGTTCCATGTCCTGTTGCAGCACTTTTACACAAGTTGATATTTCCAAATTGCAGCTGAGTTTAGACTGTCTGTTCCATGTTATCATCTGCCAGACACACAAAGAGGGTGTGTCTTGGATCACCACTTGCATTTATATACATACTCTCAAATACAATGCGAGTGGTGATTCAAGAGACAGCCTATTTCTGTGTCCAACATATCATATGGAACAGAGACAATAAACTCAGTTGCATTTTGGAAATATCGATTTGTGTAAACCACACTGGAACATGACAAGGGAACTAGAAATATTTTGCTCTCCTAATGCGCTCAATTATTTTTTCAATGGCTGTACTGAGATTTCACTAGAAGTCTATGTTTTGAAGTTCTCTGATTCTGAAAAAAAGAAAGGAAAAGAAACACACATATTTTTATATAAAAAAAAAGGGTGTGTGTGAGTGTGAACAGTGTGACTCAAAAACAAAAAGTATTTAAGTACTTGGTATTTAAGTTCAACTTATAAGGATGTGGCACAAAGATTTTAAAGACATGTTGCATGCTAAACTACCTGTGAAATGGAAATCCTTTTGAAAAAAATTTTTTTTGCTTGATTTATATGCAGCCGTTAACATCTTGGGTCATACTGGCAACTTTTTACCTTTGGAGCAATCTGACAATGATGTTCACTTGTTTACAGTGTATTGATCCTTGAGTGATTTTACTTCGACTATTACTTAAATTCACATACACGTTTACACTCTCATTCATACTTCTAGACCCTAATGATAGAGAACAACCCTGGCTAAAGAAAAATTCTCATCTCCCAGCTGGGAATCGCAGGCAGGACATCTGGGTTTGGAGGTTAGTATGCTAACCACTGGGCCACAGAGGTATTCAGCTTCCAAGTTGCTTTCAATGTATTTATTCACTGCAAATGCATATTACCGGGCGGAAGAGTTAAATGTACAATTAAGGGTACACCAAAGTGAAAAAGGTGACTTTCTAAAGTATTGAGGTTAGAGGCTTAATTTTTTACAGGCATTACTAGCAACTAAAGAAATGCGTGTACCAAATTTCACTCCAATGTCTAATCACATTCCTGCTATATTAATTAATTTATATCAATTTTATTGGGTATAATCAAAATGTATCTTCTCCAACAGATGTTTAACAACAAGGTTGAGTTTTTAAAATTGTATGTTATTACCTTTGAAACAAATTAAAGGAAGGAAATTTTGATATAATGAATAGTTTTTCTTAAAAATTTGTTTAATATCGCAAAGTGTCATAAAAAACAGAGCATTATTATATTATCCGTTTTAGAAAAAGGTATAACCAATGTCCAAACGGACATTTTATTATCCATATTCTAAACCATATTGGACAGAAGTTTAGATCTCTAGCTAGATTTTTGTGGGAGAAGATAGATTTTGAATATGAGAAAGTAACAAAAAAATTGTTTCGGGGAAAAATGAGTTTAAAGTTGAAATGGAAGGTGTGGGCATGCTCATTTAAAAGGCAGAGGCGCACCTCTTTAAAAATGGTGTCCAAACTGTGTGTTCCTCCCTTCCTAGGAGATTAAAACTTCTCACATATTCTTTAAGGTATGGTACATTTTTTAGCAAAAGAACTCCAAAAATTGATTTTTTTGACCAAACAGGCTAAAATATTGTGTTCCCTTAAGATTAAAAATAATAATTAGTGACAGCATAACAACAGCATAAACAATAGTATATTTATTTATGCCAACAAACTTACTGTTTGTGTTTTTTAAATACACAAGCTGTGTGTGGGCAAGTTCCCATTCTACCTCTCAAATAGTATGAATTATCCAACATTTACTATATGTAAATATGGTGGAAGCCTACAACTTCTACTTTTCTTGCGTTACACTTATTCATTACCATTATTTATAACCAAATAACACTGTACAAAATGACATGTGTTTTAAGTATGGGTTTGATGATATTTGTATAACAGATGAGGTGCTGCACTTGAACAGTGCAGACTGTGGGGTCTTATGACAAGAAAATCAAACAAATAAATGTGAGATCTTACACTATTTGGAACCGAAAATGTGCTGTTCATGTATACACATATTGTATAAATATTTAACTGGAAAAATAGGACACTGCTGCTTATTAATAGGAATTTTGGGGCAGAAAATATGGTTTGGAGCAAGAACCACCAATGCCAAAACAAATATTGAAAAAAATATTAGTGACTAAAACTTCACTTATTGGAAGCAAATATGATAATTAAGGAAAATGAAGCTATTAACAGTGAAGCAACAAGATTCTAAAGTAAGAACAAATTAGAAACTAAAACCTTGCAACATTACTAAGATAAGTGAAGTTTTTAGTTTCTAATTTGTTCTTACTTTAGAAGCAAATATGATATTGGCTGTTCTCATATTTAGAAATGTAGGCTTAGTTTTTACCATTTACAATTAATAGCTCATTTTCGAAATAAAGTAAAATTTGTGATTCTTGCTCCAAACTTAAGAAATATTGCTTTTAAACTAATCTCGTATTTCTACAAACAAACAGTTAAATAACAGATAGGACAGTTAGACTTACTTCTTGTGCTGCATTAAAACCAAAACTAGATTCAGCAAAGTCATCAAACTCTTCCCCAAACATTCCTTTCCTGAAGCCTGCATCCCCAAATATTTTGCGAAACAGTTCTTCAGGATCAACTGAAGATCTGAATTGAAATCCTTGATCAAATCTTTGACTTCCCATTCCATGACCACCACCTCCTCCACCCATTCCCATTTGCTCTGAAGTTGTACCCCAAGCATCATATTGCTTCCGTTTTTCATCATCACTCAATATCTGAAACAAGATAACATTTAAAAACATTTTTATAAACACCCAAAAAGTGCTAATCTCTTGTAAGTAAAAAACAATTAAAAGGGGATTGTGGCAGATTGACATTTGAGATAATTATGATATTGCAATAGAGATCCAAAATAGCTAATGAACTCTCTTTAACTTTAGCAATTTATAGGTACAGTGGAATCCCAATAACTAGACCTAATGTGTCAAGTTATCAAAATGTCTAGTTTTACAGAATAGGGGTCTGTTATTTGTAACTCATAACACAATACTACAAATTACATAAATCCACAATATAGGAAACATAACATATTGTAAAAATGATTACTGTAAAAGTAAATTAAAAATATGTCTGTATTTGCTTAGAATAGAGAATAAATTGCTAGTCCCTTTACTGCCTAAACCACAAATAAAATGTCCCACTCACTTTTTCATATTCACCAGCTTTCATACTCTTCCTTTCCTTTAAACTATCAGTGCATGCTCTTTTTACATACCAAGACTATTTCAGACCCCACCTTTTTTTGCACCCTATATTGTACTTTGTCCAACTCCTAAATCCATGGCAATATTATTCCCCTTTGTCCAGTCTCTTTAACACATCCAATATGATTTCCATTGTCAAGTTAACTTGTCGTCTTTTCTTCTCATTTGACATTTTCACTGGCACAAACAATGCTAACAGTAAGACTGACATCTTGGAAACTGCACTGTAACAGAAAGTTTAGCTTACCATGTACAGAGATATTTTTTAGATGTGGCGTGAGTGACATCATGTAAATTGATGATGAGATTAACAATTGTTTTCTTCCTTGAAATAAACAAGGCATCAGTGTCTATGTTTTTTGTTTTCAGAGATCAGTGATTAAAATGAACATCTGTAGCTTTGGTAACAAATTTGTTTGTATAGCTCTGAGAATGAGCAGGAGTCAACTCGAAACTTTAGTCAGCAATTTGCACGAGAAACTTGCAACATTACTAAGATAAGTTAAGTTTTTAGTTTCTATTTTGTTCTTACTTTAGAATCTTGTTGCTTCACTGTTAATAGCTTCAATTTCTTTAATTAAAGAAGGCACTGCTGATAACGTGAGTGGGCACTGCACTTAATCACATACGGTCCATGATGTTTATGTACTACGCAGAAGTCTGAAAGATAACCTGACACCCCATGGTCTTATACATTCAAAAGTGAACTCAATTACAAACCACTGTACCATTTGTCATGTCTAAAATGTACCTCTGTACTGGGTAAAGCAATAAACCCTCAAACATTCCAAACAAGTGTTTGTGCTATGTATCCACATTAGTGGCAAGCTTATAATTATTTCAGTCAAGTTTAACGATAAAAATGTTTGAGTTACACACCATGGTTGCCAACTCATACGATAATTATGGTTCAATACCGGCGAAATATTTTCACTGATTTGTCACACCAGCGAAATGAAACTAATTACAAATAGTGATACCCACTTTTGCCCTCATGGCCTGTCTTCACCCCTCTAAGGCAAAAATTTCCAACCCTACTAAGCCTTGATGATAGTTTCTCGGGCTAACAGCCAGGTCAGATTAGGGTAACTACCCAAGCTTTCAGCGACTAACTCTGCCGCCATCCTCAGGGGAACTGAATCTAGGCTACTGATGTTGCGATATTTATACCTAGAGCACGGCTGATAAGAACCGCCCACTTTTTTACCATTGGCCGAGCTCCGGCCGATGGAGGCACTTGCGGAACCAATCAGGTGATTGCCGATGTTTCTCTGCACTGTGGAGAAACATCGGCAATCACCTGATTGGTTCCGCACGTGCCTCCATCGGCCGGAGCTCGGCCAATGGTAAAAAAGTGGGCGGTTCTTATCGGCCGTGCTCTAGGTATAAATATCGCAACATCAGTAGCCTAGATTCAGTTCCCCTGAGGATGGCGGCAGAGTTAGTTGCTGAAAGCTTGGGTAGTTACCCTAATCTGATCTGGCTGTTAGCCCGAGAAACTATCATCAATAATCAACGCCGGGAAAGCTTCAAGTCATTAACCTACTAAGCCTCCTACCCTTTATCCTCTTGTTGCCAGTGTGCCCAGGTCTGATAATCTCAAAGTAGGCACTGTTCAAAAAATTGACGATCAATGGAGAAAACTCAGAATAAGTGATATCCCATGTGAAATAAAGAACATGCCTGAACCTGGCAGTTTCTGGAGTGCTGCTAAACACATGTGACACCTTGGTGGAAATAACTAGCAGTCTTTGCATTATCAGTGGTTTCCTTGCCCCACAGAAGCGCTTCTTGTGAAATATTTTTTTCTAAACTGGGTTTAATAAAAACCAAAATTAGAAACAGATTGGAACTAGATACGGTAAATGAATTTATTCTGTCGTCTCAGCTTATGAAAGAATGTGGTAGCTCCGAAAATCTGCAAGTCTCCAAGAAAATGTTAACATTCATCTCAACAACAAATTTGTATAATGCTGCAAAGGTTCAGGAAGATTCAGATGAATAGTGCAAGAAATATAAGTGATATAGTTGTAATACTGGTTGAGATCATCAATCTTTCAAGTGGATATCATAAACATCAATACTATTACATTTACATACAAGTGTTATGCTGATATTTTTATTGTTGTAGCATTTGGTATATAATGTACGATAATTTTGAATCCAAATCTACAATTTTGAGTGGCTGGTACGATAATTTTACTCTTAAATGTTAGCAACCCTGATGTCGAGTTATCAAGAGTAGAGTTATCGGGATTCTACTGTACCTATATCATCACAAGCAATCCATTTTTGGAACTAATTTATTGTTTCAAGATAAAGGTGCATACTTACTTCATAAGCTTCAGAAACTTCTTGAAATTTTCTTGATGCATCAGGATCACTTTTGTTGGTATCTGGATGATATTTTTTGGCTAGCTGATAATATGCTTTTTTTATATCCTTTGCTGATGCATTTTGAGATACTCCAAGAATCTCATAGTAGTCTCTTTTCTTCTGCCTCAATGCACTTGATGTGTGCACAAAACGATGGCATGGAATGGCAGCAGCAGCTGTTGTTGCTATCAATGATACATTTTGGTATTAAATCAAAATAAGAACCAACACTTGCCATAGCAGGTGATCTTTGACCATAAAAAGGGAAGAAAATGAAGTGAAACTGAGGCCATAAAATGTAGAATGTCAATTATCAACTGTGCACCACAAATTGAATCAAAGTGCATGGATTTCTATCATGAAAGAGCCTATTGCAACTCAAGTTGTAGTGCTTTGCTATTTCAAGTTTTTGTGGAAACCACTCAAATTTAGTATGAAATTCCAAGCAAGCATTCTTTCCAAAAATCAATAACTAACCATGCCTTGATCATGGCTTACAGGCTTCAGACAACCCTGAAAAGCTAGGTTGTAGTGCTGCCAACCTGTAAGAAACAAATATTGGGAGCCAAAGGAAAATGCTGGTAGATTGGAAGGATATTATGTGTTTTTTTTAAAACTATGATTTCAATATTGATTAAAGGAAAAGTGTGTAATTATAATTATATATATATATATATATATATATATATATATATATATATATATATATTTATTCTTCAACATTACTGAGCTTGTTTCCCAAATATCAGCCTCGAGCAAGTCCAAATCTAGTAGTGATCCACACTTCTCCAGACAATTGAATACTAATGATGAATATGAATGAAAACAACTGCATACAACTGATGGTGTGCAGCATAATATGGAGCTTGATTGTTTTTAAAAATAAAACACTATGTATTTGCAAGGAAAGGGACACTTCAGAATTAGACATTTCTGTACAAACATGTTGCAAGTCGCTTAATGGAACTTATATCACTTTTCCATTTACCCCATGTATTCATTACTAATGCTAGTGTTTTGTTGAGCATATATTATAAAGAATACAAGCAATATCTGATGATCTTTTAACAAAAATTTTAAAAAGAAATTACAAAAAAAAAATAGAAGGTAAAACATTTCAGTAGATCCATAGCTAAAATGAAAATTTGGTTGATCTACCATTTAAAACAGTAGGCTTGGCAGTTGGTAAGTAATGCTATCTGATTTTTACTTTTGTATCTGCAACCAATCCCATTAAGTACTATCAGGATAAATTAACTTCAGGACAGATGTTTAAAAATCACAATAGGAAAAGAATCAAATAACATACCTTCCTGGATCTAAACATACTCAGAACCAAAAACAAATTAGAATTTGGAATTCATAAAAAGAAACACAATCTGGCAACTGCATAAAATACAACAGCTACAATACAGTCCAATTTCTCACAAAATGCAATGATGAACAGCCTTGCATTAACAATGGTAAAGCTTCATTAAGCTAAAGTGCCATTAAGCCAGGAGGAATACAAACCAGAACATTGAACAGTTTATAGAAACTGAAGGGAAAAAAAGACTACACAGAGGAGAAAATCAACAATTTTAAGTAAAAGAAATCAGCACATTGGAAGGTATAAAAGTAAAACTATTTTCCAAAAAGTCACTTACTTATGATCCTCTGGCACACCAAAGATTCCAAGAGGTATTAAAGAAGGATGCAACATCTCATTAAAAAAGCCTCCTTCACACAAATACAAAACATAAAATCCCTTCTGCCAATCAATCAGACATATATAAAATCACTTGTAAAGATTATACAAAAATGTATACAGGGAAAACAAAAAGGAAACAAAGAGCAAACAATAACTACAAAACATAAGAGGCAGATAAATCAGTAGTAGCACAACATTTTTGGACCAAAAATCATTATTTTCACAATGAACCACAGCTACTAAAATCAGTCCATAATCCAATTGAATTATCAATTTGGGAAAATGTATCAATCTGGAAAAACAAACAAATAATACATTTTGATATAAATGAAATGATCTTATCTCAAAATGTATTTTCACTACTAACAGACACCTTGAGGATGCTGCCAAGGTTTACCAGTAAAGATCTGCTGAGAATGGAGGCAACAGTCTTATTTGTACAAAGTCTTTTTTTAATACACTAAGTTACAGGCATGACATCAGTTTTTTATTCTCAAATATGAAAAACAATCTGCTCTGTCCACTGAGCACTTGGTCCACTCTTAACTTAAATTTTCATTTAAGCACAATAGGGGCTCCCTGTGAAATAATTCTACGCATCTAAAATATAATTATGGTGGAAACCTTTCATAAATCCCATATATACAGAGATAGCTAATTAGCTAAGAACCAGATGCACAGGTGTTTTATCATGGGGCATGTGCATGCTTCTGTGCCACTGCTTCAATTAAGGTCATGTTACTGATGCGACTTTACTCTCCTCAGACTCCGCAGTATACAGTTCACAGTGATATGGTATAATTCAGTTTTTACAAGTCATTTATTACTTTCTCCTGCATTTAATCACAAAATAATTTATGGCCCAGTATATGTATTGATTTATGATTTGTATGTGCTAAGTCATTTTGCCAAGTTAAAATACGATTTGCAGCAAGATTTCCTGGTGTAAAAAGTGCAGGCCGTGCAACAATCCATACATTTTATAATAAATTTAAGGCAACAAGAAGTGTTCAGTCTAAGAAACATAACAGATAGTGCAGGGTTCTTACTGAAGAAACATTAGATGACATTGGTGATTGTTTGGAGACTTCCCCTAAAGATACCTATGTGTCTTTCATAACAGACAGACATTTCTTATGGCTCTGTGCAAAGAACTACTAAACTGATGATGTTAAAACCATGAATTTGACAAGTAAACCCTTAAAAGTAGATTATAAAATGTGCACGATTGCATCTGCACCATTCTAAGACAGCCCAGACAGCAATGAATGCCAATAATACAATCAGGAAAAACACTGTGCAGCCAGTTCTTATTTATTGGTTCTCGTAGTATTATTAGTGACAAAAATTATTACAAAATATTACATATGTAAATTCTTTTAATCTGACGTCTATTTGTGTTCCTGTAACATACTCATTTCATTAAACTACCTGCCCCCTGTCCTCTCCTATATTGGTGCCTCTGAGTCTTGCTTTAATGGCCTGTAATATAGTTAGTTACTGGTGGAAACACACTTTAGACAGGCAAATGATAAAATAGTGACTATTTAATTTTACTGTTGGTCCTCAATACAATTACTTTTAGGTATTTGGCCTTTGATTAATATTTATGATATATAAAGAATGAGAGCTACTTTCGAACATGTGACAGTCCGAAGGTTCTCCAATGCATGTGCACAAGCAGTCTGGAACAACATGAATACTAGTGATAAGTGCTCTTGGCTTCTGGTGAAGCCAACAAGAATACTAGTGATTACATAGAAGCCAACATATCCTTCAATTGTAACAACCCTAGCCAACCTCTGAAGAAAAAAAACTCCCCATATATCTGCAGATCAATTGTGTACTATCTCTGGAAGTGATTAACAACCAGCGATGTTTGAAAACTTCTAATCATACTTTTTCTCTGGTTTTATTGCTTTACAATCAGTCATGTAGTGCAGTAGAATTTATTGTAGAATGAGAGCGAAGTTTGTATGATCTTGGAAATAATAGAAGTTTAGAAATAGCTCATCTGATAAATGTGATGGAGCTGTTGGTTTATTTAAATGATACAGAGAACACTTTGATGCTGGCACCAAGAACCATTTGGCAGACACTTTCAGGAACTAATGGAAGACATTAGTGTTAGTTGAAATTTAGGCTAGGCATAGTTAAGTTTGCAAGTTGGTGCTCAGTGTACATTGCTAGTCAGTATAATTTAAAGACAATGTATACAAATTATTACATGCTTAGTGTAATTTAGTAACAAAGAAGGGTGTTGGCTGTATTGCTTTGAGTGATGGAAGATGGAGAATTTGGCTGCCTTGCATTCTTCAATATGGTTATGTGCAGTAAGTAAATAATCATAAAGTTTAAGTTATGTTAATAAAATGTTTTCCAACAAGAAATCACCCAAATAAATACTTCCAAATACATATTACACCTGTACTTTGAAAAATATACTACTGACATTGGGCTTACAATAAATTTCTGTGTCACATGTAGGAAAGTTGAGCTACCACACAGCTAGTTTGAGACTGATCGGAAATAATTTTAAGAGTTAAAATATTATAAGCAAATAAATATTTGGTAATACTGGACTTTCTGGGCCTCCACAGCTAACTGCACTTGTCACTTCCCCTCCTCTGACAGTCAGCAACCCCACGGACTCCCATGCTGACTGTTTTTACTCCCAGCAAATTCTTCTTAAGAGCAGAGTGATCTTGTGTTTGAAAAAAAATAAAATCTATTCCTTCCCCTGCAACCTCCTTTCTGTGTCACAATCCTTTAAAAAGATATATTAAAATGCACTGCTTTTTGATGTCCAAATTATCGTTTCTTGCCCCATTTCCTAAAAAAAATAATATGTATTACTTTCACATCTGAACTATCTTTTCCTTGCCCCATTCCTTTAAAATAAAAATAAATCAACATGTTAGGGTTCAATGAACATTTAAAAAAATTAGCATGTATTCATTTCACATGTAAATGACTCTTCCTCTCGTCCCAATCTTTTTTCTTTCGTCCCAATCCTTCAAAATAAATAACCAATAAATATATGAATATTAAATGTGAGAAGTCAAATAATGACTCATTTACCACTTTACTGAGGCGCGTTGTTGTGAATTTGTCCCTTTAAAATAAAGATACATTAACATACATTCATTTCGTGTGCAAATGATCCTCTCTCTGTGTCCCAATCCTTTAAAATAAGTAATATGTCTATAAATGAGTATATTTGGAAACAGTGATGGGGGAAGTGTGTTGGTGGAAGTCATGTGGTATGACAGCTAAGCTACATATGTCATATACAGACAGCTCCATATGCATGTAGCGGGCAGTGTAGTCGCATGGTGTGTTTGGAAGCAGCAATGGGGGAACCAAATTGGTTGGAGGGAGGTCATAAGCAAGGTTAACTCTGTGAGCTCAGAAAGTCCAGTTTTGCCCCACTATTTTTTAAAATGACTATTTAAGGCATTCTATACACTCATCAAATATGACGGAGCCATTTCGTTGTCTGGTATTCTGGTACACCAATTCTGATCTTAGACCTACTTTCACAGTTTCTATATAGCAATGTTTACTATTTAATTAAAATGTAGGTACTAAGGTTGCCTTTCGGATGTTCACAGCTTGAAGATTAGCTTTTTTACAGTAACCTCATAGATGCAGATATTTTTGGACAAAAACTGTCAACATGCAGTGTCATGCCTAAAGCTCCATAATTATTTTACAGTCAGCATACTAAATAATGTCCACTTAATATATTATTTTAATAAATTGTTACCTAATAATGATGATGCACAGTTCAGGTATCCATTCGTTACTTTAGTTGAGACATGCAGTTTTTCACACTCTCTACACTTATGTAAAGGCCGACAAGAAATTTTACTTAACGAATGCAGTCTAACTAAATTAACATTTCTGTTGCCAAAAACTCTGATCAGTCCTCTCGTGGTGGCCATATTTTTTTTGTCTTTTTTCAATTTCGTGCCCTTTCCATTTCGTTAACACTTTCCTAAACTTATTGCATCACATTTGCGATAGTGCTGTTTGTTTCCGACATGTTTGTTTCCAGAACACATGTGGCGCTAACAACGGAGAAGAAAGAAATCTCAATTAGCTTTTCAAATGTTGGTCAACCTAGTTTCTGTCAGGTGGTTGTCGTTTTTCGCTCATTTTCATCCTGTTTCCATTTTTCCACCAATGGGCGCATTAGATGTATTGTCATTTAGAAATGTACATGTGTTTATAAAATTCGAAGGTTAAGAATAGTTGCAGATTTCTCCAGAAACAGGGCACAATGACGTAAGATTTCAGTAGATATATCCTGGGATACTTTTCTGATTATGTCATAGTTGGTCATTTCTTTTAAATATGTGTAATAATGTTTAACAATCCAACATGTTGGCATATGGTGACTTTCTTTTCTAGTGGTTAACGAACACATTCATTTTTTAGGTCTAAAGTCACATTCAAGATTACGTTGACATCGGATCCGAAATTACCTTTTAAAGTGTAAGTATATCTTAAATACTGAATATAGAAGCTTCGTCCTGAACTTTACCTTAGTATAATTACTGAGTCAGCTGCCGTGAGCCATGCAGCTAAGCATAATTTAACATTTGGCAATAATTTTTACAGGGATAAAAAAGGTTTCACTGTAGTATGAGTGCAGGTTACCAAAACATGACAAACATGGGGTTTTAGCTACACTGATATTTCGGGTACGCTTTGTTGTTGGTTAGCAGCTGCGATAATTATTTTGTTGCTTAACCACTCTGTCAATGGCCAGGATCATATCAGCGTCGCCGGTGTACCAGAATTTCGTTCCGCTGGAGTTCTTTTACAGGCCAGTAAATCTACTGACATGGAGCTGTCCTTTTTAAGCACACTTAAAAACCATTGATCTGGGGCGGATTTGAACCCGCGACCTTGGGATCAGTAGACCAACGTCTAACCAACTGAGCCACTCAGACCGACTTAGCAGCTGCGGCGGAACCACCCGCTGATATAAAACATCCTTCGGCTACGCTTTGACGCTTAGGGCCCCCACTTTGTGTTCCTGGGACCTGCACTCATAGTGAAGGTTAATCAGAAAAAAATTACTACTGAATAAATTGTGCTTAGGTTTAAGATAAGCAGATATTAATCAGAGTAGTGAGTCTTCTCTTTAACATTAGCTGTTAAAACATTGGGACATTCTGGATTTAAAATTGGTGATACGCAATTGACACTACTACATTTTCTGTTATATTTGTAATTGGCATGAACAGTAGCCTATTTATTCATGGATGCCATCTACATGCAATTAAAAGACAAATATAGAGAAATGTAATAGCACTTGGTGACGATTTCAAAGTTATGCTCGATAATGGCACAGCCATGGAAAAAATGTGTATTAGAAGAGCAGAATATTTCTAAGTCCCACATCGTGTTGCAGAATGGTTTGGACAAGTTGATATTTCGAACATGCAGCTGAGTTTATTGATAGTCTCTGTAAATGAGAATAGTGATTCATGACACAGCCTATTTATGTGTCTGGCAGATGATAAGATATGGAACAGAGACTGTCAATAAACTCAACTGATGTTGGAAATACCAACTTGTGTAAACAGCACTTCAGTGCGACTGGGATTTAGAAATATTCTGCTCTCCTAAAGTGCTCATTTTTTCCATGGCTGTACATCTCTGTCAATTAAGTGCATTGACAGTGTATACTAAGCATATGTTATCTAAGGGCATGTTAAGTTGGGTTTAATATGTGTTGTATGTCATGATTAGTGTTTCTAGAGTGGACCCATTTAATTCCTGCTAATCTTTTTAGTATTTTGAACCTATTATTTGCTTTCTTTGTATAACAGATTCTGCTTGATGTAGCCATGTGAGTCTTTTATCAAAATATACTCCTGAATACTTAAATTCTGTTTTGTTGGAGTTCATTGCCATTATAATACAGTCTAGTTTCTTTTGTCTTTCTTCCCAAGGAAAAATGCTGGAAATGTTTTTTCTGTATTTACTGTCATTAAATTTTTTAAACACCACTTCCCAAGTTTTTCCAGTGATGTCTGTACGGTGTTCTCAGCATTTTTTAATTTAATTTTAATTTTTCTGATTTCCAAATAACTAGATCGTCAGTATATAGGCCTATATTGCAGCCTTCTTGTCCTAATAGAGTTGGTAGGTCATTCAGATATACACATGTTAAACAAGATTGTGCTTAACATGGCTCCTTGAGGTAATCCAAGATGAGTTTGTATCTGGCAGTCATTTTTTTTTTTAAATGTCCTCCAATATTGTGTCATGTTGGACGAATGAATGAAATGAAATGGGTGAAATTATGCTCAAATGAGCCCGAGGTCCATGGAGCTTTAAGTTACCTGACATTCGTCTTCTCAGGATAGGGAAAACCTCAGAAAAAAACCTTACCCGGATAACTTACCCTAAGCAAGATTCGAACTTGCGACCTCTTGAACGTGAGGCAGACACGCTACCGAGGCGGGCTCTGGCGGTCATCGTGCCATATTTTGCTGCAATATACCTTTGGGTCATGAATTCAGAAATCCATTGCAAAATATTGTCTTTGGTACCTAGTTGGAGTTTCTGTATTAGTTTACATCTCCAAACGCTGTCATATGCCGACTTGAAATCTACAAATACTGCTATTGTATCTTCTTGTATGAATGATTCCTTTACATTCTGACTTAATAAAATGATTTGTTCACTGGTTGAATAGTGTTTTCTGAATCCTGCTTGTGATTTGGATAGTAGGTTGTGTGTTTCCAAAAACCAGTTTAATCTTTCTGTAATCATTCTTTCCATAATTTTGGATGACTGGTCATTAACATTGGTTTGTAATTGTTTATATTTTCTGCAGCTTTTCCAGGTTTTAATACAGGTATTATGATGGTTTTTTTCTAGCTTGCTGGGACTTAAGTGTTCTATATATGGTTCTAGAAGTTGAGCAATGTATTTCTGGCTTTCATACGTAGTTGCTTTATAAACTCAGGATGTATATTATCTGGGCCAGGAGCTTTATTGTATTTAATTTTATCAGTAGCTGCATTTACTCATGCCATACTGAAGTTCCAACAAAAAACGTTATTAATGGATGTTAAATTGTCATTTTTAATCTGTTTATTGGTGTTTATCTCTTGCATTATTTTTTGTTGGTTTTTATTTTATTTTGGGATTTTACATGTAGTGAAGTTGGTATTAAAAATTGCTGCTATTTTTAAATCATCAGTAATATTGTTATTTCTATACATAATGGGTTATTTGGATATACTTTCCTTTTGTGGTATAGATATATATTTATAAACCTTATGAGCATCTTTTCTATAAATGTGTTAAATGAATTTCTTTTTGTCTTTATGGTGCTTCTTTTGAAAATGACTGCCTTATTTTTTTTCACTCTGATAAATGTTCTCTATCTTTTTTGTGTTCAATTTTTCCTGGCTTCCTCTCGTTCAGTGGTATCTAATCTGAAAGTGTCATAAATCATAAAAACGTAAAATAGTAATAAATAATAAATTCATATTCATTTGCACATATATATATATATATATAATGGTCATAATTTCTCACCCTAGAATGTAATATGAGACATGTTCAGTATTGACTACTGCAAAAATGGAGGTGATGCACAATGAACATTAGTAACTTTGAAATTCTGTTGTTATCTCAACAAATCTTCAACTGAGGCCTATGCAATGTTACAGGAGAATAGTTGAGAATCTGTTCTTGCCTACAGCACAGCTCAAAGGTGTAAATAGTTCAAAGAGGGAAAACAATCAGTTTCAAAGAAAGGTAAACACAGCGCTCCAGTTAATGTTGTTACGGAAGAAAGCATTAATACTACTACTGTCATTGTGAGAGATGAATAACCTTGTGAACTCTTTCTTAAATATTGAAAATTTCACTGGGTGCCACACACGTTGATGAAAGAAAATTTACACACAAGACGTGTTTGTGCACAGGTCAGCATGCTGTTGAAGTTGATTTTAGAGGAAGATCTAGACTTTCTTTCAAAGGTAATCACTGCTAATGAAACTTGGCTATATCATTTTGATCCTGAGAGCACACAGCAAAGCACAGTGTAGAAATCTCCTTCAGCACCAGCCTCCAAAAAAGTAAAAGTGGTTGCTTTATGTTCATTCCATGTATCATCAGTGTCACCAGTGGCGCTGCATGTAGTAAAATAGTAAAAGCAGGCACTAAGTACTACCAAAAAAATCTGATGTGTTGCACTCACATGACTTTCTCTACTTTTGTACTAACCATTCTTACAAACTCTTATTCCTATATCTTCTTCGTGTTAGTTAAAATAAACATTTGTACAAATTATTTTATTGGTTATTTCCTTGTAGGTGCAAGGGGAATATTAGAATACAGTAGACTTCGTGCGATAGTCAAATCGTTTAAAGCTTTGAGACTCCGTTCTCTTTGCACACATAACATATAAAAAAATGAACAATGATGTACCGTTTTCCGAAATGGTTCAACCTACAAGAAAATTTATCGAGACATAAATTGTGTATTTCAGCAAGATCTACATTTTTTGTACAATCTCTAACGGTTTACCAGTAATGCAAAAGTTGTCCAGAGTAAATACGACTACAGGGGCTATAGCCAGAAAATTCAAAATATACATTTCATTTGTCATCAAAATATCTCAAACATATGACATTTTAATCAAAATCGTTAGAGCCATTTTTAAGAAAATAAAAATTTTCAAAAAAGTGTCCATGTAAAGGGTAGTTTAGGGTGGGGCTATTTTCTTCAAAATCTTTGTGTTGCATCCTTGAAAGACATTAAACTTAAATACCAACTTTGGTTTTTAACCGACTTTTCGTTTTTGAGTTATGCTGTCCACAGACTGACACACAGACCTTTTTCTAAAAATGCTTTTTTTTTTTTTTTTTTTGGATTCAGAGGGCCTCAAAACATTCGACATCGAATTTTTGGGTGGGATACAATACTTCCCCTACTTACCAGTAGAGAAAGTAAAAATCTGATGTGTTGCACTCGCATGACTTTCTCTACTCTTGTGCTAACCATTCTTACAAACTCTTATTCCTATATCTTCCTCATGTTAGTTGAGATACACATTTGTACAAATTATCTTATTGCTTATTTCCTTGTAGGTGCAAGGAGAATATTAGAATACAGTAGGCTTTGAGCGATAGTCAAATCTTTTAAAGCCTTGAGATGCTGTTCTCTTTGCACGCTTAACATATAAAAAAATAAACAACGATGTTGCATATCACGAAAGTTTTGTTTTCCAAAAATGACACAAATAACAAGGAATATCTCTGAAATGGTTCACTCTACAAAAAATTTATTTAGACATAAATTGTGTGTTTTAGCAAGATCTACATTTTTTTGTAGAGTAAGATTTCTTACATTTTACAAGTTATTCAAAAGCCATCCAGAGTGAACAGGACTACATAGGCTATAGCCAGAAAATTCAAAATATACATTTCATTTGTCATATAAATATCTTAAACATATGGCATTTTAATCAAATTCGTTAGTCATTTTCAAGAAAGTCAAAATTTTTGAAGAATTTTCGGATATTGTTTAGAAAAGCTTACGCAAGCACTTGGTCAGAATTTCGGCAAAGTCCCACTCAGCAGTGTGTACGAATGGTCAGGAAAGTTGCCGAAGTTGCTGTGTTAATGCAGCGCTGCCAACAGGAGAATGTCCCTAGGAGTTTGTTGCCAATAGTAAGTTTGAACGTTTTTGCGGGAGTCGGCAGTATGCTGCTGACCTTAGAAGCAACTACTGCAACGGATCGCTTTATCAGTATATTAGATTTGGCACCTCTGTGCTTTAATGAGGAGTCATGCATGCAGTTCCTGTACGACGAGGGCCTGCTGAGGACTCGAATGCTATGCAGGGAATGTGATGTGCCCTAGGGCGAAGCCTACAGTCCCCCATCTGTGCCATCCCAGCGCATGGGGCTCCGTAAATGGATTTTTTCTCCACTCGAAAATTAAAAAATAAATAAATAAAAAAGAATGATAATTAATAAATATAATTATATATAATATAATATTAAATAATAATACAATAAAATAATATATGTTGTTTTCTAGTGCCTTGCATCTGGCAATGAAGCCATTAGCATTATATTATAATATAATATAAAATAAATAAAAAAGAATGATAAATAATAAAAATAATATAAAGATGATATATAATATAAATCTAATAACATTAAAAATAATAATATAAAATAAATAAACAAAAAAAGAACGATAAATAGTAAACATAATAAAAATATAATAATATTAAATATAATAAATATTATATATATAATAAACCCAAATGACCTAGTTGTCGACGGGCCCCTAAACTCCATCCATCCTATATAATAAATATAATAACATTAAATAATAAAATAATAATAAATATAAGTATAATATATAGTATTATATATAAATAATATATATAATATAAATGTAATAATCATCATCATACGCGATAGCGGTATGTCTGTGGCGGCAACGACGCGAGTGAGTGCATTTGTGTTTAATGTGTTGGCAACGAAAACTAGTGTAGTGTAAAAAGCAATGTTGGCAGATGTGAAAATTGTCTGCTAGTCATGCAGTGAAATCTAGTGGGCGATTGTGAAACTACTGTCGGCGCATGCGCAGTAAGTAAGTTCGGACTTAGAATCTGGCTGGCAAGTGGAAAGTGAGCTGTTCTAAACTTGAGCCGAATTTTCCATGTAAAGGGTAGTTTAGGGTGGGGCTATTTTCTTCAAAACCTTTGTGTCACATCCTTGAAAGACATTAAACGTAAATACCAACTTTTCATTTTTGAGTTAGCTGTCCACAGACTGACAGCCACATACAGACCTTTTTCTAAAAATGCCTTTTTTTTTTATTCAGGGGTCTCAAAACATATATTTCTGATGAAATCTCGACATTGAAATTTTAGGTAAAATACGATACTTCCTTTACTTACCAGTAGAGAAAGTAAAAATGGCATGTTGTATCAGCACACACAGTAATAACTGAACAATACTACAGAGATATCCTGAAAACATTGCAAGTCCATATCAGGGACAAAAGACCACTTTTCCGTAATACAGACTGGATACTGCACCACAATAATGCACAACCACATTTGCCAATGTAGTTACTTGCAAAAATCAGTGTTTAGTGTGTCCCTTCCTATAGTTCAATTTAGCTCCGTGTTACTTTTTCCTATTCCCTAATGTGAAGGAACACCTTCATGGAAGGCATCATCAGCAAGCAGTAGTGAAGGCTGTGGAGGCAATTCTGAAGGACCTTTCAAAAATGGTTTCCAGCATGTCTTTGCAGACTGGTAGAAGCATTGGGACAGGTGCATCACATCCAAAGAAGACTTTTGAGAAGGACCGTCAAAATTATGAGTACGAGCGAAGGTATATTGTCAAAAAAGATTATGACGATTCTTATTGAACAGCCCTGATGTATACAATGCAATCAGATTAAGCGGCCATGCTATTAATGAACTGCAGTCACATGCCACTTCCTTTCTGGCACTTTTTTCCATGTGGACTGTCTAATGCATCAAAACAAATAGGATAAATGGACAAGGTCAACTAGGACCATTATTATTTCACTAATTACAATATTGAATGTCCCTTGCATTGCTTACGTTTCCAAAAATTATATTGGAAATGTTCTTGCTCAAAGTTAGGCATTGCAAGTCTTAACAGATTATTCTTGGCATATGTTGATTATTTCCTCCTCTGTATTATTCTGCAGTTCTTGTAATGTTCATGAGTCTTTTAAATTGCCCTACAAGTAAAAATCAAAGATGGGAAGTCTGGGGATTGAGTGGGACAAATCCCTACACTGATCACACTATCACCAGAGATATCAGCAATTGCAACCAAAGAAGTTTGAGGTGTATGGACTGTAGTCCCATCTTGTTGAAATACACCATAATTTGAATAGTTTTGTCGCTTTTTGTGCTGACCCATAGTTGACTTCTGTTTGCTGCATTAACTTTGAGAGAGACTTTCATGGTGAACATTGTAACTGTTGTTAGCTAATGCTGGATTTCTGACAATGAAGTCATTAATCCTCTTGCTCTCCAATATTTTTCACTGATGGATGGGGCACTAGAAGTGGCCGGGCATATTTGAAGGTGGTCTCGATCCATTTCCTCTTGCAGATCACATAGAGGACAAAGTGGTGAAGAATATATCCCAATTCTGTTTAAATGTTTTGCCAGACAATCATGTCCTGTAATCAACCTGAAGGTTGTAACTGCTGTTTTCCGAGGATACTCAGGAATCACTGTTTGAATGTTTGGTAGTTTCCATCTTTTATTCTTTGATTAAAAAGATGGAAACTACATTGTAACTGCACACTGATATCACCAATCTTTAGGATTGTTAAAACATGGCATTTTAATTTTTTATTCAGTGCAACTCTGGTCCCATGCTTTTGAATTTCTTGACTATTTTATGAACTGTATTTCTTTTAGGCAGTTCAGTATCAGGATTCGTGAAATGTTCCAGGACACAGAGCATGATTTACAAAATTGCAAAAAAGAAGAAATCTTTTTCCTGTATCAAATTGGACCGTGACTAAACTAACACGTGACTGAAAACGATCAAAGAACGTAGCTTCTGCCTTCATTTGTCATACGCGGTATGAGTCAGTCACTCAAAGAACAGTGTAAACTCATTCACTGACTTGCTTATATAGCTGCAGGAACTTTCCAGAGCACTTGAGATGTTGAAACACCCAGAAGGTTCTGATCCTCTGGCAATAGAACTAAACGTGTAATGTTCTTCCACACAGTAGCTGTGTGTAGGATAGGATTGGAATGTATGTTATCTCTTATAAATTGAGATCTTGTGTGATTTACTGGGAAAAATGCGAGTGAGTTGGAGAATTTAATGTTGTATCTGTATGTTGGCCATGATAGCTTAGTGGTTAGAACTTATCATGTTTATGCTGAGCTAACTTGCACTTTATCTTTTATGTTGCTAGGCAGCTGGCACTGACCTCGCAATAACTTTGGACATTTTAAATTTTATTTTTAAACATAGGTACTCTGAATTTAACATTAACAAAAGGAGAAATTTAAAGTTAACTCCTGTTAAATACAGTGCCTTTAGTATAATGCTATGATAATTTAAAAAGGATGGCTTGTTTGCTTCTAAATATTTTGAGCTCAGCAACATAAGTTTTCTATGAAAAGGTCTGACATGATATATTCACATGTGTTTCTTTGCCAGTGACAAATTCACATACATATGTCTGTTGTTAACACATAAAAGATGTTCTTCTATCCATTATGTTATTATGCTGTACATATTTTTGCCTAGAAATCATATCAAATTATGCAACAAATGCTTAGTTACAGCTTAAAACGTGCAAAAGCAGTATTGAAATATTAACTCATTGTAACAAGCTCACACAATGGAAAGACAAAGAAAAAAACAACGGTTGGGAATATTCAAGCTTGTCTGTTATGTAAACTTTCACATAAAATATTTAAAAAATGCCTAAGGCTACAAAAACTATGACACAAATTGTGTATGCTGCAATAAGCTTTGTGTATTTCTTAAGTTCCTTAGTTATACAAAATCAGATAAATGGGACTCCACAGGCTATTCACTGAATATTCAAGATGTGCATTCACTTGTCATGCAAGTATCTTAAATATATGGTATTTTGATCAACATAGCTATTTTTTAACAAATAAAAACCAGATAAAATTTTTTATGTAAAAAAAAACTAATTTTATTATGGGATGTTTCTTAAAATTTGCCACATCACATCTTTTGCAGATGCTGAAATTTAATACCAAAGTTCACATTTTGAGTTATGTTTACCTTTGTTTTATAACTCTTTTTATTCCGGAGACCACAAAACTTGTAATACTGGTGAAATCTCTATATCAAATTTATTTTCACCTGCAATAAATAGCATCCAGTTAGATCAAGTTAAGAAAAGCATAAAAAATAAAGTTTCCATTTTAACCCCTGCTGTTTACCTTTGATATCTAAAGTATGCCAACAGATTTCATGATAGTAAAAAGTAAATAATGATGGAATGAGTTTTTGCGCATTCTTACTGAGCTGGAAACAGACCTTTATTTACTTATTTTTCTTTAAGAAAGTTATTTGTTTCCTTTTTCTTGGTAGATACACCAGACAACGTTCGGCATGATAAGGAGAAAAGATGGACACTCAAATGCACCCTGTAAAGGAAATTCTGAAATGTATTGATGTATTTTTAGACAGTTATGATCATTGGGAATGGATGCGTAAGGCAGCAGAGGATGACGTTACCAAAATGTTCAAGTGTGCAAAAGATGTGGAGAATATTTGTTTTAGAATGGAAGAAATTGATTGCAAAGTTGACTTTGAAAATAAAATAAAAACCTGGTGGAAGGTTAAGCACATGGCAGAAACGAACTGTGATTTCACTTTCTTCAGAAATGCATGTGACATGATACTCAAGAGGTTCCTAACAGGCTATGGTATAGAAAACAATGTGGCAGTGTTAGCTGTAGGTAAATATGTTAGTCATTGTGGAATAGAAAGATTGAAATTGTTGCTTAAGAACTTAATACAGCAGGTGGAAGAAAACAGAGCATTAAATACCACAATAGAAAAGCTCATAGATTCATCAGAGTGCAGTGAGATAGTTTTTAAGAGTGAAGCCACAAATTTACTATGGAAAGAGCATGTAACTTTTGGCAGAGATGTGGTGGTTTCACAACAAGTTTTAAAAATGACTAGCGATCCAACAGAGATGGAAGTTGTTTTAAGAGTTATGTTAATGAATTATAAAGGTGATGAAACATCAGACTTAAAAAAAATAATTTCAGAAACATTGTTGGTGGAAATGAAAGCAAATAAGAAAGGTAAACTCTGGCATATACTTTTCAGTGATGCTAATAGAAGTTTAATGTTGCTTGTTTGCAAGCATTATCCAGCTTTCTTGTCAGCTATTACTGATTTTATCACCATTAATGCTCGTTCTATGACATGTTCTTACACAGCAGAAGGAAGTAGGTGGAATTCCACTGAGGATTCCAGTGTAGAATTTGTTGCATTGGTTAAAATTGTTAAGTGCTTAATGGAATCAAAGGGTGTAGTGAGACGCCGCATGAACAGTGTGTTGCAGGAAATGAAAAACAGTCCAAATTCGGCTGTATGGATTGAAATTGAAAGGCAGTGTGCCTTACCAGTTTATTTGAGATAATAGTGATCAAAGATTGTATGCTCAGAGATTATATATGTACTGTTATATGTATAAAGAAGTTTTGCAGTATTTCTTATTTTTACATTCAGATGTTAAGAAAAAGTCAAGTAGAACAATTTATTTTTAAGTATTTCATACTACAGTTTTACATTTTTGCCATCAGTACGTTTCCATGGGAAATTGAAATTGATTTGACTTACTCATTCTGAGTAAAATGTTGCATGGAAATTGGATTCAGATCGAACCAAATCCTTGGATCCGATTCTCTTCGAAGTGGGATCAGAACAAAATTTTGTTGCATGGAAATGCATGCCACATTCAAATTGATTTGAATCTGCCAAAGATGCTAAGTTCTAATGTACTTGATATTTTGTTTTCTTAGCAAAAGTGGTGTAATAAAACAACAAGAAAGCCACTTTTATTGTTTCTATAATCTTGCAATCCATTCTTCTCAAAAACATTCACTTATCTCAAAACCTACCGAAAATATGCAGAAAATGTATTTCTTACAGGTTCAGCAATATTAAACCTTGAATTATTTATGCTTGAGCCTTGGATACCCAAATCAGTTTCAATTCCCCACGAAAACATATGTACATATTAAGAACCTAGTAAAATAAAATTTCCTAAAGTAGTGAGTTGATGTTCTCTTTATACATCTAAGAAAATTATGTTGACACTTATTTTGTAATTACTTACAGGGTTCTTCAACAATAAAATCCATATGCTATCACTTATCCCTTTCAAAATAATATTTATCTTTCAAGAAGGAATGTATTGATGCTGTAATGTATGAATCTCCTATATTTTTTGGGAACAAATTATAGCTACTTCCATTCTTGCTGTATTGATAGAAGTATTTTTCTTGTCCTTTCCATTATCGAGTCTTCTGTAAGATCTTAGTAGGTTTGTCAGGTTTAGAAACTGAAAATAGTAGATTTTGAAATTGAATGCCGACTTAAATGTGACATTGACATTTATGTAACAATACTTTGAAAAGATGTTCTCATGTTCTTTATTTGCTAATTTTAATGTGCCATGACCTGCATTTCTAAATTAAGAGGTGTTCCCATGGACAGTGTTAAAATATTATATACTCTTCACTTAAAAAAATGACTCGACTCTTGAACATAGAAATGCAATGGCACTTGATTGTGAGTTAGAAACTTCACTTCTAAATTTCTGTTTACAAGATTGTAACATGGTGTTATACAAGGGTGATACCGAAGGTAGTGAGCAACAAGTTTTAAAAAATCTTACCTTTATTTGTTAGATAAACCAAGTACATCATTGTAATCTAAAGACTTTTCTCTCCATTTCCTGCACATGTACAAAAATCTGCAAATAAATTGTCCAACAGTTCTCTTGTAATGAATTTTTATTTTATTCTAGGTTTAAGTTGGATATACTGTGTGTGTGTGTGCGTGCGTGCAAGAGAGAGAGAGGGGGGTGGGGTATGTGATATACATTTAAAAGTTGGGTAACAGTAGTAACCAACCTCTAAATAGAATTTGGATGTATATATACACATGACTTGCCCATATTTCATGAAAGGAGGATCAATGTTTTTGTGGGAAGTCTTATTCCATAAACGGTCTGATTTTTAAAAACAAGATACTATATGATGGTTGACCGCCTCTGTAGCACAGTGGTAGTACGCCTGCCTCTGGCATGGGGTCACTCAGCCTTGTTAGGTCCCTGAGGGGCAATTGAAGAGCTACTTGATAAAGAAGTAGTGACCTCAGATCGCAAAGGCTGCATAACTGGCCAGGAGGGCTGGGGTCACTGACCATTATTGTTGCTATTATTATTATTATTATTATTATTATTATTATTATTATTATTATTATTATTATTATTATTATTATTATTATTATTCATCATCATGGCATCAAAAGCTGCTCTCAGACATAGAAGTGAAATTTGGATTTTAAATAACAGAAATTCACATAAACTTGAAGTAGCCCAAATGCATTTCTTATGATCACTGGTAGGAGTTACTAGATTGGACCACCAAAAGAATACAGACTTCAGAGAAAACCTTGGAGTACCAAGTTTTACTGAGGAGATGGAAAAATACCAATGAGAATGGAAAAATCATTTGATGAGAATGGTAAGAATTAGACACCCGAAATTGGCATTCCAGTACGCTCCAACTGGTCACAGGGACCTAGAAATACCAAAACAGCAGTGGGAAGACCAAGATCATCTTCGCTAGATTTATCGTTACAGACCACATGGTCTAAAACAAAATTGTTCATGATTATTTTTTTTACTGCTATTATTTTCTATTATTATTATTATCATTATTATTAAATGATGGATAAACTTAGGCTTTCATGGCCGGTGTCCTGACTATCAGGTATGTTTAGTTCTTTCGGGCTTGTAGGCCGTGGTCCAGAAGGCATTGTAGACACCAACGTTTCGCCAAGTACTACACTTGGCATCATCAGGGTAAGATAATCCGTTGTCTGCACTGGTCAGAGTTTGAATGTGGAAGCAGAGAGAGAGGGATGAGGAAGCAAAGACCGTTAATGACCATTGGCATTCTTATATGCTGGGGGTGGGCGGGGCATTGTTGCACTGACTATGGTGGTGATTGGCTTGTATCGGTTGGCGGGCTGTGTGTAAGCAGGGTTTTATTACAGCTGTTGTGTGTGTTTGGAAGGTTATCTAGGACCGGTATCCATGCTTTCTGTATACAAAATGCTTCTTCCTGTGCAGAAAGCCTGTATATTGCAAATTCAGAGATAAATTTTTCTTAGTGAGAATTTTGTGAAGGATGCCCAAGATCTGCTGTTATTGATGAAAATATTGCAGCTGCTTGAGCAATGCTTGAAGAAGATTGACAGACATCTTATGAGCTTACTAAAGAGACATTGGTACGAGTCAAATCTAATACATATTACATCAACATAAGTGAGAAAACTTTGTTGTTAATGGATTCCACACAAACTGACTCTCGATCTACAAACAACACATTGATTTGTGCAGGAAAAAACTGGAGAAATTCCAAGCCAACACTTCAAATTTACATAAGAAAAATTGAAGCTATTAACAGTGAAGCAACAAGATTCTAAAGTAAGAACTGCAACATTACTAAGATAAGTGAAGTTTTTAGTTTCTAATTTGTTCTTACTTTAGAACTTCAAATTTACTTTGGAACATTGTTACTGATGATGAATCTTGGATTCATGCTATGATTCTGAAAAGAAAAGTCAATGGATCTTTTGAACAGAACCTAGCCCAACAAAAGTCCAATGAATTTGCAGTGCTGGTAAGAAGATGGTTGCTTTTTTACATTCTCTACTGCTAAGTAGGGGAAGTATTGTATTCCACCCAAAAATTCAATGTCTAGATTTCACCGGACATATATATTTTGAGACCCCCTGAACCCAAAAAAGCATTTTTGCAAAAAGGTCCATGTGTGTGTGTGTGTGTGTCTGTCTGTCTATCTGTGGACAGCATATACAAAAATGAAAAGTAGGTTAAAAACCAAAGTTGGTATTTAAGTTTAATGTCCTTCAAGGATGCGACACAAAGATTTTGAAGAAAATAGCCCTATCCTAAACAACTCTTTGCATGGAAAATTGTTCAATTTTTGAAAATGGCTCTAACGATTTTGATTAAAATGTCATATGTTTGAGATATTTTTATGCCAAATGAAATGTATATCTTGAATTTTCTGGCTATAGCCCCTGTAGTTATATTTACTCTGGACGACTTTTGCATAACTGGTAAACCATTAGAGATAGACCAAATCATACTATACAAAAAATGTAGATCTTGCTAAAATACACAATTTATGCCTGAATAAATTTTCTTGTACGGTGAACCACTTCAGAGATATTCCTTGTTATTTGTGTGAGTTTCAGAAAACTTAAAAAATTTGTGAAATGGAACATCGTTCATTTTTTTATATGCTACTAGTGCAAAGAGAATGGAATCTCAAAGCGTTAAAAGATTTGACTATCGCACAAAGCCTACTCTATTCTAATATTCCCCTTGCACCTACAAGGAAATAAGCAATAAGATAATTTGTACAAATGTTTATTTTAACTAACACGAAGAAGATATAGGAATAAGAGTTTGTAAGAATGGTTAGTACAAGAGTAGAGAAAGTCATGTGAGTGCAACACATCAGATTTTTTATATACAGGCTATATTGCTACTATAGCATTAGAAGATGAGCATACCATTACTGCCAATTGGTACCCAATCGTTGGTTTACTACAAATTTCTTATGAAGTTTGTGAAAAATTCCCAAAAGAAAAAGTAATTTTACATAATGACAGTGCACCATACACAAGCAGAAAAATTAACAAATGAGTTTCTGGATGCCCTTAAAGGTCAGTACCACGGACCCTCCACTACATGGCCCTGATCGAGCACCTTGCGATTTCTTTTTGTTTCCGAAACTTGAAGATAAAATGTGTGGATCACTTTCGCTTGTCAGACGAAGCAGTGGAACATTATAAAAATACTGTTTCCAAAGTGCCTTAAAAAGAGACCCTCATTGCTTTAAGGAGTGTTTTCATCAAATGCATTAATGTTAATGGGGAATATTTTGAAAAAAGAATATATATAAAAGTATTTAACATTTTTTAAAACTAATCCTTTTGTAATTTTCAGTGTTATCCTCATACTAATGCTGTCCCTGTATTGTGTAACATGATGTAATAGCTGTTCCATTATCTATTAAGTGGACATTTAATTTCTCTCTTCTTATGCCTAGAAGTTTTTAGAGATTATGTATGTTTTATTCCCCTTTGTAGGTTGAGTGTTCCAGAAAATACACCGTTCACTGCAGTATTAAAATTTGCTGCTGAAGAATTTAAAGTTCCACCAGCAACTTCTGCTATTATCACAGATGACGGCATTGGAATCAATCCTCAACAAACAGCTGGTAAATATCTCCAATCTTTTATCAATTCCTTTGTACAAATGAAAGGTGAGTTCTGGAACTTTCTGCAGCTAACTGCATTCTAATAGAAGACAAAATGAACCTGGAATCTATTCATAGTAGGAGAAAACTTGGTTACTTTGGCAACTTATTTTGATAGAAGGGCAAACCTGAGACCTCCAAATAGACCATCACTTTCAATGCAGATGTGCACAATCAATAGGAAATGTTTAGTTTGTGTTTTTTTAAGAATAAGAATATGCCAAGTTTGAAAATTAAATAAAAAAAACAAATCAAGTTTCAGGCAAAAATGTTTTAACAAAGTTTTATAAAAATAAGCCCATTTTCTAGTATTTTACACTGATTTTGAATTGCTAAAACATACTGTGAAGTGTCTAACATTTGTACGATACTAAAATTCAATAGCTTACTGGATAAATGCTATACAGCATTGCCAATAGCAATTATAAAAGAAAGGCGAAAAAAAGTATATTGTTATAATGAAAACTGAGTCGGATTGAAACACCCTACATCACTTACATGATTAGTTATTAAGTGATGTTAAGTATTTCAATCCAACTCAGTTTTCATTATAATTTACATTCACATCACTATTACTAGCTTATTAAAAGATATGTAAGTATTTTGTTGTTTAACTCACTTGAATTTCAGTCAAGAATATTTTGGACTGTGGTGTATGAAGTATATAGGAAACATATTTGCAAGGGAAGCAAAGCAGGAAAATACTTCCGACATTTGCAAAAGATAGAATGCTGTCACAAAATTATAGTAATTTCTGAAGATAGCTATTTCAGGTATACAGTATTAGCTTGAAAGGACACAAAGGGGGACAAAATTCAATTAACTAATCAGCTTTTAATGGTAGATTATGTTCCATTATTTGACTGGACCAGACTATTACCCAATTAATTTGTATTAAGTCATTGTGGAAATGTTAGAGAGATTGGTGGAGAAGGAGGTAGTAGGTGCCATAAACACAGTAGGTGAAAGTGTAATAAACAAGGCTGCATTTTCATGTTTCTGATACTGTCACTATATTTCACTGCAAATTATTTATTAGACTGTGTTTCTGTACACACCACTCCTTTCTATTTGCTAGTTTTGTAATCTACAATGTATATTTTAATGAAAATAGTAACAGTACAGAGTGCACAAGAGCCTTATTTATCTGAATTGATTTTCTCTTGCTATTTTCAACCCTAAGATATGTCTGTTCTTTAATAAATATAGTAGAATCCTGATAAATCAACCTAATGTGGAATGAGAGGGTGTCAAGTTTTACAGAATAAGGGATCTGTTACAACTCATAACATGATACTGCAAATTAAATAAATACATGTTCTAGCACAATATAGTAAACATACAAGTATAATACATCTTAAAATGTATTACGTATTAATATGTTCCCTTTGTCCGGTATCTTTAACATATCTGATGCAATTTCCATTGTCATGTTAACTTGTCTTTTCTTGTCATTCAATATTTTCACTGGCACAAATAAAACACTAAGAGTAAGCTTGAAATCTGAGAAATGGTACTGTAACTAGAAATATATAACTGAAAATTACCTTATCACGTGCGTACCGGGTAAAGCAATAAACCTTCAAACCTTTCAAACAAGTGTTTGTGCTATGTACTTGCATTATTATTGGCAAGCTTTTGATTCTGTGACAGTGATCTGCTTAAGGTCTGACTAGATATTGAAGACCAATACATGATCAGCCCTTTTGTCACTGTAAGGAAGAATGCAGTAGGTTGTATACAAACACTAATTACAATTTACCTATATTGCGTATACCAAATAGTGGATTATAGATATTATTACAGTCAAGTTTAACAATAACATTTAGAAAAATTAAAATAAAAATTGTCAAGTTTTCAAAGATCAAGTTACAGGGGTTCTACTTTACATATAAATATATAGAGCTTTAGCTCATTAACACCCAGCCATTTATAGACTGCTACAGATATTATTTTTTAAAGTAGTTAACCTGAATTCTCAAGAGTTATTTTGACCATATATGTCATCATTGATGTTATCTGGTTATGTGAACACATTATTGTCTCTTAAAAACTAGAATATTGTGTAGTTTATCAATTTACAATAAGAAGCTGCAAAGCGTATCTTTTTTTTTTTTTCCCCTTGTTATGTTTCCCTCTGACTTCCTGTAATACAATAAACTGTTGATAAAGGTTCATATTATTTCATCACACAAAGAACCCGCCAGTGTAAGCAATTCTAATGCTGAAAATTTGACCCTAAAGTCAAGCGATCTATCTATAGACTGTTGGGCACAAGTATCATCTCATGTCAGCACACAGAAACTCTTACTTGACGCAGCACTAACGATAACGTTATTCTGTAATAGTATGCAAACATCTGCCATGTGTGTTATTTGTCTTCTACAGTTTTTCTATTTGAAACAGAGTGAACTGTGTTCAACCGTATTCCGTATTGTTCTTTGAAGTGACCATAACATGTAAGTACATTGATTCCTAAAGTACATATGTCTTATAGTTATTGTTTTTGGGGATAAGTTTGCAATTCTGGACTAACAAAAATTGCAAACCATAATATGCAAGTCCATTAGTTATTTCTTTTTTGCTTTTCATTATTTTTAGATTACATTTAGAGGTATAGCTGTAAGAATTGACATATTCAAAGGAATTATGCTGGTTACTATAAGTGACGATAACTTACTTTTCCAACGAAATTCATGATGCTTGTGATACAGTCTGATTGATAAAGATGAAGCACTACAGGTAAAGTAAATGTGAATTATGTTCCCGGCCCAGTTGAAGTACATTTCACTGCCTCTGTAAAGAGTAACGAATGACTCTAGGTTTGAAAAGTACACACAAAAAAAAAAAAAGGAATACTTTTGAGACCAACCAACATAATACAAAAAATGTGCTTCCAAGTACAGAAAAATGGGAAGAAATGAAAACAAGTTTGAAGGAATGCATGCCACTTGATATTCTGCAAAAAAATGTGATGTAACACGCTTCCACAAATGTTTTGACCCTTGCCACAGTTGATAAGCTATTATCACAACAAATATTTCAGTTAGTAAGTGGTTTAGCTTTAAATGATTTGCAATTGCTTTAAGAAATAAAGTTTAATCATAAAATATATGAACTTGACAGAAATGTATTCATTCACATTACAGAATGTTTTGATACCGTTAATGCCCATTGGTCTATTTATAGACTGGGTGATTTTGGGACATTGGTTGAATAAATAGGCAAACAAAATATATGATAAACGAATAGAATATATGTTTTTCTTAATTTTTGAAAAAAAAAAAAAAAAGAATATGTTGGGCATTAATGGGTTAATGTTGGCACAGCTTAGATTGCAATTGATTGCACGTTTCAAACTCACAGTCAGTGTCTCCAGTGACATAGACAAAACTAAATAGTATGTGAGATTGTTCATTTGTTTTCATGACAGGCCTGATAGCTATTATATACAGGACTATTTCTTTGTCTAGATGAATGAAGTGTTTGTGTATATTGTATTGCAGCAAATGAGAGTAAAAACTGAGTCAATTTTAAATTTCCTGTAACATGTTCCAGGGGTTAGTATCCTACATTGTCAACCACACATCAACTGAGAAATTTAGAAAGTGATTGTTGTACCATTAATCAACTCAGGTTTGACCGTTGTGTTCCATGCTATAAAGCTAACTTGGTCTATCTTAACATAGATTTGTTTAGTTTTGATCAACTTATAGGTGGGAGAGTTTCTTCTATGCTTGCATTTTCAACTACTTCAGTAGCTATTTAACTCGTCAGTTCCCATGTTTTCTTAAGGCAAGATAGAGAAAGCAAATGACTTGCATATTATACCAGTCCAAATACAGTAGAAGTACCTCTTGTTAAGCATCACATGGACTCTGCCAACTTTTTACTCCCCTGACCTTACTCTCAAACATTTCCACAGTGACTGTAGGTTAAATATGTAATAGGCATTAAAGAATAATCGTTTCATTGTAAATAATGCAAGAAACAAAATATGCTGCTATGCATATTGTTCCATCATATTTCAATATTTAGAAACATTTTTGCATAACATTTATTAATTATTATTTTGCTGTATTGAAACAAATTTTAAAAATTGGAACTTCTCTTTTCAAAGGTAATGTGTTCCTGAAACATGGTGCTGAATTGAGGCTGATACCAAGAGACAGAGTGGGGATGAAGCAGATGAAAGTGCACACTTCCTTGAGCAGATGATTTCAAACAGTGACATATGGCTTACTAAATTTTTTATATATTGTAATGGTTCTGGATATGTACATTATATAATTTTCTGTTTGTAAAAATAACTATAAGATTTAAAGTTTACTTATTTAAAGAATATTGCTCTTCTATAAGAATGTTATACTGATTTAATTGCCCAATGGAGAAATCTATTAAAAGAACAATGTAATCAATTGTATAAATTGCAAGTTATAACATATTGTTAATAGTGACCCTAAATAAATTACTAAGCTGTGAAGTATTGCATAGGTGTATTCTGTTGAAAGTCCCAGCATAAAAAGAAAAGACTAATGTTTTTAATTAAAATAAATTTTGATTGTATATTCCAAAGTATTTTCACAAGAATAACACACAAAGGAACTTATGCCAAAATTTTATGAACACTTCATTGTAGTAAACAGAACAAAATTTTATTGTGAATTTGAGCTTGTAACTTCACATGAAAAAGATTAAAACAAAGTGTATTGTGTATATCTGTAAAAAATTGTTTGTTTGGAGTACATATTACAGCTATCTTCTCCCAGGGATGCCAACCTGTAGGATAATTATGGCAACATATGATAATTTTAATGCTGGGAAACTATATGCACATACACATTTATATATTTTTTCTCCATCAAGCACCTGGGGAAAAGAAATAAATTAACATCGCTAAATCTCTATAATTTAACATGGAATACAAATGGAAAGATCTATTAATATATATTAATACTTAATCAGCACTATCACATTGTTTCATTGTAGGTGGTATGTTTAATTAACCACACATTCTAAAGTGTGGTATCCTGTCATGGTGTCCTCCCACAAAGCAAAGACTATTCCAAATTTGTAGGCATAATTGCACCACTCTAGAGTGGCTGAAATCAATAAGTGTAGTAGTGTATTTCTGTTGAGTCAGTTTTACATTGTGTTTTAGGCTTTTAGTTTCAAATATTTTACACATAGGATTCTTGTCAAAATGAATATGATTTTCATAAAAGAATGTTAAATATTGATGCAGCACTATCTGTAGAGCTTGTATATCATAATACAAGCATTAAAATGGATGATAATGGCCCATAATTTTGGAGTTTCAGTACAGGACCTTCTAATTTAAGATTCACAATTTTGTCCCTTCTCAAATGTTTCATGGTTTCAAAATATAGTATCCACATATTAAATAATGGAATTTGGTACATGTTATTCTCACAGTAGTTATGAAGTACTGCCCATCGTCCCTGTCGTACAATCTAAACCTTATGAAACTATTTCTGACACTTGACAGTTGCAATGGATTTAATTGAATATCCATGTTTCCCCAGTTTTAATACAGTGCTTTTCAGTGTTTCCTAAAAATAAGAACAGTGAAGTTTTCTGAATGATAACAAACCAACAGCGACACCAGAAGTTCTGCCAACTAGTTGAGCAAGTGTTTGGGACATTTAAGCTGCAGATACTACAAAATAAACTGTTTGCTTTGTAACTTCTCCATAACTCAAGTATAATGTAAAATAAAAGAAGAAAAAGCATGTTTTTGCCATCACTTAAGGAAGTAAATTCCTCTCCTGAGAGAGGCAAATGTGGAATAAAGAGGCAGGGGAGGGGGGCAAAATAATTATTTTCTTCAGGATTAACATTTGACAAATTTATTTGCAGAATACCTTCTGCACAGATGTAATGACACAGAGAGAACATACAAGTTATATTTTGCTTTCTTTTCAAATGTACCTAATTGTAAAAACAAAAATTCATGCCAAATATTTAAATTTACCAGCTCAATGAAGATGGCATGCATCTTTGGACACACATTACATAATATCATTTGGGAAGAATTTGAGTGAGCATTATGCACCACTTACACAAATAACTGGAACATGCTAATATAAGGGTAACTATCTCCATAACATATTCACTAGTTACTCTAAATAGTGTATAATGGTCACTAATTAACTTAAATTCTTTCCAAATTATCAAATTACACTATTATTTCTAACCTGCTAAAAAGAAGAAATGACATAGTACGAGTGATTCACTTGCTATATATTGGAGAGATAGTCAGCAGTGATAACCAGTTATTTATGGCAACAAACTTATTGCTGGTGTTTTTAAACACAAGCCGTGTGTGGGCAATGCTTAAGAGGTAGAATCAGGACTGAAAAATGCAATGTCACAGCTGGGATTTGAACCACAGACCTTCCGCTTCATGTGCAGTTGCTCCAATCACTGAGCTACTACATATCAGTTGGAAAATTCAATGTCGTTCTGGCAAGTTGTCACACTAGCTCAGTGGTTAGAGCAGCCATGTGTGAAACAGGTCTGTGGTTCAAATCCTAGTTGTGGCATTGAATTTTTAAGTTCCAGTTCTACCTCTCACCCTTGGGGTATTTATCTTTGATGTGAGATTCCCTATGTGATCTACCAGGAAAAATATGACTCAATTGGAGAATTCAATTTCATACTGGCAAATTGTCACAGTAGCTCAGTGGTTAGAGCAGCCGTACATGAAGCAGAAGGTCTTTTTTTTTTTTTTCTCCCCCCAAATTCTGGCTGTGGCATTGAATTTTTCAGTTCCAAACTGATAACAGCTTTAACCCTACAAGTTGTATCTGCTCAGGTGACAGCTAAAGGACTGCAGTTTGCATATAAATATAAAATGCCAAAACAAAAGGGACAGAAGATACCAGAATTTATAAATGCATTTGGTTGGGAGTATTTGTCTGCTAATGGTGACAGAATTACCTGCAATGTATGTAGAATAACAATACAGGGAAACAGAATATGATTTGTAGAAGCTCATTGTAATACACAAAAGCACAAGAAACATTTAAATATGTATTCCAAGAAAGCAGTCAAGAGTTTCTTTTAGATTTATGTTTCATGATGGTTGCTGCTAACATTGCATTCAACAAAGTTAACAATTATCTTTTCAAGACATTTATGCAGAAATATACACACTGCGTGCTTCCATCTGAATCTGCTCCCCAGTGTTCTTACATGCCAATATGCTATGAGAGAGTATTAAATAATGTAAAAAAAAACAGCAAAATTTGGGTAATTATTATTTATTTATGCCAACAAACTTACTGTTGGTGTTTTTAAACACACAAGCCGTGTGTGGGCAAAGTTTAAGAGGTAGAACTGGAACTTAAAAATTCAATGCCACAACTGGGATTTGAACCACAGACCTTCCGCTTGCCGGGCGGACGCTCTACCACTGAGCTATTGTGACAAACTGCCAGAATGGCATTAAATTCTCAAGTTAGTTCGTATTTTTCCTGGTAAACCACAAAGGCAGTCTCACATCAGAGACAATTACCCCAATGGTGACTCACTATTGCAAGTACTTTACATCCCAGGATTAAATAACCTTCACATGGTAATTATTATTTATTTATGCCAACAAACTTACTGTTGGTGTTTTTAAACACACAAGCCGTGTGTGGGCAATGCTTAAGAGGTAGAATCAGGACTGAAAAATGCAATGTCACAGCTGGGATTTGAACCACAGACCCGCTTCATGTGCAGTTGCTCCAATCACTGAGCTACTACATATCAGTTGGAAAATTCAATGTCGTTCTGGCAAGTTGTCACACTAGCTCAGTGGTTAGAGCAGCCATGTGTGAAACAGGTCTGTGGTTCAAATCCCAGTTGTGGCATTGAATTTTTAAGTTCCAGTTCTACCTCTTAAACTTTGCCCACACACGGCTTGTGTGTTTAAAAACACCAACAGTAAGTTTGTTGGCATAAATAAATAATAATTACCATGTGAAGGTTATTTAATCCTGGGATGTAAAGTACTTGCAATAGTGAGTCACCATTGGGGTAATTGTCTCTGATGTGAGACTGCCTTTGTGGTTTACCAGGAAAAATACGAACTAACTTGAGAATTTAATGCCATTCTGGCAGTTTGTCACAATAGCTCAGTGGTAGAGCGTCCGCCCGGCAAGCGGAAGGTCTGTGGTTCAAATCCCAGTTGTGGCATTGAATTTTTAAGTTCCAGTTCTACCTCTTAAAATTTGGGTGTCTTATCAATGAGATAATGTATTATTTATTTATGCCAACAAGCTTACTACTGGTGTTTTTTAAACACACAAGCCGTGTGTGTGCAATGTTTAAGCTAAATAAATATAGATAATGTATGGTGCGGGCAGATATGTGAACATATGACAGGTCAGGCATGAAGTTTTTAATGCACACGGAATGCTACGAAAAGTAAATCATCAAGCAATTGTTTTAACAACATAATGTTGTTATTGTGGCCAACTGGTATCCAGAAGGACGTGTTACTGCTTCTGTACATAGTGATAAACTGTAGCACCAGTAGCGCAATGTTGTAATTCAATAAGAATTGATAGGAGGAGATTGTTTCTTAATAGTTTTCTGTGTTCCTTTTCGTGTTGTGTAAATTTCATTTTAAAAATAGAATGATAGAATGCAAGGTCAATATTATGTTATATAAAACTGTTACTGTTATGTTAATCTTATGTGATGTGAAAAAGCATTAAGTCTACTGTAAGTAAAGCAAGCAGCTCATTTAATTTCTGTCAAATCCACTGCATCATAATTTCCGCTACCTCTTCCAAATTCAGCACAGCAATGCATTCCACCCTTCCCTCAACCAACAGAAAAGGCTGGATTACATCAACTGCACAGTGCTCGACACATTGGGTAGTATCTTGTGCACGCTGGTAATAACATAGAAAGTACATCATAAGGAACATTTTGAGTGCTAGTAAATGTCTAATAAATTGTTCACACTGGAGAAAACTCTGACTTTGACCTTTGATAAGATATTTTAAATTGTCATGCAATTTAAAATAGTCCAATTCTGCACACATAATAAAAGTAGCCAATTGTCAAAATGTTGCCAAAATATCAATAAAAGGTAGAAAAGCTTAAAATGTATTTTTTCACTGGTTATTGTCAAGTGACAAAATAGAGTCCATAGGTACAGTAAATGAATACTGATACTTTCAAGTCTTAAGAGTTACTTTAAATGTCATAACAATTAACATATGCAAAAGGCAATCCTAGATTTTCTATAGAATTTGCTCCACATGTGTATGTGTGCGCGCATACATGCTCATGCTGTGTATGTCTCTTAAGGCAGGAAATTGCACACTTAATTTGTTCCTCCTTTTAACTTTGTTGTTAGTAGCTTTTTTTCTGTTGTAAATACTGGATTCTTTGCATCTTACATTGACTTAACATTTTTACTTTCTGTACTACATTTAGTAAGTAGTAGAATTATTGTATACCACCCAAAAAAGCATTTTTAGAAAAAGGTCTGGATATGCATGTTCATATTCATGTACATAAATAACTTTACCTTGGGTTGTTATTGGTTTCAGTTCATCTTATATGATTTTTCCGATGGTGCTCCACCTAAATGGAAATGTGAATACTGATAATGTGCACATCTAGGAGTCATCTAACTCCACAAGAAAGTACAGTTGCAACAAGACTCCCTGAAATGTAATGTTTTTAGTGCCATGTTCTGAAGGAAAGACTATGGGTCTTTCCTTTTCAATAAATAAACTGGAACTAGTGTTTCTTATGTTGATGTGCTACAACTATGGCTCCTTCCTCAATTGGAAGAAGCTGAACTAAAAAACTAAAACTAAACCTCAGCACAACAGCCCACGAAGGGCCAAGGCCACCCAGCTGCTGCGTCCCCCACCTCTGCCCATTAAAGGCGTCATTGTGGGGTGCAGTACTGGAGGGTGGTTTGCGGTCAGCATCCCAAGCCCTCCCGGCCAGTTATGTGTCCTCGACTGGGGACCACTACTTCTCTATCAAGTAGCTCAATTGGTCCCTCCAGGACCTAACAAGGCTGAGTGCACCCTGTTTGTTGTTTTGTGGGTTTAAGGGCGCTCAACTTCGAGGTCATCAGAGCTCTTAAAAGACTCATGGCAATAGCCAGATATAAATTTCACTCAAAAATAAAAATATGAGCAACAAGGAAAATATACACAAAAAGGTAAAAACAGTGGCAATAAATGAAACAAGGTGATAAATATGTCAAAAAGCATAAAAAGAGATCTCTAAAACTTTAAATCCTCAAACTGATGCTACACTCCGCTAAAAACTTAAAAACTCTTTCAACTGCTGTTTTGTCATCCTCCAAGACCACTGCAAGTCTGGCAGGCAGCTGCAGAGAATCTCGAAGGTGCGCTAGAGAGGAACACTAGCAGCACGTGACGGACAGTCAAAAGGTTGTCACACAGCAGACATAGAGGGGCAAGTTCCCTTTTAAATAGGTAACCATGCGAAAAATTGCAGTGCCCTATTCTTAAACGAGCCAAATTAATCTCCTCGCGGCGAGATATGCGACAGGAAGTTACCTAGTTTATTGGAAGTTCTTTCGCTCCTCTATCGTGCCAGGACGACAGCACCGCTCTCCGCACTTCAAACCTAAAGTCTTCCGAAGTAACATGTGAGATGGTAATACTGGGTTCTGTAGTTACCGTGTTTGCTGCCAAATCTGCCATTTCATTCCCCAGCAAACCTACGTGAGCGGGAATCCATACACACACCACGTCAACGCCAGAAGCGTGTAAAACATGGAGGGCATCCTGGATACATTGTACAATAGAGTGGCGGTTGTACAGCACACAAAGGCTCTGAAGTGCATTAAGGGAATCGCTCAAAATCAAGCAGTCCCCTAATTTACGACGGCGCGCATACAAAACGGCTCGGTAAATTGCATAAAGCTCTGCAGTAAAAATGGAAGTGCTATTTGGAAAATCGAATGTATGTAGTTCGGTTCCATAAACATAGGCACATCCAACACCGTGGTGCTCTTTGACCCATCGGTGTAAATACATGGACGGTCAGTGTAGCCTGACAAAAACTCTAAAAAAACATGTGCGGATACTTGAAATAGGCATCGTGGACTTCCGGTCATCCCAAGATCCACATGGGGCGTGCCAGATAGCCAAGGTGGTTAAAGCTTCTCGCCCATAGCGAACATCCTAGGCAGTTCCACTCCAAGCTTCCCTAGAAGATCTTGGAAACGAAACCCCGCAAGCTTAGGAGTACGGGTGCTATTCCTATAACGTTCTCTTAGCGTGGTGGTGAACAAAGAAGCGAACGTTGGGTGCTTAGGCATACATCTAAGTGCACAACCATAATTTGCCAAGAGAATCTCACGCCGATATTGCAGAGGAGGTTCTGCGGACTCGGCGTAAAGGTTCACCACTGGGCTTATTGGAAAAGCTCCTATTGCAATGCGGACGCCCCTATTGTGTACTGCGTCTAATCTTCTCAGCACAGATGGTCGTGCTGACGAATAAACAATACATCCATAATCTTGTATGGATCGGACGCTTTTTCGCGCTTCTTTTCCACTGGGGTTTTCCCAGTGTGGGCAGATTGGTCTAACTCCATGTCCTCTGCCGAGGACGTCCGTTTTCCCATAGCGAACTTGGGTTCGAGTGTCTCGAACCGGTTGCTAATGGGGACCGGCGAAGATGAAAGACGCCAGTCTGAGTCCACCCCTGAAGATTCTCCAGAAGAGGATCTGCGAGGAGACCTTTGAATCTTATATCCCTTTGATGTACTGGGATCAGGCTTATCTTACTTGAGGAAATCATTCTTTGTGTAGCTCTTCTTAAACTTTATCGGTGAGACATTATAGATTACAGGTTTGCTAGTCTTCTGTGTTGAGTTTGACATTTTCGTTGGTGATCTAACAGTTGTATTTTTTTTTTTATTTTTTTTTTCACCAACAGATTTTGTACACTTGATACAGATGTACGCGCTGATGTTGAGGGCTTTATTAGAGCTACAAGCGTCTTTTCAGAAATTGTTGCCCCATTGAAATCGTTGGTCTGCATTGCGATCTCTCTGCTCGGTACCGGTTTAGCTGCAACTGAGCTATAGGTTCCGGATCTTGGTACAGAGGGTTGGCGTATATGCAAGAGCTTCCAGGCTTCTGAGGAGGGCACCTTCTCTTTAACCCGTATCTCTTGGATCGCCCTTTCCTTTACAAAACGGGGGCAATCTCGGGAACTAGATGGATGTTCACCTCTGCAATTCACGCATGACGGAGCTGCACTACATGCACCATCGTGGAATTCATCTCCACATTGAGGGCAAGTAGCCAGTCCCTTACAAAGCTCGCTTGTATGTCCAAAGCGCTGGCACTTGAAACATCTGAGTGCAGGCGTCGGCAAACATGTACTCAATGAGGGATGAGTATGACGTCTCAACATACAACCCGCAATACACATGACGTAATGTAGAACAGGGGATGGCATTGACCTTCGTTCAGTGTCAGTACTGGACTCGCTCACTACAGAGTACAATAAGGAATAGTGCACATACTTGAATCCAGCTATTTTCGTCTACGATACTTTAGGTAGGCTACTCACATATTTGAGCAATACATTTCAATTCACTTCTATTTGCAATGTACCATGAAAATCTAGTGATATACCACAAGTAGCCACTCTCAGTATAGCACGCAAATGATAATCTGTTAATCGCAATACAAGATTTTTTTGGATTCAGTTTCTTTCCTACTACATATTTCTTAAATGCTTGAGATAATTCTGTCCGTGTTGTATGTTCCCTAAGTGGAATGACTTCAAGCATATATTCTTGTATCGAGAGGTTGTTAGTAACTCCACGAGTGAAAATTACCAATTGTGCCGTGTCAACTTTGTCACTGCTTTCATCCAATGCGAGAGAAACGGCTATAAATTTATGGACCTCAGTTGGTATTCTTTTTTCGGCTATTTCTCCTATTTTATATATCCTTCTCTGTATGGTTCATGGTCATAATGCAATATTACTAAAAATATCATATTGCTCAGGGAAAATTATGTTGGCAACTTTACTCTCACATTTCTTATGAAATCTCAATCACTAAAACACCTCAGTGACTGAGCAATCTCCAAAACAGCATAGCTGGCGTGAAGTTGTTTATCAGTTGTAAATTTGAATTAATATTAGGTGTATTATCTGAATATTGCTCTTTGAGCTGTTGCAGTTGGTTCGTCCGATCTAGATCTTAAAAAAAAAAAAAACGAATGAAAGACATTACGTCAGTGTTATGCTACTTTAAATCGTGGTATAAATTTATGAATACATGCTTGTTATAATTGTATGGTGATCTTATGACATGTATCATAATGCCGCTTGATGTTCCATTGATGAGTGCCTTTTTTAACTTTAGAGCACAACAAACACCTTACGTTCCTTACATGATGAGAGAAGAAATAATCAAAGTGCTATTCTAGATATCAAATTTAATAGATCAGGAATAATTACATGTGCTCTAAAGTGCAGAAATTTATCTTTAAGTCTTAGTATTAAATTGCACTTTGACAGACATGTTTAGAAGTGCAGGTAAATACGAGAGGGCAGTTCGCCCATGATCGGTGTGTATGCAGTGCCAGTTAAGGCTGCGAGGGAGGGAGGGGGAGGCAGAGTAAGCGCTGCCCCTGACACCTCATAGCAGCGAGGCCTCATTGAGTACATGTTTGCCGACGCCTGTCTGAGTGGGTTTGGGATGAAAGGCCTAACTTCGATGGATTCATACCCTGCCTTAATCCTTTGCAGGAGATCTACCCGATCAAAGGTCAGGAACAGGGTATTAGTTGGCTTTAACTCACCACCTTATTTATGTTGAACCCAGTGAACATGAATGGCGCCTTGTTCTGCCAGATTCTCTTGAATCTCCTCATTTGATAATCCCTCCAATGCATGGGTGTTTATCACGCCGTGCGAGGAGTTCACGGTTCTGTGCATCTCAACACGTACAGGACAACTTGCTAATATATTCGCTTTCAGTATTTTAGCTGAATGTGCTTCAACCAGGAGCGTGCCATTGTGAGATCTAGTGCACGACTTTACTGGACCAGCAATGTTATCCAAACCTTTTTGAATAGTAAATGGACTCACCGGTAGAAAAGTAGCGAGGACCATTAGACTCTGCTACTTCCTTTACACAGACTTTAATAATATTTTTGTTTTGAGCTTTTTGAGAACTCATGGCGATGATATCCTCCACCATTGCAAATGTCTCTGATGGCATGCTCACATCCTGGGCGCCACCTCGGCTTAGGTGAGAGTCCTGGCCTAGACCTTGCTCACCCTAGGGTCTCACCTCTCAATGTACAGACAGAGGGACCTTTATCAGCGGATATGAACACAATCCTACATGATAACCAGGGGCTGGGACTTACGCAGTTACCCAGTCACCCCTTGCATCTCCCCATCCTACTAAAACCGCACATAGGTTATCCATCAGACTGTGTACAGGGAGGTATCAGGTGGGAGGTCAAACACAAAAGTGGACCAAAGTTGTTTGGGCATTTGGCAGGTGCCCTCTCACCTCTTAGAAGAACCCAATCGAGAGTATGGCTCGGGGCCCCGGGTATGCCAAACCCGTACCTACCGTAGTAGGACCCCCTGGGGGATGAGTGCACCCTGTACCAGACCTTCCAGTGGGGGAAAAATCCCCATGCCAGTACTGGGAATCGAACCCAGGTCCCCTGTGCCAGAGGCAAGTGCACTACCAACTGTGCTACAGAGGCTGAACTAGAAGCTGAACTAGACAACTTTATTTGGCAGCAAGATGCTGTGGTGCCTCACTAGCATCACTCAGTATGTGATTGGTTAAACAGCATTGTACACAACTGCTAGATTGTCATCGAGGGGACCCAGTGACAGCTTGTTTTGAACGGCCTCCACGTTCATCTTATCCGACGTCATGCAACTCTTACCTATGGAGATTCATAAAGGATCATGTGTATGTCCTCCACTATTAAATTGACCTACCCAACTTAAACAGGATCCAAGCAGCTGTTGCAACAATCACTCCAGGCCACTGATCAACATTTGGGAAGAACTCAGGTGTCGACTAGATGTGTGTAGTGTGATAAATGGTGCTCACATAGGGCATGTACGAAAAACTGAGCTGGTCTTTCATTTGATGTATTTATAATTGTAAATTAAATGTAATAAATACTACAAAGATTTAAAACCCCTATATTCATTTGGAAACTCCTGGTACTATGGTTTCGCATCTTGTTCTTGAAGAAAGGGATACAGTCCACAATTTTTTAAAATGAATTTGTTTAAGAGTATTACATACATTGTTGACTCCATTGTTTTGTCTAGAAAGATAAAAAGCATAAGATTGAAACATGGCGTCAGAATACTATCCAGAGGGGAACTCAACCTAGGATGATGTCTTTCATGCTTATAAATGGCTTTATGCAAAGGAAATTAACGACAAATTACTTTGCTAATTGTTTTAATTAACTGAAAATTCCTGCACAAAATTGAACAATAAAAGTGAAAGTAGTATATTGATTGACTTGGAAGGAAGTACTGTGCTTAAAAGTTATATTTTCTGAGGCATTGGCTTCAGTCAGATATTCTACAACATCTATGAACATGAAAACAGAAAATCTGCTTGATTACATTCCTATGTGTGTTATAAGCATCAGCTATTTTACAAGCAAACATATCTTTTCCAAAAGAGCAAGAAGCCAAGAGATTGTATTTTTCTGTTTTCAATGACCTGCTTGAATAAACAATCTTGAAAACTAGTTTACTATTTTAATTTCTGTTATACATTTCTAAGGCATATACCAGGTGGAATAAAAGTTACCTTTCCACAATTCATTCACTTTCATTTTAATTTTTACTGCCTGCTTGTTCAGGCTTATATGAATCCTAAATGGCAAGGATGAGCAACTAAAAAGTGATGCCTAAACGAAGTGAATTTGTACTCAGTGCCATGGTTTTCATTAATATTTAAACTTTGTAAAAAATGTACAATAAAATATTGGAAAAGCAACTTTCATCCCAATCTATATATGACAAAATAAGATAAATAGCTATATATACTTATATACATAGATTAATTTTGTATAGAGAAAGCTATAGTGATAAACTGTTTTTTGGTTATGGTTATTTGCTAACTTCTAAACTTATTGAAACTGATATGAAATTTGAGCTAGCACAGTTAATTGTGCATTTTGGAGTGATAAGACAATAAACAGATTTTTTTTTATTTTTGCTGTTGCAAAACTAAGGATCATGGAATAAAATGCTTTCAGCAAGAAGCAATTCAAATGCTATTTTAGCCATTTGTAGTTAATATTCCAAGATATCCTTCCAAAGAAGTTATATTTCAAACTCAAATTACAAATTGAGACTTCACTCTCGTCATGCCTTATTAGTTAATCTGCACAGTTAATATTTTATTAATTTTGGGGCAAAAGGAAAGAAAAGCATTTACTTATGTTTCATTTACAGGAAGTATTGCATTGCACATAAAAATGCCAAAAAACCTATATATAATTTTTAGAGAGTGGTCAACATATGTGTGGTTGTGTACACATGCAAGAGAAAATTGTGTAACTCAAAACTGAAGTAAGATAAATACCAGATTTCATACTTTTGAGCAGATGGCAGCACTAATCCCAAATATTTTGGATACCATCCTTTTACTCTTCATCCCCATTAAATTTTATATAACTTACAAACCATTAGAGAGAGAACATGCTAGAAAAAAAATACTGAACTTAAAACATACAATTTGAGTTAAATGACTTTTCACAGCATCAGCATTATTTGAAATATTTTCTGTCACATCTTTCAAGATCACCCAGATTAAACTATGTTGTGACATATGTGAAACATATATGACAAAGGTGATCCTGTTCCTCATGGGTGCATTAGTAACATAAACTCCCTTTAATAAACAGCTGTTTTGCTTTGGCATCATGTGTATTGCCACCAAATCTGCTTAATTATAGCACACTGTGTGTGTAGTGTTTAATACCCGCTTTCACTACTATGGCACTGCAGGCGGTGACATTGATGATACATGGAATGAAGATGGAGAACCGGTGGAATGAGATGGCGGGGGAAACCAGAGACCCTGGAGGAAACCTGCCTCAGCGCTGCTTCGTCCACCACAAATCCCACATGAAGTTGCCTCGGATGGAACCTGGGCTACTTTGGTGAGAAGTGAATGATCTAACCATTCAGCTATGGGGTGGCCAAATAGCACACTTCTAGGTAAACATTTATACAAGTTATGTTAAGGTGGGTATAACAATGAATTTCTATATGACCAGAGCTATACAAAGTGGTTCATCTGTTTCTTATTATTTTTGGAGATGGACAACTCTTCATACTCTGAAGGCAACGCGATCAGAATTACTGTGCTTGTTGACCATTTGGTAGCTCTGCAAATCTAGCCTGCTCTTCATGGGAAAATGGACCCTAGACCTTAGCAGCAGTCCATTCCATATGCATGCGCTGCTAAGATATATTTTCACATGCCTATCTCCAAAAATAATATGGAACAGGTGAACCACCTGGTATATAAGGGATAACTTTCAATTGTTAATAAAGTACTGGGAGCATTAAGGTAAGTGATAAGTGAAATCTAAAAAATGCATAGTTTTGTAACATATTGATTTGACTTTTCACCTTGAGTTACCAATTTTTATAGGGATGCTGTGTAAAATTTGGTGTTCCTAGATAATGTAGTTTCTGAAAGATTTTTTACTACTTCCAAGGTTTAGAAAAACAATACCCTTATGATGCACTTTTTAATATTTTAAATCATGACTGGTTGGCTAAAGCAGATCTGGGTGACTCATTATATACCTTGAGCCACCTTCACTGTTATATACCTGTTAAACATACTGATCAGTCAACATTGTGAGTAATCTGTGCTCTCTGAGTGCCAGCTGTCCAGCCCTAGACTAAAGAAATGTACTATAGATAAATGTCACACAAGGAACATACATTTTAAATTTTGCTTTCTTTAAAAATGTACCTAACTGTAACTAACTGTAACTAACTGTAAAATAAGAATTGTGCATATAAATTTGAACTTACCAACTCAATGAAGGATGGTACTCATCTTTCAACAAGTATTACATAATGTAATTTTGGAGGAATTTCAGTGAATTGGTGACCATTATACACCACTTACACTAATAATTTTAGGAACATGTTTTGGAGATCGTTTTTTCAAACCATTTGTCTGCTAATTTGTTGTTGGAGTACGTAAGTTGTAGCTCCCTTGTGGTGGTCACAAACTTGCTGAAAAAAAGATCTTTCAGTGAAATTTTAAAACTGAAAACTCTTATTTTTCCAAATGTAGGTGTGCTACTAAGTTGGTAATTCAATGATGTTCATTTCATATTTATTATTGCTTCTGACTACCAATACAGGTCAACAAATGGATAAATTAAGTTGGAATAACCCCCACCCAAAATCTTATATTACGTTGTCTTTAATCTCCTAAAAAGAAATTATATAGTATGTGTCAATTAGTACACATGGGGAGATTGCCAGCAAAGTTTCACATTATTAACCAGGCAGCAAAATTTGGACACATGGGAGAAAACGGATGACTGTTCTAGAGCAGCAGTTGGCAAGTATCAGACTTGACATAGGAACAGGCAAATGCTGATGGAGCACTGTGTGAGGAGAGACATGAACAGTGCACATACAGCAGTGCCAAGGACATGTAGTGCTGTGGCGGCTCGTATTGTGGTTCATTGTGTCAATGCATTTGCACATACATTGAAGTGCATTTGAGCACAGATTGAAGTGCATTTACATGTTATGGCTGACATAGCAGAGTGCAGTAGTAAAGACCAACACCTGGTGCATTTATATCTGTGTGGGAAACTTTACACCTGTTTACAGAGTATGGGGACATGGCAAAATGTTTAATTTGTCATAAGGTATTACAATACATTAAAAAGTTTAGCTTACAGTGCCATTATTCATCCTATGAGGGAGAGGATTGGGAGAAGTTGGTACAACAATTAAAAGGAGCAAACAAAACAGGAACACAATGTCAGTGAAGGTTCTGTACGCCTAAGTTACCAAATTTCATTGGACATTGCAAAGAAAAGATGCCCCTTTATGGATAGTGAATTTGCCAAACATGTTTGCATTATGACAATGGGGGAACTCTTTCCCAGCAAAGTTCAAGAATGTGAATCTGTCAAGTTTGTCACCAAGAACAGTCGTGCGCTAGATCCAGGATATGGCAGACGACATTCATGACCAACTACTAAAGCTTTTGCGATAATTCTTTGCATGAATATTAAAAATAGAAGCACTAATAACAGTGAAATATTCTTCATGTTTGAGGTCATTTTGAGCCACTTTTTTACACTCACCTTCACTTAAATTGTTTTAAAAACTGAGAAGTCTGCTGTGGCACACCACTTTTGGAATGAAAACCACAACATTGGCCTTAATATAAAATTATAGTCTAACTCACTGTATATATCATTGCCGTACGACAATCCCCGAGTTTTACAATAAATTTTAGGCTAAAAAATCTAAAAGATGGCATACACTTCTTACCGAAGAAACATTAGACGATGTCGTTCACCATTTGGAGAATTCCTCCAAAAATTTGCTTAGGTGTCTTTCACGACAGGTAGCATTTTTATAGCTCTTTGCTGTTGTTTGTAGTGTTTAACGCCCGCTTTTACTACTACGGCACTGCAGGCAGTATAGCTCTTTGCGAATAGCTACTAAATTGCTGAAGTTAAAACCATATAAAATGACTGTGGCACATGTTCTTCAACCTGTAATTAGGCACACATTTCGTGAGCGGACTCTCAATAGTGCATACAATGGCAAAATATATCCACGTTTAATATTTTTCATGGACGAAGCTTGAAGCTCTGAGAAGCCTAATATTGTTCATGGAGTATCCCTTCATGATGGAAAAACTGTGTATGGTGCACCATCAGTGGACAAAGAGTAATGGACCTTTTTTTTTTTTTTTTTTTTTTTTTGAGTCAACAGTTGATGCCCGTACATACACAAATACAATTTGCCACCCTTTTTTACGGAATTAACAGACGGGGAGTGTGATTTTGCCTTTTTTTCAACAAGACTCTGCAACAATCTTTCAATGAGAACAACTGAAAGTATGTTTCAGGACAGAACTATTAGCAGAGATTTGTGGCCCCCTCGGTCCCCTTACCTAACCCCATGTGGTTTCTATCTCTGGGGCAACTTAAAACCTAAAGTGTACAAGACAAACCCTCACACCCAGGAAGAATTAAAAAAAATATCCACCAGGAAATTGTGTGAACTACAACACACGATGGATAGTTTCCTAAAGAGATGCCAAAAATGTATGGACAACAATGGTGGCCAATTTCAGCATCTCCTTTCATAAAGTAAAGCCTTTAAAAGTAGTTTTAAAACTGTTGTATGGTATCATCCATGGCTTTCTACGATAGCGACAGACAGCAATGAGTGCTGAGGATGCTGTCAGGCAAAACACAGTGCAGCCAGTTCGTAATTCTGTGACTTTCAGTATGAAACTTTTATCCTGCTTGATATGAAAGGAGAGTACAAAGCAGTATGAAGGTGGGCGAGTACTGGATGCACAGTGGCAACAGAGACCTATGTGACCGGTTCAACCAACCAGTCTCGCCTGTATTGCTATGGAGTGCAGATCATGTACCACATAATTTGTGATACACATGGAAACAGCAGGAAGGCAAACTGGAGCATAGAGGATCTCTGTCTCTCTGCACAGTAACCCATCTTCATCCAGGCTCTATACCACAGGACAATAGGAGTGATGCAATTACTTCAGTAGTTATGGTTACTTAGGTACACATTCATGCACAGATTAATCTTGTATCGTAATGTAACTTGCAACGCTTTCTAAAATAAGATTGTTTTTCATGGGCTTTCTTAAATAATTATCACCTTTGAATATTTCTAATTTGTTCTTTATTATGAATACTTTAAAAATTGTGATAAGCTATGTACAGACCTTTGGTTTAATATCGTTAATCTGAAATTGGTAAGGATTTATTTTAACCTTACAGCACATACTTCAGTGACATCACCATACAGTATTAGATAAATAGTTATGCTATAAAACTCAAGGTAAAAAATGTACGCACACAAAAATTAAATAATGCTTCTCTCTTCATTGTACATAATGACAAGTCTTAGTGCACAGTCATTTCCATTTACATAAACCAGACAATCTGCCAACATTCACAACACAGATGCATGCAAAAAATAAGCTAATTTCCTTTACACTAATTCTAAATTTCAGTTCAAAAGTTATTCTATAAATCAGAAGCCTTTAATGATGCTGCTTTCAACAGAACATCTCAATAACTTTGGTATTAAAAATAATCTTTAGAAATGAAGATCTGCTAATCACACTGAGATGGTAATGATACGTCCCCTTTTACACAAATATTTTAACATACAAAGAGATCACACACAACATTTGAGCATTTCATATGTAAACAAGATTATTTAATACTGAAATTATTCAGAGTTTGAAAGCAACTTAGTATTTTGGCACCTTTATGGAATGCAGAAATTACAATCTAGGTATCCTAGAATCTACATTATTTATAATTAAATGTAGAGTTAGATTGTTTATTTATCTTTTAGCACTGTGCTTCAGTAAATATCCAAACTTGGTATTTAGAAACTAAAACCACAGAAATGAAAACTTAATGTCAGACTTAAGTCAAATGGCTTTCAAATGCCCTCATCTGCTGTTACAGGAACTCTAAAGTGCTTTTATTTTATGCATTTATGATCCTTAGAGGAAAATCTTGATTTCAATTTCCTTTGTTATTCTCAATGCCATCAAGATTTTTGTTCAATTGTATGGCACATAAGTATATAACCATGGATTTCTTTTCTGCTTTGTCTATTCTTTTGTTCACTGCAAGAATATGCCTCTGATAACCATTCACCATACTTTCGGGATTATAGTCAAGTTCAAATAACCTTCTAACAAGTAGATTCAAATAATTTTGATGAAATTTTGAGCTTAAGCTAGTCAAAACCTGTTGAATTTAGTGGCAATAGTCATTTGTTGCTTAAATTCTCCAAAACTGGGATATAAAACATTTATGTGCTGCTACTATGTGCTAGCCATGGTAAGGTAATTTAACCTATAATCCTTTTTTTTTGACTTGAGGTTTAATATCCTGGTAGGTCATATTGAACAATGACCAATGAAATTAAATCAAATAATGCTCAAATAAGCCTTGGGGTCCTTAGAGCTTAGAGTTTCCCAACATTTGTCTTCTCAGAATGTAGTAAAATCCTGTGAAAACCTTGTCTGGGTAACTCACATATCTGAGATTTGAACTTAGGCCTCTTGAATGCAAGGCAAACTCATTATCCCCACAATATGGAGCTGGGTTGTTTATTATTATTGATCAAATTGCGTAAGCTTTCATGGCCGGTGTCATAAAATACAGAACGATTGTCTGGGCTTGTGGCCCGTGGCCTAGTGGAAAATCTCCTTCCAGATGTTTTGTTCGAAGTTGTGTCGAACATCATCAGTGGTGTAACTGTAGTACTCTGTTACTCTCGGCAAACTGATACAGAGCCATTTGGTTTCATAGGTTTTATAAGCTTAGCATGTGTGGGCATATTACAGTTGGTCTGGTCTTTGTTTATTGGCTTGGCGGCTGCGTGGGCTAGTTTAAAGTGGAGGCTGCTTCCATTGTTGTTGAAGGGCTGGCATTTATTGCAGCTGAAGCTGTTGATGGCTTATGATTTTGAATTTGTCGCCAGTCAGGCTTTTTGCATGCTTTGTATAATGCTAGATACCAAGCTTTATTTAAGCACTTTGTTTCTTCCTTCCTATTAAAGTTATCATTATGTTTGAAAATCTCTATGACCGGTTAAGTTGTGAAACCATATTTTCAAACACAACTTTAAACTAGCTCACGCAGCAGCCAAGCCAATAAACAAGACCAGACCAACCGAATTACACCCACACATGCTAAGCATATAAAACCTGTGAAACCAAACAGCTCCATATCAGTTCAACAAGAGTAGCAGAGTACTACGGTCATAACACTGATGATGTTCGATGCAGCTTTGAACGAAACATCAGGAAGGAGATTTTCTACTCGACCACAACCCACAAGCCCAGACAATCATTCTGTATTTATTATTAATTATTATTATTAATTATTATTATTATTATTATTATTATTATTATTATTATTATTATTATTATTATTATTATTATTATTATCATTATTATCATTATTATCATTATTATCATTATTATCATTATTATCATTATTACTTACAGCCTGGAGTACTTCATATTACAGAATGTGGTTATGGACATCAAGCCATGATTACTAGCTTCTTGAAATTCTACTCATCCTCAAAAAATCACTCACCAAAGGTTTTGTTTATTATGTCCTTTGTTTTTTTAATGTCTCCAATGATTCTGATTAAAGTATCACAAGCTTGAGCAATACAACATGATATATAAAAAGTATATTTTTATATTTCTGGGAAACCATGAAAGATAAAGATTACTGTGAGAAACTTGTGGAACTCACTAAAATATACAATTTGTGCCAAAACACTTTTCATAGGATTAACTATTTCCAAAATATGCTAATGGCTTCATTGCCAGATGCAAGGCACTAGAAAACAACTATTTCCAAAATATTTGCCCCCTGCATGTTTAAAAATTCTCATGTTGAGGTCTATCTTCCAATCAAATTAATAACAATAAAGATAGCTTGTGCAGAAAGTTATAACTAAGGCAACATGTAGCACAATTTGACTCAGGTGTATCAAACAAACAGCCCTATGTTAATGTTTGTCTCTTTAGCAAGATGGTAGTGCAACTGCTTACCAGGTAGGAGGCCCAGGTTCGATTGCCAGTACCAGCATGGGGATTTTCTTCTGCTTGGAGAACTGGTCTGGGGTACTCTCAGCCTTGTGAAGAGCCAATTGAGGAGAAAGTGGCAGCTCTAGATCGAGAAGACCGCATTCATCAGCTGGAAGGGACTCACAACGCCAACCACATCCCACCCTCCAGTGCTGCACCCCAGTCATAATGCCCATTGTGGGTAGAGGTGGGCCAGTGGGCCTTAGCCCAGCATCAGGCTGTTATGCTTTAGAGTCTGTGATCTGAAGAGGGACTGTGGGACTTCACAGAAGCTTCCGACTTATCTGTTTCTTCATTCTTTTTACTTTCTCTAGTAACTGTGTAACAGGCAGAAGACTTACTGCATTCCACAGAATTATGAGAGTTGTCAAAAATACATGTTTTGAGACCACCAATTGCTCTGTTATGATCTTTCCATTCAGTAATTTTGCCTGCATTTCATATACTCTTCCTTACTCTCATACCTGGTGCTGGGCTGACCACCCGCTTCTAGGTCATCACTCTGCTCCTTGACAGGTGCCTGATCCTAGGCACTGGCTTGTAAATCCTAGGGGTGCAATCCTACATAAGGGGAGGGCAATCAGGAAAAAGAAGAAAGAAGAGACACCATGAATAAATAGAAAGAAAAGAAAGAAAAAAGAAATGTTTTTACACAAAGAACAGTTAAACCATCCTTAACTGAAACCTTGCTGAACTGAAATGGCAGAAGAGGAGGAAGAAAAGTAAGAAAGAAAGAAAGAAAGAAAGAAAGAAAGAAAGAAAGAAAGAAAGAAGGAAAAAATATGATATGCTCAAGGAGCACTATCAACATTGCTGTGGCAATGTTCTTTTGCCCAAACCTAAATTCCAAAACAGGAACTTGGTATTGTATATAGTTAATCCTCACCCTCTACCCCACATTCCATTATATAGTGAGTCATTATAGTAGGTATTAACTACTTGTACATGCATTTTTATTTTACTGTTGGTGTTGGTCAGTGTGGTTTATTTGCATTTAACATGTCAGCAAAAAGAAAGTGTGTTATAATAAGCAATGAGCAGAAACTCAAAACCTTTAGCACCAGAGTGACAGTAGATGATGTATTGAAATATATTAGAGGTAAGAAAGGCTGCAAATTTGTATTCATATCTTTAGAAAACATTAATTATGGCACAGTCAGTATCAAAACCTTCATGCCTTGCACATTGTGGAATAAAGTGGTTAATCAACACCAAAAGATCTAATGTTTACCAAATGGCACAATATAGGCTGGTTGCAAGAATTGTGAGAAGAAACCTCAGTAAAAAAGGATACTGTAATGCATATTTTAATACTGTGTATAGTGGCAATTTTCATTAAACATTATTAGTGCATTTGGAGCACTATATTCTCTCTCTCTTTTTTTTTGTCCTTCTTTTTGGCTGCTTAAAACCACTCACATTGATTATTAGAAAAAAATGTGTTATTTGAAACAGCTCTGCCATCTAGTTCAGCTAAGCAGGATTCTACTGTATGTGTATGAGCAGCATAACTAAAATACAAAATAACACAAATTCCAAATTTAAATTCAGCATCTTCTATGGTCACTACACACTTTGAAAACTCAAATTCCCTCCCCTGCCCTAACTTTTACTTCTTTTTTCTCCCATTCATCCTTTCCAAGACATTCTTTGTGACTGTTTGAGCTTTCTGATATTTTATCACAAGCTTTTTTTCAAGTACTAATAACAATATCCTTGGTAGCGTGATGGTTAGTATGTCTGCCTCACATTCAAGAGGTCGCGAATTCGAATCTCGCTTAGGGTAAGTTATTCGAGTAAGGTTTTTTTCCGAGGTTTTCCCTACCCTGAGAAGACAAATGTCGTGTAACCTCGGGCTCATTTGAGCATCATTCACCCATTTTGTTCATTTGTCTGATATGACACAATGTTGGAGGACGTTAATTTAAAAAAAAAAAAAAAAAAACTATCCTTATGTTTCTTGTGACACCATGCAGAGAAAGAAATTTCAAAGCGAACATCAATTACCTATTTTTAAAGATTTAACTAGCTTTTCATAGTTCCCATGTACTTACAAATAAATATGAAATGAAACAATTTCTGCAAAGTGCATTTCTATTATCATCAACATCATCATCATTATTATTATTATTATTATTATTATTATTATTATTATTATTATTATTATTATTATTATTATTATTATTATTATTATTATTATTATTATTATTATTATTATTATTGTTGTTGTTATCATCATCATCATTAATGATCAGACAGAAAAATAAATCTCTAAGATTAGTGTTTACAAGAAAGTGATAGTGTAGTGTAGTGTAGTCATGCAATGGATCATGAATGCAACATAATTTGCTCTTACAGTGAACAAAAAAACTTCTATCCAAAAGAGTTGATACTAAGTTAGAAAACAAATGTTACAGAATACTATTAACCCTTTCACTGCTAAACATGCCATGCAAAAATGATTGCATGGTACTGACTCATCTGTGCTAACCTTGCTCGCTCTATGCAAAATTATTTTTGGACACTTATATTACTTGTCTCCTTTACAGCTTTGTGGTTCATATCCATTGCACTCACAGAATATCACAGGAATCATGTCAACACTTAGCATAGCTTGTAGGCTTATTGACAAGAGACAGATATTAACACCTATAACATAGTATAAACATAGATATTTTATTACATAAACAGCAACATCTAAGACTGTGTCCATAAGCAAAATAAGATACCCAGTCATAAACAGAGATTGTTAAGAAGATACAAAACACATACTACTTGGCAAAGTGTTGAGGCATATTGGCCTTGGCTGTCGAGTGCTACGATCGCTTATCTTGTTTATTAGAACAGTGAAATAATAGTAACTTGGTGTATAGTCAGTGATAAAACACAAATAGATGATCTCTCGCGCTTGTAGATATATGATACGTTGCTGTATATATGTATGTTAGCAGTGAAAGGGTTATCTTTGCAATTCGCAATAGAAGAATCAATAATGATTGATCATTACAGTACAATCAAAACCAGTTCCCTTCTTTCACTTAAGTTATGCTTTTATAATTATGTTTTTCTAGTTCTGGCACTTCCACCATACTGAGCAAATAACTAATATAATGTTAAGGTTCTGCCCAGGAACTTAAACATTTAAGAAGACCATTGTAGGTCATCAAAGTAATGCACATAAGTGCCACATTCATACACCATTATTTTAACCCTTTCAGACCCAGTTTATTTTAAACTAAATATTTTTAAAATATGCTGACATATCACAACTGTTTAAGCTTCTAAGAACTGTTACTGCTTATTCTGGGGCTTAAGTACTGAACGTCAATGTCCAGAACTTAATGTTGATCATAACCTATGTTTCAGGATGGCTCATGTCTCAAACCCCTTGGTGGTATGCAGCACCTCTATGAACAAACACAGCCATAATTCACAAACTATTTCAACGGCATATATTCATTGCCAACTGAGAGCTGTACAACGGAAACATGACGAGTGTTTGAATGGAAGGTAGTGGGTCAGGAAGCTTAATGAAGGTAATAAAAATGTGCAACACTTCATCAATTCATTTGTTTAGCAATAATCTTGCTGTCAGCTCCGTGGTCAAGGGGTAGCATGCTAGCCTCTAATTCCTGAGGTCGCAAGTTCAAAGTTGGCAGAGGGTACTGATTTTTTGGGGCATAAAAATCCTTAGCATGGCTTTCTTTGAAAGGGAGGTAAAGCCAGTGGTCCCATGTTGTTGATTTATGGCAATAAAGAAGCCTCTGAGGAAAATTAAGGGTCTTTCACAACCAGTATAGACTGATATGCTGAGAACCATAGCAGTTAAGGAGCATCCATAAATAAAACTCAATTTTTAACAACCTTGCTATAGATCTGACACTGTTGAAATAGTTCCTTGGTGGCAAACATTTCAATGAAGTTGATGATGAGAAAGAAGCAGTCATGGCTTCTATTACAAGTAGCCTTTCTACAAATGAATATGAAAAAGGATAGCACACTTCTGTGGTGCGAGGGTAGCACCCTCCCTCACATTCAAGAAGTTCCAAGTTTGAATATCAGGGTGAGTTACCTATACTCCATCCAGCCTTAGATCCGCGCCTTGTATCCCTCTGCCTGATGTTCATATCAGCTGCGACTAACACAAAAATCACGTGGACTCATGCCTCGTGTTTATGGAGCAACAGAACGATATTTACTCGGGAGTTTTAGGAATAGCGCTGCTATCACATTATATTCAAGTAGTCTTTACCAGGATTATTATACATCTTGAAAATTTACAGATAATTGTCAATATTTAAGGGACTATTTCTTGTGGTGTACTTTGGTTTCGGCGTGTCGTGGTTAGTTGTTGACGACTTGCGTTTACATCAGGTGCGGATCTAAAGGTGGAGCGATTATAGATAAGGTTTTTAATGGGAGTTTCTCTTTTCCTGAAAAGATGAATGTCAGGGAACTTAAGGATATTAGAAGAACAGTTTCTTGTTATGACAAAAAGATCAATAAATTACAAACTATGTGCTATAGAACACCGAATCCTATAAAAAGAAAATATTTGAAAATAAGATTCTGATTACGAGGGATAGTCAAGTTCAAACCTTAAAAGCGTAATTAAAAATTGACATTTTGCACCATTTTTCTGTAAGTTGGCACTATACTGTTACTAATGACACTACAAGTCATTCTCCTCTTTTTCCTCCTTCACTCGTTTTGGCTTAAGAATCTGGCTGTGCCGGGTAAAGGTGACTGGCATTGGTAATGCAGTATGTTTGTACCTCACTGAGTTTCCAAAGTAAGTGTTGGGCATCAACATGTCCCATTACAAATTCCAACCAGAATCTTCCCAGCATCTTTCCTTCCCCTCATATCTATTACGTCAACAGTGAAGAGTAACTAAGAAGGGGAAAAGTAACCACTGTTTCCCTTCAATGACATCACCGATGTAAGGACTACCCAACTGGTGGCAGAATGCTGCAGACAAGTGAACGTGGCCACAATACCAGATCAAAATGGCTGCCCACTTGTAACATGCACCAAGGAAGAACAGCTTTCTGTCATATGTTTTCTGAGCAGCAAAGGTATGAAACCTATTGAAATTCATTGGCAAATGAAGATCTAGTACAGTGATTTATGTCTATCACTACAGCAAGTGTATGAGTTGAGTACAAAGTTCAGAAATGGGTGATTTCTGTGACACATACTCTGTTCCCAGGACAGGCACACCATGTTGTGACACCAGAGTCTATCACAGTAGTTGAAGCTATTGTGAGGGAAAGTCACCAAGTGACAGTGGATGAAATAGCTGCAAATCTGAATGTTAGTCATGGCTCAGCACACCACATCATTCATGAAGTGCTAAGGTTTCGCAAAGTGCCTACAAGATGGGTACCATGGCAGCTCAATCCAGAACTGAAAGAGTGATGCATTGACAGCTGTGAAGAACTTTTGTGGCACTTTGAAGCAGAAGGTGATGGTTTCTTTGAGAGAAGGAGGTGAAACCTGGGTACACTACCACCCACCTGAAACAGAGAGTAAGCAAGGAATGGCACCATTCCTCATCACCAAAACACAAGAAGTCCCGAAAAGAGCCATCTGCACAAAAGGTTATGCTGCCTTTTTTGGAATGAGCCAAGCACTGTCCTGGAGCACTATAAGACTAGGGGAAGCACCATCACCAGTGCGTCATATTCCAATATGTTAAAAAATCAGCTTCAGCCTGCAATAAAATCAAAGCAATGTGGATTTCAGACTACAAGTGTCATTTTGCAACATGAGAACGCTCAACCTCATACTGCCCGTGCAACAGTTGTAATCAATTGATGACCTGGACTTAGAAGTTCTTCTACATCTGGCACACTCACCAGACCTAGCACCAAGTGATTACCACATGTTTGGACCACTCAAAGAGGTGATAGGAGGAAAGAAATTTCATTCCGATAAAGTGCTGCACCAGGCAGTGCAGACAATTATAAGAGTTTTTTTCAAAGAAATCTATGCACTTTATATGTGTTGGAGGAAGTGTGTTAAATGACAGGGAACTTGTGTTGAAAAATTACACACTTGTGTTCCACTTTTTCAAGTAAAAAAGTTTTTAAAAATATTTTAAGGTTTTCATTTAACTGCTCACATTTAAAACACAATTATCAGTACTCACTTCAAAAATACATGATATACAACCTTCAAATGTATAAGAATTAGGTTGTTCTTTACTTTTAGGTACTAACAATATGTGTAGTAACAGGCAATTTTTATCATTTCATGTGTACTACAGACCACAACAAATGAGAATGTATTTCTGTACAGGGCTGAAATAAGAGAGAAAAAATAATGGCTCTTTATTGACAGCTGTTAGAGGTAATGGTTTATAGTCCTTGGATTCTTCTCCTTAGATCAGAAGAAATTTGCGCTATGAAAAATTCAGGCAGGAAGTTATCACCACATATCTCACTAAACATATGAATGCCACTAAAACTGAAGATCTTTTTTGTGATGGAATATGATTTAGATAAGGTACCCGACCAAATAAGACTACATGAGCTTCTCGATGCTGTTCCACAGTATTAAATTGTATGGCTTACATGAAATGCAACACTGGGATTTGTGTTGTTTTACAAAATTTCATATTAATGCTTAATATTGTAAAGGTGTTATTTTAATAATTTATATTAATTAACAAATGTACCATACATACAAATAATATTTACCTTAATGATTTCAAATATCACGGAGCAACGCACAAGCATCATAGAATGAAATATATAACCTTTTTCCTTATAAAAACCATTTGTTACCATATGGCAGCAGGTTGTAGTGTATAACCTGTGATTTACCAGCATATAAACATCACAGCAACTTATAACTGGCATTAATTTACACTTTCAACAGGGGGGGAGTCGTTTTATACATTATGTTAAAATTAATTAGCATTGCCAAAATAAATTTAAAGTTATTGGAACTTTCATAGAATGAAGCAAATAATTAAATTATGGAAGATGAATTGATGTTAAACATTCATATTGTTCTACTTACGAAATTACTAGTAAAACACGTTTCAAGGACCTATTGTTCCCATTTTTGACCTCCAGTTAAATAACTGATGATTTCCAAATATTTGTCTTTTTCCCTGGGTTTAATCTTTTAATTCTCTAAATTCACCAAATGATAAATTTATAGATTAGATCAGGGAATCACTGGTTTGTTGACCATCAACCAAACAATGGAGAAACATGTTCTGGTGGTAATTTGACAAGTGGAGCAATATAAAAGCATAATATAAATTAATTTTCCATTATTTAATAATTGCCAAATACTTATGTAAAACCAATCTGAGCAATTATGTTGAATAATTCAAAATAAATTAAAAGAGAATAACATAAGGTCCCCCTCCCCCAAAGAAGCTATCTTTTCAATGTTATTAAAATCAAGTTTCATAATTATATAACAAGATCATAAATGTACACATAGCATTGCATCTCAGGTGCGTTCGTAACTATTTGTGACTTGTACTTTGATGTTTATTGGGTATTTTAAGAAACAGTTCAAAAAACCTGTACACTTACAGTAGTCTCCCTATATTAACCATTAAACTTGAATCAATATCACGAAAATGACATCCATGGAAATTTCTTACAAGCCCATGATAGCTGGAATAGAAAGGAAATAATATAAACATTATTACAGCTCTACATAACAAGGAAACTAATTAGATTAATACAAATGACACTCACCAAAATGAAAGGTAAAATTGCAACACAAGAACTAACAGAAGAATTTGAAATTAGTAAAGGAGTGAAACAAGGAGATGCACACTTAACTACACTATTCAATATAGCATTAGAAAGAGTGATCTGTAAAATAAATCTTAACCCAATTGGTACAATTCTGGCATTTCAGATTACGTAATAATTAGTAGGTCAAGACAGAACCTACACACATGCTTCCAGGAACTAGAACAAGAACGTAAGAAAATGGGACTGGAAATCTAACAAGGAAAAAAATATATATATGATTGCATCTAGAAATCAGGATAAACGGGACAGGATAGACAATATACAGATAGGGAAGCATAAATTTGAAAGGGTTACCAGTTATAAATATCTTGGTACAATAATCACAGAAAATAATGTAGTTGGCAAAGAAATACAAGAAAGAATTAAGGCTGGTAATAGATGCTATGGAGTGCTATTAAATATGAGAGCTAAAGAGTTATCAAAAAGAAAGAGAAAATTTCTAGAACTGTCATAAGACCAGCAGTAATGTATGCCTCAGAGACTTTTGGTGCATGTCAAAAGAAAATGAAAGACAGATAGCAGCAAGAGAAAGAAAGATATTTCACAGAACTTATGGACCTATTTGTGAAAACAGTGTGTGGAGAGTAACAAATAAATTTATGAGAGATATGGTAAATCCAGATTGTAGGTTAAATAAAAAGTTCCAGATTGAGATGATTAGGGCATATTGAGAGGAGCGAAGAGGACTCATTATTAAAAAAGATTTATAAATTGAAAACCTGGTGGGAGAAGATGTATGGAGAGACCAAGGAACAGATTTTTGGAGGTGGTGGAAGAGGCATTAGAAAATTGGGTATCAGGTGTTGGAGAAAACAGACTCAGGATAGAAAGTTGTGGGCTTCTATAGTTCAGCAGGCACTGGCTCTAGTAGTAAAGCCAGGGAGTCAGTGTGAGTGAGTGGAAATTTAACATTGTTATTTAGCACCTCTTGATTTTAAAAAATAAATCAATCTTGCCAATCATCAACTCACATAGTCATGGTCGTTAGAGCATGAGTCTTTGGTGCTCCACCATGGAGATGGTTGCGGGTTAGAATACTGCCTCAGGCATATGTTATTTCATTACTTGTATCAGAATGAAGTTTGTGTATCTACTAATATATGCGGGGTTGTACCATTAAATTGTATGAAGGATGCTTTAAAAATCTATCTAGAAGATTCTCGAAAGTTTTACTTGCTTTTGATGCTAGCTTTACTATTTTTTAATTTGTGGAAACATGTGTGACCAGGAAAACATGGCATTTTCAGGCATATGCTCATGGACTTATATTTTTAAAAAGTCTTCACAGCAATAAATTTAAAATAAGAAACACTGTTGTTGCTTTCAGCCAAACTGCAGTTGATTAAAAATACACTTAGCCTATTTACGGCTTAACAAGGTACAGTAAAATTTATAATCCCATTGAGGAAATGAACTCCAGTGTTCTGCTTGGCACAGTGTAAAATTCATTACACCATAGAGTTACTGATTGCAAAGGGTGTCCATGAATGTCTTAACCCCAATTTGGCTAATGCGCTGGAGACCATCATGGATCCAGAGTGCCCCTAATTTTATACCAACTTCAACAAAATTTGAAATATGTCAAATTTTCTTGAAGCTCTTACATATAAAATCTCAACTCTGCACTTACAGCAAACTTTTTATGTAGATGGATAGACATATGAAATGACGGTAATAAATAATTTGTAGTAGCGAACGCACCTAAAAGTGAGCTCTAAAATGTTGCAAAATTAAAGTAGTAGTAGTAGCAGTATGTATAAATATTATATTGTATTATAAATATTCATGTAAGATCAGTACTAATAAATTATCACAAGCATATAAATCAGTTAACCTTACATTTAAAATCTTGAGTTTTTGTGCACATACTTATGTAATTTATGATTAAACAATAGATGAAATACTAAACTTAACTGTCATGAAATGTGATGTTCACTTTTCTCTTATAGAAACTTGTGTTAGATCATATTTACAACATGCTTTGAAAGGACTAGAAAGTAGCCTGGCTCAAGTTCATCCATCAGTCCTTAGCTACAATGCCATACTCCACTCTGTGTAATGTAAATATCAATACAAAATGATTGTTATATTAAACAGCTCTTTTTGAAGAAATTCTGCAGCTTAATATTATGTCCTTCAACAGTGATTCTTATACATTACTTTATCAAATTACTATGAATTATTACAAAATTATCGTAAATTACTTACATCTTTTGTAACCTACCCGGTTACCAACCTTTTCCAACAATCACACATTCTTACTTTCTTAGACATTAAACAATAAAATTAGATTGTAATAAACATTCTGCAAAATTATTGTAGACAGTTGACAAAGAAAGCAATGGCTTTCCTTGCTAGGTAATAATCTGAGTAATAAATATTTGCACTTTATGTTATATAAAAGCTAGCACTGACTCAGTGTGCAAATGAAACCATAAGAGGTTATGCATAAGCACCTAAGCATTTTGGGAACATAACAATTACAACATTAAATCTATCTGAACTGCACAGCAATAATGTTACCATGCTCTCTCCAGGGAAAAAAAACATCCAGTACTGTTACACACATTAAGTTAACGTTAAAAATTTCTACCCAGAGTTTGCTTCACTCCATTAAAGATTTATATGGATGGTACATGCTTCCAGTATAAAAAAATATGAATAATTTTCTATTTCTTGATCACTCTTGATGCAGAAGTGTATCATATTTCTCCAAATACACAAGAGTTTTTTTTTTCTTTTCTCCCAAAAATGATTATTATTTAAAACCACAAGTCCTCTTTCCTTTGAAACTTCGTTTTCCTTCTTTCTTTCTTCCCAGATTGAGATGTATAGTCATGTATAGTCTAGTCATGGGGATATGCCAATGCTTTTGGTTTCTTATAGTATTTTTCCTTATTTAATGTTGGCAGAAACTCTTCTATATTACACCTGCCCAGATGGGTGAGCAATTCTTTCAATGGTTTGAATTTAATTAGCTTATGAACAAAGCTCAGGTCCAGGTAAACAAAGAAAAGAGAGAAGTATAGAAACACTTCACCTGAGTGGCTGGAAGTCATGCTTTGCAATGATGACCACTCCAGTTTCTGAATAGGTCTGATGTCAAAAGGCTGGTACTCAAGACATTAACCCATGAACACAGGTCAGTTTCAGACTCAGGAGCAAAGGACAAGGAGGGAGTTAGGCAAAATTATGCAGAGTGCTAGAGTCAAGTAAAGGATGAGGGATGGACATGGTAGAGGCAGTTTAGTATTTCTTTACCTAAATAGACTACTGTGCATTATATCAGTGTGATTCCATGTGCTTAGCTATACATTAAGTTTCTCTCTGCCATGGATCTTGTTTTATAATGCATATCACTGCTTGCTCTGTGAGTTTTAGATCTTTAGCATACAAAATTGTGCGTTATAGTCAAAGTAATAGAATTTTATGGAAGTTAAATTTAACATACAAAATATCCCATTTCAGTACCTGTAAGTGTTTTCCCCAAACTGATAGTGAAATTTTTAAATATATCATTGATGCATCCAGATTTCAACAGCTACTCTTTAGTAAATGCAAATTTCTGGTTAATAGAATAATATAAAACACAAAGAAACTACAAACAGTGCTTTTGTCCAGAAAAATAGAAAACCAACATTTAAGTAAAGATAAAATTAAAAATAGGTGTTCTATGAAGTCTTAGATCATAAAAGCAACGAGGCAATAGTGCTTAAAGAAAAAAGCCTCAGTTTCATTACAAAAAAGATAAAAACCTGTTTCTTTTTTCCAAGTGAGATTTGGACATCATTAAATGGAAATTCACAATAAATTCGCTTATATTTTAAAATGCAGATACACAAGATGTTGCAATCACAATAATGTACAATGCTCATACATTCTTATTCATCCTTTAGGAATACTTGAAGCTCATGTTTTATTAATTGAATTTCAAGTCAATTCTTAATTTTCAGAAATTTAGCATTTTCTTCTTTAGGAAGACATCCTAAAAAAAGGCTGCTGAGATTTTGTGCTGATTTTTAGTGCAAAAATATGTGAAACAGACTGATTATTTGTATGTTAATGGAAACTGAATTTTAAAATTTTGGTGGCATAGAAAGAAATACTGTATTTTATCGCATAAGGGCCCCCCTCGCATATTTCCCTCCCCTATGATTTTTCATCACTAAAAATTATTTACCTATTAAAGATCGCACAATTCCCTCTCCTCGTCCGTTCTTATTGGAACAGCCTTCAAATGACTTGATAATGGACAACAATCAATGCAGCGGTGCCTGTCACGGACAACAATGAACGCAGTGCTTGCCACAAAAATACTTGTATTGCTTTTGTCACAACGTATCATAAAATTGAAATGTGAAGTTGTAGACGTGTTTCTAAGTCAGTTTGTTACAAGTCGTCATATTGTTAAGAAGAGTTTTAAACAAAACTGGTATTTCTTGTGCCATTAATGGTTCTGACGACATGTTGTGGAATAGTGAACACGAAGATGTGTTAACTGAGCCAGATATAAAAAAAAATAGTGATGATAGTGACGAAAGTGAGACCGCAGAATAGTCAGAGAAAAGAAACAATGAAACAATACATTGTAGACCCAATGAAACAAACCGGGGTATGTATCCAGTTCATTCACAAATTACTGTATACCTATATTACTTCACATAATACTGCAGGGTTTCCCTTCCTTTCTGAAATCCTAGAAGCACCACTCGCATAATTCCCTCCCCAGTGTTTTCAAGCAAATTTTTCGAGAAAAAAGGGCGGGGAATTATGCGATAAAATACGGTATGTTTACAATAAATACAACCTCAGAAACATTATATAATAATCTAGCTTAACGATTGTGTTCAAAATTAGCAGTCAAAAATTAATTTTAAACAATTTGCATTTCAGATAAAAGTGCTCAAAATATAATACACCTTGCACCAGAGAAAAGGATTTCCAGCCAGAAGCTACATTTCATCATGGCCATAGACTGGCAAGGCACTGATTGAAAAAGCAAATCCTACAATTCCTATTTCCGCTCTCTAAATAAAACTCTAGGGGCAATGGACATTTTAATAAATACTCCTTACCAACAGTAAGTTTGTTGGCATAAATAAATAATAATTACCTCCTAGGTTTGTCTAATTTACTTGTATCAATGCACAATGAAATCCACAGAAAGTGGGTAATATGCTTTGACGTTGTTAATAACCTTCGCATTTTTCATGTGTGTTTCATTCCTTTCAACCCAAACTTGCAAAGTCTGAAGTATATTTCCTTTGTGTGTTATTTGGAAAGATAACCTGTGGTTTTCAATATTAATATTTTGGAAAAAATATGATCTTATATTCAGAGAAATATGACAATTCTTCAAAAAAGTTCTTGCACAAGCAGCTTATGTTCCTCAAAATACATGTGCAGAAAAATTTTAAGCATTCATATGGTAAGTACAACATAAATTCTGCTATTTTCAACATAACATGTTTTCTTTAATTCTTTCAACCATCTAGGCATCTCCTGCTGAACTAAAACAAAATGCCTATTTTTATATGGAAAGCTACCCTGATTTATATATATTTATTGCTTATCCATACCATTGCAGATAAGTGAAACTCTTGTCTAACAGTATCAATAATGGCAGTTATTTTATTTACATATTGTATAAATACATCTAGGAATGTGTATGAAGTTCTGCATTTTCAAAAACTGAGAATGTTCATATTATTTCTTAAAATGGAAAACAATGCTTGAACATAAGCAACCAGAAATGTTACACTAAATAGGGGACTGCATTTCACAGCCTGAAATGCTTAATGACAGAATGTACAATGTCCTTCTAGAAAGGTGAAACATTCTAAAAGTTTTACACTTTCTTCCCCTGGTAGGTATTTTTATTTTCTCTACCACTTACCTAAGGTTGGCAAAGGAAGTATTGCAACTCAGCCAAAAATTCAATATTGAGGTTTCAACAGAAATATATGTTTGAGGTCCGCTGGATTCCAAAAAAGTATTTTTAGAGAAAGATGTTATGTCTCTGTGAACTTAAAAATGGAAAGTTTTAATTAAAATACATGTTTACATACATATCTTGAATTTTTCCAGAATAAGCTGCAAGTCCCATTCACTCTAAACAAATTGTGTAATATCTTCTTTCTTGGAAGTGTTGAAAACAGTGTTGTAATCAATTAAATTCAAAGTTAAGTCGATTAATAACTCGAAAGAACACTTACTTTAGAATTTCTCAAAACATGTTCCAGAAAATTCTGAAGTGTTGTTTAGTGGTATTAATCAACTTACCTTTGAATTTAATTAAATTTTGTATTATCTAGCATAACTGGTAAACCATAAGACATTAGACAAAAACTTATTGCATGAAAAGCATAGTTCTTGATAAAATGCACAATTTGTGAAATTGATTGTTTCTGAGATATTTGTTACCACGCAAGGTGGGCTAGATGGCAGTCAAAATGGACAAAAGTGTTTTTATGGAACGATTGATCTCAATAATAGGTAAAATTAATATTAACAACTATTAAATACACATCAGTGCATAAATGTAATATAGTTAGTTATTTAGTGGTCTTATCTCAAATTGAATGCATTTTATGAATTATCGTACTCCACATTAGTTTTCGAATGTTGCTGTTCATCAACCCATGCTGGCTCCCTCTTCTTCCTCCTCTCACAAATTAGTTTTTTCGTTCAAATAAAGCAACTTTTGTGCTTCTTCACAGACAGGAGTCTTGAGTTTTTCATACAGCTTTTGTAAACTCAAGATTAAAGAATCCTATGACACCAGCAAATTATTCAGTAGATCACTCATTGAATTATGGCAAGAATCTTTTATTGTACGATGCTGTTAGAATCTTTTAATCTCCTTGTTACGTGCCTCTTATATCTCCTCAGCCAATGGATATCATTGCTGAATTTATGATCTGAAATCCACAAATTAGCACTTTGTGGACACTAACAGAGAGGTAAAACCAGGGGTATTTCTTTACAAAAAGTCATGTAGTTTCAAGTCAAATGGGCTACAATTTAACTCCATTCCAGAAGAAATCACAAAAACACTTGTCTCATACTTGAATTTGTTGTACTTAGATCTACAGTATTTTGTTGACGATGGTCACAGGTTTTGCTAGTACACAGTTTCTGTACTGTCATCTCCTTTACTATATAGCAAAAGAGGAACAAAGGAGACCAAAAAATGTCTGCATCAGATAGATAATTTTCATCAGTATCTGTCTAGTTAAATTCTTTACGACCTGTACTACCATCACACTTCTATTTGCTGAATAACTTTAGGTTACCCTGTTGAAAAAAAATAGCTGGGATTGATTCCACACTTTGAATAATCCGTCAAAGTGTATGGCCTAGCAATCCTTGTAAATTTATTTTAGCACTAATTTCTGTGACATTAATGTATTCTTTGTTTGGGTAAAAAATTAGTTCAGCCTCCCGTACTTTATTATATGCTGGGTATAAGTCAGCATTTCTATTCTTTGTTCCAAGCTTTAATACTGAATTTGACATCAATTAGGCATAAGTGCTAATGTTTCATTGCTATGTATTTATTTATACCTTTAGAAGGATAGTTTTTAAATGAAGACAATATTTTGGTGGCTTTGGTGGGACAGCTTGGTGCAGTTTCAAGTACTTTTCAGACTTACCTGAGCAAAAAAGAAGGTTCCTCGGCACCGGTTGATGCTCTGAGATTCTCTGTTTTCCGTCCCTTCGATTTCATGCTACTTTCTAAGAATAGTTCTTTTTTTGGGGAGGGGTCTACCAAGGAGAGCTGAGGGAGCAGATTTATTTGTACTTGGTTCATTGTAATATACTGTGAAGTTGAAATTCTGAAACAATCACTGTACTTCAGTTCAAAATTTTCCTTAATTCTGTAGGATTTGTGCCATCCTGAATTGAAGTTGGTGTAATATGATACCAATTTTTTTTCTAATTGCCAAAAAACCTCTTCATTATGGTAGCTGGAGGTACATATCTGTTTTAGAAATTATGAAGTCGTAAGCTGGCTTGTTATCTTGGTTAATAGCCACCAATACCTAGTACAGGTCTTGACATGTAAAGCACTGACCAACTGCAATGTGAAGTCGGAGTGCACTAGTAGACAAAATGTCCTCTGCATTAGAAGATCGCAAGAAGATGCAAATGAATACTTTTAGGATATGTTATGTAAAGTATACTTATTCGTTCAGCACATAAAACGTGAAGGGTCATGAAGGAAAAAAGTTACATCTACTAGAACATAAAGTATCTATTACAAAGCTCTATAAATGTTAAATACTTATTAACAAGTTGAAACTCACCATCTGAGTACTCATTCTAGCAGTTTTATCACTGTTGAAACATTACCACAGCACTATAAACAAGGAAATGACACACTGCAGCTCTGCGTAAACTTTGACTGAGTAATGGACTTCTTATCTAACCTACACAAAGCCTCTTTTCAAAGGTGCCAAAAAGGGCCAAGAAATGATTTGTTGATTTTCTATGCTTTAACTTCTCTTTCACATCCAAGCTTCAAATTCCTAATTTTTAACATTTCATTTTTGGACTTTTGTCCCATTTTGACTGCCTCTGGCCCACTGTGCACTAATTTGAAGTTTCCAATACTAACATACATTTTTAACTATCTGTTTCTTATTGTTTTGTGTAAAGAGTGTTGAATTTCAAAATCAGTAAGTTACAACCCACCTTTTACAGGTATGAGGTATTTGAGAGGTAGAATCAGAACTGAAAAATTAAATGCCACAGCCGGGATTTGAATCATGGACCTATTGCTTCATGTGTGGCCACTGTAACCACTGAGCTACTGTCGCAACTTGCCAGTATGACATCAAATTCCGGCTGTGGCATTGAACTTTTCAGTTACGATTCTACCACTCAAACATTGCCCAAACATGGCTTGTGTGTTTAAAAACACCAGCTGTAAGTTTGTTGGTATGAGTATTACTTCAGCCTCCTCTGTCCTTCATTGAACTTGCACAAAATGTGTAATGAAACTATTTCTGCAAACATTTACATCAATTTACATGAAGTAGAGAGAAATACAAGCTTTTATAAGAATAGTTGGTAGAAGAGCTATAAAAATCAAATCAGGTATCCTCCATCCAGCCCAAGAAAGGACCCTGGCGCAAACAAATACACGTGCTACTGCCACAGCCACATTTGTTACTGCACTACACGTGTTATCGCCTTTTTGTACTTCAAATAAAAAGACAATGAATGGTAGTATCCTAATAATTATTTCATTTAAACATAACTGAATAATTAGCTTCTATTTATTATTACGTCCATGCAGTCATCAGTATTTCTGCATTGTTTATTGGAGTGAAGCAACAGTCGTGCTAATCAATATTCTTTATGTTGCGATCATGACTGAGTGTGTAGCAAGTCAGAACAGTATAATTAAACACAGATGCAGTGAAAAACAGCAGTTTTGAATGTATTAAACTTTCTGCTTGAGTGCTATTGTTAAAGATGACATTAAACCAACATCAGAAGCAATTGCTGTCTGTGAATGCTTTGTGACCAAATTTTAAACAGGCTGATTATAAGCCCCCCCCCCCCCCCCCCCCTCGGGCACTACAGCCCATGAAGAGCCAAGCCTTACCTTCCAGCCACTGCGTCCCCCACCTCGGTCCACTACAGGCGTCATTGGTGGGGTGCAGTACTAGAGGGTGGTATGTGGTCAGCGCCCCGATCCCTCCCGGCCAGTTATGCGGTCTTCATGACCTGGGGCCGCTACTTTTCCATCAAGTAGCTCCTCTATTGGTCTCCCCGGGACTAATGAGGCTGAATGCACCCTGTGCCAGACCTCCCAGAGGGGATAAAATCCCCATGCTGGTACCGGGGATCGAACTGGGGTCCTCCGTGCCACAGGTAAACATACTACCAACTGCACTACGGAGGTGGTCTAGGCTGATTATAAACCTGGAAAATGATTCAAATAACATCATCACTTCTGATTCAGAGCTGGGTGTTGTACTATTACTCAAGAACTCCAATTAACATCAATTTGTTACTAACTGAAATATATTTCATAACATTTTCACACCTATTCTTGAATTATTACGTAAGTATAGGAATATGTATTTCTTTAATACTCAGTACTGGTGCAGTGAAAGAGAGCACATGGTTAAGATAACATTGGGAAGTAACAATGGCAGTTTCTGAAACCCTGAAAGTAAACAATTGAAAGGGAAGAGAGAAAGTTTTGTGTGTTCACAATACATCCAGCGTGGAGTGATATTACATGCAATGCTTATGTTAGGAACAATTCTTGGGCTGGAGAGATTAGACTCATCAAAATGTAAGATCAAATTCTTTCAAAAAAAAAAAAAAAAACCACTTCCAAATTTTCATGCTTACAAAACTTCAAAAACGTTAGCTGAGTAAGAATCACCATAAAGTATCTTACGTTAGCAAGAGGAATCTTAAAAATAATGCTTTTGAAGATAATGAAAGTGAAACCCATATATCTTCTCTTCTAGCAATGACTGAAGCTGGGCTGCAGCTCCAAAAAAAGTGTTTACTTGTTACTGGGTCAGAGGAAAATAAGAAAGACCCAGTGACTACTGTCCCAGATGAGCAAAAGCAGCATTGTGTAATTCGTAAACTGGATGAGACTGCTTTGAATGCTGCATTTATTTACTAAACACATAAATAAATGTATAATAGAAAAGATGTCTGACTTGTTTCAAAATTAAATTTTTCTCAACTTTGCACAATATTGAAAATTATTGTTGAGACCAGCTTAAAGAGTTCATCAGAAGGAATTATATTTATCACTTACTGTAGTATAACTTACCATTAAGAGTGTAGAAATATACATTTACAAGTATGTGACATTCAAGCAAGGCACGTATTGCTACAAAATTCTCATCCTGGCATAAGAGAGGAAGAGCATTTCTGTATTAGATGCCTAAGCACTTCTGACAGGATGAAGAGTCGTGCACAAAAATAATACTTCTGGTACATTCTTCCAGAAAGACAAATGCCTATACATTCTATCATTAAGACCTTTTATCTGTAACTGATACTATACAAAAAAAAATTGACGAACAAAAAATCAACAAAAGCCAGCTATAATAAAAGCCACTGTCTCAATGAAGATTAAATCTGCTGTAGTGTTACATTACCAATTTTTAAACAAGTGATATTATGTACATATAAAATGTATAGACTTAAATTATAGTACCTGCTAAATAAATCAACACTAATAAAAATGCAGTAATGCCATGGCTATGCTAACTGCATATATAGCATTTTTGGATAATATAGTATAATAAAAGCACTTGTAGAAAATTACCTTACACTGATAGTAAAAATGGAATGTGTATTCAACACAACAGAATTAATCTGTTTTATGGAACTATTTGTATTAGTAATAAAGTGCCTAAAAAATGAGTATTTTCAGATATTAAAACATGATATATACCAAAACGATATGCTGACATCCCTTTTAATGGAGATAAGCATGGTAAGAGCTTCCTTCTTGGTAAAGCTTCACAATGCACAGCAAGTTCACAGAGTTAATGTCATGGCTTTAACTGGTCCTACTTGCTGTGGGGCCGAATTTTGTTCACAAAGGGTGGATCTTCTTCCTTGCAAATGTAACTGGTCCCATGCAAATGGAGTCAAGTGTTTATATTTCACTCATCCTGAGGAGAAAACACACAAAAAAAAAAATAAAACATCTTCAGTAATACAATGAGTACTGTTATGACTGGTACACAATCACCCATTAACGATGACGAGAATAGCACGTACATTTTGGTTCACAACAGCTCATTAATGGTAATGGGAATAGACAGTGCATATTGCGCATTGGGATGTCATTTTTTCTTTTGACTAATGAACAAATTTTAACCTGCTCTCCAATTCAGGCAACATAAAAACAGGTTAACCAATGCCAAATTTTAGTAAAGTGAAGATCTAAACACGAAGCTATTGCATATTGCCACATATTCTCCTTCATACTTTGATCCTTATAGTTTGATACGTTTTTGTTATACAAGTGTTCATTTTTCCTGCACACTCAAAATGAGAACTTTGTCGAATTTTGCTTGCTCCATTGATGTGTATAAACAAATATAATATATAAAAGCAAATAAATGAACACTCAGAAATTTATATAATAAAACAATGTATAATATAAATGCAAAAAAACAATAAACTTAAAAACTACCAGCCAAATTATATGCTTACACAACCAACGCTAACCAATTTGTGAAAGTGAGAGACGCACTACTAAATTTCTTTCTGCTTTGATTTTCCCAGAATTGCAATTAGCAAGAGCTCTAGCAGCTGTGTATGTCACACTTGCCTTGAAAAATTTCAGTCTTGAAGGAAGAAGAAGAAGTCTTTAATATGTGCTTAGTGGATCTAATATGCCATGTCTGTTAATAGGAACACCAAAGTTGAATCTTGGCCAGGTCTTCTCTCCCGTTCCCAGAGACTGGGAAGGTTTGCCATTGGTTGTGAACATTCCCATTTGAATACATGCATTTCAAGTCTCTCATTCTGGTTATGGCTCTCGTTGTTGTTGGTTGTTAACCAGCCTTAAGTCTTACAGTAATTTGAGCTTAAAAATATTTATGAAGGACTCAATATTCTGGGTGTGGAATTACACTAAACATAGAAGAAAACAGAAAAGGAACGCGCTGATACGGAGCCCAGAAAACTGTAAAAACACATACACAACCGGGCAAGAATCTAAAATAATCACAACAGACTACGTAGAAGAAACTACGGACAAGAGAACCAGACTAAAAAGGAGCAATAATAACGAAATCATAGTAGGAACATTGAACGCACAAACATTGAGAACCATAGAGAGAGAGGAAGAGCTTGAAAATGCACTAAAAGAAATAAAATTTGATATACTCGGACTATGCGAAGTAAGGAAAAAAGGGGAAGCCATCATAGAGAATTCAAACGGCGATTTGCTGTATTACAAGGGAACAACCCCAGGTCAAAGAGGGATTGGCTTCATCATCAAAAGCGACTTCAAATCATCCATACAAGAAATAATGGGAGTGTCAGAAAGAATAGCAGCTTTGAAACTTACCACACAAAGTCACCAAATAACAATCATACAAATATACGTCCCAACAGAAACAAGTACCAACGAAGAATTAGAAGATTTCTATGAGAAACTAGATGACACCTTAGAGATATCAGTCACCAATAAACCTAATAATTGGAGATTTCAACAGTAAAGTCGGCCCCCGTAGTAAAGATGATGAAGACCCAGTCAGACCATACGGCTTTGGAACAAGGAATAGAAGAGAAGAAACAATGGTACAATTTGCTCAAGAACACAACCTGAAAATAACCAATACCTTCTACAGGAAAAATCAAAACCTAAGATGGACTTGGCGCTCGCCAGATGGCAAGAAGAAAAACGAAATAGATTACATTCTAACGGACAAACAAAACATAATAAAGAACATCCAAGTAATCTCACAATTAAAATTTAGCACAGACCATAGAATGGTGAGGGCAAAAATAAAAATCACGAAGAAACGTAGGAAAAGCAAGCAAACCAGAAATAAAAAACTGAACAGAGATAAATTTAAACAAGAATTACAGAAGCAACTACAACAAGCAAATATTAATACAAAACAAAGCACTCAAGAAATGTATAACACACTAGAAAAATGCATATACCAAGCTCACAAGGACACAAGTAATGACAAACAAATGAAGAAAAGTCAAAGCAAATTGAGTCAGGGTACCATACAGTTAATCGACCACAGATCGAAAATGTTAAAAACTAGAGATGTCTCAGATAGGAATAAAGAAGAATACGCAAAACTAGACAAAATAACGAAAAGGGAAATACGGAAAGATATCCGCGAGCACCGATCAGCAACAACGAGACAAATACTAGAAACAAACAAATCAATTAGAAAAGCGAGGTTAAACGTCCAGGGTGGGAAACAATGGATACTAGGAACGAAGAATCAGGCGGGAGAACGTCTAAACAGAAGAGAGGATATAATCAAATCAGCAACGGAATTCTACAAAGCAATATACGCAAGTTCTCTACCAAACAAAGCCACAGACCATAATCCTGTCGATCCAGTCCCAAACACCACTGAGACCATACCCGCTATAATTCACAGCGAGGTTAGAACAACCATCACTGAACTGAAAATGGAAAGTCACCTGGAGAAGACAACATACACAATGAGCTCTTAAAGGAAGCCCAAGATCTCCTAACACCAATCATCACAGAAGTGTTCAACAAAATCATTCAAACCGAAGACATTCCCGATCAGTGAAAAACAAGCACGATTGTACTTTTGCACAAAAAAAGTATGAAAGATGACATAAACAATTATAGACCCATAAGCCTGATGTCTAACTTATATAAACTGTTCACGAAAATACTAACTAGACGATTAACAAAAACACTAGACGAGAACCAACCCTCAGAACAAGCAGGATTCCACAAAGGATTTAGCACAGTGGGCCATATTCAAACCATTAACCAGATAATAAAACAATCGGAAGCTCGTCACCTAAAAATATACCTTGCTTTTGTCGATTACAGCAAAGCATTCGATACAATCTAACACCCAAACATACTTCAAGCACTAAGAAATCAAGGAGTAGAAGGAAAATACATTCAATTACTAAGAAACATTCTAAACAACTGCTTTGCTAGAGTTAAAACCGAAAAGACAGGCCAACCTTTCCGTGTGGAAAGAGGAGCTAGACAAGGGAATCCCATCTCCCCAAAACTATTTACCTGCATACTAGAGGACATATTCAGAAAACTAAACTGGAATAAGAAAGACGGAATATGCCTCAACGGCAAGAGACTAACAAATTTTAGGTTCACTGACGACATAGTCCTCTTCGCCAAAACAGCAAGGGAACTGCAATGAATACTTCAGGAGCTTAACACACAAAGTAAGATGGCAGGACTTACAATGAACAAATCTAAAACACAACTAATGACAAATGGATTAGAAACCCCAATATATCTTGAAGGAACGGAACTGCTGTATGTATCCCAATACATATACCTAGGACAAATAATTTCCTTTAACAACAAAATGGAAAAAGAAATCAAACGTAGAGTTTCCTTAGCTTGGAAAGCTTTCTGGGCCCTAAAATTTATATTTCTGGACGAATCCCTGAATAGGAGACTCACTTGAAAGCTGTGCTTTTCCAGTGCTATTATACGGTTGTCAGAATGGGCTCTCAAAGCCAAAGAGAGAAACACTCTACAGATATGCCAAAGGAAAATGCAGAGGAAGATCCTTGGCATCTCTCTGAAAGATAGAATATCAAACACCTTGATACACAAGATGTCAGCAACGGTAGACATAGCACAACAGGCTATGAAGGCCAAGTGGAAATGGGGCGGCCACGTGATGAGGCTGCAAGATGACAGATGGACAGCACGAGCTACCACATGTGACCCTTACGCAAGAGACTCCCAGGAAGACCAAGACGCAAATGGTCGGACTTGTTCAGAAAACAAGTAGGAAGACAGTGGACCACCATAGCCAGAAACAGACAGGAGTGGGAAGAACTAGAACAACAATTAAGTGACCATGTGCAATACAATGTTTAGTGTATTATGTACGATACCCTCTTACGTGAACTAGCTCACAGCGTGAGTGTTTTAAAGCAGCTACCCCTACTTGTAGGAGGCCTTTGCCCTCAATGGGACATCACAGGCTATTTTCATTCATTCAATATACTAGGTGTGACAATAACGAAACAGGAGCCAATTTTTTTTTCATTTCCTACAACTTTGAGGATGAAGAGACAGGTAGATTACCTATGGATTGCCATGACATTTGAAGTTTCACTCATGTGCAGAGGTTAGTCTCTGGCTGTGACCAGTGTGAGAAGTAGAGTGTGTGTCTAAGCTCTGTAGGAATAATGCTGCATGCTAAGGTAGAACAATGTGTTAACATCCAATTCCTCACAAAACTCAAAAATCTGCCACAGAAACTAACAAATTGTTGACAGAAGTTTATGATGAGTTTCTATCTCATACACAACTTTTCAATTGGTTTTAAGAAATTTAAGGAACGTAGGGAATGTGTTGGGGATAATCCAAAATCAGCCCGTCATTTCATTACAAAATTCGAAGAGAATATGGATAAAATCACTAAAATTATTCATAAAGACTACCAATTGAGTATATGAAAGTTGTTAATAAGGAAAGTATATTTTTTCAAACCATGATTACGTGCAACGAAACTTGGATTTTTCAAAATGATCTAGAAACTTAGTGGGAATTCATGCATAGCAAGACCCTCCAAAGCCTGAGAAAGAAGGAAATGTGCATAAGCAAATCCTAATTCAAAGCAATGATGATCATTTTTATTTTCTTTTTTTATCTAGGGTGGTCATCTACAGTTTGTTCACCAGCTCATGGTCCCTGGCAGGAATACAGCTAGCCACTATGTCAGTAAACAATTCCACATAAACAGCAGTTCTGCTTCTAATCGCATTTATGATAAAATTGCCACCCTTGGAATGTGTATTCACACTAGATTAAAGTAAAGAAAACGCTTAAAATAACACAATTTAAATGTTATTTTCAGTTCATGCAGTATGTTTAGCTTATAACATATAAGTGATATTTTCAACTACTCTGTCTTTTTCCCACTGATCATTTTCTGCTTTTTCTATATTTTTCAAAAACACTACCAGTCTGTTTCGGTCTTAAGTGCAATTAAGCATTATATTGTGTAATTCCTGTAAGAATAAGTCACCTTTTACATTTATTTAAGTATTAATTTTACCTTGCCCCAAGCTAGTTCTATGGGACATGTATGGGGCACGTAAACGACAGTGTGGCTCAATAAAGTAAAAATAAATCAATAATAACATAACAACTGAGGAAGAATTTGGTCTAACAACTTCTCATTCCGTCCTGCAGCATCAAAGAATGAAGTATTAAAATTTCAGTTGTTTCAATCATCCTATACCGGGTGGAAGGGAAGTCATTACATTAATTTAAACCAGTGATAGATCTCAGTATTTGGAACACAGTTTGTATCTTACGTTTTTGTCTCTGACCATTTCCTACAGAGATATTTTAGTTTTGTCGAAAACAAGCTGGCTACACTGCATTAAAAAAGAATTATTTTGTTGTCTAACGATGCTGTCAATTGCCGGGATCACATAAGTGTCGCCGGTGTGCCGGAATTTTGTCCTACAGGAGTTTTTTTTATATGCCAGTAAATCTACTGAATTGGAGCTGTCTTTTTAAGCACACTTAAAAATCATCAGTCTGGAACGGATTTGAACCTGTGACCTTGGGATCAGTAGGCCAGCGTCAAACCAACTGAGCAACCCAGACCGACAGGCAACACTGCAGATTGTGTGGGTGTCACTTTCCCTAGCTCAGTAGATACACAAGCACAGAAACGGTGCTTCTTGAGAACACAAATACTCTGCTTTGTCCTTCCATATTTACTGCACAAATGTAGGCCAATCACAAGAGTTAGCTCCCAAAACATTAAGTGAAAGGGAAAGTGCCAGCCCTGTTTACATCCACAAACCAGCTCAATTCCCTGACCAACCTCAACATAATGCTGTTGACTTACTGCACGCATGAAAAAATTATGCTATGTCAGAAATAAGTTACTACATGCATCTCCAAAGTAACAAACTGTTAGCTTCATACATTCCCGTGGAATTACGCATCGAATTTGGATCAAAAACCATTTTTTTTTAAATAGGCTGATCAAAGAACAAAATGCCATTAGACTTCTTTGTTTGTAACCCTTCTATGAAGCATATATTAGAAGGAATGTACTGACTTCCCTTTCACCCTGTATAGGTCTGTTTTATGTACACAACTGTCATACAACCACAATATCATAGCAGACTTCACAGCACTCCTAGAGGGAAATTTATCTGCTTTTACATTACTTTTACCATTACTACCGACATAAAACTAGTGATAAGTATGATTTTACTACTGAAATTGGGAGAAATTTGCTGTGAGTAACAAATAATATTGGAGGTAAGTTGACAACATGACCAGAAGAGCAATGTTTGCATGAATGTTCACAAAACTCAGGTTACACAACTGGAATATCTCTTCCCTGCCCTTAATTCCCCTTAGCCCTTGAGCTGGTGAACAGACAGTACACTGATTGGCAGGTCAGACTGTCAATCAGGTTTATTACAGAAATGTTTTGAAGATCCTTTGTGAATGTGTTCAATGAATGAGACCAGACTTGTGGAAAAATGCCTCATAAATCCTCCACAAGGACAATACCCCAGCACTTTCTGCTATCTGTTAAGCCTTATTTGGAAATAACAACATTCTCATAATGGAACATTCACTGTATTTGAGAAATCTAGTACCATACAATTTTCTTCTCTTGCAGGAAGTCAAGACTGTTCTCAAAAGAATCAGGTTCAAGTCTGAGGATGCAATGAAAGTAAAAAGGATCAACTATTGAACAGCATAACACCAGGTGATCTGCAGAACTGCTTTGATAGTGGAAATACACAGGGAGTTGTGTAGGGATTGGAGAGGCGGACTACACTGAATGGGGTAACTAACTACTGTCAGATATTTTCCTTTCTTTCTTTTTTGAATAAAGTGTTGAGATTATGAATCCGGTTTTATTGCCACACCTCATAATTAGCTATGTCAACATGAATTTAAACTACAAATTAAATTAGGGAAATTCTTAGTTTTTATGAGTTGTATAAAGTTATTGGTAGATAATTACAATGGAAAAAATGGCATTTTTCCCTTCATATTTATACTATCCAAAAACAAAATGATTAAGGAAATACTTGCTATACGAATATTAACAGTTAAAGTAGAAAAAAGAACCAAAGATAAGGGAGGGTTTACAAGGAAAATTATGAAAACTGAAAAAGAAAAAGAAAAAAGTTAAGTAAAATAAAAGTAACGGGAAAGGAGCAGCAAGGCCAAGAAAGGAGAGTGATGAAGTAGCTATCAGAGAAAAAAGAAAAGGAAAATAATAAGGGCTAACCAAAGGCCAAAAGGCCTAGGTGCCAGGCATAAAGAAGCTCTTAATAAAAGGTAGGAAATCAGACTCAATTTGTACAAGAATGTAAACAGTTTTAAGACTTGGCACAAATGTATCAAACATTTATTCTTTGTTGGATGTTTGGTACAAATAAATATTCTACTTCTATATGCCTAGAAAGCTCCATCACTATGAAGAACTGTGCCAGAAAGTGTACTTTCACATTTCTTCAGCATACATCAGCTTTTCATGTTCGACCAATGATCTTTACGAAATGATGTGGCTTCAGTAAAAGCCTACAACATATATTGTTTAGAACAAAATATTGGCAATTATAACAATTTTCTTTTGAAGCACTGCTCTCAGGACTAACGGGGCTGGGAAGAACTTCTGGTATTTATAAAACACTGCAAAAAGGTATACATAGGAAAAACAAATAGATGTTGATACAAGGTTTAAAGAACATGTGAAAAATGTGAAATATAAATAAATGGAAAAATCAGCAGTTGCAGAGCATTTTTGGTCCACAGAGAAATTGAAAGAAAGACCTAAGCTTTGAAAGGCCTTCAAAAAACCACCAGAACTGTCTGGAAAAATTATTCATACATAAAAATAAACACAATTTATTAAAACTTGATATACTATATGAAAAGGATGTCACTATGCAGTATGTCCAGCCAAAATTCCATCCATAAGTCACAAGAGGAAGTGCTGCAGTGAATCAAGACTGATGACAACAATCTCCTAAACATGTTCCAGTAAGTTCTGGTGTAGAAACTGAAATGAAGTAATAAAATGCTCCAAATGTTAATTATTTTCTTTTCCATGGCATCTCAATAGAAAGTCGAAGTCTTTTCTACTTTCTCTACTGGTAAGTAGATCTCGCTAAAACACACAATTTATGTCTAAATAAATTTTTTTGTAGAGTGAACCATTTCAGAGACATTCCTTGTTATTTGAGTCAGTTTTGGAAAGCTTAAAACTTTTGTGAAATGGAACATCGTTGTTCATTTTTTTATATGTGAAGCATGCAAAGAGAACAGGATCTCAAAGCTTTAAAAGATTTGGCTATCACTCAGAGCCTACTGTATTCTAATCTTCTCCTTGCACCTAAAAGGAAATAAGCAATAATTTGTACAAATGTTTATCTCAACTAACATGAAGAAGATATAGGAATAAGAATTTGTAAGAATGGTTAGTGCAAGAGTAGAGAAAGTCATGTGAGTGCAACACATCAGATTTTTAAAAGTATGTTCTTTGAATCACTTTATATGTATTCAATCAATGTACTTCAATGAAATAAAATGCAGCAATTTCACCCTGAACATAGAAAAAATAATGCACACTCCTGGAGAGTGACACACACATGCCCACCTGCACCCCACCCCCACACCCACATACATACATGTGTGTTTAATTTGATAAAGCATTATCTATCCTATTAATGAAATGTGGCAGCTATGGTTAAGTCCATAGTCATATTGTGATATTCACATGGTGAATACAATGCTAGACGTCAAGCTTCTGTGCATCCTGCATTTTTAATGTTCCATAGATAATGTCACTTTCCCAAAGAGGCAGAGTAACTCTGAAGCAGTCTGAAATGCTAGCTGTGAATTTTGGTTAGCAAAACGAGTTTTGAGTGTGTATATATGATAATTTGTCTAATTGAGGCCATGTTTTTTGTAAACAGAGAACTTAAATGATAAAAAGCAATTGAAGAGTAATTTTGCATCAATGTTTTGCTTTCTTTCAAAAGGTTTTAAGATATGTCTACATTTTATGGGGACATACTGCTCAGATGTAAGATATTCTGCCAATTGAAAAAAAGGTAATTAGAATTACAATTGTAATTTAAGAAACATACTGCAAACCACTTTTTATTCAAAATGTCATACAAAGTGAACTGTATACACACTTTATAATGTGTATGTCACTTCCCCTACATCACAGATTTTAACCATTCCACTGCCTCACAGCGGTTAGCTACCAGGCCATGCCTCCCGCTATTGTCTACCTCAGAGAACCGGCCAGTCCTTCAAATGTTGTCAGGAAGTGAAGAGGATAAATACTCAACTGCATACCTGTCACCCCTCTTCCCCATGCCTGAACTAGAGTATAAATGACACAAGTTGCAGACATACTTCTATTCGTTAGATAGTTATTCCATTGTTAGCAGATATAAAATTAATGTTAGCTATACTGTTATTCATGGCCCACTTAATATGTAATAACAACTGGTTTGAAGCTTTGTTTTGCCTTAGTAGCCCATTCCTTGTTTACATAATCAGCTGTTCTTAAACTTTATTATTTCTCATTTGAACTGCCGCTATACAAGGTGTCACAAAAAAAGAAAAGAAAAAGAAAGAAAAAGAAAAAAAGACAGCACTTAGCATTTGTGCGGGATGGTAAACAGAACAGTTTTCAACAAGGAACCCATGTCCGGAAATCCACAGTTTGGGCACTAGGGAGCGTAGACATTTTGAGAACGAATGGTTGTGACAATCTGTTAAGGTTGTATCTTAATATGAAGGTATCCAATCCTTTAGCCATCTGTGTACTACAGATAAATGATTTGAGGCCAATAACATTCCTGCGATGTGCTACATTCCTCCATAGTCCTTGGTGCGCATTCTACTGCATTGCTTGTGTTGTTTCCAGCACAGCTACCTTTTAAGAGCAGTACAACACATACCAGTACACAGCTGCAGAAATGACTGACATGAGCTCCAGTACACTTTGATGTAAATTTGCAGAATCACCTCAACGTCACCTATCCAAATCGATGGATTGGTAGAGATCGACCAGTACCATAGCCAGTATGGTCACCAGATCCAATACCTGTTCTATTGAGTTGTGAAGAGTATAGTGTATAGTGCTCCTGTAGCGTCAGTGAGGGACTTTATTACTCGAGTTCACAGAGTGATTGAAAGTCTTCAAAGACAACTGCACATATCGGATCATGTGCATGAGTCTTAGCACCACTGTAGGCTCTGCAATGACACAGGAGATACAGTTTGAAGCCCGTTTGTAATGTAGACAGCTCAAGGTGCTACTCATATTGGGCTTACTGACAAAACGTGAATGCACATCCATCTCACATTTCAAGGTGCTATAGCGTACAAACCATGCACTTGTGAACAGAAGCTTCTTCTTGAAAACCAATGAGTTTGCCATTCTGCACAACATACTAAATGTCTGTGTTTTTTGGGACACCCTGTATATGATAACAATTACAGATCCAGCTTAATTTTCAAAAGGTTTGTGCAACTGTGATCTAACACAATAAATGAAACTTCAAGATTTAAAACTGCTAAATGGAACTTACCCATTCACGTTCATCTACACCTTCCATTTCATCCTGTTCCAACTTTAAATTCACCTCCATTCTATTGCTCACTGCCCGTTGAATCTACAAAAATGGACAAAATAAAGATGAACAAAACGGTTTGAGTTCTACTTTTTGAGTCACCTTTTTACGCTCACGTTCACTTTAAAATGTTGCAAAGGTGCATAAAAAAAGTCACTCAAGAAATCAAACTCAAACATAAAGAATACTTCACCGTTAATAGTGCTTCTATTTTTAATATTTAATGAACAAAAGTGATCAGAATAGCAAACAAAACCATATCATACAAAATTTAGTGAGTGAGTGGGGTTTAAGGGCCCGTCGACAGCTAGGTCATTTGGGCCCTAGGTCAAAATTTAAAATCTAAAAACACTCACAAACTTTTCAGGCTAAAAGTAGAACCCTAAAATGACAACTTAAAAACGTTAACAGCAAAAAAAACATCCGCCTACAAATTAGCACGATAAAATAAAACCCTGAAGAGCAACGTACTAAAAAGAGGTAAAGATGAAAGCTAAAAAAACTAAAATACAAAATTGTTAAAACATTAAAAGGTAAAATGTATCCAAGTTAAAAACAGGGTTAAAACCTCAGAAAAGAATTTAAAATATGTTACACTTGCATAGCAAAATCAATCTGGGCAACGAACTGCAGAGTCTTGGCCACAGACACAGGGTTGTCACCCAAAATTGAGGCTACTGTAGATCCCAGACCAATTGTACACAATTTAGAATAAGTAGTTTGTTGCAGCAATTATGAAACCATAAACAAGGGCTGAGTTTGCAGTGAAGGGCTTACTTTTCAGTAGAAAACAATTGCATTCATATCGAAGACTACGTATGTTGTATAAAAGTTCCGACAGCTAGATGGTGCTTGGTTTAGAAAGTGCCAGAAAATATGATGAAAGTCTAAATGAACTTTCAAGGATGTGCTGAATGCTACTCAAAATAAACTAAAGGCTGACGAAATGTGTTATGAAACTCTGTTCACATATTTGGCATATCTAGGACTAAAAAAACTTTTTTTCTTAACTTTTCACTTTAACATGTAACATGGTGCTTATATGCAAGCTCTCTCTCTCTGATATGATCCTGGCAATTGACAGCATTGTTAAAAAATAAATAATAATTCTCTCTCTCTCTCTCTCTCTCTCTCTCTCTCTCTCTCTCTCTCTTAGTGTGTGCATTTGTGTACTCATCCATAATTCATTCTGATTAGCTGGTATATGCCAGATTTTTTGTTTACCATTACTCCATAAAAAACCTACTACTTTCAAACATCAAAGATGCTATTCCACCTAACAAAAAATCTGGCATATACCAAATTGAATGCAGTGATTGTAATGAAATATACATAGGAAAAACCAAAAGAAATTTAGAAATTAGATCCAAGGAACACGTTAGAAACATTAAGAGTAAACAATTAGAAAAATCAGCGGTTGCATTTCACTTTTGGACAAAAAATCATGACATAAAGCTAGAACCGAAACTTCTTAAACACATAACCGGAAAACAAGAACTGTCCACATGGGAACAAATCTTTATTTTAAAAAATAGAAACCGAGTATTTAATTTCGACATTCCTCAGAGAGACATTTTCAGTAAGTTCATCGAACCGCCACCAGAAGAAACACCAGAAGAAGCATCACCATCTGCATCATAAAGCACCATGGAAACCCAGTTATTGTCCGGTTGATAATGGAGGAAAGTTACCTTCGAAACGCGTCCCGGAAAAATATGTTGTAAGTGTTGTTCAGTGTTATTAATTAACTCACCTTTTAAATTAAAGTATTTTTGTCTTCACATCCACAGAACCATTTATTTGGTGTAAATGTTCTATTTGATGCCTAAGCATCTAAGGCTAGATCACAAGCACCTGGTAATGGTAATGATAATCAGAGCAAGGAAGTTGAAATAAATATGTTCAAATGGGGCATTCACAATTGACAGGAAACTTCCCCAGGCCCTGGGAATGGAAAATAAGACTCAGCTAAGTTTTAACTTTGTTCTCGGCATGTTAAACTTTTCACTGTAGAAATTATTCAAAGTGACCATGTCATGAAACAGGTGCTAGAGCTCTCTCCAGCTGTAAGCTAGAAAAAATATTGTTGGCCAGTTAGAAACAAATGAACTCCCGATGCACAACATTAACTTCCACTTTGCTATCAATATGATGATCAATAAATACATTCCCATTCTCGCTTCCAGCCTGTTGTGATCTGAAATAGAGTACTGCCTTCCTTTCCACTCTTACATCTATTCTAGTTATTACCGTTATCCCATGTATTTCAGTTTCACTTTGTCCTCTAACAATAATGTAGTAAAAAATGTATTTTATTTGTGTTAGTTAAAGAGAAAGGCGGCACCCTGGCCAAGTGGTTAGGCCATTTGCCTACCTCCTAGGTGGACCACGTTCGACCCCAGGGACCCACGTGTGGTATTTATGGTGGATGAAGCGGGGTCTGGGCAGGTTTTCTCCAGTTCTCCAGCACTAATTCCACCAACTGCTCCAGCATAATCTTTCCATTCATAGATTTCAATTGCATTTCATATCATTCTCTTCCTCACTATTATACCTGGTGCTTGGCTGGCCACCTGCTTCCAGGTCTTCCTCTATAGGTTCCTCTACTCCCCGACAGGCGTTTGACCACAGACACTAGCTTGTAAGTCCTACGGGTTGTAAGTTCTACATAAGGGGAGGGTGATCATGTAAAGAAGAAAAAGAAAAAATAAAGAAAATATCACATCGTAGTACTTGTGTATTTAATAGAATTGTATAGCAATGATTAATTGAATTTTAAGTATGGACAATGGGAAATGAATGACAAATGCAAAATAATAAAACAATTTTTCACTAAGTTTTGCCCAAAGTAGTGATATGTCATATTTCTCACTTATGAGTATAACATACTCATAGGTGTATGTATAAGTTTATACTTTTGATTGATATCTACTGTCAATAATAGCCATGACAAGTACTAACTGGCACCGATTTATTCATTATTAAAGGGTGGAGAAATGTCCACTCGCATGCGATAAAGATTAGCTGGATGCAGAATATAAATGACATCAGAAGTACAGCACAGCCACCAAATGTGTAAACAACTGCCACTATAGAAGCAAGAGTCGAAAACAACGTACTGTGGTACTATACGAACTAGTCAAGCATTGTGTGCAGACACCAATAATTACAAGATTGGGTACTTGGGTAGAGGCCGTCAGTATTATGCGGTATATTACAGTGAAATTGTAAATTTTATTAGCACTCTATGTGATGCAGATTCATCTACTATGGTAACTGCAAAGTCTCTGATATCGCATGAGCTATCTAAAAATCTTCAGTTTATATCCAACAATTTTGCAGTGTTGCCCAAAGCTATTAAGCAATTGGAAAAATCGGGTTTGGAAATGTCCAAGAGCATAAACATAATAGAAGACTTAGCTACTTCAATTAATCCATAGGATACCTTTTGTGCCAGGTATCAGAAAGGTGAAAGCTAAATTTCACAAAGTTTGTAGTTCCATAACTTAAAGATTTGTAATAGGAAAAGAGGTGACATGTGACTCCAGCACCTGCTCCATCTTTGTTTGATATAAATGATCCATCAGTATAAATATGGAGCCATTCGTGCTCTGGAAATCTAGTATGGATTGTCTCTAATGCCAATAATTTTAGAACACTAGTTGGAGTACCACTTTTCTTAACTTCTTCTGTCAGGTGTAAATAATATGTGATGTCTAATGTTTGTGTCGGATTGACTTTAGATATGAAGTTTTCCTTTGAATTAGGAAGGTATACATTCTTCTTGATGTCTTGAATTTTGGAAAGAAAGCTCTCCTGAGACTTTAGTGTATGTGTAAAATTTCTCTTGTGCCATGTATTGAATGGGAGTCTGATCAACTTTTCGTGTTGAATAAGAGCCGCTTTTTCTATTTCATATTCAATGGGGCATTGGTTGGTTAGTATTTCCATAGCTGCTATTGGTGTGGTTTTGATAGCACCTGTAATTAATCTCAGACTTTGGTTTTGAAAGATTTGAATCCTTTTTGTGTTTGCTGTTACAAGAACTTCGCTGCAGTAAGTAAATAATGGCTTACCAAACAATTATAGAAAGTTGGAAAATCCTTACCCATATGGCAGCGCTTCAAAAGCACCTAGTCTTCCAATGGATACCAGCTCACTGTGGACTGAGTGGTAATGAGAAAGCTGATTTTCTTGCAAAAAAGGGTACCGGCAATGTGCAGAAATCAATAGTTAATCTACCATTTTATGCAGCTAAGAGATTAGTCAACTCTGAATTCAAAAAAATTATTGAAAAATATTACTATGAAAAATCAAAGAATAAAAGATGGGAACTACCAAACATTCAAACAGTAATTCCTGAGTATCCTCGAAAAACAGCAGTTGCAACCTTCAGGTTGATTACAGGACATGATTGTCTGGCAAAACATTTAAACAGAATTGGGATATATTCTTCACCACTCTGTCCTCTATGTGATCTGCAAGAGGAAATGGATCGAGACCACCTTCTAATATGCCCGGCCACTTCTAATGCCCCATCCATCAGTGAAAAATATTGGAGAGCAAGAGGATTAATTACTTCATTGTCAGAAATCCAGCATTAGCTAACAACAAATTTCAGAAAGTCGTAAACAAAAATATTGGTTATCAAGCCATGTGTGAAATTTTGAAAATGAGTAAGAAAGAAAACACACCAGACAACAGAGTGGAATTCTTTACATTTGCAACTCTGACATCGTGTTACGTAGATAGAAGTTTTTTACTGTTTAAAAACTACTTCACTGAAAGGCGTCACAATTTCACATTTAATAATTTATGAGCACACAATTCAAGAATGCATGGCTTATGACGTTTGTAGGTTGTGCTGCAGTGAGGCGGTTTTCATGGTCAGGCTGTACCTACCTGCAGTTGTTCACATGCATGAGCGATAACACTAAAGTCCATGTGCAATGTACCTATGGAAAAACGCACATGCTTCTGGCCTTTATTAATTATCATATCTTGTGATAATCGTCTATTTCCTAAAACTTTTTTATTTTTGTATCTTGATATATGTTCCTGAGTAGATCTGTTGAGTAGAATTGTTTTGGATATCCTTTTTTTGTGTAATACTTGCCAAAGTCCAGTCCTGCTTACCTTATCAAAAGCTTTTTCTAAATCTACAAAGGCTACATGTATTTCTAAATTATATTATCTTCTCTTTTCAATAATTTGGTTAATAGAGAATATGTTATGTATGTAGAATCTTCCTTTTCTAAATCCCATTTTGTTTTCTAGTAATAACGGTTCTGTAATTATTCTTAGACATTTGTTGATGATTGTTGTATACAACTTATAGTCTGTATTCAGGAGCCTTACACTTTTGTAGTTATTACATAAATTTCTTTTGCCCTTTTTAAATATATTAATAACATGTGAATCATACCAGCTGTTAGGAATTCTATTCATTTTCCAGCATTTATTTATAAAATTAAGTAGTTTTACATTTAATATTACTTCTCTGTACTTTATTAATTCTACATTTACTCCATCTGGTCCTAGAGCCTTTCTACTTTTTATGTTTTGTAAAGATAATTGTAATTCTTCCTCAGTAATTAAGTCTATAGATGTCTCGAGTATTACTTCATCCTCCATTGACTTTTCATTTTCTTCTGATTTATATCATAATTTCTTATAATATGTCAACCATTTTTCTTCAGATATATTGTTTAATCTCACTTTAGCTTTCTCCTGTTTCGTTAATGTCTTAATCACTTTATAGGCAAATTGTTGTCCGCCATGTATGTCATTTTCTATCTGGTTAATAAAATTCTCCCATGAACCCTGATGCCGTTCTCTTGTAATTGCTTTTGCTATGTTTCTTTTTTCTTCATAATTTTGTCTTGACTCTTCTGTTTTTTCCTGTAGAAACCTTTTACACACTATTTTTTTATTAGCAATAGCTTGTTTAATTTTTTCATTCCATATTCTTAAGACCAATTTTTCTTCTATACTTATTTCTTCTTCTAATTCCTTCTTCTGTTGCTCCTTTGATTGATTTAATTATACTGGACCATTCTTTATCTTTATCTAGATCTTCTCCTTTTGTATGTATGTTCTAGGCGAGTGTTTAATCTTTCTTGGTAAAGTCTCCTGATATTAGGTTCTTGAAGTAGATTTATTTTTAAAACTGTTTCATTTGGTTCCTCATTTGTCCTTACTTCTTTTTTCCATCTTGTCCATAATTCTATTTTCAATATAACTAAATAGAGGTCAGAAAATATATCACATCCCCTGTAGACTCTGGTATGTGACTCTGTATGTGGTCTGTGATATTAATTTTTTTATTTAGATAATATGGTATATTAATGTTCTTTGGCCATTATGCAATATGCATTCCACATATATTTGTGAATATATTTTGTTTTAAAAAACGTATTTGCAATCTTAAACTCATTAAAAGTTGCAAATGATGAACCCCCACTATATACTGAAGTGTATTTCTCTATCTTGTCTGTGCTTTTTAATAACTTTTTAGTTTCAGTAAGTACCATTATGTTTACCTTCATTGTTTCTATTTCTTTTACTACTTTTTCTTCTTTTGTGGATAATCCTCTGCCATTTCATTCTCCTATTTTTAGTGATTCTGCAATTCCAAATTGTGTGTCCTTTTTTCTTTGCTATGATCGAAATCCAATGTAATCAAACTGGCTATTTTCTTGAGGCTGTTCAATACGTAAAAATTTCATTCTGGCCACGGTAAAAATGCTGTGCAGAACTAGTTCAGTGGTGGAGCTGCCATTTTGCTGCTCCTGAACTTGCTGATGCTTTTTCAGGCATTTAACCTAGATGTGTTGTCTTCACCATGACTTTTGAGTCACATCTACAATTATGCCAGTTTTGCTCCACCTTGAGTATTTCATTTCCTCAGCACCACCTATATCTAGGAGCATTCCCCGATCCGCCACCTGGGGAGGTGCCTGATGGGGCACTGACATGGAGCCCCTCCATTACGCTAAATACTCAGGCTACAAAAGTCGCCCACTTGTTTTCTCATCATACATTACAGCTGCAGTGGACATGATCAGTGGCGTGCATATGCTCAAGCAATTTTAAGCCACAATTCTCTAATTTGTAATCCTAGACCATAGGTTTCCTAACTCAAATTGATTGTCTATGAACCGTCTATTAGCAGTAAACTTTGTGCGGTGTTATTTGTTTCTGCCCTGTATAATATTAATTATATAATACACTATATAATTAATGTATATTTATGTATATATAATTAATATAAGTAATTGATATATAATTTTTAATGTATAAAGAATGACCACATTGCAAATGGAATTGCACATTGTGTTTTATTATATTCTGTACATAGTATATTTTATATGTTTTTGATATAATATTTTGTTTTATGCTCTGGTATAGAAATGTTAGAGCATTTACATGTTTACACATTTAGCTGAACAGACAATTTTAATTTAGTAGCAGATATGTTTATGCTCGTCCAGTACCAAAATATGGCTTCCATAGTTTCGCAAAACATGCAGTCAGTGTCTGAGTTTGACCCCTGCCATCCAGGCAATACTAATCGATAAGCTTCCAAACCCGTTCTGGAACAAAAATGCTCACTCTAATAATTACACAATTGTATTTATCTTAAGCACATTGTACTGTACATTATTCTATTAAGATAGAAAAAAAGAAATCTATTGTGTTACATTCACACGATTTTCTCTACCCACTATTGCTTTTCTTTATAATTTCTGCATATTAATCACAAAAATGCTTAGCTTTTTCTATGTCCTCCATATTAATCAAGAAAAGCCTTTGCAGAGATAGTTTCATTACACATTTCATAGTACCTACCTATAAGTGCAAGGGGGATAGACGAAACTGAATCAATAATCAGCTGTTTAAAAGCTACTCACTATGGACTGAACTTGAAATTCCATTCTCTTCCCAAGATATGAGAAACAGTTGAATAGAGTATTTTTAAAAAGTCAATTTACACAAAAAAATAACAGATGATTCCAAAATGGCAGATGCCACATGAAATTTTATTTGAAATAAATTGTATTTTTTAAAGAATCTCTACACCTTTGGTGCAGTACACTTTTGCCTAATTCTTAATGTTTACCAGTTATACAAAATTGTACAAACTTTTTTCTGACTATTCTCAGAAAATGCAGTATATCTAATATCTTTAAATGAACAATTCTTGTACATATATGTTCCGCATATCTTAGAAACGGCTCTAATGATTTGAATCAAGTTTTATGTTCAGATAAAATTTTGCTTTTTAAGTCCAACCATATAGGTGTCTTTCCTGGAGAGAGAGAAAAAAAAAATTCCATATAAACATTCTTTTTTCCCCTCATCTACAAATAATTTTTACAACTTTCTGTATGTTTGAAATGGAAATGCTACGCATTACATTCACAATGTTTTCTCTACTCACTCTTCTATAAACAATTTTCCTGAAAAAACTATTTTACACACAAAAAAGTTTTTTATCCCCTCTTCTAAAATAAGACATACAATTTTCTGTTTGAAATAAAAATGCTATTACATTTACACTGTTTTCTCTATTCACTCTTCTACTAACAATTCATGTCTATATGTATAAAATGGATGCTTGTACATATGTAACTGTTAATCTCAAAAGCCACTTGACCAATTACTGCGAGATTCGCACATATGTATTTTTTCACGGAGAAGGTTTTTATGGTATCTATTTTACTATACAACATTACTTTTACATGGTTTTCTCTACTTGCTTTTCTTTTGCGTAACAGATTCATATATCCTTCTCTGCTTGCCCTTCAACATACAATTTATACAATTTTTTATGATTGAAATATAAATACAATGTATTACACTCACTATTTTCTCTACTCACTCTTCTTTTGTGAGACACAATCACACTTATTTCTCTACTAGCCCTTCAAAATATAATTCAAACAATTTGCTGTAATACATTGTATGAATTCTATGTTGAAGAGCAAGTAAGCTCCAAAACCATATGACTAATCGCCATGAACATTGGCACATGTGTTTTTTCATGGAGCAAAATTTTATGCAATCCTTTTACCACGCAACATATTACATTAGTATGGTTTTCCCTACCTGCTTTTCTGTTACATAACACATTCTCATGTCCTTCTCTATTCCTTCTTCTACAAACAATTCATACATTTTTCAATACGTTTGAAATATAAATGAAACGTGTATCATACACAGGGTGTTTTTCTGCTCATTTTTCTTTTACAGAATACAAAAGAATTTTGTTCTCTACTCCCTCTTCTATGAACAGTTCATACAATTTCTATATGTTTGGAATAGAAATGCAGTGGATTACATTTACACAATTTTCCTTATTCAGTTTTCTTTTACTAAGCAGAATCACATTTCTTTCTCTACTCCCTCTTCAATGAACAATTCATACAATTTTCTATATGATTGAAATAGAAACATGTATTACATTCACATGGCTTTATTCACTAGCTTTTCTTCGTGCAGTGTTTGTTATTGTTCAACACTGCTTTTGCATAGTGTCATTTCGGTATTTCAATGAAAAACAAAAACATAGTTAAAAAGGTAAAGTTATCACAATTGGAGTCAGGAGCACAACGAAAACCATGCTATGGAGCAATTGTTGAAACAAATGTTAGCCAAGATGGATATAATGGGCAATGAATTCCAGAATGTGGCAGATGGAAACAAATATGGAAACCAAATTGAAAACTGTAAACTCCAGAATGGAAACGATTAAAACAGGAATGTCCGATATGAAGACAGAACTAATGGAGAAGATTAATGAGCAACTGGCCAGGGCGAAGGAAGATGTGTAAGAACTTGGCGGAAAGATGAAGGACCTTGGGTAAAATGTTAATGCCCTGGAAGTTAAGTCGACAGCAGCACCATAAAACTGAACTCCATGATAGAACAAATGCTCAAAGAAAAACTCACATACATGCGCACCGACAAAGATCTTTTTCTAAAAGTACTTCTTTTGGAATCAGGGGACTTTATAATATGTATTACTGGTGACACCTCAGGGTCAAATTTTTGGATGGAATGCAATGCCTTCTCTGCCCACTAGACAGCTGATAGAGGAAGTAAAAATGAAGAATCTCTGTGCTTTGAAATGCAAATGCTTGCTACTTTTTTCATGCACACATTAAAGTAAAAAAAAGTTAAATTTTATATGCATCCTAAGGTGTATTCACTTTACTGTTAACTCTATTGTTATAAAATTAAAAAGAGTCAATTTGTAACATATATACATGTACACATACACCAGTTACCATATTTCATAGCATAATGGTTGAACCTTGATCTACAGACAAGAAGTAATCAGGACTTAAACATTTCACTGCATAATTGTATCATAAATACTCCAGATGTTCACTATTGAAAAATATTGAAAAGTAATGTGCTGCCACTGCAACTTATTTGATTCATGGGCAAGAGTACAGGGTATGAAGCATATTGTAATAGATTACTCATTGTCTATGCCTCATTTTGCCTACTGCCCATATGGTGGCTAGTCCATCAATGAATCTGATGGTTCAAGTGCCTAAAACGAATAGCAGACATGACCAACAAGCAAGCTTTCTGAAGGAGTAGAAGAATAATCATAATCATTCTATTTGATGATGTTCACTATTTAAAAATAAGTGCTTCTGCAAATTTTGGCCACTCGAACACAATTGGTTTGGGAGGAAAATGAGCTCATCGAAGGGAGATGCAGAACATGTCTTCTTCCTGAATGTTAATAATAACATTAATAATACTAATGATACTAAGAATAATAATTTACAGTAAGGTGCATTGCTAGTCTTGAACAAATGTACTGTAATGATGATAGTCATTAAAAAGTGTGTGAAACACGTTTTCTGTACACCAACCACATTTAATAACTATTCTTTCACATTTATTACAGTATTCTTCCAAATTTTTTAAACAATAGTCAATTGTATTTTGAAAATGCTCACAATGTCTTTCAGCTAGCCATCTGCATTGATGTGCATGCTGGAGAGAGGAACTGTTGTTACTGCAAGGACTGTAGTTTGAGGATATTGTCCTGCATTGCAACCTAACATTCCAGTGATCAAATTCAATGCTATGAGACAGTATAGTATCATATATTTGTACATCCAGAAGAAAAATTGATCGAGAGGTGCAATTTGTACGTTGTGATGGTGGTATGACATTTACCGTTAGCTTTTCAGGGTCATGAGAGTCTTCTTCTTCCAAGAGTCGCTGAATGTGTTCTACAGGATGGAAGGTGCTGCTTCAACCATAGGTTAACCAGGGATTCTACATGATGAGTGTAACAAATATGCCCAATACAATTTTTGTCAATAAAGAACTGTTCGCCAAAAAAACATAATTTGTGTCAAACATTTGAAGCCGTCTAGCTCCTTGATGAATGGGTATAAATGGTTTATTATTTGACTGTCGCGCAAACATTGTGTGAACAACGCTTATTGCCTTTTTATCTTAATTTGAATCAATTTAGCCACAATTTAATGATAAAGTGTCATGCAAAGTTTAATTTCTACGCAAAATATGATGGGCCAGTCCAAGCGTGCTTGTCGTGTTCTCACAACAAATTTGGCTGCTGCTTGGGAGAGGTATCACTTCACGGTGTGAGGGTCGTCAGAAGAAGGAAGGGTTGAAATACAACTTTCTACAATACGAAAGAATTTAGCTTGCAATCATCATCCCGCTCACATCAAGGGAGTACTTAGACATGGTATTACTAATTTCAGGGGGCAATTCCCCTTGAGAATTAAAAATAAATAGATACAAAAATAAGAAATACAAAATAATGCAACTCAATACTGAGAACTTTAATTAAGTAATAAAACCTAAATAAGCACCACATAATCGGCATAAACGACATACATTTTCAGAATTTCTTGTTGTAAAGTACTTATAAATGCATTTAGACAGGCTTATTGAATTTATTTCAAAATGCTGACTGGTATTTGCGTTCTATGTTAAATAGTACTTGTAAAAGTAGCATTATCTTTTAGAGTACATTAATTGTGTTTTAATCCTGTATTTTATTATTTATATATATTATATATATTTTATTAGACTTCCAAAGTGCATATGATTCTATATGTAGAACAAAACTACTAAAGAAAGTAAAAAAAATAGGGATACAAGGTCCAATGTTTTCATGGCTATGTCATTTCCTAACACAACGCTTTATTGCAACCAGATATGGAAGAAACATATCTAAATACAAACAAGTACACCGTGGCTTACCACAAGGTGCACAACACTTTTTAATATATTTATTAATGATCTGCCACAACAAATACAAGAATCAGGTGTGAAGTGTGCACTATTTGCTGATGACTTAGTAATGTGGACTTCAAAACCAAAAAGCAAAAGTACAGAACTAGAAAAAACCATGCAACAATCCTTAACCAAATTACAAAGGTGGACCAAAGAAAATTTAATGACTGTTAATACAACAAAATCAAACTACCAAATCTTTTCACTAAGAAAAAAGCCATTAAAAATAAAAATAAATTTTGAGGGTCAACAATTACCAGAAACAAAGGAAGCAAAGTATTTAGGAGTTACATTTGATACTACACTTACATGGACCAAACAAATAGAAAATGCAATACAAAGAGCAGAGAGGCGCCTTTCACTGTTAAAACGTCTAACAGGAATGAAGTGGGGATGTTCCAGAGCAACTCTTAACACAACACACAATGTATATATAAAGCCATTATTTACTTACTGCAGCAAAGTTCCTGTAACAGCAAACACAAAAAAAATTCAAATCTTTCAAAACCAAAGTCTGAGATTAATTACAGGTGCTATCAAAACCACACCAATAGCAGCTATGGAAATACTAACCAACCAATGCCCCATTGAATATGAAATAGAAAAGGCGGCTCTTATTCAACACGAAAAGTTGATCAGACTCCCATTCAATACATGGCACAAAAGAAATTTTACACATACACTAAAGACTCAGGAGAGCTTTCTTTCCAAAATTCAAGACATCAAGAAGAATGTATACCTTCCTAATTCAAAGGAAAACTTCATATCTAAAGTCAATCCGACACAAACATTAGACATCACATATTATTTACACCTGACAGAAGAAGTTAAGAAAAGTGATACTCCAACTAGTGTTCTAAAATTATTGGCATTAGAGACAATCCATACTAGATTTCCAGAACACGAATGGCTCCATATTTATACTGATGGATCATTTATATCAAACAAAGATGGAGCAGGTGCTGGAGTCACATGTCACCTCTTTTCCTATTACAAATCTTTAAGTTATGGAACTACAAACTTTGATGGAGAAATTGAAGCAATTCGAATGGCCCTACAAAATCTTTTGTACAGAATTTCACATTTTCAGCAAGCAGTTATTCTCTCAGATTCCAGGGCAGCAATTATAGCAATTACTTCCAAGTTGTCACCAAAAAACCAAACAATTATAGACTGTTGGAAAATCCTTACCCATCTAACAGCACTTCAAAAACACCTAGTCTTCCAATGGATACCAGCTCACTGTGGACTGAGTGGTAATGAGAAAGCTGATTTTCTTGCAAAAAAGGGTACCGGCAATGTGCAGAAATCAATAGTTAATTTACCATTTTATGCAGCTAAAAGATTAGTCAACTCTGAATTCAAAAAAATTGTTGAAAAATATTACTATGAAAAATCAAAGAATAAAAGATGGGAACTACCAAACATTCAAACAGTAATTCCTGAGTATCCTCGAAAAACAGCAGTTGCAACCTTCAGGTTGATTACAGGACATGATTGTCTGGCAAAACATTTAAACAGAATTGGGATATATTCTTCACCACTCTGTCCTCTATGTGATCTGCAAGAGGAAATGGACCAAGACCACCTTCAAATATGCCCGGCCACTTCTAATGCCCCATCCATCAGTGAAAAATATTGGAGTGCAAAAGGATTAATGACTTCATTGTCAGAAATCTAGCATTAGCTAACAACATAACATATATTTTATTAGTAGTATATTTTCAATAAATATTCAGTTTCAGTTTGTGTGTGTGTGTGTGTGTGTGTGTGTGTGTGTGTGTGTGTGTGTGTGTGTGTGTGTGTGTGTGTGCGCGTGCGTGCGTGCGTGCGTGCGTACGTGTGTATCTCGTCATGTTGTACATTGTAAGAAGATTCAACGAGCATTGCAAGTGATTGTAACATCGTTATTAAGAATATGAGAGACAGAGGAAGTGAAAAAAGACACATAAAGGATTGAGCAAAGTTATGAGAAGAACAGTTATGAGTTGTGATAACCTGAAAGACTGTAGACTGTGTTAACGATGAGAAAAAAACTGTGTATTTGTGGTAAAATTTTAGACGAGAAAGTGATAGAAAAGTAACCGGACAGATTTTGTCTTTCTGTCACAATAATAAATATATATAGTTTAGTTGTATAGTTTATTATTGTCTTGTACTCCATAATTGATAATTTAATTTTACACAATACAGGAATATTAATACTATATGACATTCCTTCTCAACAATCTATCATTTATATTTAAATGGAAACCAAGTAAAGATTACCTACCCAAACAATTTGCTACAGCATAAGAGTATTGAATGACACATATACCTAGCCAGTACTGACGAGTAACCTTGAGCACCATGTGCACAGTACTAGCACAGCATGTTTATGGCTTGATGGAATGAGTCTGTCTTAGAGTGATCCATTCATATTAGTGTGTCCACTTCGAGAGCAACACCACCAAATGCCAAGAAGTTGAACATGAAAATGAGAACTTTTTAAACATGTTCTTGGTAAATGTTATGTATATGGTGCACATGTTAGAAACTGACTGTAAATTTTATTATTAGTGGCAACACTATATCCAAGTCCTTCCCATAATCCAATTTGTATTATGTTTATACATAAGTACCTGTTCTTGTTTTTCTTTAGTAGATCCACTAATATCTGAATTCCATCCAAGACGATTGAAAGACTGTGGGGCACTTCCTCCTGGTGTTTTGCTACCAGATTTTTCTGTAGTGACTGCTGAGGCAGATCCTTGTGCAGATGACACTATGAAACAATTGCATGTGCTTCTGAAATTGTTATACTTGAATTCACCACTTAGTAACATTTATTTATTGTATAATAGCCCTAAATAAATTTTTCCAATACCCATGATAGTAAACTACCATTATAAGCCCTTAGTTTAGAAAGCATGTATTAAATGAAACTAATGAATCAATTTTTATGTATAGTTAAGTATTTTTATGACTTTCTCTTTAAAACTGTTCAACTTTGGAGCCTCCTCTTCTAATAGAGGAGAATACAATCTGGAAACTATATTTAATTACAGAACTAATACAGTCTGAAAAGCTTTGGCTACTCAGGTGTATCACATTTCAAATATGCACATTAGCAAGCAGTACATCTAGAATACAAAACATTTCGTTACATCACATGAAATTCTCTACTCCCACTTCTAGAAATTGTTTTTAAAAGAAGTCTATTGTTTTATACACTTCAAGTTATTCAATATTAATGTTGTAGAAATAGTTTCACTATACATTTTGTTGTAGTTACAAGGGGGAACAGAGCAGGCTTAAGCGATAGTCAAATTTTTGACAGGACTGAAAAATTCAATGCCATAGCCCGGATTTGAACCATGGATCTTCCACTTCAAGCATGACTGCTCTAATCTCTGAGCTACAATGGGCAGCTTGACAATATGACATTAAATTCTCCAACTGATTCGTATTTTCCCGGTAGATCACAATGGAATCTCACATGTGAGATGGCAAGCTACCCATGGCAGTTCAGTGGTTAGAGCAGCCATGCATGAAGTGGAAGATCAATGGTTCAAATCCTGGCTATGGCACTGAATTTTTCAGTGCTCATTCTACCACTCAAACACTGCCCACACACAGCTTATGTGCTTAAAAACACCAGCAGTAAGTTGAATGGCATAAAAAAATGATAGTCCAATGTTATTAAGCTAGAGGGCATTAACTTTTTCCAAACACCATGTCGGGTTAGAAGAAATTCTGTCACGCATATCCTTGTTCCGCTTTCGGCATTGCAGTATTGCTTGTTTTCTTAGCATTTTCGAATATTGCTTGTATTCTGTTTTAGCAATGTTTATATCATCACAGGGGTAACAGGTGATAACTTACCTAAGAGAAATAGATTCACCCAGGGAATGAGCAACCCTACCCATGCTAGCTCCAAGTTCCTTCTGGCCCGGAAGGTAGCAACCTGAAGGGCCCCTTGTCTGGGATAAGGCAAAGACCTCAACGAAGACAAAGGCAGAGATGAAGTTTATCAGAATGGCAATGTCTGCAGAAGTGACAACCTATCTCTTGGAGAAAATAAGAGAAGCCGCTGCCTTGCAGAGTGGAAGAACCACAAAGGCTATGGGAACTCACCCAGACAAGTTGAATCCAACTTGAAACTACTCAGCAGTGCAACAACTTGCAATATTAACCTCTTGAGTGATGGCCATTTAAAACGTCCGCGAGCCGAGAACTGCTACCCAATATCCAGCGCAGGGCATTTAAGGTGCTTCGTATATACACAGCTGTATTTTGTGTAAACATTACGTTATTTTAATGAAACAAAAACTGGTATAAAACTCGTTATATGCAGTATAAAAGTACGTCATCAGCAAAGTTGAGTTGTATTTACAAAACGTTGAAATGGCACTATTTTGTTTCACTGTGGTAAAAAGTCAACTTGCTCTGTCGAACGCATCTAATATAAGTTCTCTGAAAGAAACAGTAGTCGACCCATTGTATGTGTGGCTTATGCATCAGCATACTGTGTAATAAAGCACTACTGTATGTGTGGTCTCTTGAGTCATTAGAATAGTGCAACATTGCAACTTTTGCTTACGCGAGTTTCGTAACTTAGTAGACTCCAAAGTTCTAAGGCTTTCACGGCCGGTGTCAATACTAGATGCAATAATATTAACCGGGCTTGTGGGCCGCGGTCTATTGGGTTCCTTCTTCTTCCCAAACATTTCGTCTGCGACTACGGCAGACATCTTCAGTGGCGGCGAGGTCGAAGTTTCCTAGTGGAGATCTCAGCACCGACTGTGCTGGTCACCACCAGAGGTGCGGTATTTATGTCGGCGGCTGGAGGGGAAGTACGTTGTGATAGGTCCGGGTGGCCAGTGGGCTGGACTTGTACCAGTGGAGTACCACAAGGAGCTGGCGTCTGATTGGCTGGAGAGGGGTTCTGGATTTTTGTTTTTGTTAACGCTGTTTGCGTTAGAAGGAGGAAGGAACCCAATAGACCACGGCCCACAAGCCCGGTTAATATTATTGCATCTAGTATTAGTAGACTCCGTTTCTTTCTTTGTTGAAATACATACATATACTTTCCTGCTTGTAGCTGAAGGGAGAAGTGGTATAAAAAGGTATTTTTGCACCAATTGGATATAACCATATACAATTGTTTGGTAATTTGGAGAGCTCTAAACCCACACAGGACAATGACCTACCTTGACTTCCGACTATCAATAGCTCTCAGCCTAATTGAACAATACCACGTTGGGGGTTGAAAATCCAAAACCCCTGCACCCCTCAGACTTCAAGGAAAACATTATCCTAAAAGGATACCACCAACAGCAAATAAGTCCCGCCCATCTCGAAAGTGTTTCGTGTGCCGCAAGAAGGGAATTCGCGAATGTAGAGGTGTACCCTTGTGTGTTTATCCCTGTTTTGAGGTAAATCACTGCAGAACGAACATATTAAGGTAAGCCAGTAAAGTATATAGACTTTACTAAAATGTTTCATAAAGGGAAAATTAAAATAAGTTGAGTTAGATAAGGGGTAAATGCTTAAACGCACAGGACATGTATACACACCCATATCGCTCATGCGTCATTTTAAATGGATGTGATTTCACGCCCATATCGCTGAAGAGGTTAATAAGGTAAGTGGAGCTTTTAGTTTTTTAATTTGTTATTAATTTAGATTCTGTTGCTTCACTGTTAATAGCTTCAATTTTTCTTAATTTACCTGTACATTTAGAACTGTCTGTTTCCTCTTTGCCATGTTTTGTGTGCTACTGTTTGTAGATTTTTATTCGTATGCTAACTCGATTTGGCTACTTCTAAAAGAACACCTGGCATTGAATACATTTCTAAATGTTAATGTACACATTATTGAATTTATTTAAATGTACTGTGCATGCCGATTGTTGAGGTGATAATCACGGCTGCTGACATACATTACATTGGAAACAAGCCAACTATGGATAGTTAACTACTTTGTAGGTACATTTCTTGCAGTTATTTCAGAAAAAAATTTACACTCAGAAATACTACAACATCAAAAGTTTGTGTTACAATGAAATTTAATTACACTAAGGACTGAAAAGGAGTTCATATTTTGCCTTAACGGAAATTCATGTTAACCGATAAAACTTCCTGTAAGAACTAACATATTCCTGCCGGGATAATAATTTTTTTGCGTTAACCGCAAGTTCACCTTTAGCAATTATTATTTATTTACCCCAACAAACTTACAGTTGGTGTTTTTGAACACACAAACCGTGTGTGGGCAATGTATGAGAGATAGAACTGGAACTTAAAAATCCCAGCTGTGGCATTGAATTTTTAAGTTCCAGTTCTACTTCACCTTTAGCAAGTTCACGTTAACAAGGTTATGCGTAGTAATATTTGAGTAAATGTTTTACCCAATACCTCACTTACACCGACTAAAACTTGGACTTGTTTCAAACGCCCTCACTTTCATCTTCAGCTGAAGGTTGACTATTGTTGGTGTGTACTATACAGCTGGATTTGGAAGTAGAAAGGCTAGAGACGGAAGTGGGCACAATGAATCTACTGAATCTGTCCATTGGTAGGATTTCAAAATTCATAATTTAATGTTTGTATTTGGTGATGAATTTCTACCAGATGCCTACTACTTGGCCACGATATGAATTCACTTGAAGGTTTGTTTACTAGCTTAAGTCTAGGGATCTGTGCGGAGCGAGGGAACACGAGGGAAAAGGCGATACTGGGAATGTACAGTCGTACAATGAAGACAGTACTCACCTGCTGATGTCTTCACATTAGCAACTTATCCTTTCTTTCCCAGCACAATAAATATTAGGCGAAAGAGCATCATCAAAGGGAGGATTTTTTTTATGGTAATTATTTGAAAAATGTGCATTAATAATTTAATTAGCAGTTTTCTGTTGAATATTATACTAAAAATTCACATTAATTACGCACAAATTTTGGGGTAAAATTAATAGATATAGACATTACTGAAACTAAACTTAACAGGTAAGCAATGTTGCTGTAACATTATTGTTCGAAATTTCTTCAAATCAAAACATTTATTTTATTATTATCATGACATGAATTACCGCAAAAAACAAAGCAATTGTGACCATACTTTTAGTAATATCATTAATGAGTTATGTTTATTAGAGACTCTAGAAACCACACAATATAATATTGTGGCAACACTAACACTGCTTACAGTCCAACGGTCTTGTAGTCAGTAATTTTGAACTGCTGGTGTTACCCTATTTATATCGTTAGCACGCCTCATTGCAAGCATCTTGGTATTGGTGGTGTTTTCTTTACGTAACTGTACCTCCGAAACCCCACCAACTTATGACGTATATGTTTAGCAACTCTTCTCACTGAGTGCACTCATTTTGTGGCTGACTAGTAGGTATAATGAGCTGCTGGCATGTTTTGCTATTTATTTATTTATCTATATATATAAAAATACAAATACATATTATGAAGTATTGGTATCTACAAGGTGCATTTAAGTTATAACACCTCCCATTTTGTTCTCAGAACTGGAAACAGATATAAATATATTATTTGTTTTAAAGTAAGTGGGCACTCTTTATTAATGTGTGACAGAGATGGCAGCACTGTATGGCAACCAGAACCTCTCATGGTAACAGCGAGAGTGAGGATTGTTTTTTATACTTAAAATGGCGACGTTTTCATTACATGATCGGCATGTAATCATTTCTTTTCTCCATTTGCGTGATGTGTGATATGAATTGAAATTCATTGCCAGTTAAGTGAGACATGTGGTGATGGTGTCATGAATATGTCTAATGCATGTTTGTGGGTGCAACAGTTCAAGGAAGGCAGAACATTGTGTGACAAAAAAAACCAGAGAATCTCTGCCTCCGACAAAGCTGTCTAATGACATGATCAAGCGAGTGGAGAAACGTGTTCTGTAGGTTTGCCAAATCACTGTGGAACAGATTGCCTCCACAGTTGGCATTTTCGTGGGATTTGTGTACACAATCCTGCATGACGACTTGAAAATAAGAAAAGTGTCCTCCAGGTGGGTGCCATGAATGCTGACGGATGACCACAAGGCAGCACGCATCATGTTGATGCGAGATGAAGGCATGAATGGCACTTTCTTTTCGTCAATTGTGACAATGAATGAGATGTGGATGCTGTTTTTTCAATCCAAAAACAAAGCGCCAGTCTCCTTAATGGAAGCACACAGATTCACTACCATCAAAAAAATTTCAGGTAAGGGCGCCAGTGCTGAAAAAATGACAGTGGCCATGTTCAGAGATAGCGATGGTGTAATCCTTGCTCAGTGCATTCCAAAGGGAACCACTGTGACAAGTGCACCCTACGAAGATGTTTTGAAGAAGAAACTCCTTGCTGCATTGTGCAAAAAAGAGGCCAGAAAATGCTGCACATGTGCCCATTCACCAAGACAATGCACCAGCGCATTGGGCTAAGCTAACATAGCAGTTTCTTCGTGCAAAGAACTTTAAAATCATTCCCCATGCTCCTTGCTCACCTGACCTGGCTCCTAGCAACTTTTTGCTGTTTCCGACAATGAAAAACACTCCGTGACTGCACATTCACCAGCTGTGATGCAATTGCATCAGCAATTTTCCAGTGGTCAAAACAAGTGTTCGCAGAGGCCAGGGAATTATGGCATCGACATTATGAAAAATGTGTATGGCTGCAGGAAGATTACATCAAGAAGTGACACAAGTTTTATCATTTTCATGTGATAAGTTAGTGAGAAAAAAAATGGCGGTGTTATAACCTGAATGCACCTTGTATTTTATGAGTAAAGTTGCAAAAATTTGTGTTTACTGCAGACTTATCTACATGTTTATAGTTTATATTCAGAAATGTTAATTTGTGCAGATTTTGAGGTTCCTTTTAGTTTTTACTATATATACTTTGTTGCAGTCTTTGCATTTATTTGGCATATTCGGAATTTGTAATGTTAGCATACTAGTTCACTTTTGGTATGTTCTTTAGGTTGTGCTTATGTTGGATTAGAATAGTCATGCTTCTTTGAAAAAAGCTTTTGGAAACTTAAGTAGCAATGGGTGGTAGATGGATTTTCAGAATTTCTTAGCTTCCCTCAAAGTTTTCAGGATGGTGGAGCTCTTTATTTCCTTTTGTTTCTTATTCCTATTGACCCTTTACATATTTGTGGATTGAAACCATTTATGAGAGCTGAATTGATATATTGGTATTGAATGGATAACGATAAATAAACAAAGAACATGACTCATATTTTCAGCCTGTTCCCTGCTTCACTGTCTCAAGCTTCTCTCAATTAAATTATTTTAGTCTCCTTTGCTGCACATTATCACCTTCCTTTATTCTTTAAGTAAATTATTTATTTATTTTTACTTATCTAGATTTTCCAAACCACTTACAGTTCTCCATTCCTTCTGGTTTTAGGTTTATTCTGGTTGGTAATTTATCCAGTCCTTGGAACCACTGAGAACTAGAGAGTGTTGGCTGCCATGTGACTTTAGTAGGAGGAAACAAATCATCTTGGAAGAGATCACTCTGCAACACAAGGAAACATGTTCATTCTACATTTTATTACACAAAGATAGCTAGCAAGCTTTCAAAAAATGTACAAGCTTTCAAGAGAAACACAGCTGTATGAGTAACCCCGATTTCATATCTGCTATTAGAAATACAATAGCACAAACAAAAATACTTAACAGTTTCATATTGTAACAAATGAGAACACCAGTTGCTGCTAAACACACTTGAAACACTCAGGCACTTGGTATAGTGCAAAAGTTAGCACTTGTTGACACTTGCACGCACTCGGAAGAAAACACAGCTGAGCCCTGATAAATGGAAATCACAACTGAACTGCACTAGGACTGTTCATTGGATTCACCACCATTGTCAACTGTCTACTGAAAACAACTGTGCCAGGCACTAGCTAGCTTCTTATACAATGCCCAAATACAAAACAAATGTTCCGGAAAAGAACTACTTGAAATGGCAAAAATGAATACCCTGGAGTGGGGAAGCTGCATGCAATGTCTACTGTTCTGAGGAAGACTGGCCTAGGCCCAGATAGCAGGCAAGTATGCACTAGCCACGATAACTAACAGATAGCTTCACATCCCAGCAACACTACTCCCTTCTTAGAGCTGGTGCCCCAAGCACTGTCACAGCAGGCCAGATGAAATGAGTGTACCACCAGCAACTTCCATCCTGGCAGCCTCTGGATGCCATAGACTACATCATTGGTCCTCTTCGCCATATGGTATGATCCTTCCCATCATTGTTGAAACTTCGGGCAATGCACCTTGATCTGGGTAGGGCTATTCAACCTCATCCTGCAGGAAACCTTGGCTTTTGGCTGCCAGTCATATAGGTCTTCATCCCATCTTTGCTACCTGATGTGTTGACAGGTGATCTTATGAACATCATGAAGGCAGTCCATGAGGTTCTCCAAGTAGTTGACTATAGCTGTTCTGCTGTAGTGGACCTCTCAAATATCAGATCACCTGAACAACTTGACTCCCTGCCAGAGACCAAGTCATCCTGGGTGTTGTGCATTGATGAATAATAGGCCCAAAAAAAATTAGGCATCCTGACATCCCAGTCCCTCAGGTGATTATCCAAGACCTTATTCAAGTGTTCCTCAAGGATCTTGATGTACTGCTCAAGCCTCCTATCCCTCTGCAAGTAGAGAGACATTGTGCACATCTTGTGCATTCTAAGTCGCTCCTGTGCTGCTCTTATCAGTTTCTTCGACTACTAAGTTTGTGTCCTGATTGCTGTGCAGCTCCAACAGTATTCCGATGTGGCAGAAGTCCTTCACGGCAATCTGCAATTGTCTTGGTCACCTAGTTAGCATATGCCTCCAGCCACTTGATGAAGTAATCCATGACCACCAACAGATACTTGTTTCCCCTGTCAGACAAAGGGAACAGTCCAGCTATGTAGATGGTGATGCGTTCGAGGGATGTCCCTACATTATACTGTTGTTCTTGGACATTGGTGGCACCACCTCTCAGCATTTGACTGTATCCTTCATCAGTAGTAGCTGTGTTTGGGCCCGTCAATTTTTCGGTTGGGTTCAAGATGCCCTTCTAAAGAACCCACACATACTTCCTCCAGAACTTCCACCACCTTACTCCAAGGAAAGATCAGCTAACTCCCAAACTCTCAACAATACACCTTCCTTGGTCATCAGTAAGTGCCATTGTGTCCAGTAGGTCTTATAGGTACTACTCAGCTGGCCTAATAACTGTCTCTACTTCTCTCAGAAGTGAACGCAAGTTAGTGTCTGCCAGCTGCTCCCTCCTCAGGCCTGTGCTATCCATCCATCTGCAAGCACTGTCGAAGCCACACGGACAGTTACGGACACTCCTCCTCCACCCTCATTGCATTCCTCCGAGGGTGGTCTTCTTGACATGGCATCTTCATTGAAGTGGCTCCTTCCATTCTAATGCTCTGATGTGAAGTTGTACTCTTGGATCCTCAATGGGCTGTCTGACCCTCCAGATTGTTGAAGCTCAACTGCCAGGTGAGGGCAGAATGGTCAGTCCTCTCACGAAATAGGTTAACGTACAGGTATCTTTTTTCTTGGAAGTTTGAAAACAGTGTTGAAATATTCAACTTAAACCAAAAAATGTGAGTCAATTGGTAACACTACACAACACTTATAATTTATCAAAACATGTTTCGGAGCCTGGCTTATCTCCATTATCAATCGGACATCGACTGTCGGTTAACTGTTATTGAGTGTCGATGTCCGGTTGATTGGAGGAAAGCCAGCCTCTGAGACATGTTCTGGTGAATTATAAGTAAGTGTTGTGTAGTGTTATTAATCGACTCACCTTTTTGGTTTAAATTAACGTACAGGTACTTATGGGATTCCAGAAAAATTACACACAATGAGACAACTAAGACTCTCATACTTTACATTCCTAAATTTTAATTTTCAACATGTTTCACATTCACTTGAAGGTGTCATCAAGAATTCCAGCCAATCAATAGGTTTTTGATGATGCCTTCAAGTGAAAATTAAAAATTAGGTATGTGAAGTATGACTGCCTTGGTCATCTCACAGTACATAATTTTTCTGGAATTATTATATTACAGTATTAGTTTCAAACAGATTTTAAAATTTATGGAATTGGTGCAGTGCCTTAACTACTGCCAGGAGTTCATGCCAAGTTCTTTTCTACCTTGGACAGCCTATTGAAGTAGTATGCTACTACTCATTCCTGCCCATCCTGGATCTGGGATAGTAAGCCTTCAATACAGCTGTCGCTGGCTTGAGTATGCATGATGAAATCACTGCCCATTGTGAAATACCTAAAACACATGCAATGCTGAGAGCTAAACTTAACTGCCTGGAATGCACCCTCTGCCTTTTCTGTCCACATGTAAGTCTGGCATTCTTTTATTAGACCATTAAGGGGCTTCATGATGTTCGAGAAGCCTCTGAAAAAAAGGCAACAGCTGCACAGGACCAGCAAAATGCAACTCTCATTCATCCTCTGGACGAGCTCAATCTCTCACAGCCTGAACCTTCTTAGGTTTGTGGCCATCCCAGTTGGCAAGACTATGTGGCCTAAGTAGTTAACATTACTGCAGAAGTGTTAGCATTTCTTCGCATTTAGCTTCAGGTTGCCCATCTGCACCTGGTCAGATTCTTGAGATGGTTTTCACTGGAGTCTATTTCCAAATTACTAAAAGATGTAAACCATCCTGTAGAACTCACCATATGGGGGATTTTCATCCAAAAACACACACACAAAGTTATGAACTTTGAAATCCTGCCTCCAGGATATCCTACCAAATTAATTATGCCATCTACCAGAGACCAGAATGGGGATGACACCAGCACTGATAATAAACCTACAGCTGACAATGAAAGTGAAGGCTTTAGAAACATCAACTGTATAAATTAAACAGCAAGTGAAGCAAACATGTCCAAAATTGAATTCCTAATGTTTAAGCACTATTTAATTTAATGTTATTTTAGGTTTATGTGATTCATTGTGAACAGTTTCATTACAATAGATACCGACTAGTTTTAAAGCTTATGTTATTGTCATGTTTAATTTTAATTCTAAATAGAACTGATCTTCCCATCGGGCTCTGGTACATTGTTCAAATGGCAAAAATTCTCTCATCCTCCCTTCCCTTCTCTCTCTTCTCTTTAGGAATGGATGGACCTATGCATTTCCAGATGTTACAAATTTGTTGAGCTCTTGTATATAGGATTAATATATATATATATATATTTGGAATATTATTCCACAACTTAGATTAAAGGATGCATACCATTAAGAATTCTAAATTCACATTACATACCTTTATTCTTGGAACTGTAAATGAAAGAGGCTCTATGGTGTTGTTTGTAAGCCTTAGGGCTCGGGCAAATTCCACATTTCCAACATCACAGACATTTTTTGGTAGGAAGGAAAGTCCTTGATGCAACGTGTTGCAGCGATGGTGACTAAGTGGACATAAGTATGGTGCTTCTTCGGTCACCTCAAATGCATATATTGTGGAATCACCCTTAAAAGAAAGAATGAAACTAAGAAACTAACACACATGAAATCCTAATGAATTCCACTTCTAATATGAAAATATACATTTTATGCAGAAAACATGTTAATGGAATATTTTCTGTTTTAAGCAGCATGTTTAGAGAAGCATTTACTTACAAATCATCATTTTGCATCAATGCATACTACTTTCGGTTTTGAGTCTTCACTAATTAAAAATTATATTTACATTTTAAACAAAAATACATAATTTAAAGGGCAGGGCTGTAAATATAATGCTGAGAAACATGTAAAATATTTCTAGATATGACAAGAACAATTGTTTGGAAGATGGGCTTATGTATTATAATAACAAAAATGAGAAATAGGCTTTCATTGTACAGGATTATTCCAAATGATTGTTGCGGTTACAAAAATGTATAACTTACAGTGCAATTGACGTAGGAATATGGATCTTGTTTCATTGTGTACTGTAACTCAAGTTTTTTTTTACATGCATTACAAATGCTCAATATGTGAGCCTTTTCTCGCTCTAGACACATCTACTTTATAGTCCATCTCTTCCCACACAGAGTCATCTTGGCAACGAAATGGTTTCAAAGGCAGCTCGGAGGTAATGATTCAGTTCCCACTGCTTGCACAGACAACCTGTATCCATCGTGCATACTATTTTCAAACAGAGTTGTCGGAGGGAGGCTCCTTCCCGTATTTTGCCTGAAAATGGCAGACTATGGCGTGTGGATGATATTCAGGGGTACAAAAAGCTTTCTCCTTACCACTAACCGCCATTTTGTTAAACACTGCTGTTACTGCCATCTGGTAGTAACTGATGTCACTATAGTTGATGCAGAACAAAACTTTGACAGCTTGTCTGTCCGTTACTGCAACAATAAAAATTGTATGTTTTCCATGTTTTCTAAAAGAAAAATCACGGATCCCTGACAATCATTTTGAATATCCTTGTATTTTGTAAGCAGTCAATGGTAGTTATTTAAGTAAAATGTTAAAGATAAACAAAGTGAGGATTTATGTCAGCCAATCAGTTTTGGAATATAGTTATAATGGAATATATTCAGCACAGCTGGACAGTGGAATTATCAACTTATCTACAAGAATTCGGTGGCACCGTGGCCAAGTGGTTAGACCACTTGCCTACCACCTAGGCAGCCCGGGTTCGGCCCCAGGGACCCGCATATGGTATTTGTGGCAGATGAAGCGGCATCTGAACGGGTTTACTCCAGGTTCTCTGGTTCCCCTTGCCTCTCATTCCACCAATTGCTCCATAATCACCTTCCCTTTCATTGATTTTGCTTGTATTTCATATCGTCCTCTTCCTCACTCTGATACTTGGTGCTTGGCTGACCACCCACTTCCAGGTTTTCACTCTGTCTGGTACATAGGTTTGTCTGCTCCCCAAGAGGCGTCTTACCCTAGACATTCGCTTGTGAGTTCTAGGCGGTTTAAGTCCTACATAAGGGGAGGATAATCAGATAAAAAAATAAATCTACAAGAATTCACTAGGGGTGCTCAGTTTAATTAGTTTGTACATGTAAACACATTGAGAAATATGAATAAGTATCTTAGGATAATGCAAAACGCAACTGAAGAATTACCAGTTATTATAGATGTCCCAAGAAGAATTTAAACAAACATGAACTTGATTCTGTTTATCCAGCATTATTCTTTCTTTTAAATACCTTGGGTCTATAATCAATAATAATAACATTGATATAAAGAATTAAATAAAAGAAAGAATTGCTCTAGGTAACAGAGCATTCTATGCTAACAAATTTCTATTTAGGAGTAAGTTAGTATCTAAGTCAGCAAAAATAAAATTATACAAACCCATCATCTATTGTAACATATGCGTGTCAAACGTGGGTCCCTAACAAAATAACTACACAAAAGCTAATGGTATTTGAAAGAAGGATATTACATACTATATTTGAAGCAGTGAAACAAAATGATAATACATGTAGAATACATTATAATAACGAGGAGGGTCTGTGGTTCAAATCCCAGCTGTGGCATTGAATTTTTAAGTTCCAGTTCTACCTCTCAAATATTGCCCACACACGGTTTGTGTGTTTAAAAACACCAACAGTAAGTTTGTTGGCATAAATAAATAATAACTACCATCTGAAGGTTATTTAATCCCAGGACATAAAGTACTTGCAACAGTAAGTCACCATTGGGGTAATTGCCTCTGATGTGAGACTGCCTTTGTGGTTTAGCAGGGAAAAATATGAACTGGTTTGAGAATTCAATGTCATTTTGGCAGGTTGTCACAGTAGCTTAATGGTAGGAGCATCTGCTTGGTAAGTGGAGGGTCTGTGGTTCAAATCCCAGCTGTGGCATTGAATTTTTAAGTTCCAGTTCTACCTCTCATAAGAAGATATGTTTGACAAATTTAAATTATGATTTAAAGATTTATAAATTCTTAAATATTAACTTAGTATTCAATAATTATCAAAAATCACAGCTGCTCAAGATGCAAGTAAATATTTTAAGTTCTCTTACCTTTCCTGTGAGAAACAGAGTTGAGCTATCCTCATCATAAAAAGGAATAAGAATTGCTGGAGAAACATCCAGCCCGACTGTATTCAGGGGTGAATTCAACTGATCTGCCTTGAACACCTGAATCTGTCTTTCAGAAACCCTGGTGAACAAATACGAACAATGATAAGCAAAGTGTGATATAAGCAGTAGACTGAATCATATTATCCACAAACACAAGAAACTCTTTATAATATTAATATTCAGCTGCCTCATGATTCATCTACTAATGCTTATTTGGGTAAATAAAGTAATAAGTAACTTTGAAACCAGAGTTATAGAGCATTTTAGAAATATTAAATAATAATTGATAAAAATCTGTGGGTGATAATTTTTGGCCATTCAATCACGCTTTGGTGAGAAATGAATGGTCTAACCACTCGGCTATGGCGTGGCCTCTGGGCAACTGATTTCATAGATTCCTGCTTTTTTGTTCTGTGGTATGTGGTCCTTTGACTTGATCACAGTAGTTTCTCTATGTTGAAATTAATTTTGTGGGGCCAAGTTAATGTATTTTTTGAAGATGTTGTGGAATTTGTAGTATTTACTTGGACGGTAACTGAACTTTTTGAAAATCATATCACTTTTTGGTTGAGTGATTTAGTGTTCTCTTTCAAGTGTTTGTGTTTTTTGAATTATGCCATTTTCTTGTCAATGATTTGTTTGTTGAATCCAAACAAACCCTTTATGGAAGTTCAGCAGCCCACCGCTAGATGTCAGCCTAACCAACCAACCACACATCAAACAACATCAACAATTAACAATGTTAATTCTGAAGATGGAAGCAAGTTAAGCTCTTGAAACCGGTCAAGACTAATTACATATAAGTGATGTTAAGTGTTTCAATCCGACTCAGGTTTCATTATAATACTTTTTCTTTCTTTCTTTTTTTTTGGGGGGGGGGGGGGGGGGGGAGGAACTTAATCGAAAAGACTTCTAGAAAAAATTATAGTATTAAACCAACAGCCTCTCCTTGCAAATCACTTTCTTAAAGTGTACATTACATTGAGAGTTCTTAAGAATTAAGTGTTCCAAAACAAACCTACTCTAAGCAGGGTTTCACTTACTTGTCAAAGCCCATCACAACAATGAAACGTCCTTCAAGAGCCCATATAACTCTAGCTCCCCGAGATCCCACTGGACCTTTTCCTTCTCGGATAGGCTGGGTGCTGGTTCTTGGTTTGTACACTCTTAGTTTTCCATCTTTACACACTGTGGCACAATATGCACCACAAGGACTCCAACAAAAACTAAACATCTACAAAAGATAAGGTAAAGGTTATAAAATCCCTGTCTTATACATATGAATCCAACAAAGACTGAGTTATAGCATACACAGCATTAAACATAATCCTAGGCTTTGGGGAATGACACTAAGTACAAGCTGGGCCAATGTCAGAAAAGATCAATTCCAAAATATTATATAACCATCAACTCAAGTATGTTTGATCATTTACACAAACTGTTATAGATTTTTTTTACTTTTGGAAAACAAGATTATGAGTGTCACTATGATAATGGTAAACACCTACTTACTATTGTGAATATTAAAAATAGAAGCACTAATAACAGTGAAGTATTTTTCATGTTTGAAGTCGTTTTGAGTCACTTTTTTTACACTCACCTTCATTTAAAATGTTTTAAAAACTGGAAACATTTTCAGGATCGTTGAAGCCCATCATCAGCCGCTGGGTGACTGATGCTAACCTCCTGCTTCCTCTCTCTGCTACCATGGTCCTGCTGCCATCTGGTGTTAGGGGAGAAGAGCTTTAACACTTCATTTAATGCTGGGATTTCGAAGTTAATAACTTTATTATTGTTTTTGATTATGTACACGTTTTCCCAAATGCTCAGTTCTATTGGTGAATTAAAAGATTTTAAACAATGTTATATTAAGGCCAATGATGTTTTCAGTCTGTAAGTGGTGTGCCACAGCAAAATTTTCAGTTTGTTTCAATTTTATGTTTCTCTGGTGTTCCTTTAGTCTGATTACCAAATTTCTTTTTGTTTTTCCTATGTAGCTTTTTTCGCAACTATTATAGTTGATTTGGTAAATTCCAGATTTAAGATTGGAGGGAATAGCATTGTTAGGTGGCTTGTTCAGCAGGTTTTTAAAACGTATTTGTTTTGTGGTGCTAGTTTTATGTTAGATTTTTGAAGATTCCTTGGGCCTTTAGGAAATTTGAAAGAATCTTCAAATAATTAAACATAAAACTAGCACCACGAAACAAATACAGTTTAAAAAACCTGCTGAACAAGCCACTTAACAATACTATCCTATACAACCTTAAATCTGAAATTTACAAAACAACTTAATAGCTGCGTAAAAAGCTATATAGGAAAAACAAAATGAAATTTGGAAATCAGACTAAAGGAACACCAGAGAAACAAAATTGAAACAAACTGAAAAGTCTGCTGTAGCACTCCACTTTCGGACTGAAAACCACAACATTGGCTTTAATATAACATTGTCAAAATCTCTTAATTCACCAACAGAACTGAGCATTTGGGAGAAAATATAAATAAAAAACAATACTAAGGTTATTAACTTTGAAATCCCAGCATTAAATGAAGTGTTAAAGCTCTGCGCCCCTAACACCAGATGGCAGCAGGACCATGGTAGCAGAGAGAGGGAGCAGCAGGATAGTGTCAGTTGCCCAATGGCTGATGATGGGTTCGAACGATCCTGAAAACGTTTCCAGTTTTCAAAACACTTTAAGTGAAGGTGAGTGTAAAAAAAGTGACACAAAATGACCTCAAACCTACTTCACTGTCCAAATCTTTACTAAGAGTGTGGGATGACTCTTAGCTAGCAATAAAAAACTAGTTATATCCAATAATATAAAAGTGTTCAGTAATATGAAGTTAAAACACATTAATATTAAATGTAGGTTTTATTTACACTAGAAGAACACATCCGATACGTACAATGCAGATTGAAAAATTGGTCATAGCAGCACCTTTTTGGAAAACCACCTTGAAATTATTCAAAAAACCAACCTTCAGGACAGCAAGATACCCAACTGAGCTCTCAATTCGGGAAAATATCCACGCAATAAAAAACAAGGACAGAATTATGAATTAAAATTTCCCACCAACAGATCAGCTTAGCAGGTTCATATTGCCACCACAAGAGACCTCCACCATCAATAGTATATCGGACAACTCAACATCTACATCTATCATCAGTCAGCTGTTAACTGAAGATTCCTGGAACATGGCCTAATTTTCTAAAGTGAGGATAATGTAAATAAAACTTAAACAATAAACTAGTTTACAAATGAAGGGTACACGGGAAAAAGGGGGAATGTCACATTTCCAACAAACAGAGATAATTCATCTTCCTTTCTTAGAAGTTTGAAAACAGTGTTGTTATAATCAACAACATATGATGTCAACAATATTGCAATGCCTTAATTGCAAAGGTGAGCACCTGCTCAAGGTTTGCAAAATAAGCATCCATGGCAGCTTTGACTTCATCATTGAAAACCTGTCCTAACAAGCAAGTTCTGAGCTTTGGAAATAAATGAAAGTCAGAGGGGATCAAATCCAATGAATAAAGTGGGTGTGAAAACAATACTTCAAATCACCGATCTTACCAATCACATGGTGCTACATAAGCAGTGGAGGAAGAAGGATGTGTTAAGTCAGCTTCCACAGCATAAGTGCAAGAGTGAATACAATGGGTGTATATCTTGCAGATAACAAATGATGATAGCAGTATTTAGAAGCAGAAATTTAGCTCCCAAAAGGTTAATGCTATTCATTACTGAGCCTGCTGACTTAACTGGTGCTTTCTTTGAAGCTGGACAGACAGATCCTGTCTACAGTTTCGATCGCTGTTTTTTCTTTGGGTATGTAAGAAATCCAAGATTTATCAGTGATAAATATGGTAATGAATCAATGCAGAAACTCTTGGGAATGTCTGTCTCTACAATTATAAGAAGCCATGACATCCTTCTTGTTGAAAGCTTTTTCATGGCAAATTCTTCAGCTAAAAATCTGATGTGTTACACGCTCACATGACTTTCTCTATCCTTGTATCACTTATTCCTACAAGTACTTATTCCTCTATTTTCTTCATGTCAGTTGAGATAAACATTTGCAGAAACTATTGCTAGTATTCTTTCTTATAGGTGTAAGGGAAATATGATAGAAAATCCAGTAGTTGGATAGCTGTCCTATTTTACGGTTGTAATAATGACACACCTGCTAATAGATCTGTAGAAAAATACAATTTTAAACAGGAATTATAAAGGATAAAAATTGTATAATGTAAAAATATTTGACAGATAAAGTGTAATAATGTACAAAATTATTTTAAAATTTGGAAATAGGACAGCTAACAATTTTAGAATTACTTAATCTAGCGTCGTATGCAGATGGCTGAGTAAAATGCACAACGAATCACAAATAATTTGTAACACTTCTAAAACACTTAATTGCAACTCAAAATGTCGGAACAAATTAACAGTAAGTTTAGTAATCACTCCAAAAGCACCAAAAAGTGAGTAATCACACCCCAATTGGAAATTTTGTGCTTGTCTCTTAAATAATGAATGCAAGGCTGAAAATGTAGTTTTTTCCCCTTATCAATCTCCTTAATTTGGTCTAGATTTTTTCAAATCAGATTGTAGGGTCAAGAATTATTCCCCTATTTTGTTGCCTGTCAATGCCAATTAATGCATTGTCTATTATTTCATAAAAATAAGGTAAGAAAATATATTGTCAACATAAATATAGACATTTCAAAACCATTCCAATGTATACATTTTAATAAATTGTAATTAATTATTCCTGGATATAAATATCTTCTTACTAATATTTTCACAAACTAGTATGTATCTTCTAAACTTAAATGAACAAGAAATATGCATATATGTCACCAAGTAATATGTATAATTACTAATTCCTTATACCAGTATTGAGAAAATCAAATGCCTTGTCATGGCCGGCTTTGAGCAATAATCAATTCTTTTAAAGCTGGTCGCTATATGAAGGCTTTAAAATTCTGCTCCCTTTGCACAGCTAAGATATAAAAAAGTGAATTACGCCTTTCATTTGAAAAAAGTATAAGTATTGGAAAGCTCATACAAATAATAAGGAATATCTCTGAAATGGTTCACTCTAGAAAAAAATTTACTTGGACATAAATTGTGTATTTTAACAAGATCTAAGAGAAGTTCCAAAAGAGTGACCAACATCTATAAACAGATTATGGGAAATCCTTCAGGCATTCTGGACTAATATGGGGAACAGTGGTGAAAAACTTGTTAGAAAAATGGCCAGAATTGTGAAGAAGGAGACTGTTGTAAAGGGTGGATTTTTTGGCAAAAAAAGAAGTTCAGGAGAGAAAGACATCTTTCATGATAAAATTAATTCAGGTCAGCTTTTATTGCAATATAACATATGCTTCATTATGTAAAATAACATGTATCATATGAAAATAATTTGTTTTGACTACTTCCGTTGATTGTTATATCAGTGCCTCATATAATATCAGCAACATCGTGGTCACAGGCCTATTCTTCGGAGCAAGGGGCACAATACCAAAATCATTTGTGCAATGGAGACAACAATATAAGCTCCCTAAACAGCTACAGGATGACATTGCCCTAACGACAATAAAATACTCTGTGGCAATATGCCGAAATCATTTGTATGGAAACCATAACATTTAAATTTGAAAGTACTAAAATATAAAATAATCATTTAACTGTGCCATATACTAACAAAAACTTGTTTTTTGTTGTTGTTTTTTAGTAACCTTTTTATGTATTCATTTCAAACACATGAAAGCTATTCTGTGTCACATGGCAAACCTTTATATAAGGTCAGATTTAATAATAAAAAAATAAGCATAGTTTTATTTAGTAATTATATGTGTTGAAAGTACTGACATCATATGGTAGTACTGTGTATAGTAAGATTTTGTCTATCCCTTATGGTTTACGAGTTATTTAGAAGCCATCAAGAGTAAACAGAACTACATAGGCTATAACCACAAAATTGAAAATATACATTTCATTTGTCATAAAAATATCTGAAACATGGCATTTTAATCGAAGTCGTTAAGAGCCATTTTCGAGAAAATAAACTTTTTCCATGTAAAGGGTAGTTTAGAGTGTAGGAATTTTCTTCAAAATTGTGTCGCATGCTTGAAAGACAAACTTAAATATCAACTTTGGTTTTTAACTTACTTATTGTTTTTGAGTGATGACATGCACGCACCCACCCATCCCCACACCTCCACCCACCCACACACACGGACCTAGGGAGCCTCGAAACATTTATTTCCAGAGAAATCTTGACATCAAACTTTTGGATGGAATACAATACTTCCTCTACTTACTGTAGAGAAAGTAAAAATATAATGTACCTGTTTCTCTGAGATGTTTATAATTTCTTCTCTACTGACACTTCTTGGTCATTCAGAACAATGTCCATTTTAAATGTTTTATTTGGCCTCGTTTGATCAGCTACTCTGTTCTTAGTCACAAGTGATGGGGCATTTTCCAATATATTTTTCATCTCTTCAAAACTTTCCACATACTTCAAGACATTTAAATACGAGACAAATTTTATAAGAGCATGAAGTTAAATACTGTCAATCTTTAAACATACAAAAAGTGGATTTCCTTTAAACAATAACATATAAAATGCATTAAAAGATGAGTGATAGGTTTCCAGTGCTACCAAAGGCAGCTCCTGAACATATCTTTATACTTAATCAAAATTTGACATCAGCCAAAATCTATTGGTGACCAAGGGATCCTAAATTACAATAAACTAAATGAATAGAATAGACAGTAGAAAACAAATCACACATAAAACAATAATTAAATCAAACCAATTAGCCCAAGAATATAAAAAATACAATACACAAGAGCTACTGTTAAAATCAAACTAGGAAAATCAATAAGCATCATAATATAAGAATACTACTAAAATTTCTCATATATATAATTCATTATATTGTTTCTGTTAAATAATTTATGCATTTAATGAAGGTGTGCTGGAAGACAATATTTGAACAAATGGTCCCACAGTTTGAATAAAATGGTTTGAAATGAATTATTGAGATATACTCTTACAAACAGATGACATGAACAAAATTTATAGTCAATGAAACAATGACAGTTTAAAAATAACAATCATTCATATAAACAATCTGCTTTACCTGATCTGTGTGACCATGGAGTACAATCTTTTCTGATTGTGATGCCAGATCCCAAATTCTGATTGTCATATCATACGACCCTGAAGCAAGAACATCTTTTGCCAATGGATGAAACTTGATGAAGTATATTTTTTCTGCGTGACCAGCAAGCACAACATCTGGTGTGTTTGTTGGCTGTGATAGTCCTTCCTCAGGTATCAGCCACAGTCTTATTGTACCATCATCACATGCTGTTAAAAATTAATCACAATCATAGAACTCAATAATCTTTTAAAATGTATCTGATAAAATGTATTTTTAAATTAGTTAAAAATGCTGCAAAGTTAGACGTGCTTACACACAGTCATCACCAGAAAGAAAGTTAACATCAAATAGTTATCAAATGCTAGGCTTTGGCAATGAAGCCATTAGCACTCTTTCTCTCCAATATTTCTCCGTAGTGGATCCAACATGTAGAATTTCAAAGGTTTGTAGATGATCTTCAGTCATTTCTTCTTCTTTGTTGCATAGAGGATAATTTGGATTTGTGTAAATTCCTATTTTGTGTAAGTGTTTGGCCAAATAATCATGTTCTGTAGGTAATCTAAATTTCAGGTTATTTAATTAGAATGTTCCATTTTATCTTTCGTTTTGTTACATGGTGTTTGAGTTTGCTTGATTTTATATTTGTTTTTAATGTTTTCTATAGATGTAAAAGATAAGCCTTTATTTGTATTCTAAACTAAATTTCAATCAGCAATGTCATTTCCAGCAATTCTGCAAGGTGCAGGTATCCATTATAATTGAATTCTTTGCAACAATTTGATGAAAATAAATATTGATAAAACAACATTCCAAATATTTAGCCAAAAACACAAAATCCCTGAACTAAATCTACAGTTCAAGAAAACAAACCTAAGGCAAACATATGAAAGAAATATTTAGGAACTTTTGATTCAATTTTATGTTCACATGATCATGTGGTCTGCAAAAAGAGTTGTCTTTAATTCTGTGCTTGATACAGCCAAGGAAAGATCATTGATGTAGTTGTTAAACAAGGTTGTACTCAGTACTGCATCTTGTGGGAGGCCTATTTTCGTTTGTCAGAGTTTGGATGTGCTGTCATATTTTGTAGCACAGAAATGCTGAGAATGGAAGCGGGTAATCCAGTTTAACATGTTATTTTGAATACCCATTTTTTTGAGTTTTTCGAGTAGTTTATATCTCCATACTGAATCATATACTTTTTCAAACTCACTAATAGCGTATCCTGATTTTTGTTGAAAGATTTTTTGACATTTTGGGACAGTTGAATTGTGTTTTGTTTTGTAGATAGGTGTTATCTAATTTCTGTTTGTGTTGCTGTTAGTATGTTATTACTTTCTAAGGACCAATTTAACCTTGATGAAATCATATGTTCTGATGTTTTTGCCATGACATTTGTTAAGGAAATTGGTCTGTAATTATATATATATACATGTGTGTGTGTGTGCGTGTGTGTGTCTGTGTGTTTTGTCACTTTATTTCCCTTAAAACTGAATCACCATTCACAACTCATGACCTCGCAAACTCAGCTGTTTTGTTCTATCATAGCCTTGACAGAAAACACTGCTCAACTCCGCATACTCACAGAGATACTCACTAAAAATTAACTCTGAAGATAAACTCACCAAAAAAAACTTACTTATCTGTCGTGCTGACTCACTTATATAGTCAAGAATTACGTACTGACAATTTTTCTGGAAATCAAATGTTTTGTGAAGCTTCTTGTAACAAGCCCAATCTTTTGGAGATGTTTTTCCAGGCAATCATGTCCAGTAGTAAGCCTCATCATGGCAACAGCAGATTTATGTGGCAATTCCAGAAATACAGAGGGATTTTCTGAAGTATTTTCATATTTCAGTTACCATTTTTTGTGTACTGTGCTCTAAAGATTTCGAAAGAACATCTACAAAAGTGTACAGCTTTACAAAATTATCAAAATACGAGGGCTGATCAACAAAGACTGAGACTGATTTTTTTCACAGATGTTTATTACTCCAATTCAATGTTCACATGATCTTTTTCAAAGTAGTCCCCTCCTACTTAAATTCACTTTTTATAGCGTCTCTGCCAGTCCTTGAACATGTGCTACAACCCATTCTTTGTGAGGCCCTTGAGAATCGCCTCACTTTTCTTGAGCACTGCACCAGAGTTCTCAAATCAAATACCCCTAAGCTTTGTCTTTAGTTATGGGAATAAAAAAAGTCACAGGGTGCAAGATTGAGGCTATAAGGTGGATGTGGTACACGGGTAATGTTGAATCGAGCCAGAAACTGCATGACTTGATTTGCGACGTGAGGCCGTGCATTGTCATGATGAAGTCGCCACCCAGTCCGAGAAAGCTCTGGTTGTTTCTTTGCAATGTGCTTTCTCAGTGTAGCCAATACTGACATGTAGTATGCTGCTGTAACAGTAGTGTGAGGGGGAACTGCATGCTGGTAAATCATTCCATTACAGTCAAAAAATGTGATCACCGTCGTTTTCCCTGCAGATGGAACAACTTTTGCCATTTTTGGTGTTGGAGAACCTGGCGATTTCCACACTGTGCTGGCCTGTTTTCCTTCAGGATCATAATGATGCAGCCATGACTCATCACAGATGATAATCGATTTAAAGAAATGCATCCCCTCCATCAGCAAAGAGACACAGCAACTCACAGCTTGTCTCCATTCACACAGACTATTTGCTCGGAAGTCAACAGACGTGGCGCCCAGCGAGCACAAACTTGGGTCATATGGAGATGGTTGTGCATAATTATAAACACACTGCCATATGAAATTCTCAACACTTTACTGAGGTTACGTAATGTTATACGTCGATCCTCTCGGACAATCACAGCAACTGTGTTGATGTTGACTTCAGTCACAGCAGAAGCTGAAACACCAGGCCCACCTTGCTTAACACTGACAAGTCGGCCTTCTTTGAAGTCCTTGAACCACCTAAACACTCTTACACGAGGTAGTGCATCTTCACTGTACACTTACTTCAGCTTTTCATAAGTTTCAGTGGCTGTATGGTTTAAACAAAAACAGAATTTGATTGCGCTGCTCCTCTTGCGTCACCTCCATTGTCTGGTATGCGAAATGAATGCACGTAGGGTCTACAAAATAGAGCATTACTACCAATCTGAAAATATGAGAGTGCTGCTGCCTACCGACATTATACATAAAAACCCGCTCTTTTCAAACATTTATGTTACAGATACGAAACTATCACGGAAGCTACAGGAAAAAATCAGTCTCAGTCTTTGTTGATCTGCCCTCCTATAATATTTAAGTACAGAGAAGCAAGAACAAGAGTGACTTCACTGTTGACTCCAGAGCATTAGCTACATACATACATGTAATAAGTCCAGCACTCAGTTTCTCAAACTGTCTAGAAACTCTCTCTCTCTCTGTCTCTGTCTCTCTCCTCACACATATGCCCAGGCCAATGCACATGCGCACATTCACACACAAGCACACATGCACACAATTTTTCTAAAAAAACTGTCTCAGTAATCAGGTGATCTCAAAACATATATTTTCAGTGAAATCTTGGTATCAAATTTTTGGGTGGAATACAATACTTCCTCTACTTAATGTAAGCACATAGTTGAGAAAGTAAAAATGTTTCAACCGTCTCACATTTGAAAATTATTTAAAATTGTCATTTATATACAATCTCATATTTTTTAATATAACTTTATTCTTACCAACAGCTAGTCGTTTGAAGTTGAAAGGGTCCCATGCAAAATCCATTACGTTGGTTCCTTGGACAAGAGTTGGAATTACACCATCAGGTAGCCTTCCTGTTTTACTTAACTCAAAGACAGCTATCTTTCCACCTGGTCCACTCAAAGGAACTGCAACTCTTTCTGGATTAGCTATTGGATGGCAAGAAATCTTTATTTTAGTACCATATTTCAACTGCACTAAAATGCTCTCCAGGATAAGAATTTGAAGAGAAATTATACAAGTAATAGATTTTAAGAAAATAATTAGATGTTAGCGAGAACTTCACTGCTTTGCAGTTAAATGAATAAACAAATGCAAACTTGCATAATTTCTTAAACACATATTCATTACAGTTCAACATAAGTATATATCAGCTAGTGTTTCCTCTAGCAGATTAGATGTTTCTTACCATGAAATCCGTCACATTCTCCAGAAATTTGGCGGCTGATGTTGCGGATATTTTCAATGTGTGTTGATTTATGCAGTGTTGTGCCTTTCAAATGCCTGAACTTTGATACACGTCCTGTAAAGATGCGCATAGCATTATAAATATTTTTAAAAACACAAACATTCTACATGCTTGTTTATTGTAATAGAGGTGTTGATTTGCTTAGAGCTGAGAAGGAAAGTTACCTGGAACCTAAAAATGAGCATAAAATGCTGCTTGTTCATTCATACAATTTCACTGACTGTGATAGTTATAATGAAGACATTTTCAGTTTTTTTATGATAAAACGAATATATTACTAACCATACACAAAGAAACAATAATATAATGACCATAATAAATTATTAATTTAATAATGGTTGGGGGAGGGTGGACACACAACAATTGACATGCACACTATGAACTCTGGCATATAAAAGACTGTCTTACTGTATAAAGAATAAATAAAATAACTTTTTCAATCCCAGTCAGGAACTGAATACCTTTGGCAATAAGAGATAGGAGTCACAATAATGTAATCCGAGAATTGCAATGATGGTTGGCTATTCACCTACAACTAGTTATTATACTGCACTAAAGTAAGAGAAACATACCAAACACTGTTGAAGTTCGTTTTGGTGTAGGAGTAGTAGCTGGTTCTGGTTTCTTTTCTTGCAATGGCTTAGAAGGGGCTTCTTGTGAATGCTGACGCTGCATTACCACAGGTGTTTTTTTTGCACTGTCTGCTTCCTCCTTGGTGCTCTTGAAGGAATCTCTCCTACGCAAAGGAGTTGGCGATAGGGTAGGACTTCTCTTATCAGCAATACTGACACCAGTTTCTTGCACAGATACAGATCTGTTTTCATACAAACGCCGGCGTTCTGCTATGCTTGTGCGCTGTACAGAAGCTCGTTCAAAATCTTCTAACTTGTCTTCTACCAATGCTTCATCAACCTTAGATGCATCACTAATATTTAAATTAGCTGCTGTTGCAGCAGCTATCTCATGCTCTGTGGCCATGGAGCTAATTCTCTTCTCATATAACTTTCTTCTCTCAGCAGTGCTTGGTGTTTTTGCTTTACGACCCTGTACAGGTTGTTGGTCTTCTTCGAGACTGTTAAGCTGCTCAGAATTTTCTTCATTTGGATCGTTTCTGTTATCTTCTGCAGGGAATTCAGGTAGAGATTCTTTATAAGGTGAAAGTTTGGGACTTCTAGTAGATTCTACTTTTCCTTGGAAGTCATTTTCACTATTAGTGAGACTATGGTCACTACCTTCATTACTGTCTGCTATAACATTGCTATGAGATCTATTTGTAGTGCCATTCATTGTTTCATGGCCTGGTGCTACAGGAACAGAGAACACTTTGTCAAAAGAAAATTCTGTGGTCCCTTTTATGTCATCTCCACTGGCACTAGAGGTGAAGTTCAGTTTTGGAGGTGTGAAAGGCTTTGGCCCAAGTCTTGGCTGCTGGAACAGATTTAAAAAAACTTAATATTTATCAATACCCTACTTTGGATTCCTATATTTAAATTGGCCTAGATAGAGGGTAAGTACCAAGAAACTACTGGTCAGGAACATGAGTAACTCAAGTTTAATGAAATTCAGCAATGAACCAGATGTTAGTGCAAAGAAACACCCCAAGAGTTTCATTTCTGTATACTACAAATTTTGAGTCAAAATCCCTTGGGAAAATAGAACACTTCTAACCCAAAGTACCTGTAATATCCCCAAACACTGCGATGACTTCAGCAATAATGCTCGTAGTTTATACCAGTGATACCACCAATTCAACTAGAGTGACAGTTGAAGTCAGGTGCCCCCCTCCCTCCCCCCCCCCCCCCTCCCCTGGTTAGTTTACCACCTGTAAGTTTTTACTAAATGATCATGAAAACCTAATTTGACTTCCATATTATGTTTTTCAATGTGCTATATTATTCACTTCCTAGTTGTGCAAACTGCATAACTGGCCAGGAGGGACCAGGGCACTGTGTCCCACTTCAGTACTGCACCCCACTCATGATGCCCGTAGTGGGTAGAAGTGAGGGACGGCATAGCTGGGTGGTATGCCTTGGCCCGGAAAGGACTGTTGCACCATGGTGTAAGTTCTTATGTTAATCACACCACTTAACAAACAGCATCTTTTGTAACATAACATGAAGTTTCATGATTTAATTTTGGAGACATGCAAAAAATTTCACTATTCCCATGAAATTAGTTGTAATACATTCTTCTGTTTAAGTGTACTGTTAAAAATAAAGCCCCATTTAAAGTGGTAAAAAAATTAATATTACACTACTCAAGTCTGAAACATGCTGGTAGTCTCACCTGCCCATCGACCTTACTGTGAAAGGATTTTCTTTTATGTGCATAGTAGATGACATCCTAATTTCACAGGAAATACACATTTTGAAGTGCCTAAGTCTACATAAAGTATTTTTTGAAAAAGGTAGGAATATGTGCATGCGCATGCACAAGTAAACACAACTCAAAAACAAAAAGTCTGTTAAGTACCAAACTTGTTATTTAAGTTCTGCATCTTCCAAGGATAAAACAAAGATTTTCAAGAAAACGCCCACCTCAGACCAGCCTTCACATGGAAAAATATTTATAAATTTCTATTTTCTCAAAAACAGCTATAATGACATTCATTAAAGTACTATGTGATTAAGATATTTTCATGACAAATGAAATGCATATCTTGAATTTTCTGGGAATAACCTCAGAAGTACTTTTCATTCTGAATGACTTCTGCATAACTCAAACCGTAAAGACAAAATCTTACTGCACAAAAAATCACACTTTGTTACAGTACACAATTTATGTCAAATAAAATGTTTTTGTGGAGACAATTTCCGAGATATTCCTTCTTATTGGTTTGAGTTTTCAAATACTTATACTTTTCTCAAAAAGGGAGCCATTCCTCTTTTTATATCCTGACCAAAGAGAACAGAATTTCAAAGCTATCGTATAGCAAGCAGGTCTTAAAATATTTGACTAGCAGTTAAGCTTCCCATATTCTCCTATTCCCATTGCACCTACAAGGAAATAATAGAACGATTTCTACAAATGCCTATCTTGATTAACATAAAGATAGAAGAGCAAGGTTTTGTAAGAATATTTTGTTGAAGAATAGGTAGAGAAAGTCATGAATGCAACCAGAATGAAGAAGACCGCAGAGGCTATTCCCAGAAAGTTCAGATACACATTTCATTTGTTATGAAAATATGGTATTTTATTCAAAATCATTAGGGCAATTTTGGAGACAATAAAAATTTTCAAAAAATGTTCCATGTGAAGATACTATCAATTGTCAGGTATGCCACAGGAGGGTTTTTTTTTTTTTGGGGGGGGGCGGGCATGCCAGTACGTTTACTGATATTGGACTGTCACTTTTAAGCACACTTAAAAACCACTGATTTGGGCTGGGTTTGAACCTGCAACCTTGGGATCAGTAGGTTCTTAACTGAGCCACTCAGATCAACAGTCTGAGTGGGCAGATTTTCTTGAAAATATTTGTGTTGTATTCTTGAAAGATGCCTATCTTAAGTACCAACTTTGGTATTTAAACTTTGTTTTTAAGTTTTTCTGCTGTCTCCCTCTCTTTCTCTTCTAAAAATATTCCCTTTTTTTTTTTTTTTTTTTTTTTTTTTTAGGGGACCTCAAAACCTGTATTTCCCTGAAACTTAGATATCAAATTTCTGGATGGAATTAAATACTTCCCCTCCTTACCTACTGCAAGTATATAATTGAGAAAATAAAAAGTCATAATAAAACTTATATTCAATTCTATGATGAAACAAGCAAAATTCTGTGATCAAGTGAAAGTCTGTGTGCTGATTTCCCAACCTAAAGATTCTGGGTTCAATTTCAGGAAGAGGCAAGATAATTTTTCTTTATTTACAATCACCTCTTATCCTCCTCAGGGTCTGAAAGTGGGAATGCAAGAGTGTATGGAATGTGTTACAAAATACAATGAAATATAGATCAAATGTGAAAACGTTATATAAGTTAATGGTCTTTTTTAATTTACCAACTTGAATACCATAAAATATCTACATGACTTAGTCATAAGAAATGAAAACTTCTGAACTTTGTTCTCTACTGGTCTCTACCTCTAAATGGGACCCTTATAATAATCATTAAAATTCAGTTACTCATGGTTCATATTTACATCATTTTTACAGATGCTGTATTTGCAATAAGTTTGAAAACCACCATTTGTTTAAAATCAAGTCTATGTTTCCCATTAGAGAAAATTTCACTTAAAATATAATTTATAATTATTGCTACTGGATGCTTGAAAACAAACAAATTTTAGACATTCAGCTTGAGTAAACAAAGGTTGCTGCAAAACACACAGCTTTCAAATGTTTTATTTAACAAACATACTGTATACCTCATATTTACAAAACATTAAAGTACAGAAGAAGGCTTTATATGAAACTAAAGGAATCAGAAAGGATACAAGTGAAAACAGAATCCACAAGAATTGTAAAAGTACATCGAAGGAACAACACAGAAGTTACATAAGTTATATGCATACATTTGGATGCATGTTATTTTGTACCACATTAACAACAGAAACAGTTTTTCCAATACATATTACAGACCAGATGTATTCAAATCATGGAGCAATATAAAGAAGAGTGCGCCTAGATAAACAAAGAGAGATATGGAGATGCTGAGAAAGAAAAGAGTATTAGATAGGGAAGTAATTCATCAACAGTTCTGCTGTTGTACTCTTGCACCATACAGGTGTCCTGAAGTCACAATGGCAAGTTTGCTCACCATATCTTGAATGTGTTTTGAACACTTAAAATAAAAGTAAATGTTTTTAAACATATTTTCTTAATAACTTGCTAGGGAAGAGTTTCCAAAGTTTGACCTTAAACAAATGCCATAAATAAAGAAAAAAAAATATATATTCAGAAACGTTCAGCACCTCAGTGCTTACATCAAACGAAAGGCTGTAAAATCTATTCTAAAAATTTGTTCTTAGCGCATTTACATATATTACTATATCTATCAGTTTTATAAATTGTGAATGTTTATTTTTGAGAAATTAATGCAAAAGAAACTGAAACAGAGATGTTAAATGAGTAACTTAAGGTTTTACGTTAAACTTTTACTTCTCCTTCATGTAAAAATGTGTTAGGAACCAATTTATATTATATGAGTGACAGGTAAAGACAATGGGTGGTTTAAAGAATTGCTTTTAAGTTCTACAACTGAAGGGGATGCAATAATAATTTGATTCAACTGATTACATCAAGCCTAACAATGGTGGTGGTGATGGTAGTGGTGGTTTAGTATTTTAACGACACTAGTATGTGCCAGGATCATATTAGCAATCACACATCCTAGGGAAAGACAGCCACAACTTAACTGCACCACCCACGCAGGTGCTAAATGGTAGGGAAATTACATTTCATTGCATTATTGTCACATTTTCTATACTTTTTTAAAGTAAAAACACATGGTGCAACCATTATGCAAAGAATAAATGGTAATGTTGCCATATATAGGCTTAGGGATGCGTAATCTCTCTAAACCATGCCACTTGACAAGACAAAGACTCTATATACATCGCAGTGGACAAAGAGGTTGGCACTTATGAATCAGAGAGGAAGATGTGTAATGGAGTGCAATCTATACGGAGAAAACCATGTGTAAAACTTTTCACACCTGGCACGTTCATTTACCGCAACTGATCCCCACACTTTATGCACTTGAACCAATCAAATTCATAGATGAGCAAGCCACTATCTTGACAAGCTTATGGCATCAACATGGATGCATCAAAGCATTGGATCAATGATGAAGATTAGAAATGGTGCCTCAACGCCAAGCATTGGAATACCTGCATACCCTATGCCCATCTCATGAATTAAACAGGACTGGCAATACTTAAGATTGCAATGGCAGCATATACTTTTCAATATTTCTTGACAGTGAACACCTGGAATATTAATGCAACGATTATGTGGTAAAATGCTAAGTCCCTAGTTGCTTGTCCATAAATTAAGGTGTGATCTTTTGTGATCTTTTGTGATGACAATTATGCAATGAAATATGGTAAATGTCAGATGATAAAAGTAACAATAAAAATATGAAAATACAGATGATAAAGGATCTCTGTAGGATCTGTTTCATCATATTGGGGGGAAGGGAAGGGGGAAGATCTATAAACCAAAGCTAAATGTTTTACCTCCACAGAAACCCTTTTATTGGCTGTTCAAATATATCTGGCATTTTTTGTATTGTCATTCTTAGTGTCCTCTTTTGTTACTGAAAAAAGGACCAATTTGGTTGAACTTTGGAACTTCTTGCTTTATTAAGGCAAATTTGTTTGCTGCTTCTCAAATAGATATGATTATTACACTTTTTTGTGAGTGGGAGGAGGTTATCTGAAAGACCAAGCATTTGTAAGACATCACGAGAATTTGGAACAGTTATGGCAATTCATTATGCAAGACTATCACTCCAGACCTACAGTAGGCCATACAGGACATGGTGTTATTTATTAATTCATTGTATTTTCTTCAGTGCAAGTTTTAGATAAATGTAGAAACTGTAGAGCTGTGCTGTCCAATGCTGCTCCTGTGATGCATTTTGCTGGTGCCCTTCATAAACAAATTTTTACTCCTACGAATTGTAATATTAATTCAAATTTCAAGACAACACTATCTCTTTCCGAATATATTCCTACTACACATCCATGAAGTATGTTTTTGTACACCTAAATTTCATTACTTCCCTAACCAGTGCTTTCCCTTTTCCCTTTCAAAAGAAGGGTACTTGCCCTAACTGTGGTTGTGATGGAACCTGTGCCTCATTAGGTATGAGTTAAATGTGGCTGAGCACAGAAGAAAGTTGGAGAGCACTCTTGTAGAGTAACTTCAAAGAATGAGCTTATCCAGCAAATGTTATGGAGGGCCATAATCTTGTTGTATGTATGTTTATCTGCTTGTCAATAAATTTCTCTCATTTTTAAATATTTTAATTCTTGTATAATTGTTACATTTGCATTTAACTGATTTCAGTATTTTACAATGATAGATATATCACCTACCTCTCTCTCCCTCCATGCTCCTTCCTCACCAACCCCTCTCCCTATACAAACCTTTCCCTCTCTCCCACCCCTCACTCTCTCTCTGTTTTGCACCCAAACATAAGAACTGGAATGCTGCTTCTCTGCCATTCTTAAACAGCATATAGATTATATTTCTTAGAAAAACTAAATACTGATGTTCAACTTTTAAATGCATATTTAAAGAGATGCAGAATCCACTATACACAACATATCAAGCACTTCATCAACACTGGAATATATTGCAAAATTAATGTGACGTAAATATGCAGAAACATATCATTCATTAACAGCATGCATGGTTATTAAATCACTGTTTTTCAAACAAATTGTCTTGCAAAACTCTCTCTAGCCCACAATTATGTGGATCTTAAAAATATTTGAGTACTACTCTCTCTTTGCATATCTAGGGCATTCTATAATGTGGCACAAAATATTCATGGTTTCATCTCAGATAAAATCAACTCTTAGACTAACAATAATTGAATATGCTGATAGAGAAAAAGTTAAGTAAAATATAAATAAGAAAAGACCTGCAGACAGACATAATAAATAAAATGAAGAAATCAAGAAGCTACCTGATATATAAGTGTCTATGATGAATACATATAACTAGTAGTAGTATGAAACAATAAAGCTGATGAATCCATACTAGGGTTTACTAATTTCTGTATTTAAAAGCGAAAGCTATTTCTCCCGAAAGAGAAAACATTTGAATTTAAATTTGGCAGCCAAATAATAGCTTTATTATTACATAGTTATAATTCAGGTCACAACAAACTGCTCTTTGAAGTTCAGCTACCTTTCAAGAGATGCAAAATAGAATAGAACCAACCAAAAAAGCTGCAGAAACTGGAAGAAATTAAAAGTCACTCAGACACCACAACATACTTCCAATTTTCAACTACTAAAGATATTTGCTTCATATACTAAATATTTAGCTTAATTAACACTTTTAAATGGCAATTTGCAATAATCAAAGTAATTTTATTACTTTTAGTTAAAAACCACTTTCTCCAAAACCAGTTATATTTACTTAAGTTGAACCCTGAATAAGCCTGTGTTTCATTTTCCAATACTTTAGCCCATCTTAAACTAAACCTAAAGAATACAACAAATGAAAAAAAAGCCAATGCTATTATATTAGTTTTTAGTGGAAATGATTAATATTTCAATCATATCCATTTTGGTACAACAACCGACCTAGATCTAATTTCAAATTTAAACTGTGATGTTTAAAGATTTTTAGGAAATAATAATTGTGATCTTACATAAAATCAGCCACATATTCTCGTTATCTACACCAAGCTTAGCCATCTTCTCTCTATGACTTCTTCAGGTTATCAAAGTGGAGCTGATTACAGACAATATTAATACCAAAACTAAAGACCTAACTATTCAAGAGCCACTAGTTTTTAATACATATATGGTCTGGAATCAGCTCCACTTTAATACAGGATTCTTCATTTAAAAACCTAACGGGTGAACAGCAGTTTGCCTGTGCACATTTGGGTGTGCCACAGCTGGCTCCTACATAAACTCTGTGCATAAAGCCTGTATAACACTCTTACCTTATGGAGGATGCTGGAAATGTTGTCCACCCTTGCCTAAACAAACAATGTATCGGGAGAACACATTCTGATTCTCACAATTAAGTCAGGCCACTGTAATGTTTCCCATTTCATTTCAAATATTTTGTTTTAGTTCTTCCAATGTATGAGGATTTGTCTTGTAATTTTTGTCTTTCAGGTTACCCTTTAAGTAAAAGTCACACAGATCGGGGGAACAAGAGAGCCATACACCAGCACTAATCACTTTTCAAACATTTCCCTAATTTTATTCATGGACACCTCAGCTGTATAGGCCGTAGCAAAATTGTGTTGAAACACCCATGTGATTTCTCTTCTTCTCAGTTCATAATAAAACGGAGTCAAAATGTCAGTTCAGTACCTCTCTGCATTTAGTCTGCTCGTAGAATATCGGACTGATTATGCATCTAGTGCTAATCGCACACACTCCAACTCTCTGATCATAATGAGGGATTTCTTGAACACAATGTGAATTTTCAGAGGCCCAGTACCAACTGCTGAGTGTTGACATGACCATTTAGACGGAACCACACCTCGTCGGAAAAGAACAAAAGCTGTAAGTCAATTAAACCGTCATTCACTGATGAAAGAAACCATTCACAATAATACATTCATGACACTGGGCCATCTTGTTTTAGAGCATGAACACTTGTACACTTATACAGATTTAGTTTTAAGACTTTAATTGCTCTATGTGTATAAGACTGAAATTCCCACCTGTTGCGCTAATTTTGGGCTGGATTTGGTTGGTCAATGTTCAAAACATGCACCTATTTTGTCTAACTTTTCCTATGTTAAAACTGTACATTTACGCTTTTTTTTTTTTTTTTTTTTTGCCACAGAACCAGTAGTTTCAAATTTCTTCACAATCTCTTTATTTTTTTTTTTTTTTTTTCTTTACCTAATCAACTTCTCCTTACATAGAACTTACAAGCCAGTGCCTAGGGTCAGACATCTGTCCAGGAGCACAGGAACCTATGGACCAGACAGAGTGATGACCTGGAAGAGGGTGGTCAGCCAAGCACCAAGTATGATAGTGAGTAAGAGAATGGTATGAAATACAGGTGAAACCGATGATTGGAAAGGTGATAATGAAGCAATTGGTGCAATGAGTGGTAGGGGAAACTGGAGAACCCAGAAGAAACCTGCCCTGACGCCGCTTTGACCATCACGAATACCACATGCAGGTCCCTGGGATAAAACGCTCTAACCACTCGGCCATGGCGCTGCCTCTTCACAATCTCATGAATTGTAAATCTGGAAGGAGGCACTTCACCAGGGAACGTTTGAATACACATTGTGCAAACACAGCTTTGTGATTCCCAATTATAATAACTTTTACACATGAAAGTTATAAGGTAAGAGTGTTATGCATGCTTTACACGTGAAGTTTATGTAGGAGCAAAGTCGGCTGAGGCGCACCCAATCGCACACAGGTAAAATACTGTGCATCCGTTAGGTTTTAAATTAAGTATCCTGTACCTGAGAAAGGTCACAGAAATAACATTGCTGAAAGCTTGGCATTAGATGAGAATAAGCAGCTGATTTCCTGTGAGATCATAACATATTGTTAAAACAGATAGGGAAATAAGAAATCAAAATAGTTGTTAAAAGAGATAGGGAAGTAAAGAAAGCATTACAATTTACTTCATGGTTTCACCACAAGAGATATTGAGTTTCTGTGAGATCACAGTGGGATATACATGAATCAGATGAGCAAAGTTCAGGGCATTTCAGAGGCATCAGTTTGGAAAATGTTTCACTTTTGACTGCTCTTCTGGATACTTCTCCTGTCGACTGCATATTGCAATTTAATTTTTTCCAAGTTGTATTAAGTACATTCTCATTTTCTTAGCAAACTATGTTACATACCACAGTTGATGTAATCATATACATTTGGAGACTAATGCTAATTTCTATGGCTAAAGCAGGAAATTTCATTTTTAGACCAGATAGGGTCTTTCTCTTAGGATTTTTTATACTTACAATAGATCCTTAGAAATATACAGTTTAATTGTTAAAATATTTATTCCTTGTGTATTTTACAATATATTCTTAAAACATAAGCAGCTTGATTATTAACATATTACACCTTGTGTATTTATTTTGAGTAAAAATACTTTTCAACAGCAAAAGTTGATTTTTGTGTTTTTGGACACATGTCTAAAAAAGGAAAGTACTATCAAAAAAATTGCACATTAATAGTTCATCTAAAATACATGTTCTTAGGCACCTTGTCCTTGAATACAAAAAAACCATTCACCAAAAACAAAATCAGGACAAATACTAAATTTATTTCACTTTTTGTATGGAGAACAGGACAGAAAAATTCTGATGTGTTGCAATCACATGACTTTTTCTACTCTTGTACTAACCATTCTTATAAACTCTTATTCCTCACCTTCACGTTAGTTGAGATAAACATTTGCAGAAATTATGTTATTGTTTATTTCCTTGTAGGCGCAAGAGGAATATGGGCATACAGAAGGCTTTCAATGACAGTCAAATCTTTTAAAGCTATCAAATTCTGTTCTCTTTGCACGGTTAACATAAAAAAAATGAATAATTATGTTCCATTTGACAGAAGTATAAGTTCTCCAAAATTCACGCAAATAACAAGGCATATTTCCGAAACGGTTCATTCTACAAAAGAAATTATTTTGACATAAATTGTGTATTTTAGCAAGATCTACACCTTTTTTGTATAGTAAGATTTGGCCTATCTCTTATGGTTTATCAGTTATGCAAAAGTCATCCAGAGTAAACAGGACTACATAGCCTACAGCCAGAAAATTCAAGATATACATTTCATTTGTCATAAAAATATCTCAAAAATATGGCATTTTAATCACAATCGTTAGAGCCATTTTCAAGAAAATCAAAATATTCTATGTAAAGGGTAGTTTAGGATGACACATTTTCCTCAAAATCTTCATGTCGCATCCTTGAAAGACAATTACCTGAAATACCAACTTTGGTTTTCAACTGACTTTTCGTTTTTGAGTTATGCTGTCCACAGACTGACACACACACACACATGGACCTTTTTCTAAAAATGCCTTTTTTGGATTCAGGGGGCCTCAAAACACATATTTCCGGTGAAATCTCCACATAAATTTTTGGGTGGAATACTATACTTCCTCTACTTTACTATACATAGTAGAGAAAGTAAAAAAGCAAAGGTTACTGCTGAAGCAATACTGTGTAAGTGGCATTCTGACGGTCATTATAGTGGTTGGTTTGTAACCATGGAATTGCATACAGATTAACAGCAATGAACATATCTGTTCTTCCTTAACTAAAGCCTATTAAGTTCACTTAATGAAAATCAGATTACTCAATTCCTCTTTCAGCTGTAACAATATTAAAAAGTTGTTAGCTAATACTGGATTTCTGACAATGAAATCATTAATCCTCTTCCCCTCCAATATTTTTCACTGATGGATAGGGCGCTAGAAGTGGCCAGGCATATTTGAAGGTGGTCTTGGTCCATTTCCTCTTGCAGATCACATAGAGGACAGAGCGGTGAAGAATATATCCCAATTCTGTTTAAATGTTTTGCCAATCATGTCCCGTAATCAAACTGAAGGTTGCAGCTGCTGTTTTTCGAGGATACTCAGGAATTACTGCTTGAATGTTTGGTAGTTCCCATCTTTTATTCTTTGATTTTTCATAGTAATATTTTGCAATAATTTTTTTGAATTCAGAGTTGACTAATCTTTTAGCTGCACAAAATGGTAGATTGACTTAGATTTCTGTACACAGCTGGTGCCCTTTTTTGCAAGGAAATCAACTTTGCCATTACCATTCAGTCCAGTGAGCTGGTATCCATTGGAAGACTAGGTTTTTTTTTTTTTAAGTGCTGTTAGATGGATAAGAATTTTCCAACATTCTATAATTATTTGGTTTTTTGGTGACAACTTGGAAGCAATTGCTATAGTTGCTGCCCTGGAACCTGAGGGAATAACTGCTTGATGAAAATGTGAAATTCTATACAAAAGATCTTGTAGGGCCATTCGAATTGCTTCAATTTCTCCATCAAAGTTTATAGTTCCATAACTTTAAGATTTGTAATAGGAAAAGAGGTGACACATGACTCCAGCTCCTGCTCCATCTAGGTTTGAAATCAGTGATCCATCAGTATAAATATGAAGCCATTCATGTTCCAGAAATCTATAATGTCTCTAATGCCCATAATTTTAGAACACTAGTTGGAGTATCACTTTTCTTAACTTCTTCTGTCAGATGTAAATAATATGTGATGTCTAATGTCTGTGTTGGATTGACTTTGTATATGAAGTTTTCCTTTGAATTAGGAAGGTCTACATTCTTCTTGATCTCTTGAACTTTGGAAAGAAATGGAAAGAAAGCTCTCCTAAGTCTTTAGTGTATGTGTGACATTTCTCTTGTTTCGTGTATTGAATGGGAGTCTGCTCAACTTTTCGTGTTTTCTATTTCATATTCAATGGGGTATTGGTTGGTTAGTATTTCCATAGCTGGTATTGGTATGGTTTTGATAGCACCTGTAATTAGTCTCAGACTTTGAAAGATTTGAATTTTTGTTGTATTTGCTGTTACAAGAACTTTGCTGCAGTAAGTAAATAACGGCTTTATATATACATTGTATGGCATGTTAAGAGTAGCTTTGGAACATCCCCACTTGATTCCTGTTAGATATTTTAACAGTGAAAGACGCCTTTCTGCTCTTTGTATTACATTTTCTATTTGTTTAGTCCATGTAATAACTCCCAAATAATTTGCTTCCTTTGTTTCTGGTAATTGTTGCTTCAAAATTTAGTTTTATTTTTAGTGCTTTTTTTCTTAGTGAAAAGATTTGGTAGTTTGATTTTGTTGTATTAACAGTCATTAAATTTTCTTTGGTCCACTTCTATAGGTTGGTTAAGGATTGTTGCATGGTTTTTTCTAGTTCTGTACTTTTGTTCTCTTTTTTGGCTTTGAAATCCACATTTCTAAGTCATTGGCAAACAGTGCACACTTCACGCCTGATTCTTGTATTTCTTGTGGCAGATTGTTGATAAATATATTAAAAAGTGTTGTGCTGAGCACTGCCCCTTGTGGTAAGCCACGGTGTACTTCTTTATATTTTGATATATTCCTTCCATATCTGGTAGCAATAAAGCGTTGAGTTAGGAAATGACATAGCCATGAAAACATTGGGCTTTGTATCCCTATTTTTTTACTTCCTTTAGTAGTCTTGTTCTGCATATAGAATCATATGCACTTTGGAAATCAATAAAAACTGATACATTATCTTCTTTTCTACTGAAAGGGTCTTTGATTTCTTGACTAAGAAGTAAGGCTTGTTCGTTTGTAGAGTGGAGCTCTCTAAATCCAACTTGACATTGAGAAATTAAATTTTGTGATTCTAGATAACAAATTAACCTGTTTGACACCAATCTTTTCATCACTTTTGCTATTATGGTATTGGTGTATTGGTATTGGTCTATAGTTTTTTATTTCTGATGCTGTTTTATCTTTTTTCAAGAGTGGGACAGTTATTGCTTTTTGCCAGTCGGCAGGTACAATGGTTTTCCAGGATAGATTGTAGTTTTAGTAGTTGTTTTGCTGTTTTTCCAAGGTTTTCTATGAACTCTGAATGTATGTGATCTGGTCCAGGAGACTTTTTGTTTTTTAGATTATTAATTGCAAATGTTCAGTACTTGCATATTAAAATTTTGGAAAAAGATATACTGAGTGTTAGGATCACATTCTCTTTCTTGTTTCAAATCTATCTTAAATTGTTTACATTTCTTTTTATTATTTCTTGTTACTTTATGTGAATTAGCATAATATTTATTGAATGTTTTGGCTATGACTGCATCATTTTTTAATATTTTATTGTTGTGAATGATAGGTGTGCTATTTTTTTCTTTCCGATCTTAGACATTTTTTGTGAACTTATGGACTTTGTTACCATCTGTCCTATAATCCATTTTTTCTAAGCAATTATTAAAGTGATTCTTTTAAGCTGTACTAAGTTCTTTTTAGTGAGGCACATTTCTTTCGCCATATTTGTGTATCCAATATGTTTTTTGTTTGTTTAGCTGTATTTCTATCTATATCCCTTTGCTTTTTCAGTTCTTCTAACAGGGGGATCCAAAAGGGTTTTAAATTTTTCTTTCTTCCACGAGGAATATGTTTATTTGCGGTTTCTAAGATGACTTTACAGAAATTTTTGTTCACATGATCTGATTGGTCATGCAGCTGTGAGTTTGTTCTTTAAATTTATTTTCCAGTTCCATTTTATATTTATTCCAATCTGCTTTTTTGAAGTTCCAATACAGATTTGTGTGATGTTGACTGATATTTGTATTATTTACTGTGCTTTTCAAATGGGAAGGAGTTTGTCGTTGAGCGTCTCCAGGCCGGTAACCAATTGGAGGCCTGTTGTGTTGTCATATTGCTTTCCCCTTAAGTGGGACTTGATGCGCACCAAGAAATATGGAGTGGGGGTAATGAGCTTGCAATGCTGTGCATGTAAACGTATCTCATTGACTGCAGATCAGAACTCTTCCCATTTGAAAAGCACAGGTTTTATATTTGCAATTACTGCTCTGTGACCAGGACTTGGGTCTTCTATAACTTGTTTTTTTAATCTTTGAAACAATATCTGTTGTAGCTAACTAGAGGTCTAGATTACTGCCTGCTCCAGAGTAATGTATGAAAGTTGTGGGATCTTCTTTATTATAAACCAGTTCAAAGGTTGTGGTATTCAAAAATTCTTCCACTACCTTCCCTGTAGAATCAACTATTTCATAACCCCATCTTTTGGAATGGGCATTGAAATCCCCAATTATGACGGATTTATTTAATTGGTCAATAAGTGAGAGATCTGATTCATTCTTGGGAAGATTGTAAATACTGTACAAATGTAGATGTGTTTTGTTACCCCAAAAGTTTAGCTTTATTAATTTAGATTTATCTGTGTTATCCATTTCTTTAACCATTTGAATGGGGTATTTAATATCCTTTTTGACTCCAATTAATATTCTACTATTTATCTGTCTATTTTTGGGTAGTAGGTTTAGTAAAAATCCAGTAAAATTTAAGTATTTAAGTTGATCATTTGTTAGACTTGCTTCTTGAATAAAAAATATATCTGTTTTTTTTTCAAATACAATTCTATTGAGCTCTACTCCTTTTGATTGGGTGAGACCCAATTGAAGAATTCTGATGTTAGATCTTTAATTAATATAATGTTTTGCTTCCCGAGAAGTACTCCTCGCCCGGAGATCCGAAAGAAGGACTATTTTAACTCCGGAACATTTTACCCCTCAAGTCATATTTCATAAATTGTATTAGATATAATTAGCAGTAAATGTAGCCGCCTTTTAGAGAGCACCATATTTTTACGTTTTGGCGGTTCATCGTTCTCTAACATGTAACACCATGTAATTAGCCATTTCCCACACAATGGAACCAAAATATTGTGTGACATAACTAATCCAGTCATATTTCACGGATTTCACAACGGAAATGAAAACACCATTTTTTCCCCTCTCTTTTATATAGTATGAGACTATGTGTGTCCTCAAATTCTTGAAAGGTTGCAGTGAAAATTCTTGAGTAAAACTGTAAAATTCTTAAATTATATTGATGTGGTGTTGTTCAATTTAGGAAAACTAAATTTATTTAATTTAGAAACAGTTACACTCATGATGCCATAAGACAAACCTTTCTTAAATCTTACGAGTATCATTAAAGAAATATCTTTCAATGTTGATTTTTTATACTACTGGTATTTATGCAAAATGGAATGTGCTTTGTTGACAATGTTACTTTATAACCTATTTAACAAACATATTCCACCAAACTAAATGTGCAAAAATGAGCATTACTAAATTCATGCTACTTGTAATTATCCTCTTTCAGTCTGAATTTGTACATAATTTTCCAAAGCTCCCCCCACCCTGCCAACTAAAACCAAAAGATTGTAACTATGTGCAAATGTTGTAACATTTTCAAACAATTAATGAATTAGAAAACCACTTCATAAACCTAATATTTATTCAAACACTTCTTTGCTGTATAATATACTTTCTTCCTTTTTTTTTTTTTTTTTTTTTTGGGGGGGGGGGGCGGGTGGGGTGGGGTTTAATTCTCAACTTGGCTGTCTAAATATAGCTAGCTAACTTTAGATTTTGAGAATCAACATGACTTTTCCATTTTGATTGTTTGTTTTTTCCTCCTGCAATATTCGAAACTTACCACTTACACAATATTATTTCAACCATTTGTTATATTCATTTTGAACACTATTTTTTGAAAAGATTAACTCTTTACCCATGTTTCTCAGTGCTTCTAGTTTTTTCTAATCAAAATTCTTAACAATTTTATTGATGTTGGCAAAGACGGTTTCTTTTTTCTTTGTGGATTATGATTTTACTTATATTTTTTCTACTTAGGAATCAAGGCAAATTAATTGCTGTGCATCATGCTGAATTGGTTGACTTAATTAAAAACAAGACTTATTCTATCTACTTAAAAATGTAACTTCAGTTCACAAGTAAAATCAGTTTGGAGAAACTCATTTCTGTTTAAACCAAGAAATAATCTAGGCTTTAATTTGGCTGGAGAAAATGGCTTTAAGAAACATAAGAATATAGCTTGATAATCTTGCTTGTTCATGACAAACATCTTTAGTGCACAAAAAAAATTCAGGCCAACTACGCAACTACTGAAAGATCTATTCTTATGATGCTAACCTTATAACCTCCAGTAATAGGAGCAGAGGGATTCACAGATGTGACGGTAGGTACTATAGGAGGGATTGTCTGTGGCGGACTGGCAGCTGCGGTTGTAGTGGTAGTGGTAGTTCTTGGTTTAGGTTTCGGTGGTGCTACAACCATTTCTTCAGTCTCTAGAGAGCTTGCTCTTGAAGCTCGAGGTAGAGGCTTTGGAGGAACGGGTGCTGCCTGATGATTACCATTCTTTGTCAAGTCTCCATTTTGGTACAAGCCATTTTCATTGCTATGTTCAATATCTTTCTCTTTTTTAATTTCTTTTTCCTCGCAGCTTCCTCTACGATTATTATGTATCTTATGAGGGGTCTTCTGCTGATGCAGATGAGCAACATTCTTGTACAGATCATGCTGCACTTGCTTTTGTAACTCAGAAAGTGGTCCTCTATGTACCTGAGGGTACAAAATTCGCAGCTATCATGTATGTACATGAGGTTACATCTGAATGCAAAACTCTTTTAGCTACTCTAGAGGTAAAGTTTGAGCTGCAAATATGTTTATATTTCTACTCATTCAATAATGCACTAAATATTTGCCAAATCTCTAACAACAACCCTAATTAATAACAAAAACAAATAAAATCATTACTGTGCAGAAAAAGCTATTTTCTATCAAGCACAATCACCATTCCTTTTTCATTCCAGGGTGTGAATTACGTATTTTGCACCTCATTTAATTATAAATAGTGAAGGTTTGTTTCTTTTTTTTTTGAGTATGCAATGCATTCAACATACACTTTATGTGTTTTGTAACTAAATCTTAAAACCAAACATTAGAATGCTAATTTCTTTCTCCATTCAAAAATAAACAATCCAGGAAGTCCTTTGATTATCCTATCAACTTAAGAAATACCAAATGCAGAAAGAATAAAAAGAATGATGACAAAATGTTCCAATTTCTGTCAGTAGTTCTAAGATCCAACAGAGATAGAAATTCTTCAACAGAAAATAAAATTACAATCAAACCCATTTGTTTTCATAACTTTCATTTGCATTCACTAAATCAGCATACACTCATAAACTCTTGTATAATATGTTGTTGCCTATGTCATAAAAGATAGTTCTTGTTTGCAAGCTATAAATTACAAACTTGTGATTTATGAATAAAGTTCTCTTTCATACAACAGTGAGTTACATTTTGAAAATCAAAAGTGTATTTCTACAAAGGAATTTTTAGTTTAGATTCATTTCATTTGATAAAGCTTACTTGACAAACAGAAGTCCTTGTGAAGCCAATACAAATTTCACAAGATTTTACTGCACTATTACAAAATATAATATAACGACTTAAAAAAATATATGTCAGATTATATGGTCATTAAAATACATGGTGATGCATTTGTAGGCATTCTCCACTGTGTGAGACAATTGAGAGTTGATAGGTAAATGGTGCAGGCAGAGATGTACTTTTAAATCTTTACCTCTCTAACAGCCAGCATATCTCTCATTGTTTCATTAAACAAAATGAGTCCTGATTGATTCTACACCAAATATTATCCACACATGCCTTGCGTGATTAAAACCAACAGTAAGTTGGTTGGCATAAAATGACAAAGACCAAAATAAGTCCTATTTATTTCTCCAGCATTTATCGCACCCCACACTCTAATTTTCAGCTCATAGTGAGGCATTTGACGCAATAGCACAGGTTTTTCGGAAGCATAATATCAACTGTGTTCATGTTAATTTGTTGAGCTAGTTGTTTAGTAATTTTCGAGAAAATTACTATAAACTGACACCAATTTCATTTATTTATTTTCTGTTAAAACTGATTTGTTTCTTCAAGTAAACTCACATGTCAATGGACTCCTCTGCATTATACAACAGGTAATTAAGGCCTAATAGCAGTTGTAATAATAAAATAATTGATTAGACAAATGTGTGTAGTAAAACGATCTTATGCAGGGCAACGATGTGAATGTAATACTTTCCACTTGAACCATATAACTTATATTAAATGTTAAAACATATTCCAATTTGCAATGGGCACTGGTTTATATTTAGGAACAAAGAGATACCAGGCAAGCTGTATGCAGATGACCTAATGGTATGAGCTATAACTGTAATAGGCTTGCAAAGAGCAATTAATTAAGATACAAAAATGGTGTATAGAATGGGAAATTAAGAGTAAATGCAAGTAAATCAAAAGTTATAATTTTCAAAAAAGGAAGTAAATTCAGGAAAGATGAACAACTAGAGGTAGTAAAGGAGTTTGATTACTTAGGAGTAAGATTGTAGATGGGAAGCACATATGTATAAGGAAAGTGATGGCAAAAGGCAGAACTGCAACAACAGATCTACGAATAGGTAATTATTAAAGACGAGACTTTCATGCAAATGCACGTTTTTATAGGAACATATGACATTGCTCAAACTTAGTACTTACCCATTTCATTACTTTTCGGTCTCAAATATGTGCCCCTTTTCTGTGCATATTTGCATGTTTTGGGATTTTTGGGGATAAAAACATGCATAATGCATATTTAAGAAATGTTTGGCTTTATTGTGCATGTAATATACATCATATTCATTTTAAATGCATGTTTTAATGCTTGAGTGAACACCTCAACTTCTCAGATTTTTGGCAATTATTTTACTTGTCCAGTAGAACAGAACAACATAGAGCATTTCTACCATATATAGAGAAAGTCACAGATAGCATTGTTAAACTATTAGAAAAGGTCAATATTGAAACAATTTTCATACCAACCATCAAAATAAAACAAAAGCTCAACTCAGCAAAGGACAAACAGGACCAGCTATCATCATAAGAAGTCTACCGTATACTATACAGCTGTGGGCAAGTGTACATTGGAACCACCAAGAGGAGTATAAAAATCAGAATAAAAGAACACAAGAGCAACTGTTGCTTGGGACACACAGAAAAATCAGCAGTAGCCAAACACATCTTATTAAAGGGCCATGTCAGATTCAATGAAACCACAGCTGTCGACAACACAGCACATTTCCATGCCAGGATGTACCGTGAGGCCATAGAAATTTTTAAAAATACTAATAACTTCAATAAAGAAGAGGAAGCAGTATGCATTCACACAGCATGGATACCAGTACTGGCCGACACACATACAAAATCATACAGCCTAGCCAGACATAAAACTTGACACAGGCCACGATTGGCTGGCAGCAGCCAATTGGAGAGAGGGGGCAGTCTCGTCCCATCATATATAAGACAGACACCACAAGTCACTTCCTCTGATGATGCTCGTCAGAATGGCAGACAAAACATCACGTGTTTACGCATAAACTGAACCACAGCCAATAAACCCGGGAACATTATTCTACTGGATAGACGCCAGCCGTGAAAGCCTTAGCTCACATATTTTACTTGTGTTCCTTACTTTAAAATATATATTTTGCAAGTCCAGCATGAACCAGTTATGTAGGAAGGGCGAGGAATTTAACCTTTGAAAGCAGGGAAATGTACCCAGTTGATTCATTGTCATAGCTCGTGCTGGTCAGTGTCCTTTGAAGTGTGAGAAAGCTTGAAGTGACTAATAACGCAGTTGGTGTTTAACGTTATTTATTCTGAGTGTCAATGTGGCTTTAATATACCTCCAATTAAAGGTTCTAAAAATGTTCTTGCACAATGGATAAGAGGCAAGGATTTTATAAGATCAGATGGGGATGTTGCATTTTGTGACTGTTGCAGCAAGGATTATTATTTTGTTTTCTAATATTTTCTTGGTAGTAGTGCTTTGTGAAACAATACAAAACTTTAAAATAATTAAATTATACTGCTCGTTTTTAAACATTTTCTCTGTAACAGTAAGGTCTATTTTAATTCCAGATAAAGTGCACTAAAAATTTCAAATAGACTAGCATGTCGCATCTGTTTCGTACATTGCAAAAATGGAAAAAAGGGAAGAATCTGGCACACGCAAAATCCAGTCATCTAATACTGCTCCTGCATGTAAACCACCACAAAATAATTATACATGGACTTGTGCAATGCTTTTGTAGGAGCAAATATACCACTTGAGAAACTCAGAAACCCAAGTCTTAAGGAGTTTCTGGAGAAATATATTTCAAACGATGCCCCTGACCCCTCCACATTGATGAAATATGTTTCAAAATCTTATAATCAGGTAGGCTTTCATAATGCATTTGCTTCATACTTTTAATTTTCTACAACAAAAATAAATACAAATCTGTTTTGATACACATGAAAGTACTATTTTCTTAATAAGTAGGTATTGGATAATATTCGCAAAGACTTCAAATATGTGGACATCTGTATATGAAACAACCAATACTATGGGATGGTATGTTGCTAACCTGATTGTACGAAAATTAACTGTGGAAGGACCTGGTCAATCATCTAGTGTGCTGTGAAGTTCTGCAAAAACAAATAACTCCACAATTGCAACTTTCATTGATGATAGCTTGTGTAAGTTTCAGTCAATAGAGTTCCATTATGAACTTATTATTCTGATTTAAAATACTTAATTTTTATAAAAACTTTTCTTATAAAATGCTTCTCATATTTTAGGTATTCTTTGACCAAATAGTTTAAATAAAGACAGTTTTGTTACTGAGAAATGACACCACTCCATACATGGTCAAGGCTGGGAAAGCAATCAATACGCTAATCCAAAACATATCACATGTCTTGCTCATGAGCTCCATCGTGTTGCAGAAAAAATACGGTCTAATTATGACAATGTTAATAATTTGATATCCTCAGCTAAAAAGGTACTTAGACTAAAATGTAGGCATTTATAAGTTTTAATGTTCCTAAAGCTGCAAAAATGTGGCATAGATTAATTCTTTTAAAGTTATACTCTGTTCCACTTAAACAGGTGTTTTTAAAATCCCCTGAATGTAAAGTTGTTTACAGAGAGAGACTACCTGAATTACTTGTACCCCTCAGCCCACCCTTAATAGCTGAATGCTGCAATGTTTTACTGTGATAATTTTGATGTCATTAAACCAGCATGAATCGAAATTGATACTTAATTACCTAATTCAGGAATTAATATTTGTATTATTGAATTCTAAAGTAAGTGTTTGTTTTAGTTACCTAATTCAGAAATTAACACTCTTCTTTAAGAGGTAGAACTGGAACTTAAAAATTCAATGCCACAACTGGGATTTGAACCACAGACCTTCCGCTTGCCGGGCGGACGCTCTAACCACTGAGCTATTGTGACAAACTGCCAGAATGGCATTAAATTCTCAAGCCAATTCGTATTTGCCCACACACGGCTTGTGTGTTTAAAAACACCAACAGTAAGTTTGTTGGCATAAATAAAATAATAACACTTTTCTTGTTGAATTTTGAAGTAAACGTTTGTGTCAGGTAGTAAACAGTTTCACTCCAGATGATGCAATGTGTATCAGAGATGCATCAGCAGTGTTTGAATCTGAAAATGTGCAGAACGATGTGATTTACATTAAAACCAACTTCTGTAATCTATCCTCTTCAATAAAAAATTAGAACTCACATGCCTGCCATTGGTAGACTCAATGTCAATTGTTGAGGAATTTCAAAGACACCTCAGTTCTGTCAGATGATCACTTATTTCTAGGATTGCATATTGATAAAAACTTATCATGGACAAAACATGTAAATTATATATGCAAGAAAAATGAGTAAGTGTATCTATCTATTAAACTACGTGGCACACTCTTTGGATAAACCTAATTTAAGATTGATTTATTATGGAATAATTCATTCTTATTTGAATTATGGTATTGAATTATGGGGTGCAACGTCTAAAGAGAATTTAAAACGATTATTGGTATTACAGAAGAGGTGTGTAAGGATTGTTTGTTCACTAAAATAAAGGGACTCATGTAGAGAAATTTTTAAAAAAGAAAGAATTCTTACAGTGGTTGCATTATATATTTTTAGAGTTATTTTACTAGTTAGGAGAACTACAATTAATATAAGGAGTAACAGCAGTATACATAAATATGACACAAGAACTAAAGAGAATATGTATAGGGAAGTGAAGAGTAAGACATTCTTTGATAAAAATCCATTTGTAATTGGGAAAACTTTATACAATAAGCTGCCAACCACAATTAAACAATCAACTGGTTCCAAGTTTAATAAATGCTTAAAAATAACTTAATTGAAAGGGCTTTTTATGACATAGATGAATATCTACAATTGTGATTTTGAAGATTGTTTACCATTAAGACAGTTACTTTAGCATTTTATGTAACCTGAGATATCCAACAACATGTACATATATGTTCTAAAAGGATGAATAAAGAAAGACAGAGAACTGCCCCTGGCAAAGTGGGAGTAGTGGCAAAGAAGAAACTGCAGAGGGTCATAAATGCAAACCCCGACTATGCACTCTTGGGTTCTTTGTGATGAATACTCCACTGAACAATTCAACCTGACACTCACAAATGTATTCCTTTAAGTTTGCACCCATAATGACTTGCAATGTAGAAAGTTCATTCTCTGTCTAAAAAAACTTACTGACTGACAAACACAAAACCTCACAGAAAAATGTAGAAATGTTGTTAGTTGTTAACTGCACTAAAAAGAATGAAGTGATGTAAGGACTTGGTACACAAATGATGATGCATATTTTAGTGTATTTTTCCGTTGAGTGTGCATGTTCTATAGCTTGACAGTGCATGAATGCATGCATATTTCGGGATTTTATAGTACATGAAAGTTTCGCCTTTAGTGATTACAAATTAGAAATGCCTATCAAGTGGTTGGAAAGGATGCACAAAGCAATGGTCGAATCAAAAATATTGTATGCAGTAAAAATATGGTGGGGGGTTACAGATTTATGTAAACAAAAAGATCAAATATAAGTTTATTTACAAAGAACTTTTTAGATTAAGCAGGTCAGAACCAAGGGGAGCAGCATTGGTGTAATTAGGAAGAACAGGGAGAAAGGGAATAATTATGGAAAGAATCTTAAAATATCAGTGAAATATCAGGTGCTTTCAAAGAGAAGATCAAGGTATACTCAAAATTAGTGTGAATAACAGAGGATAACTTCAGATAAGAATGACTGGTGGGCAGAGACAGGGAGAGAGTTAGATAGGATACAAATGGGGCATATTTGGAAATTAGAGAGAAATTATGAAAAGTTTTGAAACATAGTAAGAAACAGGATAAAAAATATTGAAAAACAAGAAATATGGGGGAGTTTGCTAAATAAAAAGTCTCTAGGTTAAAGAGAGATTGGTAGAAAGAAGAATCTGTTAACTTAGTAGCAGATGAGAAAGAGAACGTAAGCAGAGCAAAAACAGGGGCAATATTCTTTAGAGGTTATGACGGAATGAAATGGGAACGTGTTATATGTGGAGAGAAGCAGAATAGATACCATCGCTTGGTAAAATGTAAAGAGTTAGAGAAATGGAGACAGGACATTTGGGACACAAAGTGGGGCAAAACAAGCAAGGAAATGGCTCCTTAACAGTCTACACTTCACTCTACCCAGACAAGGAGGCACCACCGAACAACTATGTCAAGAACCATGCCATGTGGAGAAGAGGTTCAACAACAAGTCTACCACATATAACAGACCTGTTATATGGGGGAGTTTACAATGAAAATTAGGGAAAAATGGCTAAAGAAGTAAAAAAGCAAAGAGAAAGGAGCAGGAAAGCCAAGAGAAAAGACAGTAATGAGAAAGCAGCTATTAGGGAAGAGAAGAAGGGCTAACTAAAAGCCAGAAGGCCTGGGTGTCAAATAGACCTTAATAATAATTAAGGAGGACAACTACTTACTACGTGTAAGTAGTTTTTGGGAATTAGCAATAAATTTATCAAAAAATTGCATTTTTGTAGAGGTTCAGTACAAATAAATATTCTATTCTATTCCAATTTGCAAACACATGGTGCGACCAAGAAAACCATGCTGCATAATACCAATTAGTCTGCTTTCGTTTTGCTTATAGAACATATGTTGATAACTTCTTCATATTACGAGTACAATGAACATTTTAGGCTCACGTACAGGATGATGAAACTCTAACAAAAACCACCCCTTCCCCATTATCTTTTATATTCTTTGAGTGTTATATGGTCTGATTTCAAACACTTAACAACAAAAGTCACAATCATTACTTCAACTATTCTCTATCACAGAAAGAATGAATGCTTCCTTATTGAAATGCTTGCAAGTATGACAAAGTTGTGTGGCTGTAGTTACACCTGGTTGTATGTCGAGATTTAACAAGGCCAGACATTCAATGTAATTTTAAATATAATTCAATAAAGTTCTTCCAATAACATAGGGTATAATTTTCTAAGCCATATCAGAGATCTTTCAACATCTAAATGGTATCTGTATATTCTCCAAGATTCTGTTCTACTTATTAGTATGTTCAACAAATTGTGATGGCAGCTGCACACCTCAAACGATGCTCAAAGCCAAGCATCTCCCACCACAACATTGCTAGACAATGCATGACTGGTAAAGAAAGATAACAATAGTTGGGATGGAACAAAGACCTATTCCAGAAGCTTTTGACTGCTGGCTTGTTACCAGAAGTTTTGAGAAAAATATGTATTTCCAAAAGAATCTGCAAGATCTAATTCTCCACTATATAAGCAAGTTGCACAAACTGGGAAGAAAGTTTTTAGCAAGGAACTTCGGGAAGCAACCTAGCTGACGTAACAGTTAACCTGTGTCAGCAAATGGAAGTGTATGACACAATGGAGACAAAGAGCAAGCTTAGGATATCTGCATGGTTCCCCTAGCAGAGCACATTAGGGATGTAGCCAACCAGTACATGTCATGAAGGAGGACTGTCAGCAGCAAAGCACACGAGCAAGCGAAAGATGAGTAAGGACCAGCATGGCTGGTCTGAGCTGTCAGAGCCATCCCATTAAGTGACACCTGCCTTGGACAGAAGAGTGGAGGACGAAATCACTGTGAAGGTAGGATACAAGGGTACTAGTGGACACAAGCACAGCCGTGACCATGATCCAACCAGACATAGCGAAGAGCTTGCCATTAAGGGAACTAGATCAATCCTTCTACAAGATATAGTGGCAGCATCGAGCAACACCTTGCCTATGGCGATGGAGACCTGGTTGGAGTTGACCTTGGGACAGAGAGTTCATCGCAAGGGTGGCTGAGAAAGTGATACTGGGACTAGATGCCCTCAGGAGCCACAAGGTTATGGCTGACGTCAGCAGAAGAGTCTGGTAAGTCGGACAAGACGAGATAACGCATAGAAGTGCCAGCAAACATCCTAAGGTCTGCAGAGCAACCTTGGCAGAGGTTGCGGTTGAGCAACTAGGAAGATCAGCAGTTGTGGAACCCTGATGACCATTTTCAATTGTGCGCAGGTTGGCCCGTCAACCCACCCGGATGAAGGGCAACCGGAAAGACCCATCAGAACTGGCGAGACTGCCAGTTTTGAAACAGGATGGCACACTTCACTCTACCCAGACAAGGAGGCACCACCGAACAACTATGTCAAGAACCATGCCATGTGGAGAAGAGGTTCAACAACAAGTCTACCACATCCAGGGGCTGCCCCAATGAAAGATGCTGGTGGTACACTTGGCCCACTAGTTAGTGCTGGTTGGATCAGAATAAATTGTAAATTGTGTTAACAATAAAACAGAGAGCTGTGCCTGTGATTCGGTTTTAGAAAAAATAAAGAGACGAAAAAAAGTAACTGGACTTGTCATTTGTCACAATATCTACAGAGCAAGATCACTGATTTTCTCATCTTGATTTTTTGCATGTTTCTGCTGGCTATAACCAGAAAAACAACAAGTAATTCACACCTTGTGTTTTTATAATTCTACTGCAAAGCATTACAGCTTTATTGATTTAGCAAACTAACACATGCAATACAATTATATCATCTACTCTCCATTATCTGTGAAACAGCTTTTAGTTATGAATTATTAATTCTTTAACCCAACTCCACCTAGCAAAACAATAATCACTGATCAAGTACAAAGGTTATATATCTCAACATATTAATGTATAAAGATAAACACATTTCCAAACATCAATCTAAACCTAAACTACACAATTCTAAGGTAATTTAGAATATAAAAAAAAATTATTTTTATACCCAATTTCCCCTGCTAGTAAAACAAAAAACTGTGTTAGCTACTACAAATTACTTCAGCACTATACATATATAAAATTATCTCTTTCACATCTGTACGCTTTAAGCTTGTTAATTTAAAAACCATATCCCCTGGTAGTATAGACCATGTTTAGTTATTACAATTAAACAATGTATTTGCATTTACTGCAAGAAATATGATTATCTCTGTTTCAGAGTTTCTATGTTTCTGCTTGGTATGTTAACTTTATCACCCTTAATAACTTCTTTTAAGTGCTTTTTGTGTTCTGTTTATGAAACCAAGCAATGTGATAAATATATCAAATGTTATACAGAGAACTACTTGCAAGTACACACAATTTATTTTTAAATATGTCTCTTTCTCACTTTTATGAAAGAAATTACAATTAAAATATGCATACTGCAATTTTATAAAATAAGAGTTCTTAATATTATGATATTTGTTTTGACTTAGTGTAAAACCTACTCATGATTGATGTATAGTTCAAACTGACCATCTGCAAGTTACTATCTGTGTTTTTTACTTCTTTAATTGCATAATAAAAGAATTTGTTGGTGTATACTGAGATGTAGTACCCAGTCAGTTTTGTGAATACATATATTATAAAACTGCTGAGCACTAATTATGACTTTTGAACATCTTTTATCAGATGGAAAGGGTATAAATGTCACCAGCTTTGTATCCAGGTAAACAAAAAATTGTAATTTTGTTTAGACCTTGAACATCTGTTTTTTAAATTGTTTAATGTGTATAGCCCCTTTATCATTTATTGTGTTGAAAAACAACCAATGGTGTTTGTAACTGCTTCAGCATTAAGCTTTTTAATGGTCATTTTATTCATTTTTGCTATAAGACACATACATTCACACTCATATCCATACTTCTAGACTCTGGAGAGGGTAAGGAATGATTTTAATTAAATCACATAGTTTCTGTATTGCAGCAAAATATACTCAGGCCCACTTCAGAAATTCAGTGCATGTTCTACTCTGGGGCAGCTTCATGTGCTTCAAGTGCAAATTTTGCACCCACCTTCACTTAAGCAACAGTTTTCAAACAATTCATTTGCAAAGTGTTTTTCTATAAATCTATGAAAGATGAAAAATGCTCATAAAACTTTTGCACAGTACTCAATTAAGATCTCTCTCTGGTTTAGGGGTTAGAGGTACCCTTTTCAGCCAGTGTATTTTACCATTATAGATGTGATGACTTTTCTGTAACAGAGGAACATTATAAACCTTGCATGACAAATGGATATGCCAATTATTGGTTGCACCAAACAGACATTAAAATCATATGAAGCAAATTTACCTTCCAAAGGTATAAAAACAGAACTATTGCATGAACGACTTCACAAATTTAGAAATAACTACTGTCCATGTCTTTATTAACTTTTGCATAAATTATAGAAAACATGGCTACTTTTCTGTACCATGCACTAAGGCATACCACTGCAGATAATATATAGAAGCCAGTCAAAATGAGCATTAAAAAACAAAAATTATCATTTCATGGGTGATAAGCTGAATTATATTTTCCGAAACTTCCAAGTTTTCAGCCATGATGGCTCTTACTCCTCCTTCACCTGGTTGTTAAATATTGGCTCACAATACCCCAGGAACTAGAGTGTAAATGTATATCAATGACTACAGAGAGCAACACTGGAAATATTTAGAAGTTTGTTTTAGCACATCCAAATACACAGTTGTTAATTTTAGTATGTGACAATGTATTGTCATAACTTAAAATTATTTTCCTATTGGCATTTTTAAAAAATATGGGGTACTGCGAATTTGTCAGACTTTTGAAGGCTTTGGTTCTGTTCGAAAGACCCATTGAGCTGACTGATTTTTCTTTTCAGGATCATGACAATATACCTGTAACAATATTCCAAAACCAAATTTAAAATGCCATATTGGCACATATCAATGGGTGGTTGTTTTTGACCAGGAGTCAGCTTATGTGGAATCCACTGACAATAAAGTTATCTCACGTCTAACTGCTAATATAAAAAGTTTTGTATTTGACTCATACCAATGTTCAATGAGAGTAAATTCATAAGATGTCCATCGATCTTCAAGCATTGCTTGAACAGCAGCAATATTTTCATAGTTATCTCAAGTCTAACTGTTAATATAAAAAGTTTTGTATTTGACTCATACCAATGTTCAATGAGAGTAAATTCATAAGATGTCCATCGATCTTCAAGCATTGCTTGAACAGCAGCAATATTTTCATCAGTAACTGCAGTTCTTGAGTGTCCTTGATGAAATTCATCACTATGAAACAACCATCTCTTTTGAATTTGCTGCACCAATTATGGACTATTGCCTTAAACAGAGCTTCTTCGCTAAATGCATTTCTAAGCCGATCTTCACAATGCTCAAGAGTTAATGACAATTTAAACTCATAAAAAAATCATAGCCCGGAAATGTTCTCTAGTCAAAATTCATTTTTGGGGAACACAAAATCTTTGAATGATAATTAAAATCTATTACAGCAAACCAAATAAACTACCTGGCAATCAACTCAAAAAACATTAGAAAGTAGCTGTCAAAAATAAACAAAAGTATGTTTTAGAAGTATATGAGTTGACCTATAGATACTTGTAGCCTCACTTACACTTATTTTTGTCTGGACGCATTTCGAAGACCAGCGTCTTCATTCTCAACAGTTTCTCAACTGATGGTTAAAGAGCAAACATCTGTTGTGGTAGTGACTGTGCTATCTAGATTGCTGGATACAAACTTCATTATGTCGTCTGCTTGTGATATATCAAAATTCATGGCTATGAGAACATTAATCATATGTATTTTCTCCCAAATTATCTGTTCTGCTGTTGTTTTTAATATCCTGATCTATAGTGTGCTGAGTTGACCAGAAAAGATGGGCTAGACTGATTTGTCGATCTGTTTGAATGTTATACTTCTAATGTGCTCCTTCAGTCATGTTTTAAGATTTCTTTTAGTTTGGTCAACGTATGTATTTGGGTAGTCCTCGCATTTTATCAAATAAACACAGGATTTTGAGTTAGTTGGCATTGTGCCCTTTAACGGGTGGTTTTGCAGGTTTCTCAGGTTGAATTTGTTGTAAGAGGCTAGCTTAATGTTATGATCCTGCAGCAGTTTCTGGAATTTGTTGTGCAACTTTGGGTGGAAGGTGAATTTGCTGTATGTAGGTTGTGGATTAGAGCTATTGTTCAACATTGTTATATCCTTGATCTGTTTTTGTCTTTCATATTTTTTTAAGTCTTTCAACTAAATCTGTTTTGAAACCGCTTTTTTTTGCTACTGTCTTGATGAGTTGATGTTCCTTTTTAAATTCTTTATCTGTCAGTGGTGTGTTTATTAATCTACGTATTAAGCTGTGGAATATGGCATGTTGATGTGGCTTATCATCACTATTGACTGACTTGTTCATGAGTGATTTGGAAATGCAAGTAATAAAACCCTTCCCACACATACTCAAGATTTGGGTGCAATATGTGGATGACGTGTTCGCCATCATTCCAAAGAGGTTGGCAGAAGATACCCTAGAACTACTTAACTTACAGAATCCAGCCATAAAATTCACCCTTGAAATTGAAAAAGAAAGTTGGCTACCATTCCTGGACCTGAAAGTAATGAGGTGCAACAACAAAATAGAATTTGGCATTTACAGAAAACCCTCTCATACGGACAGCTACATCAGAAAATAATCTTAACCCAAAGCCACATCAACATGCCATATTCCACAGCTTAATACATAGATTAATAAACACACCACTGACAGATGAATTTAAAAAGAAATATTAACACATCAAGACAGTAGCAGAAAAAAAACACTTCAAAACGGATTTAGTTGAAAAAGTTTTTAAAATACAATACTTCCCCTACTTACCAGTAGAGAAAGTAAAAATATGAAAGATAAAAACAGAATAAGGACATTACAACACTGAACAATAGATCCAATCCACAACCTACATACACTTTCAACAGAGTCAATCTGAGAAACCTGCAAAACCACCCATTAAAGGGCACAATACCAAAAAACTCAAAATCCGGTGTTCATCAGATAAAATATGAGGACTGCCCAAAAATATACTTTCACTAAACTAAAAGAAATCTTAAAACATGACTGAAGGAGCACATTAGAAGCATAACAATCAAACAGATCAACAAATCAGTTATGGCCCATCGTTTCTGGTCAACTCACCACACCATAGAACAGGATATTAAATTACTAAAACCTGCAAAAACAACAGCGGAACTGGCAATTTGAGACAAAATACATATGATTAATGTTCTCATAGCCATGAAATTTTGATATACCACCAGCAGACAACATAATGAAGTTCATATCCAACAACCCAGATAGCAGCTCAGTCACTATCACAACAGATGTTTGCTCTTTAACCACCAGTCAAGAAACTGTTGAGAATGAAGACGCTGGTCTTCAAAACGTGTCTGGACAAAAATAAGTGTAATCGAAACTATAAGTGTCTATAGGTTGACTCATATACTTCTAAAACATTTGAAAAGTTTCATTGTCTATATCACTTTGTATATATTAAGTGGAATAAACAAATTTAACTTGTTTTCAAAAACACACCATTCTAAAACTTTTCAGTGTCGCCCTCACAAAGTGGAAGGTAAATTTTGCACACTGGGGTGTCATTTGTTTGTAACTGACTGATGATATTTTTCACCTGCTTACAATTCAGCCAATGTAATGCAGGTTAATCGTCAAAATTTGATAGAGTAAATATTTTCTAAATACAAACTCATTACTATTTCTCATTCCTCTAGTTATATCAAGCTTCATTCATAATAATGAACATTACAATTTTTAAACCAAAAAGGTGAGTTGATTAATAACACTACACAATACTTACTTATAATTTAACGGAACATGTTTCAGAGGCTGACTTTCCTCCATTATCAACTGGATATCAACTGGTTCTACCTGGTGTGAATGGTAATGTTTCCTCTGAGGCCTCCTGTGGTGGTGGTTCAAGGAACTTGCTGAAGATATCCTTCTTGGGGATGTTGAAATTGAATACTCTGTTTCTATTTTTCAAAACGAAGATTTGTTCCCACTTGGACAGCTCTTGTTTTGCCGTTACAAGTTTGAGGAATTTCAGTTCTGGCTTTTTGTGGTTTTTTGTCCAAAAGTGAGTGGCAACTGCTGATTTTTCCAACTGTTTGTTTTTTATGTTTCTAAAGTGTTCCTTGGATCTTATTTCTAAATTTCTTTTGGTTTTTCCTATATACACTTCATTACAGTCACTGCAATCAATTTGGTATATGCTAGATTTTTTATTGGGTGGGATTGAGTTTAGTAAACTTTTTATGATTAATGGTTCACTGGTGCTAGCTGAATGTTCTCTCCTTTGAAAATTTTTAAAAATTTTTCGAAGGGCCAAGGAGTCCCAAACAGCAGTTGCCACTCATTTTTGGACAAAAAATCACAACATAAAGCCAGAACCAAAACTCCTCAAACACATAACGGGAAAAGAAAAGCTGTCCACGTGTGAACAAATCTTCATTTTGAAAAATAGAAACAGAGTATTCAATTTCAACATCCCCAAAAAGGATATCTTCAGCAAGTTCCTTGAACCACCACCAGAGGAGACCTAGAGGAAACCTCACCATCTACATCAGGGAGAACCAGTCGATGTCTGGTTGATAATGGAGGAAAGTCAGCCTCCAAAACATGTTCCAGTAAATTATAAGTGTTGTGCAGTGTTATTAATCAACTCCACTTTTTGATTAAATTAATTATTACAAGAATGTTTTCAAAATGTTTAGTTCTTCCGGGCTTGTAGGCCGTGGTCTAGAAGGCAAGGTAAATACCAAACCCGAGTCCTGTCTTCTACAGTTAACTACTATGCTCGGCTACAAAGGGAAGCCATAGAAATCTACAAACATAAAGACAACTTCAATCGCAAAGAAGAAATACGTGTACATAAAGCATGGATACCGGTTTTAGATAAACTTTCAGACGCACACAAAAGTTATAATAAAACTCCACCTACAACTGGCCAATCACTACCGTAGCCAGCACAACAATGCCCCACCCACCCCCACCCATATAAACAACCGTAACGGATGTTAACGCTCAAAACTTCCACTACTTCTCTGCTTCCACATTCAAACTCTGACCAGTGCAGACAAAGGATCGTGTTACCCTGATGATGCCAAGTGCAGTACTTGGCAAAACGTTGCTATTTACCATGCCTTCTAGACCACGGCCTACAAGCCCGGAAGAACTAAACCTTTCGAATAGTCAAGACACCAGCCGTGAAAGCCTAAATACATATACTGTTTTCAAACTTCCAAGAAAGAATATAATTAAAGTTTTTGTTATTACTTGTTAAATTTCTACTGGTTTTTCTGCTCTTTGTAGGTTCTATTGTTTTATGAGGCAATAGTCAGTTTCCAGTTGCATATAAAAAGCTACAAATGATCCTTTTACTAGAAGAACCAATGTTAAATGGATCTAAGGAAGTCAGGATCTCTATAATGAGTGTTAACAAAATAGGTGGGAAAGCTCTGGGGATTTGCTACAGAATCTGGAAACAAGAAAAAACATTCTGAAAATTGTTCTTTCACACTAGCCATGTGTAGAATAAAGTTAGAAAGGTGGAATCAAACTGAAAAATTCAATGCCATATCTGGGATTTTTCATGTGTCACATCACAGTGTGGATAAAGTTGCAAGAACAACTCCTTTATTCATATCACCTTTAAAGAGCCCATGAACTTGTTTTCAGGATCAACATTTTTTCTCTGATATCTTCATTGATGAAGTTAAGTTTACAAGAAAGGGAGCATAGAACTTTCACAATACTCATGTATGAGCTATGAAAACCCAAACTAGGTTTTGGAAACATGACATAGCAACAGTTCAGCATTCATTTTTGAGATGGAATTATTGGTAACATTAAATGGTCCTTCCATTTTATCTGTAACATTGACAGCATCACGCAGCGACATTTTAACAAATCATTTAAATCATTTTTGGAAGAAGTTTCACAGAACTTAATTTAGCACATATGGATATTGTATAATAGGGCACCACCTAATTTTGCTCTTGCTTCTAAAGCAATTTCAAGTCAACCATTCCATTACATTTCTACTTATGGGGTCACTTAAACATCACTGTGTATTCCACACCTATTCCTAATACAGAAATTCTTTGTCAGCAAATAGAACAAGGATGTCAGCAGATACAGCAGATGCCTGGAATATGGAAAGAATAAGGTGTCAATGATGTGGCACTTAGAAGTCTGTATCAGTACTAGGTACAGCCATGAAAAAAATGACTGGGCGCTTTAGGAGAGCACATCCTGATGCAGCATGGTTTACACTAGTCAATATTTCCAACATGTAGCTGATTTTATTGATGGTCTCTGTCCCATATATTATCATCTGTCAGACACACAAGTAGGGTGTGCCTTGAATCACCACTCACATTCGTGTACATACTCACTAATACAGGTTTTTCAAGACAAGCCTATTTGTGTGTCTGATAGATGACATATGGAACAGAGACTATCAATAAATGCATGTTGGAAATATTGATGTGTGTAAACTACACTGCAACAACCGTGGGACTAAGAAATATTCTGCTCTCCTAATGTGCTCAAATCATTTTTTCCATGGCTATACCCATTTTGAATACTTTCTGTAGAAGATAAAAATTATTGTACACCTACGCTGCAGATTATATGAATTAGTTCAAGATCATCCTCACAGTTATTATATGCACCACGAAAAATAACTGTTAGGTACTCAGAATTTAAGGAAAATTTACCATATAACTTATTTGCTTGTTTTCAGGCTCTCTTTCAAATCTCCAGAGCTTTCCAATATATTTTGATACACCTGGTATATCTGCAGTCAGGACACAGATGGAATTTCTTCTGGCTTCATTTTTCCAGCTTGCAACCAGAGCATGCTTTTGCAGCTGTCTCATGTCATAGCTGCCTTGAATGATATGCACAAAATGGATCTAAAATGTAGTGCCCAGGAATGAGAAAGGTAAAACTTGAAGTCTTTCCCACTCCCAGGAAAGAAGATCCCCATTAATCCCATGGGATTAATCACATTAATTTGAATGCTTGCATTATAATAGATGTATTTTAGCTTTTAACTCATTCTAGTTACCATTCTTGGTTATTGGAACCAACCTAAAGACTCATTATGGCCACAAGCTTAAAAGTCTCTGAAGATGTTATTCAGCTTATTACCCTTCTGGATTACCAACATTCAATGCTGAGAAAGTTTCCACTCCTTTAAACCAGATAAAAAAACCTATTGATCAGCTTGATAAATGAAATCATTCAACAGGTGCTTATTTCCTGCAAACCTTTTGGGATGACTCAGCACAACTTTTGGCTATAAAATATAATATTAAAATAATGCAAAGAACTTGAAACTCAAAAATTCTTAATGGTTAACAAGCACACCAAGAGGAAAATTAACTAAAAGCCAAAAGCAGAAGTTGGATCAATATAATAAGACCCACATTAAACAGTCTGAAAAAATTTCAACTACTGCTGCAAAAATCTGCAGTTGCAACTTAACAAACAGTCACAGTAATGCGGTAAAACACCTACTCACAATGCCCATACTGCCTATTGTGCAAAATTAAATGAAAAGGTAGATGTAAAATACCAGCAAAAATGCAGCCTTGCTGCAAGTTGATTCCATTTCAAACATATTCTGGAGTGCAAGAAGAGAATAGTCATATTGTCTAAGCACTGGAACAGAATACAATAACTATGTATTTCTTTAAAATTATGCACTTTTGGCATATCATCCTGAAACTTTCATTTGAATGCATCAGTAACACACACAATTTCACACCTTTACAGTAATTCATAATGCAAATTTATGAAATAACTGGCTTGATAAACTACATACATGCTACAAGCCAAACTATGTGGCAATCATGTGTCTTAAGTGCAAGGATGAATGCAAATACCTGCAATAGGTTCTATCATCTTGCAGTGCATGATTAAAGTGTAATAATTAGCAGCTTGAATGTCAAACCTTCAAAACAACAAAAATCTTAAAATAGCATGTGCAGGTGTTCAAAATTTTGCAGGCAATTTCTAGCTTGTGCTATTTGCATTTGAGAAGAAAATTCTTTGGAAGACACTCAAATTTCCTTTGTTTCCTTTAATTTGTATTTCCTTTGCTTCCATTTGCATAAATTATAATACCTTTTGTATGAAAATGTTGGTAAATTTTTCCAACTTTCTTTTGAATGAAAGCATGGTATGTAACATATTCAAGAATAGTCTAGGACACCCAATTTTAATACACCATTATGTTATAGGCGAAGGTTAAGAAAAGTTATAACTTGTAAACTGATGAAAAAACCAAACTTGAATAAAATGTGTTTAGAGGCTCACATTACATACACTAGGATTTTCACCCATGAATTAACTGCAATCCTCCAAAACTCTGCTTCTTGGGGGATTTTTACATTTATTAAAAAAAATAATTTCAAAACATTTATACTCTGAAAACAATTTTTCAATTATGAAGTAGCTTGAGTTTTGAGATATGTGTTGTGCTGCAAGGATTCTGGAATACTTTAGATAAATATGCACATCAGCAAAACCAGATGCCGGGAGCACTTCGCTAGCAATAATTTGCATTGTACTAATTTTTATCTATTCCACCAATTTGTGTATATTGTGTGGTTCTATGCCTCTCAGTACTTGCACAGTACGATTATTCAACCTTTTCATAGCCTTCTGGGATTCAAAATGAGGTCAACACTGTCCACTTCTGCAGCACCTCATTTGTTGCTAAGCTTTCACAGTAATTGTATTCTGCTTGCATCACTTGCTTTACTGGAACATTCAACTTCACAACCACCACCATTTCTTGCTTCTGTTCTTCTGCAAGCAGCTTAGGCTTGAGATGTTTTTCCCTCCAGTGTCTCTCAATTGTTCTTTCTTCTTCCATTTGCCTACTAAACTCATATAATCTTTTCTCAAAATATGCATGGGGGCCGCAAAATTGGGTTTGATTACTCAGCCATATCTTTCACATTAACTTGTAATTTGACATTGTCAAAACAGCATTCCATTCCCCATTTGGTTAGAAAGTGAACAGTGATATCCATTAAAAATAAATACTTATATGAGCTTTAATCAAAGAGTTCTTTCTTATAGCAGCTAAAGGCTGCAGCTTTATAACAACATTAAACAAACCATGGCTTTTACTCCAAAGTTTCTCTTCAATTTTACTCAAGAATTTTGTAGTTTTGCTCAAGAAATTTTATTATGGTCATTCAAGAATTAGAGAACAACCTATATGACAAATTTTCCAAATCCCTAGCAATAGGTCATCAATAAACAAAACAACTTTTATAACAACACATAAGTTTAGGCAATGAAATCAAACATCGCTCAAAACGAACTTATAATTTTTGGTTGTATAAAAAGTTAATCTAAAATGTTTGTATCCTGAGATCAGGACAATTTAAGAGCTTGTAAACCAACTTCTTTACTGTTTTTCAGTTCAGTAGAGGATTTTTATTGGAAATTTTAGGTATATCACTTTACATCCAACATTCAAGCATAACAGTAAGTGCCAAGGAAGTCAAGGAAATCAAATATTTTTCAATGGATTCTTAATACAGATATTGACTACCATGGGCTATTGTTCAGTTCTGGTAAATTTGGAATATGATGACAACTTTAGTTCAAGCCTCAATATCTTAACAGTAATACTAATGATATCTTATAGTTGTGAACATGGCAAATATAATCTTAGATCATTGGAAAAACATATTATTGAAAGTGATGCTTGTAATATCAATTTATATCATTTGTTTGTTCTGTACTATCCCATCAGTAGATTTTGTTAAACTTTAGTTTGCTCTCAATAGGATATTTATGTTCGTTAATAAATAAAAATTTGGTGTTGCATGTTTTGTATCCAATCTATGTTTCCTGATTAATGTCATTTTTTAGAAGGCTTTTTAAGTAACATTGAACAAAGTCAAGGTGAATCATTAAGTGTAAGTTGGATTGTGCTAGAAAAAAACTGCAGTCACAAACAAGCACTCTCAACACAAAGAAACCCAGAGAACAGAAAATAAGGTAAAGACAAAGAAGAAATAAGCTTAAACATAGCCACTAGCAATCATGCAACACTAACAGTTAGTATCACACACTAAAGCTTCAAACACATTCACAAAAAACTTATAGTCTTTCACATAAACACAAAGAATAAAATAACAAAAAAAAATATGCACACAGACATTTTTTATACATTTGCTAGCCCTGGCATAGCAACAAAAGTGATTAAAAATTATGTTTTGAGTCTCTATGCCTGCCTCTCTGGCATGGCTGATGTAATATACATCCTGGGGCACAAATCATAATTATAAGGTAATCTTAAATATGGCCAACACTCTCTAGTTTCATAATATAATTCAATGTTTTTCACAAGTTTAATGAAATATTTTTTTAACCTATACAGTAGGCGACTATAATTTAATCCACTGACAGAACTGCACTAGAAATATCAGCTGATTTCAATTCACATCACAACCTATTCCATCAGCCATGCTCTCTGGTCACCAGAGAGGCTCATTTCCAGATTACATCTGGGACTGTGTATGGCTACATTTTCACCATGCCTACTCTATGCCAGAGAAAGCTAAAAACACCTTTCTACCCTTCCTGTAATATACCAAGGAATAAACACTGTTAGTTTGACAAATCAGTAATATTACTTCTTTATGCCATTATTTTATACTCAAGACATTTTGAAACAAAGTTAATTCCAATGTTTAACACATACAAAGTATTACTCTATAACCCTGTTGCAATCTTCTGTCAAGATAATATAAAATATATACCTATGCCTAACATGACATGGACTCAAAAGCATAAATTCCAATTGTATATTTTTAACATATAATTGTTATACTGAATATTGCCTTGCAAATATAGGGTGGCACATGAAATGTTATACATTGACATTGTCTAATAAATATTTTATTTACAGGTTGGGAACTTTGGAATGTTGTGATGAGTAGCCATAGTTCTTGCATGGTTCAACAGAAGACAGCAGTTGTCACAATCACACATGCATGTCGCCACCATTTCAGTTTAGTAATATGGCGCACAAAAACCGGTCGATGTTAGAACAGAAAGTAAAGACTGTATTGTTTTACACAGAAATGAGGCGTGTAACAGAGACTCAGCCATGCTTTCGTGTTCATTTTCATACAAGGTTGGCCGCCTACAGACATTGCATAAGCTGACCACCAAATTTGAAACTGATGGCAGTGTTTTAGAGTAAAAGCGACCTTGTGCTAACACAGACCATAGTTCACAATTATTGACGCTGTGACAGTGGCTTACGAAGTTTTAGGAAATCCATGAGGCAAGCTGCAGGCAAATTGAGCATCTCACGTTGTTCTCTTTAGAAAATACTTAATGTTGACGTGAAATTATTCCCATAAAAAATGACAGTGTTGCACAAACTGATGGAAAATGACAAGGTACGGCAACTACAGTTTGCGACTTTAGCTCTTGCACATGATGATGCCATGATTCATAGCACAAGATTCTCAGGTGAGGTGTACGTTCATCTGAATGATAGCATCAACAGGCAGAATATCAGATTTTGAGCACGAGAAGCTCCTGATGATGTACACAAGATTGAAAATTATGGAGAAAAAGTGGGTGTATGGGGTGCCATTTTCAGACATGGAATTATTGGCCCAATCTTTTTCAATGGCACAGTTAACAGTGTGCACTACATGGACATGTTGCACGACAATTTTCTTCCACAACTTTATGCATCAGGGTTACCAATGGAGATGCAATGGTTCATGCAAGATGGAGCTCATCCTCATACAGCAAACATTGTTTTGAATTTTCTAAACAAATATTTCGGACATCGTGTGATGTCCCACTGATACCCAAAATATTTTTAGGGAGGTTCAATATGGCCACCACATAACTTGGATATTAATCCCTGTCATTATTTCTTATGGGGACATTTAAAGGAGACAGTCTACTGCAACAAACCACACAATCTAATGCAACTGCAAGCAGCTATCACAATATTCTTCCAGGGATTCACAGAAGTCTTGTGTCATAGTGTGACCGGAAACATCATAGTTCATATCGAAGAGCTGGTATGTCAACAAGGTGCACATATTGAACAGGTACTGCATGATAGGTAGAATTGGAACTGAAAAATTCAATGCCACAGCCAGGATTTCAACCACAGATCTTCCACTTCACGCATGGCTGCTCTAACCACTGAGCTATTGTGACAACTTGCCAATATGACAACTATGAATTTTTCAATAATAATAATAAATACTGGAAGATGACTGTTGTTGGGTCACATTAAAATATGAATTTTGAGTTGATTAATAACACTAAACAACACTCACTTTTAAATTTTCCCGGTACATGTTTCGGAGGCTAGCTTTCATCCATTATTAATCAGACATTGACTGAACTGTAGAGGCTGGTTCACAGGGCTGGTATCTCCTGTAGATTGCTCTGGTGGTAGTTTTAGGAACTTGTATAACAGATCACCTTATGGTATATCAAAATTGAAAATTCTGTCTTTTGTTTTCCCTGATGAAGATCTGTTCCCACGTTGACAATTCTTGGTTTCCTGATATGTGTTTTAATAATTTTGGATCCGGATTAATGTCATGATTTTCTTTCCAAAAAGGGTGGCAACTGCTAATTTTTCTAAATGTTTGTGTTTTATACATCTGAAATGTACTTTTGTTCTCGTTTCCAAATTTCTCTTAGTTTTTCCTACATACACCTGGCTACAGTTATTGCATTCTATTTGGTAGATTCCAGACTTTTTATTTGCTGCAATGCTGTCTTTAGTGTTTGAGCCAAGTAAAATTTTTTTAACACTATATCTGTTGATTGGAGCCAATTGTATAATGTATTTATTAAAAATCTTTTTGAATTTGTCAAATATCTTTGGGTGGTATGTGAATTTTTTGAATGACATTTGTTCTTTCGGTTTGCTTAGGGTGGTTATTTCTTTTACCAGTTTCTTCTGTTTTGCTATATTCACTTTTTTATATATCCAAGATTTCTGGAAGCCATTAATTTTTGCAACTCTAATGATTTCTTTAAGTTCTCTTTGATAATCCTGTGTTGAAAGTGGTGGTATGTTCTCTAGTCTGTGAATTAAACTGTTGAAAGCTGCTTTTTTGTGTGGTCTTGGGTTGAAGCTAATGCATCAACACCAAATGTGTTGATTTTTTCATGAACAGAAGCAGCAACATGGGGGGGGGGGGCGAGTATTGTCAGGAATTTTGGCATTGTCAGCATTGTTGTAGCATTTGTCACAAAGGGAATAACACAACTTCACCAAAGTCTTCATGTAGGCTGCAGCATTCACAGTGATCCCATGTTCAGCAAAATTCATCAATAAAACACCATACATATCCCAGAACACTGTTATAAGCACTTTTCCACTTTGAATTTTTTCTTTACTGGGGAACCAGCATGTTCCCACTCCAGCCTGCTTTGTTTCAGGCATGTAGTGGCACGCCCATGGCTCACCACCAGTGATGATTCCTTGCAGAAAGTCATGCCCTTCTGCAGTGTACCATGTTAACTGGTTCAAGCTTGTCATCATTCCCTGACCTTTGTGGTTGTCTGTCAGATTCTTAGGCACCCAACGTGCACTAACTTTACGAAATTTCAACGTGTCATGAACAATACCATACACAGTACTGTAGGAAATGTTGAACTGTTGCAATAAGTATATGTATTTAGCCTTTCACGGCCAGTGTTTTAACTATTCAAAATGTTTAGTTCTTCCAGGCTTGTAGGCTGTGGTCTAGAAGGCATGAAAGATACCAACGTTTCGCCAAGTACTGCGCTTGGCATCATCATCACTGGTAATTCAAAATTTCCGCTTCAATGGCTCTGATATTCTGGAGGGTTGCAGCTGTTACCAGCTACCCGGGATGTGGCAAATAACTAAGGTTCAAGGTTCACAACACCCACTTGAAAGAATGCACACCACCTGGAGACATTGCTATGGTCCATACAACCATCCCCATACATGCCACACATGTCCCTGTGAATTTCTCTAGGTTTATGCCCTTTGGCCCATAAACATTGAACTACACTTTGCTAACCACAATAATATGTTGTTAGCTAATGCTGGATTTCTGACAATGAAGTCCAATATTTTTCACAATGATAAACCACAATAATATAAAATTTATGAAAATGAAGTGTTTAAAACAGTGGAGCACATTGATAAGTTGAAAAATATGTTGATATTTCTAAACACATTCTGCTCCAACTTACTTGTAATTATGTTAATCACAGGAAGCAACAGCTGAATGATGGAGAGAACTATCTCCAAAACTGGTCCTGTAATTAATATAATTGCAAGTAAGTTGGAGCAGAATGTGATTGGAAATATCAACACATTTTTCAATTTACATTTCGCTGTTCAAGTGTGAATGATAGTAGCATGTGCACCATCTTTGTTGTACAGTTCCCACTTCTCCTGCTAGACCTGCACATGAACAAAAATAAACCCCCTATAATGGAAACTCCAAACTATATCTGTGTGAAATTTCAACATTCCAGTTGCAACACATGCCAGAAAAGAAGTGTTGTGTGTTTCTTTTCGATCTGCCCTCGTATTTTGCTTATTAAAAGATACATAAACTATTTTCAATGTATAACATTTTATGCACCACCCTGTACCTACCGTATGAAGGTGTTGATAATTTATTAATCATTCATAATCAATTTTTTAAGTTTTTATATGCCCTGAATTTATTACACAGAACTTTAAGATCACTCATCTAAAAATATACTAAGCAGATTTTTTAATTCAGAACCTGCAATATGGGGGCAGTGCAAAGAATAACACAGATTTGAACTTTTTCATGTAAAGATTACATAGTGCATTAGATATGCTCTGTAGGAAGAAATCAACAAGAGCAGCTTCTGACATGGAAGCAACACCTCACACTCTAACATCTGCAATTCTTACTGCCACAATATGTTGTTGTTGTGTTTAAAGCCCGCTTTTACTACTACGGCACGGCAGGCGGTGACACTGATGATACATGGAATGAAGATGGAGCACCGGTGGAATGAGATGGCGGGGGAAACCGGAGCACCCGGAGAAAACCCACCCTGACGCCACTTCATCCACCACGAATACCACATGCGGGTCCCTGGGATCGAACCCGGGCCACCTAGGTGGTAGGCGAGCGCACAATATACTGTGTGCTTATAAAACTTATGATGAAAATTGTTTAGAACTGTAGAACAAGACATTAAAATCTGTAAAACTTATGTTTGTTGTCATTTAAAGAAACTTTGGCTCCACTTAGTACAGTATTTGATTAAGTCAGATCCTAAGGAGAAGAAATTCAGTATGTTAAATAACAGAAGGAACATTACTGACTTTTAACATGGAATGTTTGTCAAACAGCAGTGTTTCCTTTCACTTAGTTTTTTCACATTTTTATGTACTTACCTGGATAGGATTTTCTCCTCCAGTTCTTTTGGCAGGATCAAGACTAATTCGTGGCACAGGAGCATTGTGTCCTTGCATCCACAGTGAGGCAGATATCTGAGCTTCACAACCAACAGTATCAGGAAACAAATCAGCATGGAAGTCTCTGTATGACTGCAATTACAAATTCTAATTAATAAAAAAAATAATAAATAAAATTCATCAACTTTTGCAAAATGAGAAGTTTATACAAAGCAGTGTAGACTTTAGTATCAACTTTCCTTATTAAGGATTGACTTTAATGTGAAGAAGTAACTTAAAGAGTTTATCAATGCCAAGCTTTCCCCTCAAGATATGTTAAATTCCATTGTCAAACAAGTAATTCAAACCAACCAGAGTGAACAAAGGCTTCTGTATTATTCTAGAAAACTATCTGCAATTTTCTTTTTACTTTCATTCTTTAAATAAATGCAAAAGAAAAGGTTCAAGTATAACCTAAAGTAATACAATGGATGACATCTCATAAGTGAAGCTGTTAGCACTAGCTTAGTATACAGATTACTTAACACTGCCCTCAACAAGTACTCATACAGCTTCAGTAATTGCTTCAGTTTTAACACTATACAATACAAGATCAACATATACAAAAACTCACAACCATCAGAAAGACTACTACGTTAAAACCCAAAAAATACATCCTCCAATTCACATACCATCTCACAACAGGTAATAAATTTATACAAAAATACTACGTAATTTTAGCATCTCAAAATAAATAAAGCATACAAAATGTATCTTTAGACAACAGAATCACTGACGGTGAAATATTAAATTATAAAGATCATACCAACTCATTGTGCAGACTGTAGTCAGGTATTTATAGATAAGATAAAGAAAAACTTGAAAACTAGACTAAAAGAACACTTCTGTTGCTTAAAATATAAACAAGTTGAAAAATCACGCACAGCAACACAATTTTAAGAAACCCAGAAATCATTCTGGAGGGCAACATCCTTAGAGCAGCAAGAATAGAATAGAGTTTATTGACCATTAAGCTGTTCTACAACCAAGCAATAGGTCTCATCAAGTATACAAATATATTCAAGATGCTCTCGGGCTTCGAGCCAGGTGTAGTGATGAAAAGACATCAACGTTTCGGGAGTGTACATCTCTCCCATCTTCAGGATGAATGACTAGCAAGAGTGAAGGGACCAGTACTGTCAGCCAGTATGTACCGAGTAGAAAACACCAGTCTAGTGTGGAGGTGGTTCACTGCTCCGTTGGAATCTGTGTTTTCTGAGTAGGTCGATTTCCAATTTTAAGGCTGGTTTCCAAGATGGACTAAACTGCAATCCAGCGTCCCGGTTCAGTGTACTCTTCTCGGAGGAGATGGCCAGAGCCTCCTTAACCCTCCGTTCCCATAAACCACTACATTTTGCCACAATGGTCGTTTCTTTGAAGTTAGCTCTGTGGTCTTTTTCAAAGCAGTGCTCCGCCAGCCCTGACTTTTCAGGCTGCATTAATCGTATGGACCGTTCGTGCTCCTTGACTCTGGTGGGAATGGTCCTGCCGGTTTACCCTATGTACGGCGTCCCGCATTCACAGGGGATACGGTATACCCCTGGTACATTAAGGAGCAGTTTGTCCTTAACCGGCCTCACTAGGTGTTGGATCTTCAAAGGCAACTTGTGGATGGTTCTGATGTTGTGTTTAGCGAGAATTCTACTGATTCTGCCGGAAAGATTGCCAGTGTATGGGATGCAGGCAGTGGCGGTTGGTCTGGTGTTTGCTGAGTGTGTGGTTTTCCTCTCTTGGCCTTGGAGATAGAGGCTTCAATATCCTCTACAGAGTAGCCGTTTTGGCGGAATGTGTGCCTCAGGTGCTGCAGCTCTTGTTTTAGGTGGCTGGGATCGGAGATCGACAGAGCTCTGTGGAACAGAGTGTTGAGAACTCCGACCCGTTGTGACTTATGATGGAAACTGCGAGCATTCAAATAGAGGTCAGTATGTGTTGGTTTGCGGTATACTGCATGCCCCAGAGTACCGTTGTTGTTTCTGGAGACCAGGATGTCCAAAAATGGCAGATTTCCGTCCTTCTCAACTTCCATGGTGAACTGAATTTGGGGTCGGAGGCGGTTGAGGTGTGTGAGAAAGCTCGGCAAAGTTTCTCGTCCATGTGGCCATATAACGAATGTGTCGTCAACATACCGGTAGAAATGAGATGGCTTAAGTGGGGCTGTGGCCAGTATTTCATGTTCCAGGTGTTCCATGTAGAAATTTGCTATTACTGGTGACAACGGAGAGCCCATTGCCACACCGTCTACCTGTTCATAAAATCTGCCACCAAACAGGAAGAAAGTGGACGTTAGAGTGTGCCGAAAGAGCTCGATGATGTCAGCCGGAAAGTGTTCCTTCAGAAGCTGGATGGTTTCTTGTAGCGGTACCCTTGTAAAAAGAGGTACCACGTCGAAGCTGACGAGAAGATCAGAAGGGCCAGTAGTGATGTTGTCCAAGCACTGTATGAACTGTGGGGAGTTCGTCAAGTGGTGTGGGCAATCCCCTACCAGAGGTTGCAACAGACGCGCTAAGTGGCGTGCCAGCAGGTATGTAGGGCTGCCCGTGGCGTCAACAATGGGGCGTAAAGGGACGTCCATTTTGTGGATCTTGGGGAGTCCATACATTCTAGGAGCCCTGTATCCCGACGGTGATATAAAGTGCTTGGTTTCTGGAGAAAGACTGGATCTTCTAATTAGTTGAGTGGTCCGTCGCTCAATGGAAGTGGTAGGATCCTTCCCGAGGACTCTGGAGAGGAGAGGAAAGCTCCCATGATGCATTGGGTGAACTGCGTGTAGATAATTTCGTTTTTTTTTCTTCTGGACCTTGCCTCAATAAAGTGAAGTTTATACACATTTACATAAATAAACTAGATTCAGGGGTCTCCGTCTAGGGGATATGTGAATAGCGACCACAAGGTACCCAAGCTGAGCAGAACATTACTTCCACTTACTGGTGTTTTGCTCCTCACTGTAACTTTTCTATCTGACCTTACCTTGGTCATCTCTTGTTCTCTTCCGGCCCCGATGCTATTAGGGTTCCCAAGGGCTAGGGAGTCTTTATTTTTCCAACCTCTCCATTTCTCTATAAAACCTTAACCCCTAACATGCTGATCTGTCATGGCATGTAATACGTCCTCTGATTGATAATCAGGGGATATGTTCGGTGAATTTATTTTGATAACTCTCCCGGTCAGGTCGGTGAGGCCCGTAAACCAACGACAGGTGTGGTCCTCCAGACATTCTGGGGGTTGTGAGAGAGCGATGTGACCGCCAAAACATAAAAATATGGTGCTCTCTAAAAAGCGGTTACTATACTGCTATTGCTCTCCTCAATATCATCAGTGAAAAATATTGGAGAGCAAGAGGATTAATGAGTTCATTGTCAGAAATCCAGCATTAGCTAACAACAACAACATAATTTTAGGGTCACTGTACAAAGAAGAGATTTGTTTAGCAAAAAGTAATGTTGAATGATTTCTAAATCAAGACATATAATTTTCAATCAAATATAATCCCAAGCTCAGCCAGGTGACAAGAATCATAACCAGCATAAATCTTTTAAATTATACATCAATTTCATCCGTAAAACTTAAAAGGCTTTGATATGACTACAAGAGTTATTATCAAGGGATAATGGAGCAGTAACTTCCAAGGAGACTATTCAAGATTGCCCTTAAGGTGTCCTGGCATCCTTGAACCAGATGATAAGATTTAATGCACACACAGGTATCTTGCCAACGTTGCTCAAGCAGTATGAGCATCGGCATGGAGAGCTGAAAGCTAATGATTCAAAACTGGGTAGTATCAATGAGTCCCATTCAGCTTTCCAAATTAAATATTTCTCATCTTTTGCAAAATGTCACTGATCCATTATCTTAAGAATACTATTAGAAAAGTTACATATCCTGCAGTACAAAAGCACATATATCTTAGGACAAAACTTCTTACTTACCTTTCTTGGCACTTGGTACATGATAGGGATGACAGAGGAACTCGTTAGTTGCAGCACTCGATTGACCTCTCCTTGCATGACTGCTAGTGCTCGTTTGGGCACCAAGCACGCTCCCTTGGTCTGTTCACCATTATGGCGAATGCCCTCTATCAGGTATGGCTCTCGGTCAGTCACTTCTAGATAGGATATAGTGGTGTCACCCTTCCCCGCCAAAAACAGCATTCCAGTATCCGGATCATACAGAGGAATGAGAATGCTTAAAAAGGTATTGAGAATCTATTATTAAATTTTAAACACAGTATCATGGATATAACCTCTACAACCTATTCATAAATGATTTACATAATCAACATTAAATTTTGTGTTAATACATGTACAATAATATTAATTTCAAGAGTATCTAGTGATATTTCAAGTTAAGGAAGCTATAGCAATAAATCTCACATTGGGTACAATACTGCGGCATAGGCACGGAGCATCCATGCAGCCCTAAATGTCAAACTTCCATGCAGGAAGCATTTCTGATATTTGACGTTCCATAGGCTGTCACATTGCTAGGAGGGAGTAACTTTTAGTTAATTGTTGTGTTATGTTTGTTAATCAGTGTAGTAAAACGGTTAACTTTGATTGTGTTTGTGTGAGTTTGTGTATTGAGGCCAGCAAAAATGTATGTAGAGCAAATTAAAGAATAAAGAAGTGATAAAGGTGGGCTGATGAGTATATTTCAGAAAATACTATGCCTTAAAAATCAGTTTTCAGAACTGACAAATTCATACTTGTAGACTTCAATGTTGAGGCAGTATTTCACAGCATAGTAGGTACCAAAATTTTGCAATTTTCATACATTTAACTGGTAACCTATGCCTAATGTTTTATTTTCATGTTACTAAATTTACTTTACCATGATTTCAATATTTAATTTCAAGAGTGAACAAAATAATTTATTAGTTAACGACACTGTCAATTGCCAGAATCATATCAGCATCACCAGTGTGCCGGAATTTCGTCCCATAGAAGTTCTTTTACATGCTAAATCTACTGGCATGGGGCTATCGCTTTCAAGCACACTTCAAAACCATTGGTCTGGGCCAGGTTTAAACCCACAAGCTTGAGATCAGTAGACCTAGCCAGGTGAGCCATCTACACCAAAGAATATTGGGTTCACTAGGCTATATAAAATAGATTTTAATAATGTGTCTGTAAAACTGTTTCATTTTCCAGCTTGTTATGTACATCTGGACGTTTCTACATGCATAAGTTATATTAAATGCTTATTGGTTATTCATAAAAAGAACCATAAGCTTCTATGTGAAATACTCAATCATAGGGCTTCTTCCTGCAATACTTATGAATTCCAACATTATAATGCTGCCACTCCAGTTCAACACACCTTGAAGGTTAGATGGTATAGGATATTATTTAAGAATCCTGTAAAAGATTGTACATATCTGACATATTAGCACTTCAAAGGACATGACGTAACAAATAGATTATAGCTGTAAAACAGTATTCATTTTTCAGCGTGCCATTTATTTGACACACAGTAAGTTGAATAAAACAATTTGTTATAATCTGAATGCTCACCCTAATGGTCAACTGTTGTACATGTTAAATGTCTGTAACGGCCAGGACAAAGACTTCTATATAGCTAGAGATGGTTGAGGGAAATATATTTTTGGCTTAAGGGCTAGTACAAAAGTTGACGAAAATATGCCATTTATGAGTACCCATATTTCTAGAATTATAAGTAAATAATAACCAGAATAGTGAGTAATCTTTGTAGAGAACTACCTACATAATCATGTGTCAGAATTTAGCATTGAGAGGGCTTCACACCCACACAGAATCAAGAGAACTTTGCCTCCAATTAGTCCATAGTAACACCAATCTAGGAGGACATCATCCACTGCATTCACTGAGAGAACTGGGGAACTACTGATCAGGAATTCTGTCCCCCATTAGGTGAGTGTGTCAAAGTGTCCCTACCATATTCCACACATGTGCACATCCCAATCAATGTCTTAAGTTTCTCTTATGTCTTTAATTTTCTTATATACTCAAGACTTGTTTACAAGATGAATGAGTTTGTGAAGATTATCCTGATCTATTTAAAATAGAACTTTCTATATTAAATAGCTAACAATGCCAATAATATACCCAGCTAAAGTTCACTGGTCTGTTGTGATCAGAACGGAATGAAACGGAAAATTTCCGCGAGGGTCGTATTTGTGTTATTAAATGGTCAAATGCTCATTGGGGTGACCGGTAGTACTTCTGTTCAGTCATTTCCAAGAGGACGTCTTGGATACGACCCTCGCAGAAGTTTCCACTGGGATCGGATGGCTTTCGTAAACATTCGATAGGTAATGTATGCATTCGGCTCCCTCAACATGCTGCTTATCATTAGAGCTAGGATTTTTATGTAAATATATTCTTTCCTTTTGCCTATATAAGCTACAAATGATAGATGTCCACAAATTAGAACCTTAGCTATCATAATTATAATGACATGCTATTGTTCTATATTTTACATATTTGACATTCGAGCAGACTTTTTTTTTTTACATATTTGTACCTTATGTAAAATGACGTCCTCTTACTGTAAAAATAGTTTTTTTTTGCTGTTTCATACAGTAAACTCATAATTACTTCTGTGCAGATTATCCAATTTGCAAATTATCTGAGCATTTTTGTACACAAAAAAAAAGTTATGTACGTGCATAATTTGTCGCCCACTTGTTAACTAAGCTTCCTGTGTTTAGTCGCTGACAGAGGGAGTTAATATTTAGTGGACAGGTAGTTTAAACAGTGATTATGAAATTGAAATAGTGTATGAACATTTTTAATTAATTATTAACACTTCATTTTGCAAAAACATAATTAATAAAATAGGAATCTTCAATTAATATAGTGTTTCATACATCATTTATATAAAAATTAGATTAATATTACATATTTTTAAACTTTTTATGTAATAGTACAAATTTTACCTAATATTGTTACATAATTAATTGTTCTCAATTTAGATTGTTACATAAATATGTGACTGCCTCCATAGTGCAGTTGGTAGCGCACTTGCCTCTGGCGCAGAGGACTTGGGTTCGATCCCCGGTACCAGCATGGGGATTTTATCCCCTCTGGGAGGTCTGGCACGGGGTGCACTCAGCCTCATTAGGTCCCGGGGGGACCAATTGAGGAGCTACTTGACAGATAAGTAGCGGCCCCAGGTCGTGAAGATTGCATAACTGGCCGGGAGGGATCAGGACGCTGACCACATACCACCCTCCAATACTGCACCCCACCAATGATGCCTGTAGTGGGCTGAGGCTTAGTTTAGTTTACTTAAATATGTACATATCCCACATGTTGATATTACATAAAAATCCTAGCCTTACTTATGACATATGCATATAAACAGAATAAAGGCACCTGGAACAATGAATGGTAAATCAATATTGACCGTGTAAAACTATACAGAACTGTAAGATGCTGCAGACGCCAACTATCACAACCAGTTACGTCGTGAAAAACTTTCCTACGGTCTTCTTGCAAGTCTAGAAAAAAATTATTACTAATGAATTCACCATACTATTCTCTTTTGTGGTTTTTGCTCTGAATCTCCTGTTTCTTTCTCTCTTCTTCAAATGCTAAAACATCTAATATTACAATATCCCCAACCGAGAAGCAGCAGCTTTTGCTACTCTATCCATCCATATTTGTTGACCAACTAAATTTTCTGGTCTAAATATTCTGAGCGGTGAGCGTTTATGCTTCCACATAAGACAGATGGCTGCAAATTTCCATTCCGTTCATGACAGACCAGTGTACATCAACCTTAATTGTTTCACAGCAAGACTCTCAATCCTATACTTAAGTTAAATATTAAAATATGCAACATAATTTCTGATTTTAGCAGGATATAAAGGCCTTTTGAAAAAAATGTTATTCCTATACATAGTATCTAACTTTTTAGTACCAATGCAGTCATTTGAGACATATACAATAAGAGTGAAAAATTTCAAAGCTGGTACAAAGTTGAATGTCAGTGTAGGACATCTCTGCACCACATATCTGTTTCCATGTATATTCCTATAAAAACAACATTTAGTGCAAAATTACGCTACCACATTTCAAATTATACATTTACAAACTAAATACAATCATTCCAACATATTAATACACGTGACTTATATGGCTTTAAAATGGGTGTCTATTTTAAAGAGTATTTTGACATTTCAGGAACAGTAAAAATACACATCTTGATAGTTTCTTGGGGTCAGAAATTATTTCTACTATATTTCCAAAATCATACCAAAACTCATCTTTTGCAGTAGGCTACTTCTAGCTGTACACTGGGTTGCTATGCACTGATTTGGGCTCTGTTCGTCTAGATATCCATAACAAAGCCAGGGTGCAGTTCACCGAAATAGTTCACAAATAATCACCATTATTAATACATATTTATATCACACAGTTTCTTTGAACAGCCTGATCTACTTTCACTTTCTGATGACATAATACTGACATTGGTTTTGTCATGTAACACCATTTCCAAATAGGAATCACTATCAGATGTCACTTCTATGCTCTTTTACTTTTTTAAGCAGTTTGTTTTGTTTCTTCTGTTTCTATTGTTCCTCTTATAGTCATGTATTTCTCAAACGAAATGCTTTTTTCTGCTTCAATTGGAAGTTTTTTCTTCAAGCCAAGAAGATGTGGAAACACATCTTTTGGGACTATAGTGCAGGTCTTCCTGATGAAGTGCCTTTGCACAGGTCTAAGACATATCTCCAGACAATTGTGATGTGCCGAAAAAAATCCAGTGTTTGTGTTAAATGAAGGCAACAGTAATGTGACCAAAAATTTGAAGTTGGGATCCTGAAAGGTTGGAATTAATTTATTTGAACCTGAATTTTTAAGTTCCAGTTCTACCTCTCAAATAATTAAAATTGTTTGTTGAAAATGACAGTTGTAGTTTTGAAGAATGGAGAAAAAATTGTGATGCAAAGTTGTACCTCATAGTATGCGGTTGGAGAATTTTGTTTTATTAATTAATTACCCTACATTATTTTAACCATTTAGGGATCTAGTCTACACTGATACATCATGCAGTAACTAAAATTAATTTACAAATGCCTACCTTCACCATCAGCATGGAAAGTTTCATGATAAAAACAAAATATGAAAAAGCACAACTTCAACTGAAATATCTTTGGCCAAGAGGCTACTGAAGAACACTCATATAAGTTTACACCAGATTACAGCACAACTCAGCAGCTTCAAAATGACATGTTCTATTGAAAGATCCATTTGTCAGACTGTTTGATAATCATGTGCACAGTATGGTAAACGTCTATGGTGCAAAGTTGTTCAGTTTAAGGGTACCAAAAACTGACTATGGCTATGATTATCAACTTTATTGAATTTACTCATTAGTTTTCAACTCTGAAGTAGAATTCTTCTTGAGTACTGCAGATTTGAAAAATAAGGTTTATTCTTTTAACTATCCTTTTCATTCCTTTAAATTACTCTGTATGATATTTTCAAGACTATTATCACATATATTCTAAAAAATACAATTTAAAATATTTTAAGCCATTATATACCATACCCTGTTGAACTGTCCAGAACTAGTTGCTTTTCACATTCCTCAAAATTTCTAAGATCTCGAATATAAACTTCTCTTTGACGGCCCTGGAATAAAAATGCCAAATACAAGCAAACAGAATTTTTTGTACAAAAATAAATATATAACACAGTATATAATTATTAAATGTAATTCCACGATGATGAGTTTAAACAAAGATATTATTTATTATGTGAGGGTAAAATAAAAGATGCATGAATAAAACTACTATTCATTTTTGCAAATTACTTTTCACATTAATAAAACAGTGGTACTTATTTTATTTATGCCAATAAACTTACAGCTGGTGTTTATAAACACACAAACCGTGTGTGGGCAATGATTCAGAGGTATAATCGGAATTGAAAAATTCAATGCCACAGACCTTCCGCTTCATGCATGGCTGCTCTAAACACCGAGCCACTTGACAACGTGCCAGTGTGACAATAAGTTCTCCTACCAATTTGTATTTTTCCCAGTTTCGATTCTCCCTCTCAAACAGTAGTATCTATATCCTGAATAAATCACTGATGACAATAGTAAAAAAATATGAGATATATATATATATATGCTCCTTATATACAAATAAGTGCTTGTTATGAAGCAGTGAAATGATTTAATGTAAAAGGGGTGGAATTAGAGCTGAAAAATTCAATGCCATAGCCAGGATGTGAACCACATATCTTCTGCTTACCGAGCAGCTGCTTTAACGACTAAACTACCATGGCCAACTTGTCACTATGACATTAAATTCCCCAGCTGATTCAGGCATCAGTGATTCTTTCAATAGCAATAAAGATACTTAAATTGGACTAGCCCAAGAATTAATCTAAAAATATAATAATATTTTAGAGACTACAAGCTTCACTTATCTTAGTATATGCAGTAAGTTCTTGAAATCAAATCAATTTGCCTTTGATATCAAGAACCTGCAGTAGATACTGAGATAAATGAAGCTTGTAGTCTCTAAAATATTGTCATATTACATTCTCTGCTAGTAAGTAGAGGAAGTATTGTATTCCACCAAAATACAATGTCGAGATTTCACCGGAAATATGTTTTGAGGCCCCCTGAATCAAAAAATAATTTTTTTAGAAGTGTGTAGCATGTGGTGTGTGTGTGGGGGTGTGTATGTGTGTGGGTGTGTGTGAGCGTGTGTGTGTGCGTGGGTGAGTGTGTGCGTGGGGACAAAATAAATCAAAAGCAAAAAAAATTATGTGTTGTACTCACATGACTTTCTCTATTCTTGTACTAACCATTCTTACAAACTCTCATTCCTACATCTTTTTCATGTTACTTAAGATAAACATTTGTACACATTATCTTATTGCTTATTTCCTTGTAGGTGCAAGGGGAATATTAGAATACAGGAGGCTCTGAGTGATAGTCAAATGTTTTAAAGCTTTGAGATTCCGTTCTCTTTGCACACTTAACATCATATAAAAAAATCTGATGTGTTGAACTCACATGACTTTCTCTACTTGTGTACTAACCATTCTTACAAACTCTTATTTCTATATCTTCTTCGTGTTAGTTAAAATAAACATTTGTACAAATTATATTATTCCTTATTATTTATTTATGCCAACAAACTTACTGTTGGTGTTTTTAAACACACAAGCCGTGTGTGGGCAAAGTTTGAGAGGTAGAACTAGAACTTAAAAATTCAATGCCACAACTGGGATTTGAACCACAGACCTTCTGCTTACCGGGCGGCTGCTCTACCACTGAGCTATTGTGACAAACTGCCAGAATGGCATTAAATTCCCAAACCAGTTCGTAGGTGCAAGGGGAATATCAGAATACAGTAGGCTTTATGCGATAGTCAAATCTTTTAAAGCTTTGAGATTCCGTTATCTTTGCACACTTAACATATAAAAAAATGAACAACGATGTTCCATTTCACGAAAGCTTTAAGTTTTCTGAAACTCACACACATAACAAGGAATATCTCCGAAATGGCTCAACCTACAAGAAAATTTATTGAGACATAAATTGTGTATTTTAGCAAGATCTACATTTTTTGCCAAAGATAAAAAATGGATTACACTACTTTCCAATCCAGATATAATCCCCCAAAGACCAAGGAAAACAGCTGTTGCAACCTTCCGACTATTGACAAATCATGACTGCTTGGCAAGTCATCTCTACAGAATAGGTATCTCAGCCTCACCAATATGTGTCCTGTGTAACGATCCAGCAGAAATGAATGAAGAACACTTGAAGACCTGTGAAGCATTAAGATCAGAAGAAACTACAGTTCAAAAGTATTAGAAAGCACGAATGCTAATGGCTTCATTGCCAGATGCAAGGCACTAGAAAACAACAACATTTTTTGTATAGTATGATTTGGACTATCTCTAACGGTTTACCAATTATGCAAAAGTTGTCCAGAGTAAATACAAATACAGCAGCTATAGCCAGAAAATTCAAGATATGCATTTCCTTATTGTTATAGCCATTTTCAAGAAAATGAAAATTTTCAAAAAATCTGCCATGTAAAGGGAAGTTTAGGGTGGGGCTACTTTTTTTCAAAATCTTCATGTCGCATCCTTGAAAGACATTAAACTTAAATACCAACTTTGGTTTTTAAACAACTTTTCATTTTTGAGTTATGCTGTCCACACACGCTCGCGCACCCACACTCACACACACGGACCATTTTCTAAAAATGCTGTTTTTAGATTCAGGGGTCCTCAAAACATTTATTTCCAGTGAAATCTTGACATCGAATTTTTGGGTGGAATACAATACTTCCCCTACTTACCAGTAGAGAAAGTAAAAATGAACAATGATGTTCCATTTCACGAAAGTTTTAAGTTTTGCGAAACTCACACACATAACAAAGAATATCTCCAAAATGGTTCACCCTACAAGAAAATTTATTTAGACATAAATTATGTTTTTTAGCAGGATCTACATTTTTGTGCAGTATGATTTTGTCTATCTCTAACAGTTTAACAGTTATGTAAAAGTCGTCCAGAGTAAATACGACTACAGGGGCTATAGCCAGAAAATTCAAGATTTACATTTCATTTCTCCTAAAAATATCTCAAACATATGACATTTTAATCAAAATCGTTAGAGCCATTTTCAAGAAAATCAAAATTTTCCATGAAAAGGGTAGTTTAGGGTGGGGCTATTTTCTTCAAAATGTTCATGTCGCATCCTTGAAAGACACTAAACCTAAATACTAACTTTGGTTTTTAACCTACTTTTCGTTTTGAGTTATGCTGTCCACAGACTGACAGACACCCATACACACACACACATACACAGACCTTTTTTCTAAAAATGCTTTTTTTGGATTCAGGGGGTCTCAAAACATTTATTTCCAGTGAAATCTCGACATCAAAGTTTTGGGTGGAATACAATACTTCCCCTGCTTACAGTAGATTAAGTAAAAATCAGTTAAAAACCAAAGTTGGTATTTAAGTTTATTGTCTTTCAAGGATGCTACAAGATTTTGAAGAAAATTCCTCCACCCTAAACTACCCTTCATATGGAAAATTTTTCAAAAATGTTGATTTTCTTGAAATTGGCTCTAATGATTTTGCTTAAAATGACATATGTTTAAGATATTTTTATGACAAATGTAATGTACATTTTGAATTTTCTGAGTATAGCCTATGTAGTCCTGTTTACTCAGGACAACTTTTGAATAACTTGTAAACTGTAAGAGATAGACAAACTCTTACAACACAGAAAATGTTAGCTAATGCTGGATTTCTGATAATGAAGTCATTAATCCTCTTGCTCTCCAATATAGAAGAGAACAATAGCAGTAATAGTAGCCGCTTTAGAGAGCACCATATTTTTTGTCTTGGTGGTAGCATAGCTCTCTCACAACCCTCAGAATGTCTGGAGGACCAGAAATGTTGCTGGTTTATGGGTATCACCCACCTGACCGGGAGAATTATCAAAATAAATTCACTGACCATATCCTCTGATTGCCAAAAAATGTTGTTGTTAGCTAATGCTGGATTTCTGACAATGAAGTCATCAATCCTCTTGCTCTCCAATATTTTTCACAATGATATTGAAGAGAGCAATAGCAGTAATAGTAACCGTTTTTTAGAGAGCACCATATTTATATGTTTTGGCAGTCACATCGCTCTCTCACAACCCCCAGAATGTCTGGAGGACCACACCTGTCGTTGGTTTACGGGTCTCACCGACATGACCGGGAGGATTATCAAAATAAATTCACCGACCATATCCTCTGATTACCAATCAGAGAACATATTACATGCCATGACAGGTCAGCATGTTAAGGGTTAATATTTTATAGAGAAATTAGAGAAATGGAGAGATTGGAAAAATAAAGACTCCCTAGCCCTCAGGAACCCTAATAGCATCGGGGTCGGAAGAGAACAAGAGGGTGAGTGAGTGAGTGAGTAGGGTTTAAGGGCCCGTCGACAGCTAGGTCATTAGAGCCCCAAGAGAGAGAGAGAGAACAAGAGATGACCAAGGTAAGGTCAGATAGAAAAGTTACAGTGAGGAGCAAAACACCAGTAAGTGGAAGCAATGTTCTGCTCAGCTTGTGAATGTAATATCCAAAATGTTGCTTATAAGGGGCAAGGGGGACATATTACGTCTGAGCCCATACAGACCTCTACCTTGCCAAAAAATGTAGATCTTGCTAAAACACAACTTATGTCCAAATAAATTTGTTTGTAGTGTGAACCACTTTGGAGATATTCCTCGTTATTTGTGTCAGTTTCAGAAAATAAACTTTCGTCAAATGCAACATCGTTCATTTTTTTATCTGTTAACTGTGCAAAGAGAACAGAACCTCAAAGCTTTAAAAGATTTTACTATCGCTCAAAGCCTACTATATTCTTATACTCCCCTTGCACCTACACGGAAATAAGCAACAAGATAATTTCTGCAAATGTTTATCTCAACTAACACAAAGAAGATAGAGGAATAAGAGTTTGTTAGTACAAGAGTAGAGAAAATCATGTGAATGCAATACATCAGATTTTTTTTAGATTTACGTTGCTTCACTATTAGCTTCAGATTTTTTATTATATAACCGAGAATTGTCTAATGGTGACATTTCAGACAAACTTTCATATGTAAAATCAAATTTTGGGCTTACTCCTACAGCCATAACTGCTTAGCAATCAAAAGTGCCACTAGTGAAGCAGATAGAACAAGTGAAAAAAAATGTGAATAAATTATACGGTATTTGTGTTCCATATCAATGATTTTGTCGGGTGAAAAGTTCTCTTTTAATCATTCAGATTTAGATTCAAATGAGAGTATTCATTTTAAATACACCCATCTTGTTTCAGCTGAAGTACAAAGAAGTTTTTCGAAGTACAGGGTTTTGTTTGTTGACAATAGAAAACCCTTTTTATTTGAAATTCTGCACAAGGTATTCATTGTGTATTGCAACTCAGAGCTCATAAATTAAGTAAGAGTGAGGATGTAAAAAGCACATAGGTTAACTATGTTCTGATAATGTTGATAAAATGCAATGTCATTTTCATAGTTTGGCTTGATTATCATGTGCATTTTATTCTCAAATAGTTCATCATCAAAACTGATTTACTAACTTATTTTAGAACAGAAATTTTACCTCATTTTAATATTGTTAGGTCATGTTATTTTTGTAAATATTTGTTCATAAGAGCACACTTTTTTATGGATATTATGGTGATTTTTAGCTCATAAAAGTGCTAGCCCTATTGATTAGCATGAATTGCTTTGCTGTGGTAAATAAAGTGGGATTATCAATTAAAGTATGGCCATGATAATAATTAAAAGATAATTTATGTTTAAATGAAACAACTGTTAAAATACCATCATTATTCTCCCTCTGTGTTATTTTATGTTCAAAAAGGGTGATAATATATGCAATGCAGTAACAAATTATTTTTATTGGCTTATAGGTATGCTACAATGGTGGCACTCAAATATGTTTACACCAGGACCTTTTCTTGGGCTGGATAGAGTTTAGAAAATATCAACTGTCATCACACTTCATATCATTTTCATTTTTTTCTGGAACTTCAGGGTACCATTCTTAATGTGCATTAGCTTTATAAACCTTGGTCAGAAAAAAAAAGGAAAACAATGAAAAACTTACTGAATCGAAACCTGTTGTAAGGATGCGGTTTTGATCTCCTAACCACACAATCCGGGAATCCTTGATGCTCTGATGACTGTTTGCAGTGTGAGTGAAGCATGAGCTGCTGGAGCGGGGATCCATGATGCGCACCTGCTTATCCTTACATGAAGTAGCTAGGAGGGTGCCATCTCTCTTCCAACTCAATGACTGGATCACATCACTATGTTCTGCATTTGCTATAAATGATTTTCAAAGCTATTATAGAATCAAAAAATAGTAAAGCAGTCTCCTTAACTTTCTAAACAGCTATTGACTTAAAACTGTGACCCTTTTTTAGTTAGAATTCTTTAACAAAAGTGGTATCATCATTACAAGATAAAAGAATAACAATATTACTTTAATTGGCTGACACATTTAGATAGGAAGTATCACAGTATCTATTTCTGACACTGAAGTTTCCCACTCACCTTCTTCCTTCCCAATAAAATTTGGAGTTTGAATCTAGAAAAGATATTGGAACTGCACTTCTCAAAAATGATCTAGATTTGGATAAAAATTACACAACTATTTTTGCACTGAATGATTTATATTCTAAGCATCTTTTCTGCTGGTTCTGAGTATTTGAGCGCAAATACATCCCTTGTGAATAGTATTTTAGATAAACAAACAAAAATGCTGCAGATAGTAAGGATAGTAGATCAATGTTATACCATTATGCACTTTAAAAGTATTTTTTTATTACTCTGTCTCGCCAAATAATGAAAACATTAAAGTTCTGAGGGTTGCATTATCACCCAAATACATCACTTTTAACCTTATGCTCTCAAACAGGCAGTGTATCTTGTAAATGTAGTCACTCGCTTGCATAACCCTTGTTCTAGCCCTCGTGCACTATAGGAACTTACTGAAACATCATGCAAAGAAATCACAAGAATTCCTACTCCTGAGCTTAGGCGAGTGAGCAAGAACATTTTTACACAATATGCTGCCTATTTGAGAGTAGAAGGCCAACATTTCCAGCATCTACAATAAGGTAAGGACTTCAGTATGCCTCTGATGGTTAAGTTTTCCTGATGACTCTCTTGCACAGTGGAGAGAGCCCGTGGAATAGGTTACCATATGTATTCAAGACTCTATTAGCATGCATTAAATTTGTTTGTTGTCTTTTATTATTTACTGTTAATTTTTACTGGTTTTTGCTGCCCTTTGTAGTTTCTGCTACTTTTTTTAAGGCAATAGCTAAGTTTGACATATAAACAAACTACAAGTGATGCTTTTGCCCAAACAACAAATGCTCAATGAAACTTAGCAAGTTGCTATACACATTTGCTGGAATTTCTTCTAGTTTCATTTTCCCAGCTGGCAACTAGAGAGCACTCTAGCGCTTTTCATGTCACAACCTTTGAATAATCACTAGGAATGAAAAAGTTAAAACTTGACCAAGTTTTCTTTCCTGGTACCATAGATAGCTTACTGTTAATTATAAATTCTCACACTGTATGCATGTACTTCAGTTTTTTGTTGTCCTGTATTCCATGCAACATTTTTAATGAATTGTGAATATTCAGCTGCTTTTCTTGAAAAGGGGTCCCCACACAGAAATCCAAATGGGAGACTATTTTACTTTTGGAATTTTTCCCCTTCCAAGGAAACATCATGATATCTTAATGTTTCAAACATAGATGTAACCATTTAAAAATGGGCACCATGACTGGCAATTAAATCATCCTAATTAGAGGAAGAATGGACAGGAAAGGAAATGAAATGACTAGGCCTCAAATACCCAAATACCACCGAAGTCAAAGAAAGCAAAAGGTGTGTTAAGGAAGACTGGATAGGAAAGTTTAAAGACACATTGAACAAAAAGGAAAACACCTTAGCAATATTTATTGATTTTCAAGAAGCATGCGACTACTTGGAGATACAAACTAAGTACTCCAAAAGCTTAAAATCGTAGGAATGCAGGACAGAATGCTGCATCGGACTAATGAATTCATTATTGAACACTTCACAGCTACTAAATGCAATGACTAGACCTTTGACTTTAGGTAAAAACCTATTTTTACTTTCTCTACTGGTAAGTAGGGGAAGTATTGTATTCCACCCAAAAATTCGAAGTCGAGATTTCACCGGAAATACATGTTTTGAGGCCCCCTGAATCCAAAAAAAGCATTTTTAGAAAAAGGTCCGTGTGTGTGTCTGTCAGTCTGTGGACAGCATAGCTCAAAAACGAAAAGTCGGTTAAAAACCAAAGTTGGTATTTAAGTTTAATGTCGTTCAAGGACGTGACACGAAGATTTTGAAGAAAATAGCCCCACCCTAAACTACCCTTTACATGGAAAATTTTTCGAAAATTTTTATTTTCTTGAAAATGGCTCTAACGATTTTGATTAAAATGTCATATGTTTGAGATATTTTTATGACAAATGAAATGTATATCTTGAATTTTCTGGCTATAGCAACTCCAAGTAGCCTAAAATGAGTTGCAAATATCTTGGAACATAAAGGAAACACAACACAGCACTGTAGGGAAGGGACTGGAGAACCTTCACTGAAAATAATCTGTCAGCTGCACATGTATAGCAGATAAGAAGATAGCACAGGCTCTACTTGTGGGCTCTATCTGCCAGGATATATGTGTGAGTATGTGATATTACCGTGGGTTCTGTGGCATTGTGTTTCTTTAAAGAAACAAACCATGAATCCTGTTAATGAGCTCGCATTGCACCATTTTCAAGAACATGGGTTTTCTTCATCAGTAATAAGTTCAGAAGAATTGGCAATTAACCAGCCTGTTATTAATCTGTTACAAATAAATCCTACAGCTCTTGGTGTCACTTTGGAAGAACACAAATACTAACTCATCCCCTGTTTTGTTCTTTGGTTTTGTCTGCTATCCAAGGAGCTTCTCTCTTAGCATTATGTCACCATAAAGTCTGATCATCCACAGCACGGTGAAGGGGGAAGTAGGAGAATCACACATGCCTGATGTAGAAGAAGTCGGCGCCAACTAAGAAAGCGATTGACAGCTCGCAGTGAGGGAGAGGCCACATTGTCGCTTACTGTGACCACATGGAGAATGCAGTATGATTGTGTACGAAGAAGATTGGATTGCGCCTGGAATGTTGAGTGCGTATTATTTATATTTGTATGCAAAGACAACACTAAAATATTGAATCTACATTCAAAGGATAGAACATGCAATTATATATTACTTCAGAACATACTATTTCCCGCACTTGTCCATTAACCTCTTCAGCGATATGGACGTGAAATCACGTCCATTTAAAATGACGGATGAGTGATATAGGTGTGTATATATGTCCTGTGCGTTTGTACATTTAACACTTATTTATCCCTTATCTAACTCAACTTATTTTAATTTTCCCTTTATGAAACATTTAAGTAAAGTCTATATACTTTACTGGCTTACCTTAATATGTTCGTTCTGCAGTGTTTACCTCAAAACAGAGATAAACACACAAGGGTACCTACATCTCCACATTCACGAATTCCCTTCTTGCAGCACACGAAACACTTTCGAGATGGGTGGGACTTCTTTGCTGTTGGTGGTATCCTTTTAGGATAATGTTTTCCTTGAAGTCTGAGGGGTGCAGGGGTTCTGGATTTTCTATCCTCAACGTGGTATTGTTCAATTAGGCTGCAAGCTATTGATAGTCGGAAGTCAAGGTAGGTCATTGTCCTGTGTGGGTTTAGAGCTCTCCAAATTACCAAACAATTGTATATGGTTATATCCAGTTGGTGCAAAAATACCTTTTTATACCACTTCTTCCTTCAGCTACAAGCAGGAAAGTATATGTATGTATTTCAAGAAAGAAAGAAACGGAGTCTACTAAGTTATGAAACATGCGCAAGCAAAAGTTGCAATGTTGCTCTATTCTGATGACTCAAGAGACCACGCATACAGTAGTGCTTTATTACACAGGATGCTGACGCATAAGCCACACATACAATGGGTCGACTACTGTTTCTTTCCGAGAACTTATATTAGATGCGTTCGACAGAGCAAAGTTAACTTTTCACCACAGTGAAACAAAATAGTGCCATTTCAACGTTTTGTAAATGCAACTCAACTTTGCTGATGATGTACATTTATACTGCATATAACGAGTTTTATACCAGTTTTTGTTTCATTAAAATAACTTAATATTTACACAAAATACAGCTGTGTATATACGAAGCACTTTAAATGCCCTGCACTGGATATTGGGTAGTAGTTCTCGGCTTGCGGACGTTTTAAATGGCCATCGCTCAAGAGGTTAATTGAGATACCTTTACCAAACAGTTTTATTCGGTTTGCGAGTATGCTCAATTTTTCGTTTGGCAGCACTATCTTTGTCACTATTTTTCAACATTGTTAAATACACATTAAAAGCATTAGCACAATTGCAAAAGCTTGCAACATACGCACAGATACACAGACTCAGACACATGTAAACACAAGGTAAATAACCTTCTATATAGAATGATGCAAATGAACTCCTCTACATGCAGGCAATCTCGGGTTACACCACTATTTGTTTATATGTAGTGATAGCACTACATAACAAAAGCAGTTTATGTTACTGCTGGGTTCCTCATTAGCCACATGCTAATCATGTGTTATGTGCATGTTACATATCAGCAACAAAGTCCTTGTGTGTACCGTTTCTATGGAAAAGCCATTATAATGCCTTAACCCTAATTAGTGCTTTTCGCCGCTATGGCAACTGCTAAGACGCATCCATCCTCTCCCATTCATTTATGCTTTTCTGCCAAGTACTTAGCATCTGTCAATCCCCTTCTTAATTGGCACAGAGTATAGTTGTAGCTATGTTTACAGTCCACAGAAAAAAGAGGAGAATATTAGCCATGAGTATAAGAAAAGTGCTGCAACTTTCTGGCTAAATGAAGGTGCAAAGAAGTGTCATTCATTCACCAATATTCACAGTAGATTACAATTACTCAGGTCAAGGAGCCAATTATATGTAGAGCAAGGATAAATATCCCATCGCCTACAATGTTTGCGCGCTCGTACTATACACGCTCCATGGTGACTGGCAGACGGCGTAGTACAGGAGTTCAGAACATGTAAACAAAAGGGCAGGGCTGTGTAAGATGCTCTAGTCCATTTACATCAGTTCATATCGTCATCTATTCGTTCCTCAAAAACATTGCAGTGAATAATAATACATTTTTAAATTGTTCAAAAGTAAAACTTGTCATCTAAACAATGTTTATACAGCGAGAAACTTCTCTCAACGTCACATGATGTAACGGGAGCAAACGTAAGATATTTTGCATTGTGTTCGTCATACGTAGATGACATTTTGTCTAGCTGTTGTAAACCAATTTTTATATGAACCATTGTAGCGTAGCCAGGATCATTACATGATTTTACATGATCTATTTTGCACATGTCTTAAAAAAACTCCGATTGAAGTGACAAATGGTTGTGTTCTTTATTCTTTGATGCTGCAACAAGTGCTTTATGTTTTTGGTATTACAATGTTGCTTCAACAATTTCCGTTTCTCCTTGGAATCTCTAATTTGTGAATAACATAACTTACAGTGTATCGTATCGCCATTCAATACGAAATTATTTCTTCCAAATTCTTCCAATAACTTATTTAATTTACCATCACCTAAAGCTGAAGACATTATTCGCCTTCACGGATCGCACAAAAAATAACACTATCTGTACGGTACAGCTGTCATACTGAACCACAGCACGCTGCTCACCCCTCAGTCCGAGGTAGCAGCGATGACGTCAAGCAAGCAATTCGCCGTGCAGTCAACCTGATTTCTTCTTCAGTGGATATATGTCCTCGCTCTAATTATATGCGTGGAAGAAACAAGTGCAAACCATGCTCTTAATTCCTATTGAGCATAAGAAATATATGTATGATAAACTTTATGTGTGCTTTGTAGAAGCAAGTAACGCAAAGAAAAAAAGAAAAACTATTTGGAAAAGAAAACCTTGGCGCATTCTCTGCTTGGACGTATCATTTCAAAAAGTTTCATAAAATTCAAAGCAGGAAGATATGATTTATTTTACAAGCATTTATGAAGGAAGAAGAAAAAGGCAAAGTAGCAGGAAGGTTTTTGAAAACAGAGAGAGTGACTGAAAATATCCACTTCCTGGTTTTTAATACCAATCAAAGTGGTTTCGAGAATGAAATGGGAGCAAAAAAGGACATTATCTTTTGTTGGGAAGAAATAATTAAACACTGTTGCACAATATATTAATGTACTAACTCATTCAAACCCTATTACACCCACTATTAGTAATGGAAGAGTCTATTTATTATTTGTTGCACTGCAGGAGAATACTGGCAATTTCAGGTTGAAAGTTTCAAGGTAGATGTTTAAGACCAAAAATTTAATTGAGAAGTTTAGTGAAAACAGGAAATATGGGGGTAAAACAGAGTTCAGATTCTGGTTTAGTGAGGCAATAGAAATAATGCTCTATTTTTTAATTCATGGCCAAGTTACAATGATATTACATGTCTTCCAAGATATTCCTCCCAGAAAAACCATTGAATTTCTGCATATTCCTGCCGGCACCACAAGAAAATTCAACCTTTGGGTAAGTAAATATCTTCATCATCACTTAACTGAAATTTTGGTAGCTAATGAGTACATTCATTTCAAGGCTTTTCAGTGTGATAATATTCTAAAAATGCAGGCATTTATTCACTACTAAATTTCTTTCCCACAGTTCCAGGACATGATTAAATAGTCATGGTTTGCATCCAAATATACAACAGAGTGATTCCCCAAGTTTATTATATCTGTTCAATTTTGTTTGCAAACAAGTATGAAAATATGTGATGATCTAAAAACATACTTCCGGTGAAATCTCGACATTGAATTTTGGGTGGAATACAATACTTCCTCTACATACCTACCAATAGAGAAAGTAAAAATTAACATGGAGAAAACACATTGATAATAATGTGCAAAAAAACTGAGAAAAACTACCACTAAAAAAACTAGCAAGAAAAACGTAGGGAAGTACCACAGATTTTTACAACATGTATATTAAACCAACATTCAAATGTTGTGAAGAAATAATAATTGCAAATGCAAAAGAACATTCTATAAAATCAAGTTCTCTGTGTAGTAACTGGAGCCATTAAAACTGCTCTACAAATTTTAACAAATAATTTAACACCTTAGCACTGAAAAAGCAGCTATCATACAACATGAGAAATTAATCAGATTTGGACTCTATCCTATAACAACTGGGAAAAAAAAACAAAAACTCCAAGTTTCTTTGATAAAATCTAAGAAATCAAACAGAAGTAAACACTTCTTGTATTTTCAAGAAAACCTACAAACAGGAGTCAACCCTTTAGACCTATTTGATATTGAATATTATCTACATTAGCATACAAATTTTAAAATCTCAGATCTCTAAATGAGATGTGAAACAAATGTCACTTAAATTAATAAATTCAAATATCCTAATTTGAATATTTCTTCCATTCTGAAGAAAGCCATGCTGAGGATCTTTATGCTGAAACAATCCATGCCTCGATCAGTTTGAACCTGCAACTTCGGGAACCAGATACTATCATGTTGCACCTAAACTACAGAGAACAACAGGTGGCAGTAGTAACGATTATGATGATGATGGTGGTGACGATGATATGGCCACTGGGGACAGTGCAGGTGGTAAAAGTGATGAGAAAAATCAAATATAAATTTAGTAATAGCTTCCTAGGCTGTCAATCACATTATCATCTTGCAATCAATAGACATAGTTCTATAGGCTACATCAGTGGTATTCAATCTTTTTTCTCTGCGTACCCCCAAAGATAATATTCCATTCTAGTGTGTACCCCTAGGCCTAGCCCTACAGTTATCCTTAATTCAAAATGTATATAACCATATCTAAAATATATTTAAAGTTTTATAATTTATTAAGTATTACAGAAAGGAGGACTGTGATATAAATGTGTAAAATAAATACAAGAACTTGTTACAGGTAACGTATAGACCAAAAGTAAATGAATTTGTATGTTTTTGACATATTAATGATATGGCTGAGCTTGTTTCCTGGACATCAATTCCTCTACTCATATGTGAATCTTTGTTAGTACAAGTACCAATGGTGATTCTTGCAATTTCTTGTTTCGTTTTGATTGCTGTCAATACAGAGAACCTACTCATGCAAATAAGTGGAGGGAATGGAAGAAGGTGTGTAATGGCAGTTTCACTAAGTTTAGCATACTCTCTGTGTGCATAATACCGGAAATCATAAATTGACATGTTTTTTACTTTTATTTCCAGTGAACTGCCAATAGACAGTTGATCTTATGGGAAGATCAGAGAAATTGACGGCAGAGGTATGAAAGAATTTGTAAACAATTCTTGTGTATTATCTTTCTCAATTTCTGAAAAGTATTTTGAAAACTGTAATCTGAGATTTTGTAGGCCCATCAGCAGTACTAACTAGCCAATTGAGTACACAAAATAGATTCTTGGACAGAGGGCAATTGAGATCTCTCTGGCTGAAATATTTTTCATTATTTTGTTATCATTCAGGAAATGTATTATACTGAGTATTATTTTAAATCCTATTATTTTCCGTTATTTGTGATTATTTAGGAAACATATGCTAATTTTAAATCTTATGTACCCCTAAGAAGTCTTCACATACCCGTAATGGTGCTTGTATCCCAGGTTGAATATGTCTGGACTGCATGAGCCAAATGTCATTACAGCATGATATCACTTGGAGGAAAGGGGAAGCACAGTGAGACAATTAGTAGATTGCTAAAGCAGAAAATATTCCATTTTTCTGTTTATGAAAATGGTTTCTACACAGTGAATTGCCCCTGGCACACAAAACCTAAGACCTACAATAAAGCATCTGCAGGCAATCATAGAGGATGCAACATGCCCTGAATGTAATATTCCTCGTTCCCCATCTTTTGAGTTCCCCAAAAATCTATCTCCCATCATTCATATGATTGGGGCTTTACTGTAGTTACATATTTTAAAATGCTAATTATAAAGAAAATCTCCACCTAATTACAGATAGCAAATAGTCACGAGAAAATCAGGGTAAACTTTTGAAAAGCAGCATCAAAATCAGGACTTCACAAAAACCTGAAAATATTAACATAAATTATGCATAAACCAATGTAATTATATCTCATTAGAGACAGTCTTTATGGCAGTACCTATCTAATTTTATATACTCTTATGTAATCGTTTTTGCAGCTACTTTTAGCCAGTCACCACAAGGTTAGGATAAGTTTGTATAAAGCTATGGCAAAAGTTGGTGTTTTATTTTCTTACTGTGAGATTTTAGTTTCTCTTCTCATTTTCTTCTGTTGACAATTTTTGCCATACGAAAATTCACTTGTTTTTAAATGACACACCTTACAGGAAATGTTAAACAGAGCTATTTTCTGAAAGTATTAATTTTGTTGCTGTGTTTGACAAGAATACCTATTACATACATAATTCATTACATTTTATTCATGGAACAATCTTAACAAATGCAACTTTTGAACTTTCCTAAACAAAGACTCGCTGCACTACTTATAATACAACACATCATTCACTGCACAATCAATTCCAATATGATGCATTGAATCCAGAATGAAACAGAACTGCAAAGTTATATATTTTGCAAGGGTAATTCTATACTCATTAAAAGTTATCGAAGATTAATTAGTACTCTTCAGTAATCTTTTAGACCCTTAGTAAACTCTATGGGAGAAAAACTAAACTTTCAGCTGAAAATTGTTCAAAGACTGAACTACTCAACTGTTATGGCTTTTATGCAAATAATTGTTATAACTTCAAAAATAAATACTGATGCATGTCAGTACAGACCTTTAAAACAGATAAACCCTACTAGGTAAGGATATCTGATAATCCTAACATAACTGTTCATAGTACCAAACATATGTACTACATTCTTATATTAATATGTATCACAATTTACAACAAATAAATTATATATGTTCCAATAGAAATATAATAATAAAAATGCACCTACAGAGAAGTTCCTTTTCAGTGCTGACATCCCACAGAGTCAGTGTTGTGTAGGATGTTGTTGTCAGCAAACAATCTGCAGTGGGGTGAAAACACACTGTCTCTACCCTTCGTTGTTTATGTGAAAAGGTACACTCAGGGTTGCACAAACTTTCCTCTAAACCTTTTTCCGGGATATGCCATAATTTTACCTATAACAAAAAAAAATTGATATTATGAAGCATTGGTTGTGTCTCCTATTCTAAGGTATAAATTTTTCACAAGGCAGTATACTCACTAAGCAGTCTTGAGATCCTGTAGCCAGTAAACCATCATGAAATGGTGAAAAGTCCATATCTGTTACAGTATCCGTATGAGCATGGAGCAATGGCATAGTCTTACTTTTACGTCCACAGTCATCAATTGGGAGTACAGCAAGACTTGAACCTAAAAGAGTCCACAAATTACACCTCTTAAGAATTAACATACTTGTCTATTAACCATAAATTATCTGCACTGAAAGTAAAACTGTGGCAAGTGTAAGAGACATATTTCTCCTTTTTTTTACCTAACGTTATTAATTTCAGTATACTCCTTTGATTAATATGCAATAAAGAGTACAATAATAAAATCTGGAATTTTAGTGACATTCCTTACCTTGTACATACGTGAACAAAAAACGAAACGAAAAAATTACATGTCTACTAACTCAAACAAAATAGTGAACTGGTGATTTTTATCCTTAATTTTAAAATCGGTATTAGTTACACATAAAAGATGCGTTCCAACTTACCATTGTGGTCAACATTGAATGCCATAAAGGCAGCAGATGCTGTAATGTTGTTGCCATACGTCTGATATGAACCAACAGAAATGTCTCGTATGCATGCTTCTGGTTTTGGAACAATAGGCGCTGCATTCTTGTATTTTGATGCCTTAAATCGCCAAGCCATTGTTTCTGGTTGGGGCAGAAAATTTGACCATAAAGTATAGCTCCCCTGTAATAAAGGGTTGGGCTCGTGCGGCTGACAAGATACAAGTTTCACTATTTTAAATCACATAAAAAATCACAGAGTTGCTTGTTACGATAAATAGATGAACTAAATACGCAAAACTCGCGTAAATTTAAACACACACCAGGTTAATTTATTATTTATAATAAATTAGGCCTATTTCCGCCCACAAATATTGTTCTATAGACAGCGTCGTATCTCGGATGACAGCTACGAACCGCGCAGGGAATGCAACCTTACTATGGGTGTACGCTACGCTTTTTGTGAAGGATATCGTCTGTTTGGGACATATAAATCATATAGCAGATTACTAACAAAACGAAAGAAAGTTTAACTCTACATAAGATACAAATTCAATTTCCTACAACAATCATAGCACGGGTCTAATATGATTTGATGTGGGGCTAAAGGTTGGTCATATTGGAAACCGCTACTGCTTTTGACACTTCCGATGTTTTTGTATTATGAATGAATTAATTGCGAAGATCACGTACTTCACGGCGTGTTAGTACCTTTATTGAAATTCTCATTGTACATTTTAACATCGCTTAACAATGTTTTGCCATATTTTGAAATTAAACCGGGTAGTCTTCATTTATAGTAGCTATGATATTCCGATGCACCTTATATCCAAATAATTTAAAAGGAAAATTACATTAAAAAAAGGAATTAAAATAGTCCGCAGCGTAAGAAACTCTTTCTTACTGACTTAAGCCCAGAAAAACTTAAAAGAATAATGAAGTGTTCTGTAACTCGGATTAGCATTTCCTCTTAATTGCCGTTATCCGAAAATAGTTCTCGATAAATACGGCGCTTAATGATAACTAATCGTTGGTTTCTGAAGTACCACTTTATCTCCGAGATTATTTATTTATGAATAAATAATACATTTTATCTTTGCATTAACAAACTGCATGATGAAATGAGATGATTAATGAAAACTATAACAAAATGCAACGAATCATATCTTTAAAGTGCGTTACTGTTTCACATATCTGTAGAAAGCAAAAAATCTGAAATGTACAGAACTTCACATCACATTTTCAATTCAATATTATATTAGGCTACTAGGATACACCTTTATATTGTGTAGGTAATCAAACTGCTCTATACCTAAATGATGTCCCACATTTGTACAGATATGGGTTTTACAACTAATCTTCTAAGTTTCTTTTATTAATGGTATGTATATGCCATATCAAAATTCAAAGTGACACTGTGCTTTAAATTATTTTACTTGTGTATTACAAACTTATTGATTTATAAGAGTTTTGTACCTTTTTGCGGTCAAATCACGTTTCAACAAGACCAATAAAACTACTTTTAAACTTACGTATTTCATATAGGTAATTGATGTAAATGAAAGTTACCATTTATAATATTTAAGACTTTCAAATACTAAAATTATCTTTTTAAAAAAATAGATAGAGCTGTCGAAAATATGTAAATAATTTATACCTAATATATGTATATGTAGATGCTTCACAATTACAGCTTCAAGTTTTACTTATTATTAAGCATTTCACTTTGTTTAGTACCTACACTTAAAATGGATTTATCTGAAAATAAAATACAACTAAATGGATTATCAAAGGATCAAGTTACCATTTTTGTGTCAACAGATGTGTACTATTACAAGATAAAACTGCTTCACACCTCACATGTACAAGAAACATCATGATGTCACAGTCCATCACTGAACTGTTCTGTCCTGTTGAAGAAAGACTTGTTCTATCTCTGTAACAGACATCCAATTCTATACTTTCTTTGACCATAGTCCAACATCTTGCTTGGTATCTGTTTTTAAATCTTCCATTCTCAGTAAATGCTCTTTCCAATTATTTCTATTTTCTATGGTTTTTTGCCCTTCTTTAAATATATATTTAGCTCTTCTCTATTTTTTGTTTCTTCCTTTTTTTTTTATCTAGTTCAATATATGCTCCAGCTGCTCTTAGGAACTGCATTTCGACTGCTTGCAACACATTTGTTAATGTCTATATTTCAGCAACATGTAGAACATTGGTATTGTCATTATTTTCTAGAACTTCATCGGTGTATCTTTCCTAATCTTTTTATTTACAGATAGCAATGTAAAGATGTGGAGTACATTTGGTTAAATATATTTAGTTTTAATCTAAATCCTCATTACGAATACTATGTAACAAAAATCTGATGCATTGTACTCACATGACTTTCTCTACTCTTGTGCTAACCATTCTTACACACTCTTATTACTATATCTTCTTTGTGTTAGTTGAGATAAATATTTGCAGAAATTATCTTCCTGCTTATTTCTTTGTAGGTGCAAGGAGAATATGGGAATACAGTAGTCTTTGAGCGATAGTCAAATCTTTTAAAGCTTTGAAATTCCATTCGCTTTGCTCGGCTAAGGTATAAAAAATTAATAACGATCTTCCATTTGACGAAAGTTTAAGTATTCCAAACAAAAAAAATCATTTGGACATAAATTGTGTTTTTTGAGATCTACATTTTGTCTTCAAACTTCAAATAACTTTCAAGACGAGGAAAAAATGTTAACCTTTCCTGCCACCTACCTGGCGTAGCTAACAGGAAGTATCTTCAAAAACTAATTGGAATTAACACTGTGAAGTAATGAAATAATTCAAAACATTTTAACACTGAATTGACTACGACACACTGTACTTTATGTACCTTAGATTTTTTCTCAGTGTGTTTTGCCTTCAATTTGAGATCTTTTTTATCAAAGGTAGCGATATGATCTTTGTTTCAGGGTCATACTTAGCAGGTAACAGATCAAAGATTATGATGGCAAGGGATAATGTCTTTTCAATTAAAGTCTGGATTCTGTCAAAATTAACTTTATTTAAATTAAGACAACATATATTCACAATTCCAACAACAGGTGTGGTTCTCCAGACATTCTGGGGGTTGTGAGATAGTGATGTAACTGCCAAAACATAAAAATATGGTGCTCTCTAAAAAAGTGGTTACTATTACTGCTATTGCTCTCTTCTATATTGGAGAGCAAGAGGATTAATGACTTCATTGTCAGAAATCCAGTATTAGCTAACATTTTTTTAACAGTATGATTTGATCTATCTCTTATGGTTTACGAGTTATTCAAATGTCATCAAGAGTACACAAGACTACATAGACTATAGCCAGAAAATTCAAAATATATATTTCATTTGTCTTAAAAATATCTCAAACATATGGCATTTTAATCAAAATCGTTAGCCATTTTCGAGAAAATCAAAATTTTCGAAAAATTTTCCATGTAAAGTGTAGTTTAGGATGGAGGAATTTTCTTCAAAATTTCCAGTGAAATTTGGACATCACATTTTTGGGTGGAATACAATAGTTCCCCTACTTATTATACGTAGTAGAGAAAGTAATAATGGTAACACTGTATTTTTTTTATGTCCAAGCTAATTTTTAAAATTACAATTTAACCATTCTCAATAGTACACTGTCAATTTCCATTATGTATCGTAGCCTCTGTTAATCATTTAAAGGAAATAATGAAGCTATTAGCAGTGAAGCAACAAGAATCTAAAGAACAAAATTAGGAACTAAAAGCTTCACTTATCTTAGTAATATTGCAAGTTCTTTGGTGCTGCACTGACAATGTTTCGAGTTGACTCCAATTCATTCTCAAAGCTATACAAAAACCAAAGAACTTGCAATATTACTAAGATAAGTGAAGCTTTTAGTTTCTAATTTTGTTCTTCCTTTAGACCCTGTTCATTCTTTATTTCCAAAATCTGGCTGATAACAAATGTAATAACAACTTGTTGGGCAACGCATTTTATTTCATGAGAGCGTATGCATTATATTTTGCTTCTCTTGTTATGTGCAGCAATCACCCATAACTTGCTGAGCTGTATTCAATAAGTCTTTGGCACTACCATTTTATAATGGACTAAGATTTTCCAGAACACTCTCTCTTAACCTTATGCTCATTAGTGATTGATAAAGTATTCCTCAAACGCTCCTGGTTTGGGAACTTGCATTTATTATTCCAAGTTTGAGCTTTATGAGGGAAACTGCAGAATTTACATTATGGGACAGAGAAGAAAGTATAGAGATATTAAACCAACTAGTTACTCCTATACTACAACATATACAAAATTATAGAGAAAAATGGATAGAATATGTTAATAGAGTGGGAAGATGTTGACTACCAAGACAAATTTTAAATTACCAGGCACGTGGGAAAAGAAGACTACGAAGATGTAAGAAAAGATGGCATGAGGGCAGAACAGGTCACATGGCCTAATCTCTATGACAGGAAGAAGTTTAGGGTAAGTTTAGGATACCTCCCCAACATTTGCCAGCTATGCAGACTGACAGAAACATGAAAAAATTCCTGTCAGAGACAACAGTTCTGGTGGGATTTGAACTGACTGTAGCTGAACAACCTTGACCCCTGTGTTGGTAGGAAGACGTTGGGAAGAGACTCCAGAATTTGAAGTTCAAGACACAAAGTGATTCTGCCACCAAGCACAACAGGACATTCACATGCAAAGCCTTCTGCCAAAGGTTACCAACATTGTAGTGCACAAGTAGCCCCCAATCAGTTGAAACCGAAATTATAATGTCAATATATTTGATAATGGAAAGACACAAAAGGAAATTCTAGTCATTAGTGAAGGGGAAGACGTAATAAAGCTAATATGTTAAAGTCTCAAGAATGGAAGCCTAGGCAGATTTAAAAGAGTGATAAGGCTTTGTTGACGCGCACGAGAAACAAACACGTGTAACGATTTAGCGGGCTGATTCCTATCTTATCATGACGTGCTCTAAAGTTAGCCAATGGAAATAGCTTCCTTATTGTTGCCCACGCAAAAACAAAATGCAACGCAAGACACACTCGTCTTGAATCGAGCCGAGAGTACACGTGCAACTTGGGAACTGTACGTAAACTAGCGCGTAAACATAATTCAGCGGTCGCTAAAGGGTGACAAAGTTAAAGTGTTATAACGTTGTAGTTGAAGTTACAAAGTTACATTCTATTTAAATATCGTCAGCAGTTCTCTACAAATCTGGAAATTTACAAATAAAGTGATATGTTGTTAATTCTTCGTTTGGTTCCATTCCTACCATAACTTGCGCACACCCTGCAGATTAAGACCTCTTGCTAGAGCTAGTCCGGACACCAAACACGAGATCTTATAGATCTTAAAGGAGACGTCTTCGAAGGAGAGGAGTGTTTGCGTCACAGTGTTGGGGGAAAAAGAATTATTTTTAAAAACATCCAAAAACCTGGCTTTCCTGCTTTAAACCATATTTTTCTTTTGTGCAGAATATTGTATTACATAAAATTGTGTCTTATTTTTAATTCTGTAAATATATATAATGTATGCTTACTAAGGAAATTGAAAACATTAAATGGAACTTATTAATAACACAAAGCAATACTATCATTCATCTCAGAATTCAACTTCTGCCAGAAATAAAAACACATTTCACTAGTCTTGCCCTCAAGTGCCAGATGGTGGCATGAAGCTAAAAACTACCTTTCTGTATTTAAACAAATTAATGACTTCAACAAAAGAAAGTTCCTCTGTTCTTATACAGTATAGTAGAAAATCAAATGAATGTATTAGTAGACACTTCTGTGTATTTGGAACAAAACAATTTAAAAATGAATATTAATACAACCAAACTGATACATTTTGAGTGTGGAAGAGGTAACGATAACCCATTAATTGCAAAATTAAATAATACTAGTAAGTATTAATGTCCAACACATTAAATTTCTTGGTCTAATTTTGGATAAAAATCTTTCATTTGATCAACATATTGACATTGTAATACCATATGTACTGGCTTATATTTGTTAAGAAGGCTGTCAAAATATTTTGACATCTCTGCATGCAAATGGCTTATTTTGATATAATTTATCATTACTTACAATATGCATTTAAGTGTGGGAAGGCACTAGTTTGTGTAATTTGAATAGATTGCTGATACTGCAGAAGAAATGTATAAGAACTATTTATGGACTTGACATTAAGATATCATGCCTTGATACATTTAAAAACATGCTGACCTGTCATGGCATGTAACGCGTCCTCTGATTGGTAATCAGAGGATATGGTCGGAGAATTTATTTTGATAACTCTCCCGGTCAGGTCGGTGAGACCCGTAAACCAACGACAGGTGTGGTCCTCCAGACATTCTGGGAGTTGTGAGAGAGCGACGTGACCGCCAAAACATAAAAATATGGTGCTCTCTTAAAAGCGGTTACTATACTGCTATTGCTCTATGAGTGAAAAATATTGTAGAGCAAGAGGATTAATGACTTCATTGTCAGAAATCCAGCATTAGCTAACAACAACAACATTTAAAAACAATAACTTGTTTACAATAATGTCTATATATGTATATAAGGTGATCTTGTATATTGTAAACAAGAATGTACATACAACCAACTGTAATAGTCAATTGTATAGTTATAACCAGAGACCAGAAGTTTAGGCATTATAAATCATTAAAATAGGCAGGCAAAAAGACATTATAACTAGCTAATATAGGCAGGAAAAAAGACATTATAAATACTAAAACAGGCAGTAAAAGGCAGTTAAAAAACACATTTATTTAATACATATAATTAGATTAGATATTCAACAACTCTAACATCATATTTTAATGAACTTAAACAAAATGCTAGTGTTATATTTAAAACAAAAATGAAATATTTTTTAAAAAGGCTGTATTGCAATGCCTTATTCATTGCATATGACAACCAAATACTTTTTTAAGTTCTCTGGGGTCATGTTGAGCCTCCTGTCAGTTAACACATTTTTCATATGACAAAATGACCTCTCAACATTGACAGAGGTTATTGGAGCAAATCAAAACATAGCATCATTGTACGATCCATTTCAACAGCAACAGAATTGTCACCTTGTAGAATATTTGAAATGTTTCTAAATAATGACAAATAATGAAATAAAGACAATAAAAAGGATTTATTTCGTAAAATAGGCATTTATATTTAAAAAGTCAACATAAAGCTGTCGCATTTCAATCACAAAGGTATAACTCGTACAGATTCACTTTCAAATACAAGATAGATTTGACGTGTTTAAAAAGGCATTCTGCCTAAGTTATGGTCTCTGGTTACAACACACATGGTAAGGATAATATACATAGAACTAAAATAAATAAAACTACAACAGAACATAACCCGCTAATAAATGGGGTCGAATTATACAACAAATTACCACATACGATAAATGCTAAACAGGGTACAAAATTTAACAGAGAATTAAAGAAGTACTTAATGGATAAATGTTTGTATAGAGTAGTGAATTCTAATATTTAATTATTAGTTTTATATTGTAAATTGACAATTCGGACATTGCTGATTATGCGTAAATAAATACTATTAGTGAGCTATTATGTAGGAAAATAGAGTTTATAACTGTTTATAATAACTTATATTTGTAACTATTTATAATTATTGTTTTGCTACTGCAACTGTTAACAATTAACTGCATAACAATTAAAATTAAGTAAACAGGGCCCAATAGAACAAAATAAATTACTAAGAAATATTGTGAAGCATCATTTCAGAGAGCTGGTATATTCCTTTTTTCTTTCTTTACCTGATTACCATCCCCTTATATACAACTTACAGCCCCTAGGACTTATAAGCCAGTGCCTAGGAACAGATGTATGTTGGGAGCACAGGAAGCTATGGACCAGACAGAGTGGAGACCTGGAAGCGGATGGTGCCAAGCACCAGATACAATAGTGGAGAAGAGGTTGATATGAAATGCAGGCAACATCAATGATTGGAAAGGTTATAATGGAGCAATTGGTGGAATAAGCAGCAGGGGAAACCGGAGAACCCAGAGAAAACCTGCCCTGACACCACTTCCTCCACCATGAATACCACATGCGGGTCCCTGGGATCGAACCCAGGCTGCTTAGATGGTAGGAAAATGCTCAGCCACTGCGGAACCTGGTATTTTCCTGCTAAAAGTTCACATCTAGCCTGATAGGATTGATGTAAACACAAAATTACTGAAGAAAGAAGTGAAAACTTAATGTTTACTGTGAGAAAACATAAACAGTTGGAACTAAAGTAACATACCAAATTATTATTTATTTATGCCAACAAACTTACTGTTGGTGTTTTTAAACACACGGCTTGTGTGTTTAAAAACACCAACAGTAAGTTTGTTGGCATAAATAAATAATAATTACCATCTGAAGGTTATTTAATCCTGGGATATAAAGTACTTACAATAATAAGTCACCATTGGGGTAATTTGTCTCTGATGTGAGACTGCCTTTGTGGTTTACCAGGAGAAATACGAACTGGTTTGAGAATTTAATGCCATTCTGACAGTTTGTCACAGTAGCTCAGTGGTAGAGCAGCCGCCCGGTAAGCAGGTCTGTGGTTCAAATCCCAGTTGTGGCATTGAATTTTTAAGTTTCAGTTCTACCTCTCTAACATACCAAAATTAATATCGTACCTACATTATCACTGTTTGCTACTTCATATTTTTCTGTAGGCTTCTTTATTGTGTACTTGGCCTTCTAATTCATATCTATATTTCTTGCACTTGGCTCTACATCCTTTTCTATCCTAATTTCTTATTTCATCTAGTAAAGTTTCTGTATTGTTAATACTTCTTGATGAGTCACTAGTTTACTGAGCTTTTGCTCAAAAATTGTAAGCATATGTGACAATAAACCACTTTATCTTAATTAAGGAAATTGAAGCTATTAATAGTGAAGCAACCAGATTCTAAAGTAAGAACAAATTAGAAACTAAAAACTTCACTTATCTTAGTAATGCTATAGCTATAGCTTTGAGAATAAGTTGGAGTCAATTCAAAACTTGAGTCAGTTTTGCAACAAGAACTTGCAACATTACTAAGATAAGTGAAGATTTTAGTTTCTAATTTGTTCTTACTTTAGACACTTTATCTTATCTTTTTCCTCCCACTCATCTTACTGCACACACATAAATAATACAACTGACACTGGCTAGATACTGGTCTAACATGGACACATGCCACACTTAATTGTTACAATGTTTAAATTTAAATGTTGTTGGGTTGTTTTTTCGGGAGTGGGGGTTTAATCAAAGTGTAAGGTTATAATTCAGCCAACCCCAACCTCAATGCAACCAGACATCACTAGAACCCAAAGACATTTGGGAGACACTAAAGCATTACTTAATTTAAAACAAAGTGTACGAGACAAACCCACACACCCTGGAAGAATTCAAACAAAATATCTGCCAGGAAATTGCCAGCATTTCTCAACGTAAACTATGGCGAGTGATGGATAGTTTCCTAAAGAGGTGCCAAAAATGTATGGATGACGGTGGCCAGTTTCAGCATCTCCTTTCATAAAGTTGGTAAGTAAAGCCTTTAAAAGTAATTATTATTTATTTATGCCAACAAACTTACTGTTGGTGTTTTTAAACACACAAGCCGTGTGTGGGCAAAGTTTGAAGGGTAGCACTGGAAATACGAACTGGTTTAAGCTGGCAGTTTGTCACAATAGCTCAGTGGTTAGAGTGTCCGCCCGGTAAGCGGAAGGTCTGTGGTTCAAATCCCAGTTGTGGCATTGAATTTTTAAGTTCCAGTTCTACCTTTCAGCCTTTAAAAGTAGTTTTAAAAATGTTGTATGGTTTTATCCATGCTTATGATAGCTGCAGACGGCAACAAGTACCATGGATGCAAACAGGCAAAACACTGCACAGCCCATTCAGAGGTTTTTTGCTCTCCCAGTAGTTGCGTATATCTGTGATCTATGCTGCTGTCATACACTTAAGTTGATACATGCATATTTTCACACATACCAGTTGATCCTGTGAGAGACAAGGATGGAGATATGACACTGCAATTGAATCATAAATATAATATCAACAGCAATTACACTATTGATTGCACAAACAATACAATGTGAATGTAGACTTGTGCCAGAGAGAACAGGAAGTTGGTGGAAAACACAAGATAGGAAAGTTACCATACTGTGTCTGCTATTAGAACATGAGTACTGAGCAAGCAGCAAGAGTGCAGACATATATCAGGAATGCTTCCAAGAGTAAGAGAAAAATGGATGCAAAGGATATAGAGGCAAAGATCTATGGACAAAATGATAGGTAAGTTTGGGGAAATAGAAAAAATACTACCTATGGAAGAGAGGACAGAGGGAAATAAAAGAGAACTGTCAATAAAGAAGAGAAAATACTTAGAAATATAGAGATAATAAAGGAAGAATTACAAAGTATTAAAGAAAAATGGAAAGCTGGGAGGAGAAAACTAGGAAACATAACTTAGCGATTATAGGATTAGAAGAAAGGACAGGAATCAAGATGGCTCATATTTCATCAGGGTTAATAAAGTATACATTTTCATCTTGCAATGCTTTATTTAGTGGTTGAAATTATTCTAGAATTCATGATTCTAGTGAATAAGCGTGTTGTGGTTTATTACAAAATATTAACATAGTCAGCCTTGATTTGAAAAGCTTATAAAATTAACATAGCAGGATCTTCAATTTCATGAACTCTTTTCTGTCAAGAAACGATTTGGATAAAACCTTAAGCCTTCTATGCTCTCATCTCGACAAGCCTTTCCATGCTTTTCAGTAGTCAGTAAGCGCTCTTTTGCTAGCAATACTGATATACCTAAACTCTGAGCAAGTTCTTCTGCAGTCAGTGAACCCTGGTCTTCCAACTGAAACAAAACAAATTGATAAAACTGATATACAACACAAAATTCTTCACAACCAATGAGATTTCTCAATTTTAATTTTTGTTTGTGTAAATGTCCTATTTAGTTGCATAAACAAAAGAATCACATCACAGTATTTGTGTATTTAAAAGTTTTCCTAGCAGAAGCAGACTTTTCCTCTGGTCATCTGCTGTAGTGTTGGCAATGCTGGTAACATTATCAGAAAAAATTATTAATTTAATTTTAAATATAAACAATAAGAAATTAATGATGAATGCAATATAGCAACACACAAATTTCTGCTAACTTGAAAAGCTAATTCACAACCACCCAGTAATGATGACAATGGAAATAGCATTGAACATTTTGGTTAGAACAGCCCGCTAACAGCAATGGGAACAGATAGTGGATATTGCGCACTGGGATGTCATTTATTTCTTTCGACCAATGAAAAATTTTAACCTGCTCTCCAATTCAGCCAACATAAAAACAGGTTAACCTATGTCAAATTTTGATAAAGTGAAGATCTAAAGGTGAAGCTATTGCATATTCTCCATTCTGAGAAAACAGGAAGCTTCAGGCCTATTTCCGATTTCAAGATATTAGCAAGTGTCAGTCCCTTAGCATCCAAGTGTTTATTAAAATTATTTGTTGTTCTTTATTGTTATACAAAATTTTTTCCAGTTTGATTTTCCCAGAATTGCAACTAGCGAGAGCTCTAGTGGGGAGTGGGAGGGCATGGCGCAGTGGCTGAGTGGTTACACCATTCATCTAACACTGATGTGAGCTGGGTTCGATCCCAGGGACCCGCATATGGTGGATGAAGCAGCGTAGGGTGGATTTTCTCCAGGTTCTCCAGTTTCCCCTGCCACTCATTCTAACCGCTCCATCATCACCTTTTCATTCCTGTTTTGCCTGCATATCATATCATCCTCATTCTCATACCTGGTGCTGGGCTGACACCTGCTTCGTGGTCCTTGTTCTAGGTTCATAGGTTCGTCTGCTCCCCAACAGGCATCTGACCCTAGGCACAGGCTTGTAAGTTCTGGGGGGTATAAGTCATCCATATGAGGATGGTAATCAGATTGAGAAGAAAAAGAAGAGTGTTCTGGCTGTTTATGTCATGGCCAACTTGAATTTTTACCTTCAAGGAAGAAGAAGTAGAAAAAGTCTTTAATATGCACTTAATGGATCTAATATGCTGTGCCTGTTAATGGAAACATCAAAGTTGAATCTTGGCAGTCTTGCTTGTCATTCCCAGAGCCCAGGAAGGCTTGCCGTTGGTTGTGCACACTCCCATTTGAATACATGTATTTCAAGTCTCTCGTTTTGGTTATGGTTCACGTTGTTGTTGGTTGTGAACCAGCCTTCACACAGTAAAGTAGTGATAGGTGCCTTGTCTCTTACTTCTCAATATAGCATGTTAGTCTTAGATGCACATTAGCTGGTACATCTGATTACCATGTGCCGCCAAAGATAGCCATGGCAAGTACTAACTGGCACCAATTTGGCCTATAGGAGGGTTCCTCCACTTGCTGCTAATGTCCAGAATGAACGTCCACAATGCTATCCACCCATGCCAAAATCAAGGTGGCACAGATCCAAGAATAGTAATATAATAGTGCTGCAAACTTACAATTAGTAGTTGCTTCCTTCAGTATCAGTAATTTTTTGTTGTTAAGCAAGACATTTCATTGCACCTTGAAGAATAGTGAGCTAGCAGCATTTAAAGTGTACAAACAATTTAAAATACATATTTATTTCCCTTTTTAAGGTAGTGTCATAGCACAGGGGCATTATCCCTGCGGAAGCCCTGACTGTTGGTTTAACAAATCAAAAAGAGTGAAACCTTGTTATGGACTAATTTGAGCCGAGAGTTCTCCAGATCACCACAAGGATTAACACAAAATAATGAGCATATATAAAGCCATTATTTACTTACTGCAATGATGTTCTTGTAACAGCAAATACAAATAAAATTCAAATCTTTCAAAACTAAAGTCTGAGACTAATTACAGGTGCTATCAAAGTCACACCAATACCAGCTATGGAAATACTAACCAATACCCATTGAATATGAAATAGAAAAAGTAGCGCTTATTCAACACGAAAAGTTGATCAGACTCCCATTCAATAAATAGAACAAGAGAAATTTTACACATACACTAAAGACTCAGGAGAGCTTTCTTTCCAAAATTCAAGACTTTAAGAAGAATGTGTACCTTCCTAATTCAAAGGAAAACTTCATATATGAAGTCAATCCGACACAAACACTAGACATCACATATTATTTACACCTGACAGAAGAAGTTAAGAAAAGTGATACTTCAACTAGTACTCTAAAATTATGGGCATTAGAGACAATCCATACTAGATTTCCGGAACATGAATGGCTCCATATTTATACTGATGGATCACTGATATCAAACCGAGATGGAGCAGGGGCTGGAGTTATGTGTCACCTCTTTTCCTATTACAAATCTTTAAGTTATGGAACTACAAACTTTGATGGAGAAATTGAAGCAATTCGAATGGCCCTACAAAATCTTTTGTATAGAATTTCACATTTTCATCAAGCAGTTATTCTCTCGGATTCCAGGGTGGCAATTATAGCAATTAACTTCCAAGTTGTCACCAAAAAACCAAATAATTATAGAATGTTGGAAAATCCTTACCCATCTAACCGCACTTCAAAAACACCTAGTCTTCCAGTGGATACCGGCTCACTGTGGACTGAGTGGTAATGAGAAAGCTGATTTTCTTGCTAAAAAGGGTACTGGCAATGTGCAGAAATCTATAGTTAATCTACCATTTTATGCAGCTAAAAGATTAGTCAACTCTGAATTAAAAAAGATTATTGCAAAATATTACTATGAAAAATCAAAAAATAAAAGATGGGAACTACCAAACATTCAAACATTAATTCCTGAGTATCCTCGAAAAACAGCAGATGCAACCTTTAGGTTGATTACAGGACATGATTGTCTGGCAAGGCATTTAAACAGAATTGGGATATATTCTTCACCACTCTGTCCTCTACGTGATCTACAATGGGAAATGGACCAAGACCACCTTCAAATATGCTCGGCCACTTCCAGTGCCCCATCCATCAGTGAAAAATATTGGAGAGCATGAGGATTAATGACTTCATTGTCAGAAATCCAGCATTAGCTAACAACGTATTATTTGCATTTTTAACTAGCAGGGACATTCAAAGTAATGCTGTTTATACCATGAGAGCACATAAAAAGAATGTTGCCTTATATACCTCAAAATAAAGTGAAACACAGCAAGTACCAATCATGGTCTGTAATGAATGTGCTGTGTATGAAACAGAAGGTAACAAAAATGTTTATGTCTTGTTGATGAAACGTGAAGCTTCTGACATGGCAACAGACAGCTATGAGTAAGAACAAGGCAAGGCCAGAGGGAAAGTAAAAAGATAAAAGTGTGCCACTGAGTGCCAGAAACAAATGGGTGTCAATTTGTAAGAATTTGTAAGCTTTCTTTCCTATAATGCATTTTCCTATCTGCTTGATATGTGCATGTTTACTTGTTTCATTGTAGCTCACAAACTGATTGCTTAGAAATGACTAACTAAACAGAGTTTAGAATTTGTCATTCATCAACTGCTTCAAAGTGTAACACTACCATAGTTCAATGCTAAGAGATAGACCTTCAGTTGGGGATACACCATGAGATTGCAGGCTAAATCATGCACATTCCATCCAAAGTCAAGAAAAAATGTAATACAGATATGTTGTATACTAAAGTAGCAAAAACACTTGGCAAAGCAAAAGATATTGTGTCATCCTTCATTTTGAGCACTGTTTTGAGATCTACCAAATTACATTGATCATATTAGGCTATTGAAATCAAAATCAGCAGGCAATGCTTCCAGTATTAAGCCTGCAAAATTTCTGGAAAAAAAGTACATCACTTGACTTCATACAAATGTTTAAACTATACAACACATTCACATAGCTGTAAGGGACTTAAATCTGATTTCTGAAGCAGCCATTGGGTATTTAAATAAGATGCCAATGGATTCTAAATTACATACAAATGCAATGCAGCATTTCAAGGAATTCTATAACTTTCAGCATGAAAGTCAACGAAAGATAATCTCATGTTGGTATTCATGAGAACGAGCGATCATGAAAATTTGTGTTACCAAGGACACTAATAACAAACAAAGATGAATATGAAAGTTTGCAGTGAACTTTAGTTTATGTGCAGCCGCTAATAACAGAGGTTGACCCTGAAGATGCTGGACGCAGTTTTCAGCGAAACGTCGGAGGAAGGTAATCCAACTCGACCACGGCCCACAAACCCGGAAAATCTACTTAACATAGTTGAAAGAGATTTCTGTTAAAATTCAGGTAGTTTGCTCATTGAGATGCTATATTTTATTTTGTTTTAATACTGAAATGATTGAAGAAAGAAGATAAACTGATCATACTAAATAGAAAAATTGCAGTTACAGGTAAAACAGACCATGTACATAGCGAAAAATTGATTTTGCTATCTACACTAGATAGGCAGCAGCAACACAACAAAGGACATTGGGGCCATGCTGCCCCACCCCACTCACGTAAGTAAACACACACAGCCTTTTGCCTGTGCAGCAGTGAAGAACCGATTCGAAAGCCCTGTATTACCTGCACCTTAAACCTCATTTGTTTTTAATTTTTTAAAGTAAACATACATTTCAGTGACACAGATATGAATGTGAAAATTGTATTAACAAAATAAACCTAAAAGACAACCTCATTTAAGATTCATTCCTATTAAATAGCACAGGGAGTAGCTTTGGCTTATGTTATTTAAAAATAGTTGTATGTTCATCTTCTATAAATTGTTTAATGCATCCTTGTGCAATTATATTATGTTTTTCTGTTTATTACTTTGTCAATATTGACTTTCTTTAAATAGCACTGCACTGTCAATTTAAACATTTTATACCCAGTAACAAAACACTCTTTCTGATGAAAATGGGCAATATCACAAAATTACATTTATGGTACTATCTAGCAATAATTTTCCAGGGGAATTAAATATGGGATTACCAGAAGCTTGTTCTGATAACCTACCCTCATGAACAATTCTCTACACCGTTCTGAGACCTATGGCACAAGCTTCAGCTGTGCGTTCCCCACGTGTGACAATGCTGTATAATGGCCTGCCAGCAGACACCTCTCTCTTAAAGAAGGAATACACATTTCATATCATGTCCCTCACTTGTTTGTGTAAAACTGGCTGCTTCTTTTTGTTTCCTTCCATCATGTACACAAGTATTATGTATTTATGTATTAATTGTAATACACACACTATCACTACACTATTAAAAAGCACTTAAATGTTGAATAGACGAACCAGCTTTCTCTGTACAAGAGTCAACAACACACTGAATCCCATTGGTGGACATGGGTGGCGTCATAGTAAATGTCACTGCGCATCCTATTTCACCCGCCAACTTAGCTGTCAGTCAGTATAGTATAAAAGTTTGCGAAGCACATGAGGCATGCAGTTTTTATGTTGGTCAATGTGTCAGTTAGTGCAAGAGAGTTGTGAAAGATACATCGCATCGAAGTGAAGTTTTAACGAGTGTTGAGTGATTATATTATCAGAGATAGTGTTTGAGAGACAGAGAAAATGAAAGGAGTGAGTCAAGGCTACGAGAAGAAAACAATTGTGAGTTGTAATATCATGAAAGACTGTAGACTATAGTAAAAGAGAACTATGTATTTGTCCAAAAGCTTTGAAGGAGAATAAAGTAAGAAAAAGTAATTGGACTGGGCTTTTGTCATTTCGTCACAATATTTTATTCAATATGCACACATTCTTAAAAGGGTGAGCTGCAGGACAAGTTTAATTTCTTAACTATGACATTAGTATTTTTTCATTAGAAACTGTGTCCAGAAGTGATACCCAGCTTACAAGGTTATTTGAGAGATTTGATACATCTATGTACTTACTGCATCAACTGTATGCTTAACAACATTTGCATCATCATGAGTTTGAAGTTGCAGGACTTTCACCCCACTGTCAAACTCTCGTAAACGTATAGGCAGCTTCAGTTTATCCAGCATGTGACATGCTTGTATGAGATCCTCAGGAGAGAGCAGTTCTAACCCTCGAGCTCGATTCACTCGACAGTACACATCAGTCAAAGCCATCATGCCACCAACTTCCTATTAAAACAAAAACTACTTGCTATTCTAGGCTTAAACAAGAACTGTAATCTAAATTGAGCAGAAAGGGAATGAGTAACAGATTCATATGAATAGCAGAATATACACAGTTAAGATATTTTTATGTAACACTTTCAAACAACAGAGTAACTAAAACCATTCCAAATATTACAGATCAAGATTAGGATATAGTTAAATACTATATTATTAAAATTTTGATATTTTAGGTGTAATTAATCAGGCTAACGAATACATTCCAATAATCAACCTATTTATAGTTTAAAATAAATAAAATAAACCCCTAGCACAACAGCCCATGAAGGGCCAAAGCTTGCCACCCAGCTGCTGCGTCCCCATCTCTGCCCACTACAAGTGTCATAGGTGGGGTGCAGCACTGGAGGGTGGGATGTGGTCAGTGCCCAGGAGCTCTCCTGGCCAGTTATGCGGCCTTCGCAACCTAGGACCACTACTTCTCCATCAACTAGCTCCTCAACTGGTGCACCAGGACCTAACGAGACTGAGTACACTCCAGGCCAGACTCCCCCAGCAGGGGAAAAATCCCCATGCTGGTAACGGGGATTGAACCCAGGTCCTCCATGCCAGAGGCCAGTGTGCTACAAACTGCACTATGGAGGCGGTCCTGTTTATAGTTTGCTATTGATTAATAAATTGATATCAGGATTAATAATATGAAGCAAGATTTGTGTTGAAAAAGACTATTATGGTGAGAAAACAAACAAGATTATCTTACTTTTTATTGTAAAATGAAATGATAGCATAAATTATTCAAAGAAAACATTATTATTACTATAAATCAAAAACCTAAATGTATGTAATAACTAGAGCTGGGACTTTTATATAGTATCACAGCAAAATATGTACATAAATATGTAGTGAAAAGCAAGTGATAGATTAAAATGTATAGAATAGGGAAAATACGTAATATAAAATATTTAATTCCAGTTTATCATTTTCTTAGTTGCAACACTCAAATTACATGTACATATTATGTTTTTTTAGCAAAATGAACAATTATGGTATTTTTCAATGTTTTCTAGGGTGATTGAAAGTTGTTTGTCACTGAGAATGTTCTTAATAGACAAAGGCATAGTTCTTATAGATATAGTTCTCTTCGCGTCACATGATGTAACTGGGGCAAATTTTAGGAAAGGAATTTTTTTTGGAGAAAGGTCCTTGGGTAGATAAACATCATCTCCATTTAAAAGTTGGCACATGCTATGAAATGTAGAATAACCAGGATTTCTCTTTAATACATTTTGCAATTTACTTAATACATTTGCACCACTTTCTCCATGCCCAGCACTTAGTTTTTCAATAGTATCCTCTATGACAGCAACAGAATCTTGCATAGGCAGTCCTGACATTTCTAAATGTTTGATGCTTTCTGGAAACCAGCCAATGTTGCTCCTAATGTAGGCAACCGAGGGGACCACTTTGGAGTTGCTAACGGCAGCCTGGGATTCACAAATAGATACAGCACTTTCAGGATCAAAAGAATCTATAACATCATTTATCCCTTTCGAACCGTACCCACACAATCGTGCGAGTTAGCTTTTTATTTTTTTGCAGTCGATCCATAGCTTTTTTCTGGCTCAGATCGAACTGCAGCAATCGCGCGTGTTTCGCCCTGCGTTGCAATGTTGTTTTTCTTTATCTTTTGCGTCAGTAGATGACAGGAGAAATTAGAGAAGTTGGTCTACACAAAAGCAGCATGGTGCGTCGTGGTAAGTAAGCAATTTTACTGATGTATTACTTTATACAATTTCATTATTTGTGATAGTGAAATCAGTTCTTTATTCATTTAAAGTGGTAAATATATCAAGTGAAGTCCACATATTTGAATTTTCGAGTTGTACTAAGCACTCAAATTTGTACTAGCACAATCATGCGACTTCAGCTTTGCGTGAGCGGTTTTGTAACATCAAAATGGAGTTTATTTTACTTGTTCTCGTATTGAGGATCCAAATGCCAGTTTGGTGTGCTAAAACAAGTCTTTTGCTTGTATAGGTCGCTCAAATGAAGAGATACGAAAGCTGTTAGAGGAATCAGACTGTGATCTTAGTGATTTTTCAAGTGATGAGGAATGTGATGGTTGGGCTACTCAGTCCAGAATTCCTGTTCATCAAAAGGTACAAATGCTAAAAATGTTATAATGATTGTATTAAACATGTTTTCATTTTCACATTGTATGTCATTTTTTCATTTTTAGAGCAACCTTTACTGTATGTAATTTTTTTCATTTTTAGAGTAACTTTTATAGTATTTAATTTTTTTTACTGTTATCTCCAAATGTGTAACACCATCTGAATGATGCCTTCATATTGTTTTTGAGGTAGATAATTTAACACACAATTACTGGACACATACCATTTGAATAGCAGTAAAAACAAAGACAAATTATTTTCTTGATAATAATTAAATCCTGACCCGCTGAATCGTGTTAGGGCATTTTTGTGAAAACTATTACCAGAATATTTTTTTCCTTATTTTTTCCTACTTCTCCATCCAAATTATAGGGTATTACATCCATCAGATTGCAATTTTTCAATAAAAAAAGTCTCAAGTCTGAAAGGGTTAGATCATGTAGATGCTCACTGTAGAAATTAACTGCTTCTATCCATGTTCCCCACCTGGTTAATACAGGTTCTGGAGGCAGTGATCTCTGGTAATTGCTGCTTGTAACAGAGCACTTGTGGAGATTTTAGAAAAACCTTTTCTTGCTGAAATTATCCTATTCACTTACAGAAACTTAGTTCTAATATCTTTGGCAACATGTTGCACTCCATGAGCCAGGTAGGTAAAATGCAAAAATATATAATTTTATGTTATGTCACTAAAAATATGTAATATAGTCACGAATAGGTAAAAATATGTAAAATGAAATTCAGTTATATTAATCCTAATATAGTGCTTTGTAAACATATCACTTTTCCCAGCATCTAAATAGCAAGGAACAAATATGTAATTACATAGAAATCCCAGCTCTAGTAATAACTGAACCATTTGGCATGTAGTATAGTTTAAATACACTGAGAGACTCTGCTCCTTCATATTCAATTGCTGACAAGTGGACAAATGAATTTAAATTTGGTCAGGAGAGCTTAGATGATGATCTGGTCGGAGAAAATGTGTGACCCCCCAGAAATCATTGCAAAAGGGCACAAAATCATCACGGAGAATCAGTGATTGACAGTGCGAGAAATTACTTATGCTTGCCACATATCTGAAAGGGTATGTCACATTTTAACTGAAGTATAAGATATGAAAAATTTATCTGCATGATAGGTGCTGTGACTGTTGAAGCTAGATCAAAAATATGTGAGAATGGAAATACTGGAACAGTGCTTGGCCTGTTTTAGGAGAAATTAACAAGATTTTTGCACCAGTCTAAAACCACAGATGAAACTTGGGTCCATTACTGTATCCCAGAGACAAAACAATAGTCAAAGTTGTGGAAACATGGTGATTCTCTGCCACCAATGAAAGCACAGACAATTCTTTCTGCCAGTGGGTCATGGCATCAGTGTCCTGAGATATGTAGAGGATTTGATTTTGGTGCTGTTTTTATGTATTACGAAGTTGTGATGGTGATGAGCTTTTGACTCTTTCATTATCTCGGGTCATGGTACTGGATGGAATGAACATACACTCGGGTTTAACTTTAGTGAAACATTTTATTTGCACATTCTTGTTCACAGTATTTAAATCGTATCACAGTAGAAAGTCTTTTATTTTAGTCGATCGACTTCCCTAGCATCGCCAAAATTTAATGCCTGAAAATTTAGCGATATTTCGCTAAAAGTGTTTTCTATCACTTTACACTTCGTCTATTTTACGTCCTTTTATTTAATCGCGCACTTCGTATTAACTAACTTATTAAAGTTAGCTAATGTTTCACTTATTTTACACAAATTAACGGTCTTTAAACACTTAGTAAATTTACTTTCACTATTTTATGACGTGTACACATAAAAATACGTCCATCTACACCAAACACATAGACGCTAATAATAATTTCTTTTGATTGGGAGTCTAAGATTCCGACTGCCATGTTTACATCCGCATATGCGTTCATCAAATAGTTCCCGCATTGTTAGGGAAGCGATCCTTAGCCATTTTCCCTTCGCTTTCAATATTGAACACATATAATTCTTTTATTTATACACATATGTTAAAATTAAATATGGAAATATTTATGACGTCTTTAAAGAAACTTAATTGTTTGTAACAATGAACATTAGCAACACGTTTTCGTTATTTAACCAACTCATACCAACATCAAAAACAAATTACACTCTTAACAAATATTCACATAAACGATTTTCTTTTGGGGTCTTTTAATATTCTGTCTCAATTTGTAGATTATGTTCCCACTGTGGAAGCAACTGCTAGAGAATACTATGCTAACCTCCTGGACCACTTACAGCAAAAGATATGCAAAAAGACCAAGTTTAGCAAGGAAGAAAGTCATCTTCCATCAAGACAATGTATGCCCACACAATTGTGTTGTTGTCATGGAAAACTACATGAACCAAGGTGTGACTTGTTGCCATATCCACCTTATTCACCTGATATGGCTCTGTCAGAATTCCATCTCTTGCTGAAGTTGAAAATTTTCCTTGGTGGGCAAAGGTTCACTTCAAATGAAGAATTGATAGCCGGAGTTGACAACTATTTTGCAGGCCTGGAAGAATCTCATTTTTGAGATGGGATAGGCATTGGAACATCAATGGACAAAGCCCATTAATCCACAAGGAGACCAAAATGAAAAATAAATAAGTTTCAGTGATGTATGTTTTTTCTATTCCATTCCAAGAACTTTTCAAACCAATCTCATAATTTTAACCTCTTCAGGGATATGGGCGTGAAATCACGTCCATTTAAAATGACGGATGAGCAATATGGGCGTGTATACATGTCCTGTGCGTTTAAGCATTTAACCCTTATTTATCCCTTATCTAACTCAACTTATTTTAATTTTCCCTTTATGAAACATTTTAGTAAATGTCTATATACTTTACTGGCTTACCTTAATATGTTCGTTCTACAGTGATTTACCTCAAAACAGGGATAAACACACAAGGGTACCTACATCTCCACATTTGCGAATTCCCTTCTTGCAGCACACGAAACACTTTCGAGATGGGCGGGACTTCTTTGCTGTTGGTGGTATCCTTTTAGGATAATGTTTTCCTTGAAGTCTGAGGGGTGCAGGGGTTTTGGATTTTCAACCCCCAACGTAGTATTGTTCAATTAGGCTGCGAGCTAATTATAGTCGGAAGTTAAGGTAGGTCATTGTCCTGTATGGGTTTAGAGAGTTCTCCTAATTACCAAACAATTGTATATGGTTTGCGGCTGGTCGTCCTAAAGGTCTCACACAGATTGCCTCGGCTGAGATCTTATCTCGTGGGTGTTGAAGAAATAATAACCACAGTTATTATTGTGAAACCTTTTTTATTCCAGTCCACAGTAAATGCTACTCTTCCTACCATATACCCTTTGTTATCGACTTCGTCACTGACTTTTCCTCGCGGTACTGGACGGCGCTGATACTAATGTTGCAGGGGTGTTGTAATAATGTCGGAGTGTGTCGTAGAGCTCTCGGTGTGTTGTAGGACTCGCAGGGTGTATTACAGGACTGGGCTCGGGGTGTATTGTATGACTGGGGGTATCACGGGACTGGGCTGTATCACAGGACTGGGGGTATTACGTGACTGGGCTTTTAAAACGCGTGTTCGCCGGTTTTATAACTTTCCCATTTCCCCTGACTATACCCTTACCTTCTGTCCACGCAGTTTGCAGTGATTGGTGGAAATTCATATTGTACGCGCGGCTTCCGAATTTCCACCTATAGGCATGCCTGGTTGTGGCGGGAGTTCCAGAAGGGGATTCCGCCTCACTGCACATGGCGTCCCTATTAGCCTAACAAAAGGCACAAAAGGATTTTTCGCCTTTTGTTTAGCATTGTCTGCATCGTCACCTTAATGATGGTTTTACCTTGAGTTGGAGCAAATTCTGGCTGATACACGCCTCTACCTGCCACACTGAATGATCGGTTGGTGAATATTTTGTTTAAGAATTTGCTTTAGCAATTGATTTTATTTATCCCGCTACAGGTTATATCCAGTTGGTGCAGAAATACCTTTTTGTACCACTTCTCCCTTCAGCTACAAGCAGGAAAGTATACGTATGTATTTCAACAAAGGAATAAACGGAGTCTACTAAGTTACGAAACTCGCGTAAGCATAAGTTGCAATGTTGATCTATTCTGATGACTCAAGAGACCACGCATACACTAGTGCTTTATTACACAGTATGCTGATGCATTAGCCACACATACAATGGGTCGGCTACCGTTTCTTTCCAAGAACTTATATTAGATGCGTTCGACAGAGCAAAGTTGACTTTTTATCACAGTGAAACAAAATAGTGCCATTTCAACGTTTTGTAAATACCACTCAACTTTGCTGATGATGTACATTTATACTGCATATAACGAGTTTTATACCAGTTTTTGTTTCATTAAAATAACTTAATATTTACACAAAATACAGCTATGTATATACAAAGCACTTTAAATGCCCTGCCCCGGATATTGGGTAGCAGTTCTCGGCTTGCGGATGTTTTAAATGGCCATCGCTGAAGAGGTTAAAACATTTACTTACCATCCTTGGATTAATAAAAAAAATATACAAACTTTTTAAAGAACATAGTATAATTTTGGTTCCTCACACTAAACATAACAAAAACTTTGCTATGTTTTTCTAAAAAGGTTAACATTTCAAATTATAAAAAATCTGGAATTTACCAATCTTGTTTGGAGTGTGACAGGGTTTACATCGGTAAAATTAAACATAATTTGGAAACCAGAAGAAAAGAACATATTACAAATTTAACTATAAAAGATTAATAGATCAGTGTGATAGATCATTGTTGGTCATATAGTCATGAAATAAATCCAGAGATTAAATTATTAAAACAATTAAATGAACCCTAGGTTTAATGGTTTAGGAAAAGATATTCATTTTGAAGAATAAGGATCACATAATGAACTGATTCTGTCAACAAATCTGTATACTTTCAGTAGTTGCTAATTGGAATCAAATCTGTCACTTAATGTGCATAATGATAACAGTCATTGCAAACACTACTGAGCATGCAAGAGATTGACTTGCTAAACTGGTTTAGTTATTTGAAATAATTCAACAACTTAAAACCAAAGACAAATGAAATTCAGTCTCCAAATATTTAACATATTTGTCGATTTAAATTGCCTTACTGTCAATAGTTTGTTTTTTCCTAGTATCCCTATTTAAATCTGATCTGCTGGAAGTAAGTTCTTATAAATGTCTGGTTCTGTAAATGAATATTAAGTACTTGACCGCCTCTGTAGCACAGTTGGTAACACAACTACCTTTGGCGCGGAGGACCCAGGTTCAATCCCCAGTACTGGCATGGGATTATTCCCACACTGGGAGGTCTGGTACCGGGTGCACTCAACCTCGTTAGGTCCCTGAGGGGCCAATTGAGGAGCTATCCAGATAGAAAGGTAGCGTCCTTAAAAGGTCAAGTAGTCACCTTACGGTTGGGGGAATTGGCGTGCTGATCCCCAGATGGCCTTTGGCTGCGGCTGGAGGACACAGCAACTGGGAGAATGAGGGTAACCTCTGCATAGAGGAGACGCCCTAGGGATTATTTATTATACTAAATACTTACAGTGATGGGTTGTTCCAAGATTTCAGCTAATTGTTTTGCCAGTTGTTTGTAATATTCACTTTCACTTCTACATTCATTTCTTGTGACTGGATCTTCAATTCCTAGACTCAATAAGTAAGATTTAAATCTTACAGTTTCATCTTCTGTTATATCACCTTGTTTATCCTAAAATTCATCAAAAAATTACACAATAAAGGGAAAATAAACTCTAATTTACATAAGCTAATGGCACTTGTAATATCTGAGTTCTATGAATGAATGAATGAATGAATGAATAATTTTTTAGTTTTTTTTATGGATACCATTTTTGGATAGAAAATCACAACATTGGTCAGAATATAAACTTGTTAAAATCAATCACTTCATCAACACAAAGGAACATTTGGGAAAAAATACACATCAAAAACTGTGATAAGATTATAAATTTTGAAATTCTATGATTCAACAGTGTTAAAACTTCACCCCTAATACCAGATGGCAACAAGAGTATTACAGCAGGACGAGAGCTTCAGTCACCCAACAACTGAGAGTGAGGTCAAATGACCTCAAAAACATTACAAATTTTACATTTTAAAGGCGAAGGTGACTGTAAAAAAGTGACTCATAAAAAAAGTCAAAAATGAAGAACACTTCACCATTAATAGTGCTTCTGTAACATTGAATTAATGAGTTATTATCTTCTCTGAACTTTACACAGTTTAAACAATGTGTTATTCCCTCTTGGAGTAATTTTTATTTCTTTCCCTTATATGTAACATTCTGTTGTATATATATAATGGAGAAGTATAATGTATCCACTGTTTGTTTTTATACCTCATTACCGTTTTTCATATTTTCTTCACTTTGCTTACCCGCTTTAACCTTCTTTTTTCTAAATGTTTTCCTGCCTTTTCCATATATTCATTTGACCTTGAGTATAAAATCTTCCGAAATTCGAGCTCTATTGGAAAATGTTGCCGTTTTCTAGTATTAAATCCTCTCTTCCTTTTTCTGCATAATCAGATTCAAGAATATAATGCTAACAGACCACAATTTACTTCATTTAGTGCATCTCTTTCTCCTTCTTTTTCCTTTAGGCCACATAAATTCATTACACCTGTTCTTGCTGATGCATACCCATTCTGGACTTTTTGTTGCATATGTTGATGTACTTTTCTATTCCCCATTCCATTTTTAAATATCTATAATCTATTAACAACCTTTTTTCCATGAAATTGCTTGCAATTTATTGCTTTTCAATATCTCCTACTTTATAAACATTTAAAATAGAAGCATTATTATTAACAGTGTAGCATTCTTCATGTTTGAGTTTGATTTTTTTTTTTGAGTCACTTCATTTACACTCACCTTCAAACTGTTGCTAAAAATTATGCTTCATTGCCATAATAGCATAGTATTCAAGGAAGCATAAAATAAAAATAATATTAGAATAACTGGAATGTTTTCAAGATCATCTGATCTCATCCTCAGTTGGTCACCCAACGGCTGAAGATGAGATGGAATGATCTTGAAAACATTCCAGTTTTTCTACCATTTTAAAGTGAAGGCAAGTGTAAATAAAGTGACTCAACATCCCCTACATTTTTCATACATCAGGTCAATCAATAACACACTCCCAGCATGATTTTTGCAGCAAAGTATATGATAAGTGATTGTGACTAAATAAGGTCTCCTGATTTCATAAATGTCAGTTGTTTTTATCACATCTAGTTTTCACTCTAATCGCAATTTACTGTCTTAAAATGCATCATTGCGGCTTGGTACTGCTTTGCAGTAACAGCAATTGACTGTGTGGCCGTGGTTTGCTTTATAATTCTTTTGCGTCTTTACCAATCTAACATCACTCCATTGAACTGATATCAGTTTATTTTTAAAATTGTTACAGATGAAATGCACTGTAGAAATCCAGAGTTGCATTTTTATAGTTTGTGGTAGTGGCAGAATTCTTAATGCTGCCTAGTCCAGTGACAATCAATTACATCATGACTGTGGTGAAAGTATGAGGGTCTGTTGTTTATATTTTGTTCTATGAAAATGGCGACTGTGTCAGGAACTGGAAGAAGATGTGAATAAGCCAGACTCATTCTGTTATGTGTGTGGGTACTACATAATGAAAGGGCAGAGACAGCCAGAACTGTATTGGTAACATTTATACTTGCGTATTTTAAAGTAAAATTAGGAGACCAGGAAAGGGTATGGACTTCCCACATAATTTGTAAAACATGTCTTGAAAACCTACGACAGTGTGGCCAAGGGAAACGTAAGGCCCTTCCATTCAGCATAGGTATGGTTTGGTGCGAGTCTCAGGACCATAGCAGTAATCACTATTTTGGCATGTGTAAAGTGGCTGGGCTTAATAAGAAAAACATGGACCACATTGTGCACCCAAATTTAAAGTCAGCGATGAGAACCATTCCTCAAGGACCAGAAATTCCAATACCTTCACCGTTTAGCAGTTTACTGATTCTGGAGCTTCCTCAGATTCCGCTGATGAGCAAGTTGATATGGAGTTTTCCCCAGCAACAGAAAGAGCAAGTTCAGAAATTCAACCAATCAAGGTTGATATGTCATCTTGGTTCTACGAAGGAAAAGAGTGAATTGCTGTTCACGATTGAAAGGAAAAAAGTCCTCTTGCCCCTGGAACTACGTTTTCTTGGTATACAGACATCACTTTGGGACATCCCATTTCACTAAAGGAAAATTATATCACTGTCTTGAATAAAATCAAATATCATGAGTATAGGTGGGATTGTGTAGTGACTTGAAGGTGTGTACTATTCTATTAGGACAACAAGCAGGCTAATCTAAATTCCCTTGTCATTTATGAAAATGGAACAGCAGTGCTAGGAACAAGCCCTGGTTCACATCTACCTGGCCCAAGAGACAAGTGTAGACACCGGGGGTAAAAAATGTTACAAATGCTGCCTTAGTTGATCGACAGAAAGTTATTTTGCCACCGCTACACACCAAACTGTGAATCATGAAGCAATTTGTTAAGGCCTTGGACAGAAGTAGCCCCTGTTTTCAGTATATTGCAAGCAAGGTTCCACAGTTATCAATTATGCAAAGGCCAAGAACAGCATACTGATGGGCCACAAATAAGAAAGCTACTGAAAGACCAAAACTTTGAACAGACAATGAATGCTGTGGAACTTGTTGCATGGATTTCAATGAGACGTCATGATGAAAGAGTACAAAACAATAGCAAAAACAATGTTGGAATCATATGAAAGAGTTCGGGTGTAGAATGAACCTGAAACTGCATTTCCTTCATTCTCCTCTTGATGACATCTTGAAAACCTTGGGGTTGTTAGTGAAGAAATGGAAGAGAGGTTTTCCCAAGACATCAAGGAGGCAGACAGAAGATACCAGGGGAGTTGTGATGTACCATTGATGGATGACTACTATTGGTGTTTGAAAAGATATGGCAAACATGTAGTAATCAGTCAATGGGCAGACAAATGGTCATTCAAAGGGGAGAATATAATGACAAGAAAGGGAACTGTACAAGTAATATATAAAATTGGTGTCATGGGATTGCGTTAAACACCATTGTTGTTTGTACCAAAATGTGTATGTAGATTACAATGAATACTATACTAATACTATACTGAGGTTATAAGCTTCATTTCTAATATTAGTCTAGCTGAAACAAGAACATTTTGACATGGTGTGGAATAAAAAATTCTTAGTTATTATTGATCTTTCATCAGATTTAATACTGAAAGACAAAACATTATACAGCAAGTATATCATTCAGTTATGTTGCACTCAATTGTACTTATAAAGTATTCAATTACAGCTCGTACTTACCCTGATCTTTTGTGAGATATTTTTCGACAGGCTAACCATATCCTTGGCCATGCTCATTAACTTGCTCAGATCCTGGAATGCTTCAGAAATGCTCTCATCCATAGCTTTCTGTTTTTCTTGTATGCCTCTTTCAATACCAACAATTCCTGTCCTTAGTTTGATGTTAGTAATCTAAAAAGAAAGCAATATTGAATAAGCAAGGAAAACAAGAGATAGATACAAAACCTAGAAGTTAATCTAAATTATCCGCTGCATAAACAGAAGTAAATAAAATTGCATATTATTTATTGTAAAGATTAGCATTAACTTTGTATTGTTAATACCTCATATATAATGAGTGAGTGAGTGAGTAAGTGATTAGGGTTTAAGGGCCCGTCGACAGCTAGGTCATTAGAGCCCCAAGTCAAAAGATAAAGAACGGATAAAACTCACCACCACTTATAACTCAAAGTTAAATATTAAAACGCAAGCTAAAACAGCCAAAAGCTAAAACAGTTAAAACTTAAAAACTTGTCTAAAAAAGTATGCTCAAACTAGTTAAAAGCATGTAAAATGATCTAAAAAGGTAAGCAGATAAAATGTAAAAGGTAAAAAGTAAAACCACGAAATAAAATTTAAACTTGCTTACCAAAGCCAATGCTGCCGACGAACCGCAGCACTGATTCCACAGCTACCGGGTCGTCGCCTAACATCACCTTTAAACTAGAACCCAGGCCAAACAACTGGCGCTCACGATTGTAGCGCGGACAATCAACTTCATATATGATGATGATTTTATTGTTCATTTAGTAATTACATTAATCACAACAGACTTTGTTAAAACAACTTACTATACTCATTCAATAAATACATACACACATACATTGCTAAATTAAGTTTACACTTACCATATTTACAAACTAAGATCCAGTCTTATTTTGTTCATTAAATTCTTACAATAAAAGGGATTTTCTATAAGCCATTTATACAGTCTGTATCTTAAGTTATACAGGGTGAGTCAGAATAACACCAAATAATTTTAAGGCGTGATTAAGGGGTTCTATTTGAGTATTTTCTTATGGTGAATGAATGTCCGTAAAGTCTTGTTATCGAGCTAGAGGACATTAACATTTTTCAACTGTCGAGTTGGATGAAATTCTGTTACATGGATCCTTATTCTCCCTTTGGCATTTGAATACCACTTATATCTTGTTTTCTTTTCATTTTGAAATATTGTTTGTATTCGGTTTTTAACAAGGTTTATATTACCATTAACCTAAAATTTCTGTTTTTTTTACTTAAATGTTGTAGTAGAAATTATTATTAATTTGAAATAATAGGATGATTCATGTTGATATTTACTATATTTATTTATGCTCACCAAAAATGTGTTAATTTCCCATTATGTGGATGTCATATTTATTTTGCTAAAATATATTATTGTATCTGAAACTGTTTGGTAATATGGAACATGACCAGCATCAACTGTGAGTGCAAATCATGAAAAAGGACAAAGGAAAAAAGAATAACCAAGAAGAATAAATAAGGAACCTTTTTCAGTACAGTCATGATATAGACATCAAAGTGTGAAGACTTATAATTTTGTGCAAGTAATAGTGTGTGCGCGATATACCACTCAGAAATGCATTGGTAATCTGTAATCATAAAAAGGAATATTAAACAACCCAATAGAGATTGTGTAGTGAAAGAAATAACTGATGCTTATAGTTACAAGTGACACCATTTTGAGCTTATTGTACGAGTCATATAGAAAAGAAAACTTTATGAAGACAATATCCAGAATAGCTTCAGATCTTCAAAAAGCACATTTAAAAAGTATGACTATTTGTACATATATGTTATCCAAATTTAAATAAGACTAATTTTGGCCAAATCCAGACTTTAACAGGAAAAATATTAGCCCTTGCCATTTTTATCTGTTACCCGCTAAGTACAACCCTGAAATAAAGAGCTCATCACTACCTGCCAATAAAAATCTGCCACAATGATAAAGGATTCCAATGTATATTATACAGCACTTTGTGGCTTTGTAGTTCCCGTTATTAGTATCAGCCATCAGTGCATACTAAAGTGCTCTGCTTACTGGAAGGACTTTCAGTTTCACAGTATATTATAAAAATATTGTTTCACTTTACTTATGCAGTACTAGCAGAGATGCATTACATTTATGGTGCTGCTTGGGGAAATGTGAAAAGGGCGACATTTGCCTCATTACAGCACCTTTACATCCGTATATCAACGACTGCAAGACACAGGAACATTCCAAAAACAAGCTCACACTCTACACTCCACAGAAATGTAAGAACAGTGGCTCTAGAACAGGTTCTTAACTGGGTCCATAATTCTCCATCCACAAGTACAAGCAACAACCCGTGCCATGCATACAAGCCAGTCTTCAGTTACTAGAATTCTATATGAACAGCAATTACATACGTATCATCTCACTCAAGTTCAAGCACTGGGGCCAAATAATTTTCTACTTCAACTACAATTCACCCAGTGCATCTTCATAAACACACTGATCAACCAAGACCAACCATATTGTGAATGGACGAGAAGGTTTTTATTCAAAGGGAATGTTTAACGCACATAAGTCATATTAGGCACAGGATAATCCTTTGGGCAAAGTAGCTAAAGGTGGGTTCCATATCATTTACTGTATTTTGACACTGCATCAAGTGCATCCTTACTATGTAGTGATATATCTGCATATACGAGGGCCGTCTCAAAAGTAACTTGCACTATTTTTTTAAATCTGCGCGGTAGGCGGAAAAAGTCTGAAAGTCCCAGTGTATATAGGTATGGGTGTAGTAGCAGCACCGTAAAATTCCTAGGCCCCTAAGTTTATTGCTTGGACATTAAAGCGGTAGTAACAATGGAGACTCCACTCGTTCCTACCGCCGATTGCAAAGTTTGCGCTGTAATCCGTTTTCTGACGGGAAAAACTAAATGTGCGACTGAAATTCATTGCGAGTTGTGCAGTGTTTATGGAAAAGATGTTTTGTCAAGACAAATGGTTTCTCGTTGGCCCCAATCGTTCATTGAAGGGAGAACAACATTACACAATGAGCAATGAAGCGGCCGACCCTCCACTTCCCTCGCTCTGGATATTGTTGACGAGGTTCGAGCAGTAGTGAACACCGATCAGCGCCTTACACTTGATGCAGGTTTGTTTCAACTTCCTCCGTATATTGAAATAAGCAGTGCATCACTTCACAGGATTATTTCTAAGGATCAGTGTCTATGGAAAGGTATGCAAGTTGTGGAAACGAATGGATGAGGCAACTCCAAAAAAAGGCAAAAGTTGTTGCATTGGCTGTCAAGGTCATCACGACGATATTCTGGGATTCGAAAGGAGTACTGTTAATCGATTACCTGCTCCATGGGACCACGATGACAGCTGCTTGCTACTGTGAGGTGGTGAGAAAACTCAAAACAGCCATACAAAACAAAAGGAAGGGAAAGTTGAGCAAAACAGTTTTTCTGGTCCACGATAACACTCTCCCGCACACTGCCCATGAAACTCAAGCCCTTTTGAGCAGTTTCAATGGAATGTTTTCGGTCATCCATCTAGTGCACCTGACCTTGCACCGAGGGATTACCATCTGTTTCCAGAGCTGCAGCAACATCTTGGGGGAAGGCACTTCGTAAATGACGAGGAACTGAAACAAGAAGTGGAAAGATGGCTATCCAGTTTGGCGGGAGAGTGGTTTGAAATTGGGTTAAAAAAACTGTTACCACGGTATCAAAAATGTATTTAGGTTCAAGGAAATTATGTGGAAAGATAGGTACTGAATGTAGCTTTCAAAATATACCCTTTTTAAAATATTTAAACGTTTTGTTATTTTTTAAAAAAATAGTGCAAGTTACTTTTGAGACGCCCCTCGTATCTAATACTCAATTCATAACTAATATTGCATAAAATCTAGTTTAAATTAAAAATACGAAGTAGAACATGAAAATTGTGGAAACAAAATAAAGGGAGGAAAAAAGTATATTATGTCGCTGAGGTTTGAATGTAAGTTCAACAGTTCTCAAAGCACATGCGTTACCTCTGAGCTGTATTTGCTTGGGGCTCAATCACTGGCACATCCATATAGACACTATAACTCCAGCCAGGTTTTTTATTGTAACATCACTAATTTATTGTATTCAGAGTACTTCATGTCTTATGAAACATGCCATTGGTTGTTTCAGTTGATTAGATATCGCTGCTCCTCCTATACATATAACTACCAATTTGCAAAGCATCAGGCAGAAACACGTTTGGGTTTGTTAACAGTGGCTAATGAAGAATGGGAAGCATGGCACTAGTTCTCGCACCACCCCTCATTCTTTATCAGGAACCAATATGCGTTTCAAGAGACAGCCTATATATGTGTTCAACAGATGATAACATATGCCACTGAGACTGTTAGCTTGGATTAACTGCATACTGCGAATACCGACCAAGGTAAGTTACGCTGCAATACAAAGTGAGACTTAGTAATTTTCTACTCTCAGAGTGCACTGAATGATTTTTTCCATGGCTGTATCACTTGCAGAAGACTTAAATAACTTCAATGTCCCAGGTTTAATTATGAAATTTATACGTCACTTTTTGAAAATCAATCTTTTTACAATAAATTTTAAAGAGGGAATGAAAACTATTTGGTAAGAGTGTAAGCACTGTACATTTAAAGCACAAACCTGTCCTGCAGAAATATCCTCCCATTTTTTTTGTTGCATCGCCTCAAGAATTCTTTCTAGGAAGTTGTTTTGCATTCCGTCTTTAAACGACAGCTTGATATAGTGATATTTGCTCTTGTCATATGGCCCTGGTATTCTGCCTGCAATGTGCAAAATTTCTTATTAAACTCTGTAACAACATATTTTGAAGCTTACTAACCTCATATGGTTAAAATAAAATAAATTCTTGAAATAGTTGTATAAAAAAATTAATACTTTTGATAAATTTGAGAGTTTTAAGTATCAAAACTTCTTTTGAATAGGTAGAAAAGATCACCAATACCATATCGTCCACTAAATGATAAACTTGTTTCTTTTGACATAGCTGCTTTATTTCCTAGTATTCTGAGAGAAAAACTTACTATGTTTTTTTTTAAAAAATGATTAAGTTCTATTGAATTAAATGAAGAATTCATAAATGATTTTGTTAAGCATACCAATCTTTGTTTAATTCAAAAGCTCTTAAATTTTGATGGAAATTTATTTCAACAAACTTATGGTTTAATAATAGATTTTATTGTCATTAGGCCTGTTACAGCAATAGACAACGTCAGTGTAGTTTACATGTTATATATAACAAATAGATTCTAGCAAAATTATATATACATACATATTTACAAATATCAGTTATAAAAATAATGCTACCGATATTCACTATGACCTACTATATATTACTTTTAGTACAATCAGTTGTCTTATAGAGCCAAGTATGGAGCGTATATGGATATATCCATTTGTTGAATGGCAATGTACATTTCAAAGATAAGTTACAATAACAGTGGTATTTACAGCTGAGTTGAATTTTCAAAATATTCTTGTAGAGAGTAGTATGGATTATTTAATAATCTGTCATAAAGTCTACGTTCAAATCTATTATACGTCAGTTGAGTTACCTCATTTGATAGTGCGTTATACATTTTTATACCTAATGCTTCAAAGCTATTTTGTGATTTTGACAGTCTATTATAAGCTGTATCAATTTGGTTTGTATTTCTTGTGTTATAGTTATGGATATCCTGTCTATAGTGAAAATCAGATATATTCTTTTTTATATAAATGAGGACTGTATAGATACACAAGTTCACTACTGTCATTATTCTTAGTTGTACAAATAGTGGCTTACAATGTGCCAATTTATCTGCATCCGATATTATTCGAATGGTCTTCTTTTGCAATAGTAGGATATTAGTGATATATTTACTATTACCCCAAAGTATAATACCATATGTTATAATGCTATGAAAGAAAGCAAAATAAGCAGTTCTGATGTAAGTGTCAGGTACAGATCTTTTTAGGTTTTTTAAGAGAAATATTACCCTTGAGAGCCTAGTAGAGATATGTTTAATATGAGGCTCCCAAGTGAGTTTATTGTCAACTATTACACCGAGAAATTTGACTTCTTTGGTATTATTTAAGCTTGGCAGGTCTTTTAGTGTAAATAATAGTTGTTGTGTTTTTTGTTCATTAAGTAAGAAGCCATTTGCCCTGAACCAAAGATCTGCCTGCCTCAGGGTATCCTCAGCAATTGTTTTTAGATTTAAAAAGTCTGTGCTGGAATTAAAGAAGGTAGTATCATCTGCATATAATATTGTATGAGTATTTATAAACGAAGGCAGATCATTGATCATTAATGCGAACAGTAAAGGTCCAAGAACAAAACCCTGTGGCACTCCACATTTTATCTCTGACATTTTTGATCTATCACTTCCCACACATACAACTTGATAGCGATTTATTAGATAAGACTGAAAGAGTTTCAATGCCATATCTCCTACACCATAAAATTTAAGTTTATTTATAAGGTGAGTGTGATTCACACAGTCAAACGCTTTGCTTAAGTCACAGAAGGTGGCCTGAGCTATGCTTTTAGTTTCAAAAGTAGTGAGTATCTTTTTCACTAACAGAACTATGGCATCAATTGTTGATCTGCCTTTTCTAAAACCGAACTGGACTTCACTAATTATGTTGGCTGCTTCTAAATAATTACAAAGTTGATTGTACATAATCCTTTCAAACACTAACGTTATTGGTCGATAATTTGATGGGTCGGTTTTATCTCCTTTTTTGTAAATTGGGATGACTCTTGAGAGTTTTAATTTACTGGGGAAATTTCCTTCAGACAAACATTTATTAATACAATATGTTAGTGGATGCAATATGTGTTCTATTACTTGTTTAAGAAGATTATTAGATATATCATAAATGTCCGTTGTATCAGATAGTTTCAGTTGTTTAACAGTATTTAATATAGTTTCTGAGGTCACTTCGTGAAATTCAAAGAGACCTTGTTCATATCTCTGTTCGCACTTTTCTATTAGTTCTATTGCTGATTCCTTGGGCTTTGTTAAGTTACGTCCTATATCATCCACCGATTTTATAAAAAAATTGTTAAATTCATTAGGTGTTATCTCGATATCATCCCTATTATCTCTTTTCGCTGTCGAGTTTATCAGATTCCACGCCTTTTTACATTTATTATTGGACAATTCAATGCTTTGAAGATTATACTGTTTCTTAGTTTCATTTATGGCATGCTTGTATTCATTTCTGATCTTAAGGAAGGCAGATTTGCTCTTGTCTGACTTATCCCCCCTATATAATTCTAAATACATAATCACTTTGTTTCATGTTTGCAAGTTGAGGTGTGTACCAATTATTTCTTTCCTTTTTAACAACTTTTTTCTTTTTATCAATATTATTAATTTTAAATTTTCTTTGGGGAAAGCATGTTTCATAGATATTTAGAAACATTGTAAAAAATCTTTCAAATAAATCATTTGCAGATAATATGCTACAAAGATATGAGTTACACAACATATCATACCATTCAGTTTCGCTTAGCACTTTCATAAAGCATGAAATTTTGTCATTAGTTATAGGTCTAGTTACTACAATCTTCGACTTTGTTGGTTTATTGTTAATAGTTTTTATATTACTAATTTTAAGCCAAACAGAGTCATGGTCAGAATACGGAAAGACATTAGTGTCACAAGTTACTAAGGTTTGATTGATATTTGTGAATATGTTGTCCAGACATGCTGTCAGTCTGGTTAGCAATTGGTAGTCCACTTTCACCATTTCTTGCTCACCTTTTCATGAGCTTTTTTCAAATACAAATCATTAAAGCATTCCCTTAAATTTTTAAAATCTTACACTGTGGATATTTTTGTTATTGTTCTGGATAAACCTATAAATGATGCTTTAAAACTTTTAAATTTACAACATAAAGCCAAAAAATTCATATTGAAAATGAAAATAATGGTTATCTTCTGTTCCTAGCTTTAAACATAATAAAGCATAATAATAAAAAACGAATTCTGGCATTAATAATAATAATTGAATATTAATTGTTGGTTTATTGTTAATAGTTTTTATATTACTAATTTTAAGCCAAACAGAGTCATGGTCAGAATACGGAAAGACATTAGTGTCACAAGTTACTAAGGTTTGATTGATATTTGTGAATATGTTGTCCAGACATGCTGTCAGTCTGGTTAGCAATTGGTAGTCCACTTTCACCATTTCTTGCTCACCTTTTCATGAGCTTTTTTCAAATACAAATCATTAAAGCATTCCCTTAAATTTTTAAAATCTTACACTGTGGATATTTTTGTTATTGTTCTGGATAAACCTATAAATGATGCTTTAAAACTTTTAAATTTACAACATAAAGCCAAAAAATTCATATTGAAAATGAAAATAATGGTTATCTTCTGTTCCTAGCTTTAAACATAATAAAGCATAATAATAAAAAACGAATTCTGGCATTAATAATAATAATTGAATGTACTGAGTACTGAAACATTTACATCTTGGGCTGCCCTTAAACTTGGTCCTAGCCCTTCTGTCATTAGCCTTTAAGATTCCTTACATAGGCTATATTTTGATCTGTCCTGCTGTTTCTTTTGCTAATGTTTGTAAGTTTCCTCAATTGTCTTTTATTATTACTTTTGTCTTTTGCACCACTTTTCTCACCTACTCTCTTAATGTTTTCCTTTTCCCTAAAATCCTTTATTATTTTTAAACCACTTAGTGAATTCTAACCTTATTCTTTACCTCCCCTCTTGTTTTTCTTTCTTTCCTAAGTTTCCTAATTAGCTGCCAATAATTCCCTCCACCACAATGGTCCACTTTTTTCTTAACCCTCTATTATTCACTTCACTTCCTTTGCTCAACCTTAAATTTTTCTTTAATTCCTACTTAGCTTTAGCCCTAAACTTTTCATTCCATTCTCCCTTCCATCCCTCACTGCAAGTTAACTAAAAGCACTTGTTCTTTGTTACAAGGTGCAGGGTAACAGTTTTCTCTCATTTCTTTGGTTTCCTACATATTAGCACACTTGTTATCAGACACCCACTTGCCCATGTCATCTTTCCATATATGTGCATATCTTTGTTGTTCACCCTTCCTCCATACCCACATACATAATACCTGTATCATAGTCTTTCCACCATACAACATATCGTTCTTCCTTGCTTGTGTATTTCCACTTACTTATACTACTTGCACTTTTGCACTAGTGGTCTTCCCAGTCACTATTTGCTTTTCCCTGCTTTTTTCCTACCACCTTCTTTGATCTCTGGCATATAAACCTGTTCTGCCTTCTTATGGCATGCTGCCTCTGATGCAATATGGTGAGGTTTTTGCTTATGGCGAATATGCTTAAAAGTCTTTTATCGTATTTCAACGGCAATTAAAAAATTTTTCATGGGGTCCATATGCCAAAGTTTAACTGTAATGTCATTCCACCTCAGTGTTTCCTTGTGTAATTCAGTTGACTTATTAACTTTATGTTTCTTGTTTCATTGCTCCTTGTATTTTCACTAAGGTGTCTGTTAGTTCATTCCTTTCCTCTGCAATATGCCCATCTGTCCATAGTTTCAAACCTTGAATGTAGGTCTGTTTCCCCCACTTTTTGCTCATCGTCTCTTATTTATTAATTTCTTCATTAGCTGCCTTTGCTCATATGATAAATCTTTATTAATTGATACAACTTAATAGACTTACTTGCAAGTTGTAAGTCTACTTATAAATTTTGCTAGAATGTTTTTCTTCAAAATCTGAATGCTTCACATGTGTCATTACTTATGCTGATCTGTAACCTCTTCTCCAGAACTTCCTTTGTCTCTTGTCTTGTTTTGATTTCTGTCCTTTCTTCTATTCCTATAATCACCACATATTTCCTGCTTCTCTCCTCCCATTTTTCATTCTTACTTTAATATATAGTTCTTCCTTTAACATCTTTATATTTTTGAGCATTTCTTTCTCGTTAACTACTTTTCTTCCTTTATTTACCTCGGTCCTCTCTTCCACTGCTAGTATTGTTTCTAATTTCCCATGTTAGCTTTCACTTCATCTATAGTATCTTTGCCTGCCATGTCCTTTACATCCTGTTTTCCTCTTATTCTCAGGAGTATTCACGTCAATAATTAGAAGGCAGAACAGGTTTATATGCCAGAGATCGAAGAAGGTGGTAGGAAAAAAGCAGGGAAAAGCAAATAGTGACTGGGAAGACCACTAGTGGCAGAACTAAAATGTGTAAATATAGATGATTTTAAACTCTGTTCGTATTTCTGCAGGAATAACATGCATGGTGGTGGTGTACATTTGAGGTGCAGTAGCAGGGATGTTACGTTGTACCGTAAATAGCAAGACCTAGAATGCTGTGCCACCCAACTAGATATTAATAAGGAGGTTTTTATTATATTAACTATATACAGATCACCTACAGGTAATCTCAACTACTTCCTAAATAACTTGGAAAAATTAATTACAGCACTCTATAGTAGTAACATTAAGCTTATAGTTTGTGGTGATTTTAATGTAAATATGAGTAATGATGATACCACCAAGGACAAACTAACATCTTTATTATACTCGTTCAATCTCAGTTACGTAGATTTCCCAACAAGAATTTTTAACAATTCGGCAACAATCATTGACAACATATTCTTAGATAAAGCAAAGATTCCACAATATGAAGTCATACCTATCATAAATGGGCTGTCAGATCATGATGCACAATTGCTCATAATTTATGACTCAATTGCTAAAGTTAAAGTTGACAAGCAAATAAATTCCTTCACTAAAATCCGAGTAATAAACGATGAACACATTAATAATTTTGTTCGAGATCTTAAAACTAAAAACTGGGAATTTGTATACTATAGTAATCTTGTAAATGTAAAATGTAATACTTTTCTACGTGTTTTAATGGAGGCATACGAAGCAAACTTTCCTACCAAAAAAAGATTTATGGCACAGAGACTAAAAACTAAAGAGTGGATAACCAGTGGAATAAGGAAGTCATGCAATACTAAAAGGGAACTTTACTTACATTATCGAATCAGTAATAATCATCAACTCGGAATGTACTAATAAAGACTACTGTAGAATACTTGATAGAGTTATAAAGGCAGCAAAGAAGCAGTATTTCTCGCAAGTCATAGAAAAGTCAAAAAACAAAATCAAAACTACATGGAGTCTCATTAAAACTGAAACAGGTAGAGCCAAAAGGTCTAATGATATCCCCTCAATATTGATGGACAATGTAGAGTAAACAAATCCACACGAAATTGCAAATGCATTCAATACATACTTCCTGAATGCCGTCAAAGCAAACTTATCTAAAATGGGCTACACTAAAAGTGATCAAAATATAGCAGCACTAAATTTACTAAAGAATACAAATATCAATATTCAAAATACATTCAGAATAATGCCTACAACACCCTCAGAAATTGAAAAAATTATTAAGTCTCTGAAGAGTAAAACCTCACATGGGTGGGATGGAATAAGTACTAGGCTGTTAAAATGCTGCTCGAGTGAGATAAGTAAGCCACTGAGCCACATCTGTAATTGTTCCTTCTTGTCAGGAATATTTCCAGAGAAATTAAAGCTAGCAACAGTTAAGCCATTGTTTAAAAAGGGTGATAGACAACTGCCCTCTAATTACAGACCAATCTCACTGCTTACCTCACTGTCAAAGAGTTTTGAAAAAGCAATGTATAATCGTGTTATGAAACATCTTGATCAAAATAGCATTCTAACATCATATCAGTTTGGCTTTAGGAAGGGGTTGTCTACCAACAATGCCACATATAGACTTACCAATGAAATATTAAATGCAATGAATAACAGGAACTTCATCATAGGTATTTTCTGTGATCTGGCTAAGGCCTTTGATAGTATTCATCATGAGTAGGGCCCGGATTTTTAGGTTCTTAAAATTGACTTTTTAGTTATTTTTGTGTCTTAAAAAAGCTTTTTTAGTTCTTTAACCTCCTGAAATAGTTTTTATATTATTGTCTTTATTAATTTTATTATTAATTGTCCTCTTTTTATAGAAATGTTGCTAATATGTCCTGTAGATCCTTTGTGCTGCTCAAAATGCGATTTTTGACCATAGGGCGCCTGGAAAATACGTAAATAAAATTATAGTTTATATGCTATGTGAATTATAACAGGTGTTTAATCCTTACCTGCATTCCAGCATTCGAGAACAGGTCGTACAGGGTTTCTTGTACGGTATGTTTATCTGCACAGCACCTAGCCGCTTAATGCGACTTTATCTGTGCAGTATATTTGTTCAAGCTTTTGTGTCTGTGGGCAATGGTTTCTTTCACTTTTGGCAGATTTGGCAAAATATTACTTTGCCATCTGTGGTGAAGTTCGGATCGTTACCTATTCACTGACAAATCAACCACCTTCGAGATGAGCTGACTTTAGGCATGACACTGGTTCCTTAAATTACCTGCCTAGTCTAAGGAAAATTTACTAACTTCTAACGATGTAGTAATTGTATGCATTAACAATACACGATAGTCGACTGAACACAACGGATACTGTTTTTAAACTGATTGGTTTGAGTTTATGGCGGGTTCTCCTAATGACCCCTTTCCCCTCGACAACAATCTCCGCATTCCTTGCGTGCAACAAGACAGAGCTTGGTCCCATACAGCTAAATACAAGTTGCCTCTTGCATTGTTGTCATTACTCCTATAGGCATACATAAGTGAAAAGACGTAGCAAAGATGTAACAGTCAAAGTCCATTCATAATTTCATAAACATTTCATTTTCCCATTTTAAAATACATAGGGGATTTAGCCTCTTTTAGGTTTTAAAGTCTCATTTAGCCATTTTTAGGTTTTATGAGATTCAAGCATTTGGCTTCAATGATCATGAAACAGATAATTAAATTAAACCACTGCAGTTAACTATCAAGGAATAAAATAGTTAAAAAACTAAGAATCCGGGCCCTAATCATGAGCTGATGCTGGAGAAATTACACTTTTATGGCCTGGATAACATCTCGATTGCTTGGTTTAGGTCCTATTTAACAAATAGAACACAAAAAACTATTGTCAACAATAAAGAATCAGATCCAGGTATAATTAAACTCGGAGTTCCGCAGGGCTCAATATTGGGTCCATTGCTCTTTCTTGTTTTCATAAATGATTTACCTTTTAATCTCAATGAACATTCCAAAATAATACTTTTTGCAGATGACACTAGTGTACTCATATCTCAGAAGTCATCAGAAGAACTCTTAAACATAACTGCAACTGCATTTAGGGAGTTGAACATTTGGTTCGAAGCCAACAAATTACTTCTAAATTATGACAAAACATCATACATTCAATTTAGAACTAAGAATAAAATTATTCCAGAGTTGAATATTACTTATCACAGCTTGACCATAAACAAAGTAGATTGTACAAAGTTTCTACGGCTAGAAATAGATGAGCAAATGAGCTGGAAGAAGCATATACTCAATTTATGTCCTAAACTCAGCTCAGCTTGTTTTGCCTTGAGGTCCATGTATGACTTGCTACATCAAAATGCTCTGAGAGCATTATACTTTGCTTACTTCCATTCCATCATGAGCTACGGTATTATGTTCTGGGGTAATTTGGCACAAAGTGGGAGGATCTTCGTCCTACAGAAGAGAGCAGTACGAATTTTAAGTGGTGCTGGAGCCCGACATTCATGCAGACCCTTATTTAAGAAGATGGGTATTCTAACACTCAAGTCAATACATTTTTTGGTAATCCTGTACGAGCGCGTCCTCACGTGGTTCACTGACAGTTCTATGATGTCACTGACCTACAACGGAAGAAGATGGCGCTGCAAGGCAGAAATATCTGTTGCCAACTTAACATTGTACAACTCGCTAAAACTACCAACCACGCATCACAAAATGCCAAAACAATGTACTATTATTTATTAATACCAATGTACTATTATTTATTAATATTTTTGTTGTTAGTAATCTGTAATAACATTACTGGGTAGGTGTTCGGCTATTGGGTCAAGCTTCCTTCCTATCGCCCACGTGAGGACGCACTCCTACAGGATTACCCATTTTTTCACTTATGTGTTATGTGGTTGATAACTACAATACCTTTAAATTCAATTCTCTTGTACATAGCCACAGCACTAGACACAGAAATGACTTGCACAGGCCATGTAACTCCATGTACATTTATCAGAAAGGTCCCTGCTACTCCGCCATACAAATATATAATGGTCTTCCTTTAGCTTTAAAATTACTGTGTAACACAAGAGACTGTTTAAGATTTAAAAAGGAATTGAGAACGTTTTTGCTAGCACATTCTATTTACAGCATAAAGGAATACTATACTATAAGTTCTTTCAACCACTAGTTTAACCCTATTAGATTGATTGTGTTTAGGTGTTGGAAAAAAAATTTTGTATGAAATTGCATGGTTGTATGACGTGTTCTATATCCTTGAGCCTGGCTCATTCTAGGATCCAAAGAACACGATGTAATACAATACAATACAATAAGAGGGGTTTGTTAAACTTATTGTAATATTTCATGCATTACTGAATTAACTGTAAGGAACTAAACAATCTAAAATGATGTTGCATAACACTATAGATCTGGCAGGATCTTCCACAAAATTCTGCATTCTTACATACAATTAACTTGTATATTAGCATAGATTATATTCTACACTCATTAACTGTTGTGGCATATAGAAAACATTTACCCAGAAATCAAAAAACTCCCCCAAAAAACAAAAAAAAAAGGCCCAGAAATCTATCATCACCTGGTAGTGCTTCAGACAGATGTAGAATAATAATTCTCTTGTGCCTATGAAGGCCAAATGAGCTTACTGGCGTTTCCTCTTCCACAAACACAACATAACGTATAGGAAGAGAAAGGCAGGTCAGGCCTCTTGATATTTCTCCTGGTCGGCCCCAAAGAAGGCGATGAGTAGTGACAACTAGTTCGCCTCCTCCAAAAGTGGTCTGAAAGTAAGCTTATAGTTACAATTTTAAAGGGGAAGTACAGTAAAACAAAACGGTTAAACTTCAGTATGAAGCACGGTCGCGGAATCGCAATCTAATGCACATTTACATCGGTCCTTTACTCTAAAAGGTAAACATGTAATTAGCAGGTATAGCAAAATACGGTGAGGGCCCGAAGCTGCAAAGCGTGACCGAGATATTGAGGGCCCTAAGCCGTAAATCACAGCTGATATATGCTTCTTATACGAAGAGTGCAGTAAAGCGAAAGTAAAACGTAGCCGAAACATCAGTGTGGCTAAAACTCAATGACCGACAACTATACTTATTAACTCAGGATTATTATGCATGAAATCGCTGACGTATATTTCTCAAAATGTAGTAACCGTCCGTCATACTGAAGCGGAACCAACAAAATAATCATATGTAGAAAAAAAAGACATTAACCCTTTCTTCTCCATCGTATAACCTCACATTCTTCTCTTTTACAGCATACTGCTCAGAATGTAGAAGACGAGCATCGGCATATTCAAAGCGATCCATTTTGCACAATCGTCGATTCAAATAACAAAAGGGGCTATAAGCGCTAATTCATATTATTATTCCCAACTTTACTCTTATTGAAACAGACTTCAATACATTAACAACCTATGCGTCAATCACAGAACACCTAAGCCTCATTGCCGCCACAATGACAACCTTAACTACGCTGCGAATTAATGTTGTTGGTAACATACGCAACACAGAGGGAAATGTGAAAATAAGAGTTATATAAGTGCTATGCTACGTTCATTTTGTAGCACAGTGAGCTTTTATATATAACAACATAAAATATCGATGGCCTATAAGGAACACGCGTCCTGCGTGATTTTAGCACATTTTTCAGAAGCAAAAAAAAAAAGGAGGGGGGGAAGTGGCAGAAACTGTCTTGGAATCACCTTGTGAATGATCTATCCCATGGAATTTTTTCAGAGTACCTTTTGACACAAATGCGTTTTACTAAAACAGCATAATTGTGTAGGTATTCAAATTTTAACTTGCGTATTATTAGAATACGTAAATTATAGTACATCTCTCATACTTGTTACTTCCTGAGAGTGTATTGCGGCTTAATAAATGCTTTGAGCAAGAAATAATGCACTGCTCTCACACTACTGTAATAAATGAGAAACACCACTTGCTGATAAACACACTTATCAATTTCTCTTGGTACCGTACACAGGACTCAACTCAACTGTTACTATCAACTGCCTACTGAGAAAATGTCTGCCGGGCACTGTCCAGCCTCTTATATAGGGCTCGAACAAAAAACTAATGTTCTGAAAAGAAACCTATAAAAACTAAGCATATTTCTGGAGCGGGAAAGTAACAAACAATGGTCATTGTTCTAGAGAACACTGGGGGGGGGGGGCTATTGTTCTGGGGAACACTAGCCATTTGACGCACCTAAGACCAGGTAGCCGGGCGGATATCATTACGGTCGGTGAGAAATTATCTTGTGATAGACAAGCTCTTGTCGAGCAACTGCAAGAGGACTTTGTATACGTAACTAATCAACGTTGACAAGGGTTTTGTCTTCCTGAATTTATTGGTTCGCAAAATACATCTTCCATGACTGTCAGTCACAAGGTAATTACTCATCCGATTCTAATTCCTCGCGGCCCGTAGATAGCTTCTCGTCGCAAAGGTGCTGCAGGTCTGGTTGTTCCGCCTACCACTGTCTCGCCTACCTAGGGCGAGCAAGACCAGGACTCTCGCCTAAGCCGGGGTGACGCCCAGGAAGTGACCATGCCATCGGAGACATTTGCAGTGGTAGAGGATATCATCGCCATGATACACGTCAAAAAAAAAAAAAAAAAGTTATGGTAAAAAAAGTAGCCGAGCGTTGTAGTCCTCGCTACTTAGTTATTTCTAGAGCTGAGAAAGGTAAAAAGTGTTTATCGGCGAGTCCATATATAATCGAGAAGGGCCTAAATTAAATAGCTGGTCCAGTGAAACCATGCACTAGATCTCGACATTGCACACTCCGGTTGAAGCGCATTCAGCAGACCAGGCAGTAAAGATACAAGAGCAAACATGTTAACCAGCTACATTGTTGACCTGCATAGAACATTGAGCTCCTCCCGCAGCATGAGTGTCGGCAGACTTTTTTCCAGCACATGTTGGAAATTTGCAATGATATAATATTAAATCATTATTTTATTGTCAAAATTTATAATATTCGTTGCAGATAACCGTATTAATTTGTGCTAAATAAAAATTGTTCTTTACATCAAAATTAAAATAATATTTTAATAGTCAGTAACTGGCTGCACATTAAGTTCACTAACTTCCAAGGGGGGGGGGGCGTCGCGGCTGCCCCTTGCCCCCGTTTCGCTACGCCCATGTCCCGCAGTGTGGTTAATACCCGCGCACTGGACGGTTTAACCAATGAGATTCAAGAAAATCTTATGGATCAAGGCCTTACTAACGTTTATCGGATTCAGCGCAAACAAGGTGGTGAATCAAAGCCAACATTAAGGCAGGGTATGAATCCATCGAAGTTAGGCCTTTCATCCCCAACCCACTCAGATGTTTCAAGTACCAGCGCTTTGGACGTACAAGCGAGTTTTGTAAGGGACTAGCTACATGCCCTAACTGTGGAGACAAATTCCTCGATGGTGCATGTACTGCAGCACCGTCATGCATGAACATGTCATGTATCCATCCCGAGATTACCCCGCTTTGTAGAGGAAAAAGCGATCCAAGAGATACGGGTTACAGAGGAGGTGCCCTTCTCAGAATCAGAAGCCCGGAAACTCTTGCGTATACGCCAAGGGAATACCACTGTTACATCACCAACATCTTTCGTCTTCGCCGGTTCCCGTTAGCAACCAGTTCGAGGCACTCGAACCCAAGTTCGTTATAGGAGGACGTACGTCCTCGGTAGAGGGCATGGAACTGGAGAATTCTGCCCACACTGGGGAAATCGCCTACTTCGGTATGGTGGAGAGTTGACCTAGAGTGGCTATCCTACATTGGAACATGCGTGGAATTAGAACGCAGCGACCGGAGCTTGAGCGTTTGCTCGGTAATAACAAGCCTTTGGTCGAGTGTTTGCGGGAGACTGAGCTGCGTCCACAAGATGCTTTCCAACTGGGGCGATGCACCTTAGGCGGTGTGATGTTGCACCGGAGGGGAGGGGGGGGGGGGTCACGGCCTGTGGTGGCACTGTGATGCTTGTTAGATATGATGCATATATGGAATCTGTACCCTTGCGGTGTGATACGCAGTCGGTTGCCGTAGGGATTCTGCTGTCATCCATCCAGTTCACCATTTGTAACATGTATTTGCCTCCGTCCTATAGCTTCTCGCTCATTGAATTGCAGGATCTAGTTTCCCGGTTACCAGCACCTTTCTGTTGGTGGGAGATTTCAATGCGCATCGCCCACATTGGGATTCGGTTCGCGCTTATGCGAGAGGAAGGCTCATCGCTGGTTTCATGGATAGTTTCAGCCTGACTCTCCTCAACGCTGGAGATGTGGCCTCATACTTAATAGGTGTGTAGTGAGTGGACAGGGTTAAAACTACAATCTAGGGGAAATGACACATTTGTGTCAGTTCAGCCCTTCTGTGTTGTATACTATGAAACCATAAAAGTATTTAATGCTCTTCCTAATGATCTTAAGGCAAAGTTGATAATTTTAACACTTTTAAAATTGCTGCAAAACAGTACACTTACTGCAGGTTAACTTGGCCCAAGGATCATAAGTGTCAAGTCATTCCCACTAGCAAGTTAAGAGTGGGAGTCACAAGTGCAGAAGTCAGTCTCTCAATTTGACTTGTGTTGTTTTCAGTGTCAGATTATTCCAGCATGTGTGCTTATGTGTATGGTAGCGCCATGGCCGAGTGATTATACTGTTCGCCAATATCATCAAGGTAGCCTGGGTTTGATCCCAGGACCTACATGCGGTATTTGTGGTGGATGAAGGTCTGGGCAGCTTTTCTCTGGGTCCTCCAGTTTACCCCACAACTCATTCACCAAATGCTCTGGTATCACCTTTCCATTCATCCATTTCACCTGCATTTCTTATCATCCTCTCCCTCACTCTCATACCTGGCGCCGGACTGACCATCTGCTTCCTGGTCTTCACTCTGTCTGGACCATAGGTTCATCTGCTCTCCGACAGGCGTCTGACTCAAGGCACAAGCTTGAAAGTTCTAGAGGGTGTCAGTCCTTCGTATGGGGAGAGTAATCAGATAAAGAAAGAAGAAATGCTTATGTGTATAATCTTAGAAATTAAAGTTCAGCATTGTATCGTCACTTTTGGAATGGAAGGCAGTATGGAGACCTGGTACATACTTTTAAATGCATTTCTGCTATTTATAATTATGAAGAAGCTACTGCTAGTTATTCACAATCCACCACTGATTGCATGGAAGGAGTCGAATCTCTCCCGCCTTCCCCATAACAACAGAGACAGAGGGATGGTACTTGCTTCTCTTTACAACATCTCTCTTTCTCTTTCGTTAGGCCTGAGACAAGATAAACCAATCAAGGTATACCTATACTCTAAATCATTTTATTCTAAACAAGATATGTTCATTCATTATACAGGATAAAGGCATATGACCATCCTTTTCACCTATGAAAAAACATTGTTTCATATTTTTTCTGAATGATTTTTTTCCATAATTTTACATTTTTGTGATAATTGCCATTTTATTTTGTACAATATTGCAATACAGCAAATCCAACAGGTTCATTTTTAATTCTTCAGCTTCTGCTGCTATGGCAACAAACAAATAAGCATGACCTGAAGCTTTCCTGGCAACGAACATATTCAAGATGTTCTTGGGCTTTGAGCTAGGTGTAGTGATGAAGAACCATCTACGTTACAGGAGTGTGCATCTCTCCCATCATCAGGATGATGAATGACTAATAAGAGTGAAAGGACCAGACTGTCTGCTAGTATGTACTGAGTAGAAAACACCCAGTCTAATCTGGAGGTGGTTCAATGCTCCATTGGAATCTGTGCTTTCTGAGCTGGTCGATCTCCAGCACACTGAACCAGGACGTTGGATTACAGTTTTATCCCTCCTGGAAACCAGCCTTAAAGTTGGAGTTGGATGTTTCCGTAATTTTGTCCCATGACTATGCACATCAGTACATATGTTTCATATTAACTTCTTTTAAAGGTGCAGTTAGGCCTACATCAGAAGTTTCACATTCCTCCAAAACACATCTTAACAAATAACCATAATTTTTTGTTTCGGTTAAGCTGGATTTCAATTAAACGGGGTTTGGTTAAGCAGGGTTTTACTGTATAGCGTTTTCAGTATATTCAATGTTAGTTTAATGCTATAATTAATTTGCTCACTTTTATGTAAATTAAAATTAGTGTTTCCTGAAATCAGAATAAATATATTCCATATTCCTCTTTAAATACAAGTATTACATTTATTCAGGCCACTTTTCATTGTGCAATTGTACATTTCTTTAAAATTAACCTCTAGGTACTGACTGCATCTTCTCTGGGCAACTGGATCTTAGGTTCTAAACTATTCGTAGATATGCAGAAAATGTAAATACCTAAAAACTTAAAAGTTAGAAATCAGCAGTAAAGTCCAAAACCACGTGACTCCAAATGTTGTAATCAGGGTCCGGATGTTTATGGCATGTCATAGTTTTTGTGTTTTTTTTTTCTTTATGTATAAATATAAGCAAAGCACAATTTTATCAATGGTGATTAAAATTTTGCAATTCTCATGGGCCATATTTTCGCTTTTCTAACATTTTTTGTCATATTTTTATATTTCTATTCCGATTTTGCATATGTGCTTGCAGTCGTCTCAAAGACCAATTTCTTAATGTCTCTCAATTTTTGTCTGTAATATTTCTTACAAAGAACTGTGTTTCCACAAATTTGGAGAGTAAGCTGTATTGTATAGGAGGAGACAGACACAAACAAAGCACAGACTATTTTGTATGGCTGTTGTGAGGTATTCTGCCAAGGTCAATTGCTTCCATAATTAGAATTCTAAGGAATGTAATTGTTCCTTTTTGAAAACATTAAAATGTATGTAATTTGCTATTGTAATTTTTTTTTCTGATCATCCTTCAAAATGTGACATTTATTTCATTGTCGGAGCTGAAGGTTAGCTCTGGATTGAGCAATTAAATAAGTTCAAAATGTAACATTAAAATTAATATTAGTTATGTATTACTAAGTGTGCTAGCTTTTTATAGTAGATTTTCAACATAATGTTAATTTAAACATTGAATTTTTGAAGATTTTGAAAAAAGCACAAAAAAAAAAAAAAGAAAGAAAGAAACAAAAATTTATGCCATATTTATCATCATATTTTCTAATTTTTTTCAGCTGTAAGTGCTTACGTATTTCTAACATTTTTAGTTCATAAACATCTGGGTTCTGGTTATAACAACATATTACTGATAAAACCTCATAAATCTATTTTCTTGTCTATTTGTTTATTGTTTTACCCATTTAATTCAGAATTATATTTCAGAGGTATTCCTTCCAAAATATTGAAGACCTTTGTCTTCCTACTGAAGATAGGAACGTTTTCTAGAGTTCCAAGGTCTTGGAATAACAGGGATAAATAGTATTTCACAGATTTATGCTACAATGATATTTTAGACATGTTTAAGGAATAAATAAAACAAGCATATTTAATTGTTAAAGCAGTTTTGTATTTCAACTGATAATTTCACAGCTTACTGGGGTTATACACCATATACTTTATATAATTTGAACATAAAACAGGTTGTTCGGAAGTGAGAATGTGGATTCCAGGTGCAATGCATTTGCTAGTTATATCCACTAATGTTAGAACTGCAGGTCAGTAAAGAAGGCATTTACATGTTTCATTTTAATTGTATATTTGCAGCTTTCAAAATTGACCATTTTAGTTGTCAATCTATTAACAATTAAATATTAGAACTGCAAATATGTGGTTTTCATTATAATTATATCTACTATGGCACTAAGAAAATTCACAACAGGATTTCTGTCAGATGATAAGGAACGTTGGCAAGCATTTTATTTAGGTGTCAAAATTAAAACATCTTACAGAAGTATAACCTGAGTGAGCTTTTGCACTTGTACAAAAATGGCTTTCATTTTCTGTGAGAGGCACTTAGTTAAAATGTGAAAAGGATAACAAGTCAACATTTATAACAACTATCATGGAAATTATACAAGCTGTATGCTACATAACAACCATCACTTACTTAAAATATTCTTCACATTTCCATTTGTTTCTAACAGATTGTTCTTCTATTTTTCAAAAAATGTAATGCAAGAAAGAACCATGAATATTTGCTACATTATTTAGACACACTTTTTTAATTTGACACATACAAAATTGATTATAATAAGGGCCTATATGAAGAAAAGCAAAACTGCAAATTATATATAGGAGTGATAAAACACGACAAATGAAGTTACTGTATCTCAATGCAATGAGGAGACACTGTGGTTGAGTTTCATCAACTACTAAATTGCAACAAGAAAAGTTTCATAACAATAGTAATTTTTTTTTTCAAAGAATACAAAATTAAAAAAGATGTATATGTGTATATAAAAATTATGCCATGCATTATGAGTAGCGTGCCTTATAGTATAGCAAATATGCAGAAGATATTCACAGAAAGTAAATTACTGTTTCTCAAAATCATGCTGTAAACATAAAAGCAGAAGTAATGAACAAAAGCTTTGTTTGCTCTGCAGATATCCAGAGGTATGAAGAGCCTTTTTTATTGTTCCAAACTAATTTCTAAATGTGAAAACTTACATTAGTCATATACTTGGAGCAAACTGCAGAAACAACTGCTTCACACTCATAGGCAAAGTGGCCAAAAAATATATGTTAATGTAACATTTTAAATCTAACAAATAATGAGCAATTTTGTAAATTATACTGGTGCTGATACAAAAGGTTTCATGTTTCAATAAATAAGGGAATTTGCTACAGATCTCTCTATTCCTGCTAAATATTTTATTTTCAAGTTAAGCTGAAGTGTAAGTATTGGAGATAACTTTTTCTCTTTTCCTTAAAATGGCTACTTGTCCAAGTACTCAAATTTCACACTATTTTCAGCCCAGTGTAGACAATACTTATCAACATTCTTAAAATGGAATCATTCCATTACTATGAGCAGAGGAAGAGGAATTTGGCTTTGTTTCCTTTTGCAGAAAATGGAAGGTGAGTAACAGCAGTATATACATGGAGACCAAATATTTTGGATCCTTCTATAGAGCGAGTTTATGAAACATCTGCAATGTCCGCTATACAAGGTAAAGACAGATGGGGATATTCACACCACTTTAGTTCTAAAGCTTCGTTGGGATACTGTTTTCTTCACATAATACTGATTAATTACAAATTATTATTAGATTATTATTATTATTATTATTATTATTATTATTATTATTATTATTGTTATTGTTGTTGTTGTTGTGATTTAAACAAGTTAAAAGACAGTAACACCCGCTTTATGAATAACATTAAACCATGAAAACTGCTGATTGCTGATTAATTTTTCATTGACAAACACCAATTAAGCCACGTAAATTAATTTATTTCCATTAAGCAAATGCAGTCGACATTCAATGTCAGAAAAGTAGCTCATTTGGAATTCTGCAGTAATAACAAAATGGCCTCTTGCAAACCTATGGATTCTGCATATTTATAAGGGAAGATTCAGTAACTAAATGCTTAACCAAAAGGATGAAATATATTTAAGCATACTGTGTAAGACAAAGAGGCACAATAAAGGACACAGTGCAAGCCATTCCAGCATGAATGCAATTATCAGAGGCATGCAAAGATTATGAAAGCATTTCAGTGTTAATATCAGTGCCTTTATAGTAGTATCTATATAATTTCATATTTTATTTTAATTTAATGCCATTATGCTCATAAAAACTTGTTCTAATAGTTGCTTTTTATTTACTCATGGACCCTAAGTGCTGAAGTAATCAGATATTCTTGCTGTTGACTAATAATTTTTCAATATATGCTTCAGCCACGCCAACTTGCACAAGACACTCCTACTTGCACGGGTAGTTCTCTACAGATGTGCTATGATACTATGTTTTTGCATTGCTGATATTAGAGGTAGAAAAAGTGTAACATTACAGTTGCTTTGGAACAGTTCAAAAATCAGGATATAAAACAAAATTCTTTGTTTCAAAAGCTAGTCATTCCAGTAGTCACAGATGTTATTGTTTTCCCCTTCTGTATTTCAAATTATATACAATTTTTTTTTTTAATGTTATATTGGGACCAATGGAAAGCGTTATTAGTTCCAGAGCAGTATACACTGTTTAAATTTAATTTATATTTCTAGATCACAAATAAAAGGTGGATGTCAAAACAAATGTGAACTTATTTCCTATGTTAATGGAAGCTGCAAACCCAAGCTTCTTGCTCTGGCAAAATTATTTCTATATTAATAATGCATATGTTAACTTCTCTGTAAACAGTTCACAAAGACATTATTAATGATTATTTTATAGATGTTCTATTGTTTTCCAATTTTGTATTTGATTTATTATCCTTCATTCTTCCCAATTTCAAAATGCTGTTATTTACATATATGGTGGAACGTTCAGTTGAACTTTAAGATAAGCTATTATTAAGTCAAAAAAATATCAACCTATTGAAAATAAATGGTGGAGGATGCAGAAGTTTACTAACTTAAATATATTTAAAAATGTACAATATAAACTAAAATGGTGTGTAGTAGACAGAAAAATCAAGTAGGTCATACTGACTTAGGAAAACAAGCCAGTTCGATCAAATCACTTAATATTGTATGCTATAAATGCCGGTAAAATGTTTTATTTTATTAAATTAAGAATAAGAGAGAATATCAACTTAAAAGTCTTAGCTACCCATTATACTGGTAAACAAGTAACTCTGGCCCATCTCTTTAGTATGGGAATAGCGTATCTGCCTCACTTTCAAGAGGTCCTAAGTTCAAATCTCGGTTCAGTGAGTTACCTGGATAAAGTTTTTTCTGGGGATTTCCCTTACCTTAAAAGATGTATATCAGGTAATTCTTAGCTCTATGGACCCCAGGCTCATTTGAGGATCACTTCAACCACTGCATTCCTTGTGTGATATTACCTAACCAGTCAAAAGGTGTCAAAGCTTACTGTAACAACATGCAACAAACAAATATATAGCTCGACATGTATGCTAAAAGTTAGGACACGCACCACTGATGGCACCAAACAAATGTAATAACTTAGTATAGTTGCACACCACTAGGGTGCATGCATGTATATAGTAATTCAATAAACTGCAGGTACCCGACAGGTATAAATAGCCCCTGGGCCAGCCCCATTCTTCAGTCTTCCACCGATGCTCAACAGGCCACTTTGCTCTAGCTACCTGTAAACTAGGCTTGTTCCAAACTTAGCAGACTCACTCTCTTGAGACTCACTTATCCATGCACCTTTTTCTTGCTTCCATCAACTGGGTTGAGCAGCGAGTCTCCTCATCAATCCTGGATAGGACATATGAGCTTGGAGGCTACAAGGCTCTCTGTGTGCTTGGGACTATTACAGCGGAGCTCTGGAGAGTGCCTGCTAGCTAACGAGCTGTCAGTGGTGTATGGATTGAACCCGGGTATGCCCCTGCAAGCCACCTTGATCTGGGAAGAGCTCAGGGCTACTAAGTGGTGGAACAGTATTCTCATTTTCCTCCGTAGTTGTTATGGCAGGCCACGCAACCAGTCACACGACCAGTCTTCAAAACTCCCCCCCACCCTATTTATTTCTTTTCTTTTTTTGTCCTTTCTTCTGTTTTGTTAGGCTGGCTGTAAATCAGTTTAATATGCTTCTCTCACCTTACTGGAATGCACCTAGTACAGAACTTGCCTTAATGCAATCGTGATTTGAACACTTCCTCTTCACTGTTTGGTTCCTGACACCAAAGAACAATGTATTATTTTGAAAGAAACTGACGGCCAACATGGTTATTGTGCTGTTAGTTATCGATTGTGTTATAAAGTATATAAAATCTTTGATAATCCATTTGTGACACTTATTTTACTTGGAAACTAATATTTTATCAGAACCGTTATCACCTGAACTGGTTAAAAATAACCATTTTCCTACCTCTGGATTTCTGCATTTAATAATTGTGTAATTTAGGCACAAGAAATAAGAATCCATGAGCAAATGAATAAAGGTTAGTATTTTTTTTCTGTTTTGTTTAAATGCAAGAAGACAGGATATTTTAGGCTCCTGTTAATTACTCCTGAAATGCTGTTATATCAAATTGACGAAGATGAAAACACATTTTATGCTCTTGTTACATACTTTGGAATGCTTTTATATCAAATTGACCCCAGTATTCAGAGCCACTGATTTTGTGTGTTTATACAAACATGCTTATGAGCCTCAGTAATCTCTTTCTTACCTAAAGAATTTACAGTAAATCAACACCACCTTCAGAATTACAACACTGTGCCTTCTGGTATGCTTAAGGCACTATCAGAACTGATTGTCTGATATTACTGCAGAAATGTTACAAATATTACTTCACATCTGCATATCAGTTTGTCTCCTTTTTGTTTAAGAAGTTGCTTTAAATTGTACTTTTACATTTAAAAAAATAACAACATATAATTATATATATCATATGTGTAGCTACTGATTTTACATCATGTACACAAATTAACAGTGGAACATAAATGACAATAAATTTTAATAATATATATATACACAATGAGAAAGCTTGAGACAAAGCAACATAATATTACATCAGTAACCAACCACTGTCTCTTCCATCTCACTATTTACACTTTACAACCATATTTGGAAAGAACTTAAATCTTCAAAAATTAAGTTTAAGTAGTCCTGCATGAAGGAACAAACACAAGTGGTCCTATCTGACAATAAAAGGCATCTGATTACACTTGGCTAGTCCTATAGTTACACAATACATACTTACAGCACATATTCAATTTGTTACTATTCCTGCCTGCTTCTGCTATAAATAAAAATATAGTGCCACTCTTCAATACCTTAATGTAACTAAAGCTCTTATTTTCTTTTCCATAAAAGCATACAGAATTAAAAGAACGACATTGCATAGATTGTTCCTGTAGTCAGATATTGTGTAAAATATATGCAATGGAAGATTTATAAAGCCAGAAACACCATGATATTCAATGAATGAAGAAGGCATGAAAGACAGCTTAATTTTGTTCAGAGGCCTCTTTATCACATTTAAGGCTGTTTTACATGCTGTAAATCTGTGACACGAGACTACCTGCTTTGCTTTCCTTCCAAAGAAAGCCATGATAAGGAGCTTTACACCCAAAAAATTCCATCGCTCCATGCTGGGTTTGAACCTGTAACCTTGGTAACCAGAATTACCTCTAGACCACAGAGGATGACCAAGTTTTCTGTAATTTTGATAATGATAATACTACATTATCACGTGCTATTGCCTAGATTATTTAACACCTAAGTTCATGCTGAAAAATTAGTTTTGGTAGATCATATCTTCCACTTCCACTATGTTCCTAATTTTCTTCAACGGCTTTGAAGCTGAATGTATTGAATTGTAATTTTGTGGAATACATGCACAACATGATTAGGCCGGTTCAGATTGTAGTTCCAATGAAGATGAAGAATAAAATCAGGAAGCATTCCAAAGCAAACATATGCACAAAGCATGTATTTGATCACAAACAGTAAAAGTACACTTCAGAAATAAATCAATAGGCTGATAAGAAAAATTATTTTTAAATATTAAAAACAGAAGCACAGTATTCTTCATGTTTGAGTTTGATTTTTGAGTCACTCACATTCACTTCAAAATGTAGAGAATTGTTTTTGAAGTCATTTATCCTCACCCCCAGTTGTGGATGACTGAAGTTCCTTCTCTTGCTCCTCTCTGCTGTGACAGTTCTGTTGCCATTTGGTGTTAATGGTTCAAAGTTTTAACATTTTGCTCAATGCCAGGATTTCAAAATTTATTACGTTACCATTGCTTTTGATGGTGTGTTCCCCCCCCCCCCCCTTCTGTCATAAAAAACAGTGACTATATAACAAATCTTGAAATCCGAGCACTGAACTAAGTGTTACAACTGCGCACCTATCGCCACATGGCAACAGGATTATAAAGAAAAGAGAAGGAGCAAAAGCTGAAAATGAGGTTGAATGATCTCAAAAATGTTACAGTATTTTCAACATTTTAAAGTAAAGGTGAGTGTAAAAAAGTGACATAAAAATTGAACTCAAAAATTCTTTTTTGTCTAAGAAGCTTCTTAATGGAGAGAAAAATAATAATACATTATTTTATTATTATTTGTTTATGCTTCAGATAGATATTAGCAAGCCTGCAACTCAACTTCTATGGTTATTATTAAATATTCTTTTATCAAATATTCTTGTTTATTACGACTTAGTTTTGAGCTGGGCAATGATTCCCACATTTTTTATATTCTGGTTCCTTATTCTTCATCTGCAGAGGTGTTAACACTATGTTACCTTGGCCCACTGATAGGAACAAATGAGGAATACTTAAACATTTTTGATGCAGAGTAGATTCACAGAAATAATATAAAGCAAGTCAGTAACTATAAAATCAGTGAATTAAAGCCTGATTTATGTAATTACAGAATTGTATAAATAATTAATAAGAGATGTTTTCAAGTGAGTGAGTGGGTAAGTGAACGGGGCTTAAGGGCTTGTCGACGAGCTCATTTGGGCCCGAGGTGTTTTCAAATAATTATTTATGGGCTTTTAATTACTGCACAAGTATAACCACATCAAATACCTGCGTGTTTACATAACAATATAAGATAGAAAAATATACAACTTTCCTCAAGATAGTATTTAAAATTGGTAAATGAAAGGATGAAATTATAGCTTTTAAATTACTTACCATTAATCTCAAAAAAAGATTTACTGCATTTGTACTAGCTGGAAATCATCTCGATATGACTGCAGATTAATACAGGCTTTGCAAAAAATGTCAGGTTTGTACTTAGCTGATCCTTTCCCACATGTTGAGGCATACTGAATACTGGAACCACATGGCAATGAGTTTTTTAAAAAATGATTAATTATCTACATTCAGTATCAGTTTGAGTTTTTCTTTTTTGCACGGCTTTGCAACTGCAATGTAATGAACACTTTCATTAATTTCCAAAATGCAAAGCAAAATATTTATCATATTAGAAATATCATGGTGTTTCTGCTGCCAAGTATATCTAAATATTATTTTTACACCATACTTATTATCTTCCAAGGTTCTCAAACCTTAATTTTATACAGATTTTTTTCCTTTTAAATTGATATGTACTACAACATTGAATTTTGCATACGTCTTCTGGTTATGAATTAATAACATTATGCCATAAAAACATGAAAAAAAATTACTAAAAAGTGAGTTTCAGAGATGCATATCTTTTCAGAACGTCTTTTAATAATATATGCTTTATAACCATCACACACACAAGAAAAGTTCAACATTAATACAAAACAATAAGCTCTGTTGTTCAGGCAGGTTTGAAAAACCAAACCTATTTTAAGCTCTCATTACTCATCATCTATTAGGATTTCTTCACCTTACATGTACATATCTAGTAAACTTATAAAAAATTAAAATCACTTTGTTACAAGCACTGATCTAGATACAACAGGCACATAAGGCTGATATGTACATGACATGCAATCTACAAAGTAACCACAGATTTGTAGAGGTATAAATAAAAGAAAATATTTGTGATTTAATACTGAAGACTAGATATAGCTGCATGTTTCAGTGAAATATAATATCTGGTGTAGTGTTACACAATATCATAAAGTACTACTAATAAGCGCTGACATTCAAAGATATGCCAAAAGTTATGTCCATTTAAATCAATAATAAATTGCTCAAAAAGATTAAAAATTGGTATTTTAAATAAAAGTAATGAAGAAGGAAAACAGTAAAAGCTTTATAATCTTATTTACATGTTCAGGAAAGAGTATCACACAGCTGTTAAGTTCGTGCTTCGGGACTTATTTTCTGATGTATGGTGATTTTATAATCCACAGCAAATATTCACTAATACAGAACAATGCATATTTTGCTGTGGTAAGTTCTTTTATTTTTAAACTTCTATTTTTAATGTTCATCATTATCTGCAAGATTCAAATTACGGAGGTGCTGCATGCTGTGAAATGTTTTGCAGAAAGAAGCAAATGGACTTTACTGAAAGCTAACATGATTGCATTTTATAATATAAAAAGGAATTACTAAAATTATGCAAAATAAAAGAATAAACTAAAATGCTTTTTAAATACTGTAGGTGGTCTGGTTGAATTATGTCAGTAGATTAAAATTGTAATACAAATCAACACTTAAAATATGTATATAAACTTAATTTGTAACATGTATCAAAATTTCAGTGTAACAAAAAGAGTGCAGTTTTCCTATTTCCCTGCAAAGGGTATCAATTGCTGTGTTGATATGGCAATCAAGATGACTGCTCATATTAGAGTGGTTTTCCACCAAATAAACAGAAACACACACTGAAGGCATGCATTTGATAACAAAAGTGCTTTATATTTTGTTCATGTGGTGGAAAACTATGTGCAGGAGCAGTACCAAATTAAAAATTAAAAGTTTAAAAACAGATATAAAAAGAGAGATATATACCTTTTATGAAAACTAACTTCAAGGTTGCAAGAACAGATGAAAAATAGGACTAAATTCAATGTGTATTAGAGCAATGCATGTAACAAACTAATATTAGTATTTATATAAATATATATATTATATATAAAAAGTTAATATACGTATAAACACAGGGTCCGACTCTGACAATTCTCAACTGTCAGTCTCTAGGATCAGAATAAACATTCTGAAAATGTATACCAGTTGAGTGCAGTCATCTAGGACATTTGTATCACTGCTACTTTGATGCATCAAAATGAAGTGTGCGTAACTTCTCAGAGATGCTGAGATGTGGGTTGTGATGTTTGCATAAATAGTGTATGAAAGTGCAATGGTTAAATTGTCACAATTTGCACTTGCATAACATTGAATACTCAAAGCTTCAATTTCTAAAAGTGATGCATCAAAGCACATGTCATATAGAGAAAGAAAAGAAAAGAGTTCAGTCAACAAATCTTTATATACACCCAATCGGACCCTGGTTTACTGTCAGCAATCACAGCGACTACCGGGCGATGGCACTGGAGAAGGTGGAGGAGGTAAAGGGTTAAAATACGTTGAGGAGCGTCCAGCTGTAGAAGAGGGAGATGGTGGGCATGATGAAGGTAGACCACCTCCTCCTCCATCACTATGATAATGTGACCTTGGAGTTGGAGGAGGAGGAAAAGGATCTGAATCGTATTCAGAACCAGGTGCTGCATAATAACGATGCCTTCCTCTGGGAGGCAAAGGATAATTTGAATCTGACTCATCACACACATCAGTACTACAAGGTGTGGGAGGAGGGGGCTGGTTAATAGTTCTGTAATGTCTATAAGGGCGATATTTTGAGGCACCTGAGGAGGAACAGCAATAGTCTTCATTGTAGCTGTGGTGCAACTTTCTGTTTGAGTCTGCAGTGGTTGCAGGACTGGGTGGTGGATTAAGTGTTTCTCGTGGATAACATAACAATGAAGATGAGGACACTAGTAGAGGCATACCATTTGGTCCACCTCCTTCTGTGGTAGAGCTTGAGGCACCAGTGATATGGCTTCTGTCATAACTGTTGGACGTTGTTGTGCTGCCATTTAGCATTGACATTCGTACCGCATCATTACCTGGCTTTACACCTCCTTTATCTAACCTTCCATTCTTCTGTATTCCTGCTACTGGACAGATGGGCTTTGGGATGCTGTGCAGCTGCTTTGGAGACAGAGGATCACCAGCAGAATCTTCCAGATCATCATTTAAGGTAACATTGTTTCCCCCAACCAAGCGTCGGCGGCAATAGAAGGCTAATACTACCACAAACACTATAGCTGCTATTGTTACCAAAATGCTAATGAGATAAGTTGATTTGTTGGACTCTCCATATGGTATGACATCTGTGCTGTGTCTTATGGGTCCTGCAACAAGAGAGATTATAATGCAAAATAACATGTGGTATGTTCTGGACTCAAATGTAAGTAAAAGTTAAAGTAAGAATGATGAGGGTAATGGACTGGTTGAGTTTTGTGAAAATAATAGTTTAATAAAATATGAGTACAAGCTGTGGCAAAGGTAAATATGGTGAATTCACATTTAGTAGTGCAATAAATTATGTGTTATGCAGTGATACCGTAGCTTTCATTTTTAATTTTTAAGTAATGAACAGTACAAGCAATTCTGTTCATTTTCCCTTGTGGAAAATAATGAGGAATAAAACTGGAAACAGTATGCAAAATAAAAATAAACTGACAAGTGGCAGAGAAATGGAATAATGAATATAGAAGATTTTTGTAATATATTAGATTCCGAAATGGATCAAATTTGCATACAAGAAATGAATTTAATGATTGCAAAAGTAAATAGGCACTATATATAAACCAGGCTGGTCCCATAGCTTAGTAGGTAGAGCACCTGCCTGCTGTGTTGATTCCCACCTGGAAGGGTCGGAATTTTTCTTTAACTACCATTATTGCCATGCTCCCTAAATCTGGAAGTATGAATGAGAGTATGAAAGTGTGTGTGAATTTAAATCCAAAGTAATAGAGATCCGAAGATCAAAACCACCGCTAAGCAAGTGAGCACCATTGCTGTTGAGCACTGTTCCAAGAGATTAAAAGTTGCCGATATCACCTTTGATGTTAAGGGCGGCATATAAATGGAACATTAAATGTTCACAACTGGTTCCTGGTTTTGAAGACTGCATTCACTGGCTGGAAGGTATTCAGGGGATGCTAACCATGTCCTTTACTACTGCACTACACTTATGATGGCCGTTATGGACAAAGGTGAGGGTCTGGTGGTTGGGCAGTAGGCCCTGGCCCTCCATGGGCTGTTGTGCCATGGAATTCAATTCTTTTTGCATATACATATATGTGAATCTTTGTTAAAAAGGCTGGAAAACGATGAAGAAGAGAAAAGAATGTATTAAAATATATATCAATTAATTAACATTGTAAACAAAGAGGAGAGATAACTATAAAATGGCCAAGGCCAAAGGTAGTCAACCCCAATCCTATTGTAATTATCTTCACTCAATGAGCATTTAGATATTTACATATCATATATTATGCTTTTGAAAGCCAGAAACTTAGTAGAAAATGTGTAAAACACACTTGGAGCACCATTATTCTCAATCATGAACATTCAAATGCAATGACTGTGTACTATAATATAATAATAAAATTCTAACCTCCAATAGCACAGGCTGGAGCACTTTCATCACTACCATCTTCACAGTTATCCCATCCATCACATACTGCAGAGCGAGGAATGCAATTGCCAGAATATTCACACATAAACTCTCCAGGATGTTTGCAGCAACGACTTTCATCATAGTTGTCAGGACATTGGGATGTACCATCACAAACCCAAAGTTTATCTGAAACACAAACAAGCAATAAGATATCTTCCATTCTCCTTGTGATAACTCCACATAATCCTTACATACAGAAGGTAAATCAACAGAGACCTGTGGGTATGGTATCGCTTCTGCAATTAGACAATAACATTCAAAGAACTTTTCTCTCAATTTTCCCTCACCTGCTTGTAAAATTTCCCTGAATTATAAATATAAATTCATCAAACATGACATTATGCAAGTAGGAGAAAAGAAAACCTAGCCTTCATTTCCCCACAGCGGGGCTAATTCTCTCCTCACATAATTTTTTTTTGTTTCCTTTTATGACACTATTTCAGGTCCTCTCAGGTTGCATTGCATGCTACAAGGTGCAAAATGAGACTATCAAAAGTTCACCTCAGTGCAAACATCCACTTGTTCTTTTCTTATGCTTGTCTTGTTCACTTTGCCGTCTTCCTCTTCCACACTTTCAGTGCTCTTCTTCCTCACTGGATAATGTTTACATGAGGTGTGCAGTGTTAAACTGGTTAATTTGGGTTTTTTTATGAGCATATCTGGTCTCTTGTTTTAATGATCTAGAATTCACCAACACAAACCTATCCTTGGATAAAGAATGAATAAGCAATTATTTGTATATATTTCATTTAATCCGAAACCACTTGTCTGTACATACACACTGTATAAACCAACAAATAAAGTACATAAAATATTTTATCAGCAATAACTTTTTAGAAAGATAAATAAATAATAACAGTAATAATAATAATAATAATAATAATAATAATAATAATAATAATAATAATAATAGTAATAATAATAATAATAATAATATTAATATTAATAATAATAATAATAATAATAATAATAATAATAATAAATAAATAAATAAATAAATAAATAAATAAATAAATAAATAATAATTACACAATTTATGTCTCAATAAATTTTCTTGTAGGGTGAACCATTTCGGAGATATTCCTTGTTATGTGTGTGAGTTTCAGAAAACTTAGAACTTTCATGAAATGGATCATCGTTCATTTTTTTATATGTTGTTGTTTTCTAGTGCCTTGCATCTGGCAATGAAGCCATTAGCATTCGTGCTTTCCAATACTTTTGAACTGTAGTTTCTTCTGATCTTAATGCTTCACAGGTCTTCAAGTGGTCTTCATTCATTTCTGCTGGATCGTTACACAGGACACATATTGGTGAAGCTGAGATACCTATTCTGTAGAGATGACTTGCTAAGCAGTCGTGATTTGTCAATAGTCGGAAGGCTGCAACAGCTGTTTTCCTTGGTCTCTGGGAGATTATATCTGGGTTGGAAAGTAGTGTAATCCATTTTTTATCTTTGGCATTTGTTTCTATTTCTTGTAGGTATGAATGAGAAAATTTTTTAATGATCAAGCGTTTTATTGAGGAATATGAGAAATTGAATTTAGACTTTTGTTTTATTGTTGTGCCTTTCTTTGCAAGTGAGTCTGCAGCTTCGTTCCCCATGACTCCACAGTGTGCTGGAATCCATTGGAGATGAACAGTCTTATTAACTTTTTGGAGTTGTGTTAACATTTTGTAGCATTCTCTAATTTTTGTTGACTTCTTTGTAGTATTTGAACATATGTTAAGTGTGCAAAGACAACATAATCTCAAACATTTGACTAATGCACAAAGCCTACTGTATTCTAACATTCCCTTTGCACCTACAAGGAAATAAACAATAAGTTGTACAAATGTTTATCTTAACTAACACGAAGAAGATATAGGAATAAGAGTTTGTAAGAATGTTTAGTACATGAGTAGAGAAAGTCATATGAGTGCAACACATCAGATTTTTTAAACAGTTTTAGGAAACTAGAGACATGGGCAATAGCAATTTTTTTTTTTCATTTTATTTTTAAATTTTACATAAGCGGTTTGAATGGAATATCACTGGTAATATTACCATAGTATGTGATAATTCTACAGCTTGAGATTAGCTCTTAGTGCTAACCTATTTATTGCTATAGAGTTCTTTATACTTTCATGAAGTTGAAACTACAGTGGAATCCTGATAACATGACCTAATGTGACTGGGAGGCTTCCAAGATACCGAAATCTAGAATTTTACGGAATACAGTGTCTGTTATTCACAACACATAATACTGCAAATTACATAAATATATGTCCTAGCACAATATGGTAGACATAAGTATAACATATTCTACAATTAATTACGTATTAATATGTTCCCCTTTGTCCTGTCACTTTAACACATCCAATTTAATTTCCATAAGCATTTTAACTTCTTTCCTTTTCCCAGCATGAACTCAACACAATAGTAACAGTAAGTCTGAAATCTTGGACGCTGCACTGTAATTAGAAATATGTAACAGAAATTAAGGAAAAAATTGAAGCTATTAACAGTGAAGTAACAGAATCTAAAATAAGAACAAATTAGAAACTAAAAGCTTCACTTATCTTATCTCTGGAAGATCTTGCAATATTACTACGATAAGTGAAGCTTTTAGTTTCTAATTTGTTCTTATTCTAGATGCAACTCAAAGTTTAATTTACCACGTAGAGGGGTATCTTTAGATGTGGTGAATGACCTTGCTAAGATTTGCATGACTGACATCATGCAAATTGATGATGGGGTTAATATCTCTGTTTCTTTCCTTAAAATAAATAAGACACTGCTAATAATGTGAGATAGTACTGAACTTAACCATGCCCAATCCGCGATGTTTATGTGCTACAGAGAAGTCAGGAGATAACCTCATTTGCTCTTACAAACACAAAAGTGAACTCGATCATAAACCACTACACAATTCGTTAGCCTAAAACATTCCCTTTCTATTAGGTACAGTAATAAATCTTCAAACCTTCTTAACAAGTGTTTGTGCTATGTATCACATTATTAGCGGCAAGCTTTTGGTTTCGTGAAAATGGACTGCCGGTTGCATATGTTTTGGCTAGATGTCGAAGCTCAGTCCTTTTGTTATTGTGAGGGAGAATGCGGTAGGTTGTACATGTATACTAATTAAAAAAGTTACAATAAAAAAGCTTGTTGAGTTACACGGAATGTCTGGTTATCAAAAGTCAAGTTAACAGGATTCTACTGTACCACCAAGCAACAACAATCAAGTAGACAAATTGCATAATGAATTTACTGGACTTCGGAAGACTTGCAATGCTGCAATTGCTAATAATGTTTATCAAAAGAGCATGTGCAAGCAGTACAATAACTTGGATAACATTAATATTTTCTAATGCTTAACTTCTACATATTTTTCTCACAGAGGTAATTAGGGTGTTTAAGGTAATAAAATTTTAACACATATTTAACATCTGATTAAAAAAATCTGCACAGGAAAGTATATCTAATTTTGTAAAATTACCAATATTTATATACTCTACCCACCTATACACTGGCCTGTTTGACATCGGAACTGATCTGGCCTGCAGTCTGGACAGTCAAACTCATCACTTTTATCCGGGCAGTCACTCTGCCCATCGCATCGCCATGATGCTGGGATACAATCTTTACTTGATCCTGCAGGTGAGGCACAAGTGAAGTGGTCTGCTCCACAAGCAGGTACAGGACTACATGTATGTTTATCATCATGCAGGATTAATGACTGTGGGCATGAACATACAGCTCGAATGTGACTTGAGGTTGAAGATGAAGGAGATGCTATGCATAAGTGAGAACAGCCAGCTTGTGGACGGTGACTATTGCTGCATCCATGGTTCATAAACATCTGTAAACATAGAAGCATTATTAGTACTTTTGTTCTGACATGATAAATAGTAGTAGATGCACCTGCAATACAGATTATCACAGATTTCCCATCTTGTACTAGACAAAAGAGAGGATCAAACACAAACCTGAATTTTCCTAAATGGAACCTACTGTGGATGAAACAATTTCTGATCTTTAATGGTGAGTAGTGAAGATATCTAGCCTATTCTTATTCTGTTGGATAATGTGACTTTAACTCATTCACCACAGCCATTTAAAACATATCACCACTGTGTGTAGCCAGTATTGGTTTAAATTCCAGCCAACATTTACACTCTAAATGTGTGTGTGTGTGCACACGTGCGTATGTGCATACTTGCATGCATGATCATTAATTTACTTGTACACTTATTTACTGACAGAAATGTACCTTCTTGTACCAGCTTCTTTTCATACAGAATGCCTTACTACTTAAAATTTCAAAAAAACAATGAGTGAGTGTGTGAGAGAGTGGGGTTTAAGGACCCATTGACAGCTAGGTCGTTGGGGCCTGACAAATAAACATGGTGGTTCATTCACTGATGAGTAACTGTCTTTGTAATCTTGCCTCTGATGATCATGGAGCACCAGTTTTACTACGCTAGTGGTTGTAAGAATTTAGTGACAGTTTTTGGTCCATTAGACTTTCAGGAATGCTAGCCAAAAGGATCAAACTGCTTGATGGAATGTAGCCTTCTTATGACCATAATTTGCTTATTTTTAATTAGAATGTAGACACTTCTTCCTTTACAATATATTAGGATAAGAAGATTGTGATATAATCAGCAGCAGTGAAAAATGTTCATAAGCACATGTAAAATTGTAAGAAACATTACATTAACAGGGATTAAAATCCTTCACAGCATGCTTCAGTGGTTAGACTATACTCCATCCAGCCTTAGATCCACAGCTTGTATCCCTCCGCAATAACCTGGTATTCGTATCAGCTGCGTCTAACACAACAAATGCCATGTGGACTTATGCCTCGCGTTCATATTGCAACAAAACGATATTTACTCGAAAGTTCTAGGAATTGCGCTGCTACAGTGTTACATTCAAGTGGTCTTTACCACAGTTATCAAACATCTTGAAAACTCAGAGATAATCGCCAATATTTAAGGTACTATATTTTATGGTATGCTTTGGTTTCGGCATATCGCAGGTTAGTTGTTGATGGTTTGTGTTTACATCAAGTGCAAATCTAAGGGTGCAGCGATTTTAGGTATACAATAAATGATATTTTCCACAAGTTTAATTCAAAACCTTTTTTTAAAATTAACATAGCTGGAATCTGTGCACAGAATCATTCAATAATAGATGAAAAGTTGCATGTGATGGCATTGTTCCATCCATAACAGCAATGGGGTTAATAAAGTGCATAGTGAGCAAGTAGTACATTATTTATTGAAAAAGTGTAAAACATTCCAAATTTTGAGGGGGCTTCAGTTCAATGTGGGAAAAGAAATGCTATCAAAAACCTGAGGGTATGAATAACATAATAGTACAGTGCAATATTAGTGTTGTAAATCTGTTTCGCAGATGTCTGCACAATGCAGTGTTGATTTTGACTCAAAGTTACTCAAAATCCTATTTTTGCTTCACTGTGTACTACTTCCAGTCAGTTTATTTATCATATTCTAAGTTTATGTTTATGATTACTTGATTCATTGTGAACATTTCTATTACAATATATACAATCTAATTTTTAAGTTCATGTTATGCTTATGCTTCATATGCATGGTGTGTGACACCTTAGAGTGGTGATGCTGCAATGTGGGTACCTTCCAATGAAATAGGGGGGAGTGCACACTTGGAGCAAATAAGACTTCTAATTCAGATTACAAATAAATATGTTAAAACAACATGTATTTAGATGGAATGACAAAATGTATTTGAATCTTCATTTGCATAAGTAATTTTTTGCATTGTCTTATTTATGATTGGATTTAGTACTGTATACAACATTTTCAAGTAAAAATAATTAACTCTCCTCCACACATGAGATATATGCTTTTAAACTTCTGAGTATGTAGACATATCTTGACAGAGTGAAGGTGTTCTAATGCAATGTGAGTCTGCTTTGTAAAATCTGATTTATATTATACTTCTCTTTAATAACTCATTCCTAACATTAGTCTCTCAGCATTTTCATTGTCTAAAGAATATAAATATGCTTATGTGTTTAAAAACACCAACAGTAAGTTTGTTGGCATAAATATGTGTTTACACTCACCTGTTCTGTTGGAAATGTAACTCCAAGCAAATCAACCAGATGTGCAATGCGTGTCAAAACAGTTTCTCGTCTACTTCCATCTGTTTTATTAGCTCTCTCAATCTGCTGTTGATCTTTATCTATCCAATATATATAATCTCCGTGCACAGTCAAACTTATTATTTCAACCAGGTGGGCATTTATAAGGGATTTCCTGTAAAATTAGAAATTAACATTTTCACATAACTCTTACAAAATCCTTATTCACTAAGATACTTAAGGAACTTTTTTTTAAAAATTCTAACTGTCCTCATTTTATTTATTCTGAGCGTCATATTTCCATAACCAGCCTTTTCATATGATAGATGTTTGATCCTGACAAATTCGAACTAAAATGGCCTCCCCCTCATTGAATTATTGTCAGATATTGCAAAATAACCAAAGTTGATATTCAATTATCTATATCTTGAACAGAATCAAGGAGACAACAATTTAAAGACTTTTTAAATTTACAATACATGAAAACTGTTCATTCTATTGAAATATTCCAAAGGAAATTGTTTATTCAATTTTCTATGAATATAGTCATAAATTAAGAACCTTTAATCAACAGTAGTCCAACAAATGGACGATAAATTTTTTGGATGAAAGTAGTTTTTTCTAGAAAACTTTTCAGTTTTTTGGTATTACACTTTCTTATTATTCACAATAAGAAACATTTGCTCTTCAAGTCTGCAGGATTATTTCACTTCCATTCTGTACATTTCTCTTGTATTTGTGTAGTTCCCAGTATGACCAATATTATGATCATTTTCTACAAAATTGCTTTCATCAACTAAATGACAAAACTGGTGTGCATAAAGAAGTTAAGGGGAGGCATCTATGAAAATGACTAAAATCCACAAGTTTTGTCACAATGATGTGACAGCATGTGTGCCAAAGCATATCTAGTAGGTCTACAAAATTCCACTTTTCCATGAAATATAGTTTTTGCAAAAAAAAAATATTTATTGGGTTTTTAAGCAATTTTAGTGTAGTATAAGAAATGCTTCACATAAATTATTAATTGTTATAAATAAAATAAACCCTGGCTATGTTTCTTTTGATTATGTCAATTTTATTTAAGAAAAGCATACAATGTACACAATGTTTGATTATGTCTATAAAATCTGGTATTTTTATTTAGCTATGTCAAACAGGTTTTTAGAGAAAAGTTATTGAATCCACTGATGGCCATTTTTCTTCAAATTATTAATAATTTTCAAAATAAAAATTCAATAACAATCAAACCATTCTATCCAGAGCATTTAAAATATCAATTTTTATGAGGCAACTGTCTAAGAATATGCATGCAAAATTTCAAAGAAATATATTAAGAATTGTACTAGAAGGAGTATTTTAAAGATTAAAAAATGTAAAAAAATAGAAAGTGAAGAAAAATAACTTTAAAGTTTTAGTACTGCTTAGTTTTAGTGCTGACAACATATTGTTTTAGAATTCTGCTGGACCATATGAAGTCCCTCAGCTAACTGTAAAGCTTCTTTTTTTTTTCTTCTTCTTTACGTTTTGCTACCCTTACTTTTTTTTTTTTTTGCTGATTTGAATGTATTTAATGTACTTGCACTTTGCTTTAATCTTTGCTTATCCATAGCATTACTAATTCTTTTGCTCACTGGACTTACTTTACTAGCTGTGATTCTTTCCTTTACTTAGAGAATACCTTAACCCATACTGAATTCAATATTAGCTGGTCACTGCAATTTGCAATTTCTTTTTAGAAACAAACATTTCTGTATAAAATTCAGAAAAACACGACCACGTGGTAACGCATGTAGACAGACAAAACTTTTGCCATACTTTAGCACTATTTTATCAGGAAGAAAGTTTGCTGAAAATCCCACAAGATTTCTCTGCTTGCATACACCATCATTGATTATGACTGCCTAATTTAAGCTTTAAAATTGAACGTAATTTTGCCATAAAGAGATAATGGAACGCATTTCAGGAGTCATGCCTACAGGCACATGGGCATTTAAATCATTGTGTAACAGCCTTTTAAATGGCAATGTGGAAAAAGCAACGGCAGATTCTGAAAGTACAAGGTACTTTTAAGGCAAAAAACAAAAAATCAGATTTTTCATAATTTTTGCCCAAGTTTCACCAATGGTTCCCCTTAATCACTTCCTTTTGCAAATCCCTAGTACATATGGTAATGACAAATGTTCAGTTATATAATTTACTGCAGGTAAATGCCAGACATACAAAATGTAAAAGATTAATATACTTATACTTAATGTTGTCTGGTTGATAATGGAGGAAAGTTAACCTCCGAAATGTGTTCCGGAAAATTATAATGTAAGTGTTGTTTAGTGTTATTAATTGACTCACCTTTGAAATTAAATTAATATACTTGTTCACCTTAAAGATCCATTTAATAAACCAAGTTTTACTTTATAAAAATCATACTTACATTTGAGAGGTAGAACTGGAACTTAAAAATTCAATGCCACAGCTGGGATTTGAACCACAGACCTTACGCTTACTAAGCAGGTGCTCTACCATTGAGCTACAGTGACAAACTGTCAGAATGGCATTGAATTCTCAATGAATTTTTAAGTTCTAGTTCTACCTCTCAAACGCTGCCCACACACGGCTTGTGTGTTTAAAAACACCAACAGTAAGTTTGTTGGCATAAATAAATAATAATTATCATACTTACATTCCTGCTCCATGGAGGTCAGCCATGTAAATCTGTTGCGGATGTGCCCAATAAAGCATATCTTTCGCAGTATCTATGGCTAAAGATGTAATCTTCTCATGATAATCTACCAATACAATCCTTGACTTTCCGTCCATTCTTGCTTTCCAGATTCTTGGTGATGAACTAACATCAGTCCAGAACATCAATCTGGTTATAAACAAAATGTGCAACGTTATTCTTATGTTATAATTTTCATAATAGCAATAATATCTGAAGCTTATAATAATAGTGTTATTAATCGACTTACCTTTTTGGTTTAAATAGCATAAAACATATTAGGGCTAATACAACAGACAAAATTCCTGCCCGCAAAATGCTAGGAATATACGAGAGTAACTGCAAGAAAAGCTACATTGGAAAAACAAAAAGGAACATTGACGTGAGGCTTAAGAAACACCAAACACACACTAAATTAATAAATTAAAAAAAAATAGTAATAATAAAAAAACTGCACAGTAATATAACACTTCTGGGAAACTATTCACAGGATAGAAAATGAAAAAACAAATAAAAATGATCCAAAATTCAATTGAACCATCCAAAAATGGCTAATGCAGAAACACAGGAGAGAAGACTGAGTGATAATGATCTCATCTGCAGATACATTCAACCAAAAGTAACATATGCATCCCTGCTAAGAAATATGTCAGTGGATCAATGTTGTTGATACAAGCAACATCCTTCTGAAACAGTTTGGAGGTATTTTGCCACAATAGCAAAGTTTCATTCATATTCATTATCTTCTTTTTTTTATCTGTTTACCCTCCCCTTATGTAGGACTTACAAACCACTGTCTAGGGTCAAACGCCTGTCGGAGAGCAGAGGAACCTGTGGAACAGACAGAGTGAAAACCTGGAAGGGGGTAGTCAGTCAAGAACCAGGGCATTCATTTATTATCATCCTTCAATATGATTATAATTCACCATTCACAACATGGAAATAAACAATTATATTTATCAGTGAAAAATTACTTATAATTGAATTAGAATTATAAAATATGAACTTGAGGAAATGTTAACAGATTAATTTTATCCCTAGACTTTTCTTTCAGTTAGCTCTATGTAGGAGAAGCTGGAAAGGAAAATTAATTTGAAAAGCTTGATCATGTCCAAGATTCAAACCATGGATCTGTAGCAGTATGTTTAGATGACCTCATGTTAGAAGAATTGGTATATTTGTTGAAATAGAAAATGCATAAAGTGCATCTTATACATATTTTTTGCTAGAGTTAGTGTAAAGTGCTGTATTTGTTTGCTTATTTACAGCAATATTCCTATTTGCGACCTAGAATGAAGGTATAGAAAGGAAAACGAAGCCATATTGTACGAGGTGCATCCAGAAAGTAAGTTCCGATGATCGATAAAGAGAACAAAAACATCACCAAGTAAGAAATATTTATTGGAATAATTACATAGACTCACTGGCTACTAGTCACCACCATTGTTGAGGCATTTATCGCAACGGTGCACCATTAATTGTATGCCCAAGTCATAGGATTCTGCCGCCAATGTCCGCAGCCAAGAAGTCACTTCATTCTGCACCCATGTCTATCCCAAAAGACAATGCACACGATTTTTTGACAGAGATTGTCTGCTTGAATTTGGTCTTCACAGGTGAACCACTATGCCGCCAATGCATTGATGGTTGTTTTGCCTCTGGTGTGGCATTCGCCACCAATGTTTCATCTCCACTGACAATATTGCCGAGAAACTGGTCACCTTCCGCTGCGTATCGCTGTAGGAATGTGAATGCTGGGGCCAGACGTTTGGTTTTGTGTTCACCTGTCAGTTGTCTAGGCACTCATCTTGCACACACTGTGGAAACCAAGCCACCAGGAGACAATTTCGTGCAAAAGCGAGCGAGACATCTGGGGAAACTGACAAGGGTTCTGAAATTGTGAAGCGCCGGTTCTGCACAATTGCTTGCCGCACACTTTCCAACACTTCTGGCATCACCAGAGACGGTTGGCCATTACGGTCTTCGTCGTGAATATTGGTTCTTCCTTCCATGAATTGCCTGCACCATCGTCTTACCTTACTGTCACCAATGTCTTGGTCATACACATGACACAATTGACGATGGATCTCTGCTGGAGATTGCTTTTGAGCATGCAAAAATCGGATGACTGCACGAACCTCGCATTTGGCGGGAGACAATATTGGAGCAGCCATTTTCTCCTAGCACAGAGCAGTAACTACTGCCGTCACAAAACTGAAACTTTACTGCAGTGTTACCATATACTTCCTCTCTTCTGTGCATGTACATTCCTATCCGATTGGTGGTGCCACCTCTGGAAGCGATCGGAACTTACTTTCTGGATGCACCTCGTAAATACATATGATCTACCTTGGAGAAGTAAGGATAGAAGCTATTGATAGTAAAGCAAATTAAATCAATAAATGTTTATTAATACTTGTTGGTATAATGCCAAGTTCATATTACTAATATATATTCAAGAAACAAGGAAAGCAAAAAGGATGCATGAATGTTATTTACCCTTTCTCAGGATGGAGAGCAATGTTGCGAGGTTTTTGCCCATCTCCTCTTATTACTACACCCACTGCTGAGCCATTGTCCAATCTTGTCACATTGATAGAATCTGTGCTGGCGCATGTCCAATAAAGAAGCCTTCCATAAGGATCAACTGCCAGATCAAATGGAACATGACTTGTGCCAGCTGGTACTAATGGTGGACTTGTCAAAGTTCCGTTGTCGAAAGCTCGCTTTATGGATTGTGCTCGACCATCAATCTAAAAGTAATAATTTAAGTTAAATAACATCAGAAATGAATGTAAACATTTGCAAACTAAACTCCACAGTATCTACTTGCATCTTAAGGTTCTAGGAATCAAAGTACAGCTTGATTTAAATAATTTGGTTTAAAGGTTTTGGAGCTATAACAGACAGTGACAGTTCGTGACTTGTAAATTTGGGAGGGCAGCATAATATATTTTCAGAATTAGCATGCTTTACATGACAGTTGATTATGAATTTCACCAGAAAATATGTGAAAAAAACCTAACCTTATAAAGCGAAGGATTGTTATACATGACCTTCCATCTGATCATTAAATGCACCCTATTTTAATTCCTAAATGTTATGGTAGTTTTCAGGAGTAAAATGTGTAGCAGATTGCATTGTGCAAAAGAAGCTTAAAATGTACTAGCAGTCATATTATATACATGTTATTAGCATTTATTAGCACAAATCCTTTGAATAATTTACAACATTTGATGCTCTCATCGCTCTTAGTGGCACAGTTGGTTAAGTGCTAGCATTCAGTTCCTGAGGTTGCAGCTTCAATCAGGGAATTTTATTTGTGATTAAACGCAATATCATAGTAATTATTATTTATTTATGCCAACAAACTTACTGTTGGTGTTTTTAAACACACAAGCCATGTGTGGACAGTGTTTGATAGTAGAATCAGAACTGAAAAATTCAATGCCACAGCTGGGATTTGAACCACAAGCCCTTCGCTTACCAGGCAGGTGCTCTAACCATTAAGCTACTGGTAAACAGAGGGTCTGTGGTTCAAATCCCAGCTGTGGCATTGCATTTTTCAGTTCTGATTCTATTTCTCAAACTATAGCATAGATTTACTGGCTCATAAAATATTGTTTGCTTCTTCAATGTGCTCCTTTAATGTACTGTCGAGCTCAACCATTAAGTTACCACAAAATTTGATGCAGTCTATGAGTTTATGAAGAATATAACAATTCTTTGACACATTTTTATTGTTTCTTTATCTGTAATCTGTAAGCACTGTCTAATTGAACTCTGATATCCACCTTGCCCATCATTTCAAACTCTATGCTAGCATTGATATGTTTTTCACTAAGCTTGTGTTTTTCACTTTTTTCCTTTAGATGCTTAATGTCTGACACATATATTGAAGTCCATGCAGGATCATCAGCATTCATTACCAAACATGAGTAATAGAAAAAGGCATCTTTAATTTTGCATCTGCAAAGTCAGTCCACATACTTGTATGAAGGGTTACATTTTCTGCTATAGCCACCTTTATTTTTGCATGGATTTTGAACTTGTTCAATATTCAGTGCTGGTCTTGGCAGCCCGAGTTTCTTAAGTTCCAACCTAGACACAAAACTTGTTACATCTGCCCTGAGTACACTAGTTACACTGTTCAGGGTTCACTAATTTATTTCACAGTCCCTGTAAAGATTCACACCATGACCACTCAAAAGCGCAGCTAAAACGGCATCTATTTAACTGTTATGACTAGGTATTTTCAAACACAGTGAAATACATTAAGTAATACATATTCAATGTGTCATGCTAGCACAATTACCAACATGAATGCAGTATTAAGGTACTTTCTTGGTATCATTTTATTGGGTATATGTTGACTATACCTTAAATCAGTGTTGTCTAACTTTCTCATGTGCTCAGGCACATTTAACTCATGCCTAAGGAGGCGCGGGCATCATCACAACCCTTCTTTTGACAGGAAAAAGGAAAAGCACTGGTTAGGGAAGTAATGAATGCAGCTTTAGGTGCACAAAAACATACTCCATGGGTGTGTACTGGGAATATTCGCAAGGAAATAGTTTTGTCTTGAAATTTTAACTACTATTAGAAATTGTAGGAGCAAAAATTTGCTTACGAAGGGCACCAGAAAAATACATCACGGGCGCCGCACTGGACAGTGTTGTCTTGGTACAGCTACAACTAATTTAGTTCAAAACTAAATTTCATTTACAATCAATTTAAGTTACAAAATTCAATTTAAGAGGAAGGAGTATGTATCGTATGTAAGTGGCAGCACTGTTAGCAGTAATCAGGCAACATTGATTTGTTTCATTCTGATCAGACAGCTCCACAGATTACACAGCTCAGAGAAAAATTATTACAGGTGATTCCCCCTGCATCTGGACGCCACCTGGATTAACTTTTGTCTGCATACCCCTCATATATAGTTGCACCTCTCCATACCACCTGCAGTATCACCAAGTTGAAGATTCCTGGATGGCGGAGGTGCAGTCCAAAATTGCATCCATAATAAAAACATTGGCACTCTTTCAGGTATTAGCTGTGTAAAAACATTTTAAACAAAACAAAATGGTAAATAGAAAGAGGAAGTGTAATATTGTATTTTGGTATGACGTCTGATATCAAAGGATATCTGCACTAGTCCTTTTGATGTAATGTTACCCTTTATTTCTTCTCTTTATTTATTGAGGGTGCCGTGCAAGAATCCTTCATTGCCAGTGCCACTGATAACAGATTAAAGTTGGGAATTTAGAAGGATAAGATAAATTGAATGACTGTAATTACAAAGCTATGGTTTCTGAATTTTAAGATTCTTGATGAAGCAATATATCATGAATGTTTTCAAATACAAAATGTTTGATTTTGTTAAAAAGGCTGGTTTAATTTTCTGTCTATTTCTGATCTGAGATGAATGGCTTATATATAATTCTGGAGTCTTCTAATGATGCACTATGTTGCAAATTAAAGCATTTTGTTACAGTCATCAGACATTTGTCTAATGGACAATTTCCTTGGTTATTTGAGAGACTTAGAAAGGAAACTTCAGAAATTCTGAGTAAATTGTACATTTAATCCGAGCTGTCTCTAGATGTACAAGAAGAAAATATGAGGATCAAGTAATGTACTTCGAACTTCACTTCTTTAATGGTAATGCTGACAGAAGTTATAATAAAGGGCATGTTTTTATATTCAGTGCATCAGAAATTAACTGCATTGTCCTTTAACTCATTGCTGAGATTCACCATCTTCAGTGCTGAATGCAGCGCTTAACCATTGATTCTATTGTCCTCGAGATACTGATGGATAGTTGTATAACCTAACTAAATTGTAGTCAGCTGATTGAAAACAGAAGCTGCAGCTTGTATAATTTTAGTGGCTAAATTAACTCACAAACTGCGTGCAAACAGGAGATACACAAGATAGGAAAGGGGTAGAATAGCAGGTAATGTCACCAAAATAAATTAAGATTTCACTCATAGCATGTTAGTCATACAGCACGAATCATCGAACCGTTCTCCAATTCATCGGAAAACACATCCATCACAATTTCATGGGTGAAATGCATTGCTGATTGTTCCATTGAATTAAAAAACTCACCCAAACTATATCTTGTTAAAGTCATAATTTAGTAATTACATAAATATGTCACACAAAATTAAGTGTTTTATTTATTAAAAACAACTGTGATATAAAACTATTCTAATTCTGAAACCACCAGGGATACAATAATCATTAATGCATTACTACGCTATAACAAACAGGTCACTTACCCAATAGATATACTGCGTGACAGGATCAAATGCTACAGCACGTACAATCTTCAAACTGTGAATAGGCAGGACAGCATTTGGACAATCCGAAGTATCAGGAACCAGTTGGCTGATAGAATTTTTTTGGCTAAATAGCAGGAAGGATGTTGGAGCTAAAAATCATACAGGAAACAAACAAGCTGTTGTACAAAACACAAGTAGGAATTTAAACAAAATAAATTAACTACTCAAGCTATACTAAAGTGATATAGGATAAAAACCGAAAACTGCAAACCTTTCCAAAGGAAAGCATGTACTAGGTTATGTACTGTGCAATAAGCTGAATTTAAACATTACTACTACAGTATTGTGCTGTCCTGATTACATTGGTTCCACAGGTTATAAAAATGAAAATCTGCTATCCATGTTAAAATTGCGGGGATCAAAGACTGTTCACCCAAATAAGGGTGAAAAATGCAATTTGAGCTAAACTACTTCCAATGTTTCTAATGTGTGATACCCTTCTAACTGAAACTAAAAATAAATCTTCAAAGTGTATCTTTGTTAACAATACAGGTTAGAATAAAGTTACTGGAGATAATCATTTCCATATATATTAGAAATTTCAATTTTATGGATCCTAATATAAGCTCTAATGTGTGATGTAAACACCAAACACTCTCTACCACTGAATCTGATGGTCCAAGTTATAAAAGTTTTACATAAGATACTAAGGTGTTATTTGCTCTCATATCTTATGACCGTCAGAAATAAGGCTTGTAGTGCTCAGGCCTTTTCCAGGGCGATGTCCTCAGCTAAAAGTTGGAGGTATGGTTTTAACACTCGTCATGGCACTGAATTTGTCATGTTTCAACTTTCCAATTTGCATGTTAATGTAATCCCGTCTTCTAGTCATAAGGTTCATAATCAGTGTTACCAAGCTTTTGGTGGAGAAAATCCCCCTATAGGCATTCAAAATCCCTCAAAAACAAAATTAATTCCCTTTCTGCTCAAAAACCTAACTCTTGTTGACTTGCTTTCATACAAGTCTTTAACCCATCTAGAATACTTTGTCTTTTGGACTTCTTGAAAAGTACAAAAAAATTAGATGTAGCAATGGCTCAACATTTTGGGAAGACATTCTGATGCAGCACTAGCAATCAAATTAAGATAATGGCAAATATAGTAACACCTGACTAAACTGGACTCCCTGTATACCAGAAACCTGGACAACCGGAAAATGAACCTTGGAACGGAGCCATTTCCTATGTTAAATAACACTCTAAACTGGAAAACTGCCAAACGCAGAAATGGAATAGTTTTTCTGGAACTGTTTGCTTAAATAACCTAAGATGGATTTCTAATATGCTTAATGCACAGTTACATGTTTTGACAACAAACTTGCCACAACTGAAGACATTCAAAGTGCAGCAGATACTGCTGCTGGAAACAGCAGTTGTGATGTCATGGAAGGAATGGACGATGATGATGACAACAACGAAGCCAACAAAAGGGAGCCAAAAATACACACTTTTAGAGAAGCGTTATCTGTAGTGAGTGACCTTCAAGAATTTGCATCTTCCAAGAATGTTCCACAACTCCTGGAGCTGATGCAGGATGCAAAGAAGATCATAGAGTGTTCTCTTGTGAAGAAGTTGCGACAGTGCACTTTGACAAATATGTGGGGTAAAAGAAACTAATGGACAAACTGCAATTATGTATGACATGTAAGTTGAAAATACAGCAAAACATACAAATGAACCTATTTTGTTATTTACAGAACTCTATTTTAAATTATTCCTCGAGTTTAATTCTATACGATTATATTTTTTGTACTTTGTTTTACTAAAATATGTACAGCCCTTTGTAAGAGGGAAACCCGTGAAAACGGAAAAATAGTACTGGAACGATCATGTTCCGTTTTAGGCAAACAAACCAAAAACAGAAATGTTAATGAAGCAATACTTTCATTTATTGCGCTGAAATGTCTAATGAGGAAAAATTCTTAGTTAAAAGCATAAGTGCATAGGTAAGTGAATTTGAATTCTTAAATTTCAAAATTTTACTTGAAAAATCCTTTAATTTCCAAAGAATTCCCTGATTCACTTGAGGTGAAAAATACTTAAGCTGAGGGAAAAATCCCTCAACTTGGCAACACTGTTTATGATAGTCATTTGTTCAGATCAAAGGCATACACTGCAAAACAGTTTCATTGTTAACGGTGCCATTTTCAGTTCCATTCAGTCATGCCACAACGTATACAACTATAATAATGCTGAATAAATCTGAGAACCCAATATATTATTGGCTTGCAGAGATTGTACTTAAAAGTTTCACAGAATATTTAACAGCCTAAATGTGGCTTTACCTATGCAAGTCTTATTATCTGCTGACAAGATGTAGTGAGTGGGACAGGCACAGCGAAAGCGATGTGTGTATGCTTGTCTGGTAGCATCTTTACTGGCTGAAGATCCCTTATCTGGCAAGGCCAAGCACAAATGGGAGCATCCTCCATTTGCTACTGCACACTGATTCCAACCAGACTGTCTGGAATTGTGGAACACTAGAATATCTGTGATGTACTCCAGATGATCATGTATCAGTGTGCGATTTTCTCCATTTGTTTTATTGGCTCGTTCTATATTACCAGTCTTCCAATCTGTCCAATAAATATAATCCTGTAAAAGTCATAAACCAAATTAATATAGATTTATAATGAATTAGTAATATTAAAGTCCTGCAATATCACTATTTCCAACCTCCAAAATGAAATGGTATAAACATTTTAATACTTCAGTCATTTAAAAAAAATAAATAAATGCACAAATAAAATAAAAAAAGATAGAAAAAGGTAAAGGTATTTTGTGGAGGGGAATCCATGCTGAGTTTAATCACGTTATTGTATGTCAAACTCTGGGAGGAAGGCACGAGGGCTTGTGTTGGAATCCGGACGACCAACAAGGTCATGAGGGTCCCTAATGTGGCTGGAGGTTCTTTATCTCAACACCAGGGTTTGCAAGCAGTCACCAACTAGGCGACCACAATGCCATCCATCCATCCAGAACAGCAGTTATAATTATTAAGTCCTCACATAGCAACGCCAAACATGCCTCTGTGCCAACACTTCCAACCCTGAAAGACCTGATTGAAATGAAGGTGGAAATGAAAATGGAAGGACAGGAAATTCAGAAGATGTAATTATCCTTGAAGACTGAGAGGATTTTAAGGTACTTTGAGCGGCTTAAATCTGAAAAGGAACCAAAATTTTCTAACAAACTCACTGCAACAAGATTACATGGTCAATGCTGGACAGTAAGATTAGTACACAATATTACCATATCCAGGTTGTTAAAAGTATTGAAATTATAGCTAACTGCATGACTTAAGTGCATAGAATAAATTCAGAGCAGTACTTTATTCTATAAAGCAGATTGCTACAATATTAAAATAACTCAATACTATACGAAAGAATACGGCCATTTTGGATTCATTTGGATTAATTGTTTTACTTGTATGATGGCTGTGCTGCCATCTGAGGAGTAGCAGTAGACCATATTGATCTGTTCTTTCGATATAATCACATTAACAGTCGATTATCGCCACATTGCGGTGAAACAAAACAATGACCGACTACACTGACAAATTATCAAAACTGAAGCACAAAAGAACCACTCAGCACTCAAACGCAACATGATTTATCAACCAACTACACGGTTTTGATACTTCAAACTTAGATGAAGTGGAGCACTTCTGTGGTCATCTACAAGAAACGCTGGATAATTTGATGCTAATGGATAGTGCTGTACATGACCTATGCAACAACAATGAATATGAAGCCAATGTCCAGCAATGCGAGGAATATATTGACCGTTGTGAACAGACCATAAGGAAGGACATGGATTTAATAGAACAGTGGCAACCTTCCGAGACTTCAAGTAATGCAGCTACAACCCCACCTCAAACCACCCATCATACGAGCACTCCTGAAATGAAGCTGCCAACAATAAAATTACAATCACTTTCAGGGAATATCGGGGAATGGACGAGGTTTTGGAAACAATTTGAGTCCTCCATCGACAAGGATATTGCAGTATCGACTATTAACAAACATGTGTTCCTTCGAGGCTACCTAGACAGTGAACCTAAGCGCTAGTCGATGCCATAACCATCATAGCAGACAGCATCACTAGACAAAGCAGATTCTGCAATCACGATATGGGGATAAAAATCTGATCGTTTAATCTCATCTAAATTTTTTGGAAAATCTGAAACCAGCTACCTCAGAGAGCCCTGAATTTCTGAACTCACATATTGAATGTTATAGGCGACTAGAAGCCCTCAATGCATTAGGGGAACATACTGACGCCTATGGACAAACACTAGCACCAAAAGTGCTTAGACCCTTCCCAGAAGATTTCTGTCACTGCTGGCTTATTCATGCCAAAAGACAAGACATCCAGGAGTGGAACCTTTCAAGACTTATGCAACTTCTTAATGAGGAAGTACAAGGTACCCTAACAACACAGAAGATAAATGGAGATACCATTCCATCAACCAATTATATACTGACTGCATGAGCTCTTCATGTTATCACTACGGCGAGACAAGGCAAAGATGAGGGTCATTCAGAATCGCAGCCCTTCTGCATGTGCTGCGAAAAAACCGGCCATTGGGGTCAAGACTGCCAGCAAGTGAAAGACCCAAAGTCTAGATCAGAGAAGTTAAAGGCTACCAGTAGATATTTTCTATGCCTTAGACGAGGTCAAAATAAAGGACAGTGCCTCAAGAGAGGAAATGCATTCTGTGCCAGATGTAAGGAAGAATGCCGTATTTCCACATGCAACAGAGGACAGGATAGTTTGAAAATTTCAGTTGGCAAGATCGTAGTTGCAGCACCAGACTTCACATATCTGCAAACTGCCTGCACATGGATCAAAGGCCCCACAGGGAAAATAAATTAACGTGGTGGATGTTTGATGCAGGTAGTCAGTCGTATTTTGTTCACAGCTCCTTGCTAGACTCACTAAACCTGAATGTCACGAGTAGAAGGAACCAACTTTTGAAGCACCCTATTATACTGCTGAGTAGAGAGGACAAGTGAGCTTCGACATCATGAGGTACACAGCGAAAACTTGTGTGTCGGCTGCAACCTTCAAGAGTAACAACAGGTAATCATTATTTATTTATGCCAACTTACTGTTGGTATTTTTAGACAAACAAACCGTATGTGGGCAATGTTTGAGAGGTAGAACTGGAACTTAAAAATTCAATCCCAAGCTGGGATTTGAACCACAGACCCTCCGCTTACTAGGTGAGTGCTCCAACCATTAAGCTACTGTGACAACCTGCCAGAATGACATTGAATTCTCAAACCAGTTCGTATTTTTGCCAGTAAAACACAAAGGCAGTCTCACATCAAAGACAATTACCCCAATGGTGACTTACTATTGCAAGTACTTTATGTCCTGGAATTAAATAACCTTCAGATGGTAATTATTATTTATTTATGCCAACAAACTTACTGTTGGTGTTTTTAGACACACAAACCGTGTGCGAGCAATGTTTAAGAGGTAGAACTGGAACTTAAAAATTCAATGCCACAGCTGGGATTTGAACCACAGACCCTCTGCTTACTAGGCTTACAACAGGTATTCAGCACAACCAACACTGCCACAAGACATCCGAGTTATGGCTTTACTGCTTAATAAAACTAGCTGACCTGCAAGATGACTCTGAGCACAACCTCCCAATTAAACTACTCATAGGTGTGGACTGCTACTGGAAGGTCATGACAACAAAACAACATATTAGAGTGTCACCTTCGCTGGTTCTCCTACCACAATTTTTGGACATACACTCAGTGGCAAATGACCAAGCACTACAATGAATCAAGTATAAATCCACTTCATCTCTTCTGCTGTCAACATGATCTCCAACGAATCTCCCTGGCACTTTTGGGATCTAGAGACGTATTTCAGAATTACGAGAAGGGGGAGATGGAAAAGTCAGAACCACCATCCTTCAATTGCCTGATGGTACAAAAATAATCTGTTCAATACAGTTGTCATCCCCCTCAAGACTGACCAGGGTGGGGAGGTTGCGGAGGACTGATGCAAGATCTACAAAAACTTCATTTGTTCTTTTGTCGTTGTTATTGTACAGTATGTAATAAACAGTGATACACAACACAAAATCCTCTTGTTATTTTCCACATAATTACCAACATATAAATTCAGTATTATTATAATAATTTTACACTGTTTTATTGGAGAAAACATTGGTTAACAGACCTTGTAATTGTTAATATTTCAATACCAGTAAAACTTCTAGTTCCTCAAAACATACTTTACTATGTATATTCAGAACAATAATTTATTCCAAATGAAGTATGGAATGTGGTTATTTCCTTTAAATAACATTAGCACCTAAATGCAACAAAACTTTTAACTTGTCTTTAGTCTCAAGATTGCAAACTTACCAGATATTGTGTTAATCCATATGGTTCATCTATGTTTTGGACAATAACTTGTCTACGTTTACCATCCATATCCGAACTCTCAATAACACGTGAATTGCGCTCTGTCCAATACAGTCGATTCTGAATATAATCTATTGTTAAACCATTGGCACGTCCCACTTTAGCAATTAGTACAGTTCTTAATGATCCATCCATAGATGCCCTTTCTATGCTGCCAGCACCTCCCCAATCACTCCAATACATGTACCTGAAAAATTAAAATTATATCTTTCTTTTAAACTTTTCAAAGTTAATAAATATCTAAGGAAGTAATATTAGTAATCTAAGCATAGGTATCAGAGGAGCGAGGATCCTCCCAAACTTTTCATAGAGGGTTCCGATTCCAAATATTTTAAAAATATTACAACTATTAAGATTTAGTTTAGACAAATTTGTTTTAAAATATTGAAAGAAAAACAGCAATAGCAACTTGAATAACACTAGCAACTAGTTCCATTTTTAAAATTTTCTCATTTTTTATTTTAAAAATGTTCACAGTTCAAAGTTCTTTAATCTCAGAAGTGAGGCCATGTTAAGTGCAGTCAGCCAGAATTTTAAGTACTCCAGGCTTGGACAATTCTGAAGCTGTTTTATTTTCTGAAAATTTTTTTTGATTAGGTTGCATGTTTTCAATTTATAATGTTTTAAAATAAAATGTCACATAAATATATTGAACAAATACATCACAATTTTATCACATATTTTACCATTTATTAAATATTTTACTTTATTTTGTGTTTATTAGTACACACAATTTATAAAAATATAATTTTTAGTTATGTTGGTGCAAATATTCCCAAACCCCATTTAGATGATGTTATTGACAAGTGATGTTCTACATTTTCCAAAGAGTATTGCAGAAATTAAGTTACTTTCGCTGTCTATAAACTTCGAGCTGAAGTTCAAGTAGCTATCATAAAAACTCACTACATATAACTATATTATAATTATCATCATTATTACTGACTCTCCATCAGACCAGGTATGTCTGATCAGGTCTGGCATTTGAACAGAAGCCTACTGGTGTATATTCACTTTGACTTTGTTGTCAAATATGTATTGATTAGAGTTCTTAAATGCAATCAGTAGCAAAGAAGTCACTAATGAACACATGTTTATCACATAAGATATGAAAGTGCTTTCATAAATCAAATGCAACATTCATATAACCAAACTACCACTGCAACACAATTGAATATTAAAAGAGTGGCACAGTCTGCATTAAGTGGAAGGAAGTAAGTTCAACCTCCCCTCTTTTGCTAACGTTGACATTGCTGAGCTATACAATCCAACAAACAGAAATTGTTGTTTTATTTTAAATTTCATTTCATTTTGTAGCACACATCTAAATAGTATGTAGCCTATTTTAATGAAAAATGTGTCACCTAGACAAATGCATAGAACATGCATTCTGGTGTCAGTCCTGATATGGGCTAATCAATTAATGAAAACACAATGCAAACACATGTCAAGCAGAACATACCAAGGAACCTTTAAACAAAAGGTGGTGTAAAGAACTGTGTGAAGTGCTAAAAATCCTTGTATTGTGATACTGCAAGAGTTTTGTAATCATAATCATAAACAGCACACTTAAACACCGGAAAGTAGTTTATATATGTATATAAATATGTGCTCAAGTTGAGCATTAATCTATAGTTTAATCTTTACTATATCTAAAAGCAGTTTTACATATCAATGAATAGCTCACCCTTCTCCTGGCTCCAAAGCCAGACTGCGAGGCTCATCAATATCAGACCAAAGCAGAACTTTACGTGATTGACCATCCAGCCGGGCTACTTCAATACGTTTGCTACCCATGTCAGTCCAGTAGATATTACGTGCCACCCAATCCACAGCCATACCTACAGAACACATTTGCAGTATATTAATAATTGTTCCAAATATAAGTGTTAAGGCACATAAAATGTATTTGAATTAGCTTTCAATAGACATGCTATCAGGACACCCTCCTTAAAGAATATTGTGGCTGCCTTTAGTTAGTGACCTACGATGTCAATAGATTCAGCTTATGAGTCTCAAATATATAATTGTTACATTATGTATATTCAGTGCGGATGTGACAAAACAGCATTTTTTTAAGCTGCTGTCATTTTCCAACACCTGAGCTAGCTTTTGTAGTAAGGGCAGTACCATTAGTTATGTCAAGTGCGGAAGGTCAGCTGCAGGAGTCGAGCCCATGTCTCCCGAATGCAAACCTCATGTTATCGCAGAGCCATCTTACTCTGTAAGAGTTTCACTAAATGCTTAACAGCTCTATCACTTCATAAAGAACCATGGAAGAACATTTACTTTCACATGTTTACAGCATTCATGATTTGTCTAGGATCTCTGGAAAATTAAGAGCTTTAGCAAGAGTGCAACATATATAACAAGCTGAGAACTTATAAGACTTTTGCTTGTTAACTTATTTTAATGTTAAAACAAAAAGTACTAATACCCAATGCTAATATCAGTCGAGTAGATATTTCATTAGCTTCAGTTTTGGGAAGGAGAAGCAGGCTTCCATACTCTTAGAATTGTATTTTACTGAACAGCTTCACCGTGTTTATATCATAATTTTACAATTTAACAGAACTTTTACTTCTCTTCAATCTGAAAAGAGATGCTACAAGTAAGATTTGGAAACAGTTAAATAATGTAGCATTATGCACAATGATATAGATAAATCTAACACTTTCATTTCTGAACCAAGCATTCTGAGGATTCCATACACCCAAAAATCTTCATCATCTGCAGATTCTATTTTCAATCTGCATATAGGAGTGCATTAACATGGTTTTGCTGAATATTCATCTCTTATAAGATTAGCTTGCTAGTTTTTCTTTACCTCTGTGCAACACTGTGAAGGTTAAATTATTAAAATTATACACATATCCTGCAAACAAGCAAACAAATCCTATAATTTCTAATTATTGCAATTTAATTACCTTCTGGGGAATCTAAACCAAATTCCACAATTTTTTCTAGATCAGATCCATTCATGAATGCCCGGCTTATAGCTTTCACTTTTACATCTGTCCAATAGATACGATTATCATTGATGTCAAAATCAAGGGCACTGAAAACAAAAGAGCATTCACTTGATTATATTAGTGTCACCTGCATTTAAAATGCTAATTTTTACAGTGTATTTCGAATGACATTAAAACTTAATAAGTGTGCGAATATATCATGCAATTTTGAATAGTTACCTTGCATCTTTTACTCCAGTGACAGGTATTGTGACATCATTATTGCCATTCTCAATACTTATACGACCAATATTTCCCTTGCGAGCGAACAGGAGAAAAGCTTCTGGTACAAAGCAGGTTCTTCCATCAGCCGATAGTTCATAGCCTGGAAAATGGATTATGGTTTTATTACAATTGGGTATACACTGATTTATTTTCTTTGGAATTACAAGCGGTGTTGTTGTTCATGCACTTGTATAAATGATCTCATTGTACAACAGATATCCTAAATGTGTCTTTGTGATACAAAGTACTACTGAAATGGGTTGAAAGCCACTGCTAAATTTGTACAAACCAGAAAAAGAATTTAAAGATGAAAAAACTTACAAAATATTACAATTTCCTTTTTAAATCAAAGGAAAAAAGGATTATGTGGACTATGTGGATGAATTTTCAACTGCTATAACTACCTACACATAATTTTAAATTTTTAACAAGATTAATTCACAGCAAGAAAACAATTAACAATATGAACTGCACAGCGCTTGTTGACAAAGTTATGTGTGGGTGTAGCATGTCTTGTATTACAAGTGAGTTTGAATCTCTATTGCTCCCCTATCAACATATTTCTTGGAAGTCATTTACCTGTATAAAACTATTCAGCTTTCTTAAGATGCACTTGGTTTTGAATACCTTTTCATTTTCTTTTTTTCTTTACCTGATTACCCTCCCCTTATATAGGAATTACATCTCCTAGGACTTACAAGCCAGTGCCTAGGATCAGACACCTGTCAGGGAGCACAGGAACCTATGGACTAGACAGAGTGAAGACCTGGAAGTGGGTGGTCAGCCAAGCACCAGGTATGATAGTGAGGAAGAGAATGCTATGAAATGCACACAAAATCGATGACTGGAAAGGTGATAATGGAGCAATTGGTGGAATGAGTGGCACATGAAACCAGAGAGCCCGGAGAAAACCCTGACGCTGCTCCATCCACCACAAATATCACATGTGGGTCCTTGGGATCAAACCTGGGCCACCTAGATGGCAGGCCAACACTCCAACCACTCAGCCACAGAAGGTTTTGAATGCCTAAGTGATATAATTGAGCTTCAGTTTCCTTACACTTTCCACAATCTTTGTTAAGTTATTCTATTTGTGACATTTTAATTTTAGCCTTAGCTGCATTAAGTGTCAGATGCACTGCATGTATCCATGCAAGGATATCCAAAACTGATGCTGCTACACACCAAGCTGACATTCCCCTTTCTTTTATTGTTCTGCGGTGACAGTCCCCTTTCATCAATTTGTACACGACATATTTCAGTGATGTTTCGCTTTATTTGGTCGGACATTGTCTTAAACTATGCTACTGCCCATAAGTATATCTTGATAGTGTTACTACATTTTTTGTTTCATTTAACATGCCCGTTTTCCTGTGCACCCTTCAAATACAGAATTGTAGTGCCTCATTGTAAATTCTGTTCTAAAGTACCTGGCTGAAGTTTTTCAGAGGTTTTCTGCAGCTGCTAAAGTAAATGCTGGGTATGTTGCATGTTTGCCTCGATGTACCATTTTACCATATATGAGCGTGATCCCAAAAGTAAGGTATCCAAAGGTATCCAGGGAAACTGTTTGCATGAATGTTTGCCATAGTGTTCTTTTCCTTCCTATCTCCACTCTCTATAGAAACCACCGCACATCTGCTGGAGCCCTGTCTTGGCTTGGCAGCTCCTGTTAGCCATTACTGCCAGGTACGAAGTTTGTGCAGTTATTTGGTTTTTTAATGCAGAACGAGTTAAACCAATCAAAATTCATCAACAGTTGATGGAAGTCCGTAAGTGGTGTAGAGAATTTGCAGATGGTTGTACAGAAATTCATGATGAGAAAAGAAGTGGCAGACCATCAATTCCCGATGAGAAAATCACATAGGTTGAAAAAATCGTGCTTTACGATTTGTGGGATATTCTCGACGAGCCTTGCATGGTTATTCTTGAGATTTCTTGAAGCACCTTTCACCGTACTTTGATTGAAGAGTCGAAATTTTGAAAGGTGTGCACAAGATGTGTCCCAACAGTGCTGACAGAAGACCACAAAAGGCAACATGCTAAAACTTTCTGCCAATTTCTTCAATGCTATGCAGATGAAAATGACAACCCTTTGGATTCAATAGTCACGGGTGATAAAACCTGGGCTTTTGCACTTCACACCTGAGACCAACAACAATCATATGAGTGGTAGCATTCTGATTCACCCAAACCGCGAAAATTAAAAAAGAAAACACAGTCTGCCGGTAAAGTCATGACAACAGTGTTTTGGGATCGAAAGGGGATATTGTTGGTTGACTTTATGGATCCTGGTGCAACAATAAATGGCGACAGATACTTTCAGACATTACAAAAGACTCAAGCAGGCAATTCAGAACTGAAGAAGAGGAATGTTGAGCAAGAGCAAATGCCTTCTCCATGACAATGCTCGGCCCCACACCGCCCAACACACCATGGATCTTCTGCACAGTTTGGATGGGACATCATCACTCATGCACCATATAGTCCAGATTTAGCACCCAGTAACTACCACCTGTTTCCCAAGTTGAAAGAACATTTGGCTGGAAAGTGCTTCAGTGACGACGACAAAGTGAAAGATGAGGTTCAACGCTTCTTCAATAGCATGGTGGTGGGCTGTTATGATATGGGCATATGAAAACTGCCACTGCACTTACAAAAATGCATCAATTGAAATGGCCATTATGTGGAAAAATAGAAAAATGTTTAAGCTTCAAAACTATGTACCATTTGTTGGCAATAAACATTTCTTTATATTTTTAAAAAAAATTGGAGACCTTGCTTATGGGATCACCCTCGTATCATTGTATATGATACATTGTATAGTATTGTATGTATATATTGTATATACATTGTATACAGTTTCTATTAGTGATGAAACTTACAAATCTGGATGATTTCTTATGGTGAATAAATCTGATTCTATCACTTCCATTTTATCACACGATGTACACTTACTTTTACGTAAATTCAAAATAGCAGCAAACTCACAGGACTTTAAAACTTCTTGCACATTTAATTACTGATGTAAGCCATTGTATTTCATTTGTTTTCAATAATGCATTGGTTATCAAAGAGTTTAAATATAACAATGAAGCAACTGAAAGTTTTGTTCTATGAAAGCTTACAAGCAGAATGAATATAACTACACTGATGTACTGAATGCAGCCATGATCTGTTCCTATGTATTTGATTTGATTTACATTTATTCCCTTTTTCTTTTTTTAAATTTGTAGTTATCTGGCAGTCACACTAATACAACTTGAGCCCTAGATTCTCTGATGATAATGACGGAGCTCTTATTATATAGCTACCGAAGTGTACATACAAAAAGAGAAGCAAAAGATGAAAAAGAAACACACTCACCTATCTGGCAGGCACATACATAGTTGTTTCCTGGTCTGTTAAGGCACAAATGACTACAGTTTCCATTGTTATCTGTACAAGGATTACGTCCTTTCACTTTACCAAGTCTTACAGCTTTAAGCCCCATTAGATCTGGCATCTGATCTACTATAGTTTCTCTGGTATTGTCTGTAACGTTCACCCGCTCTATGCTTCGACGCTGCCAATCAGTCCAATACAAGTGATCACCAAGCAGAGTTAGACCAAAAAGATGGGGCAGATTGTCACTTATTAAAACACGGCGATCTCCTGCATCAGCCATGTTGGCAACCTTGAAAAAAGGGTAATACATTCCTATGACAATATGAACATTATTGAAATTAAAAGTTTGTTACATTGAATGTATTATGAATAAATACACACATTATTATGCATATAAAAAAAATTTTAAAAAAAGTATAATATATACACATACAGGATAAAGTGAAATAATCTGCCAGACTGAAAGTGGTACGAGAGTGGATGTAAACAAACAAAAAGTTCGAATAACTTTCTTAATTAAATGTACCGTTAAATAGATAATCACATTTAAAGGTGAGTGTGTATGGCAGCGTTGCACAACCTGTTGATTGAGTACTCTGCTTCTACCGGCAGATCAATGAACTACTCTAATGGTCTATAAAAACCAAGAGATTATATATATAATCTCTTATACATATCAAGAGATTAAAGGAGACGTAAACAAAGCACCGGTTTGTATCATTCCACAGCCATGTGCATTTGCAATGAAGGAACACAGTTACCACTACACGTAAGTATAATATGCATTTTACACCACTAAAAGGTTATATTTACTCGATATAAATAACAAGCAGCACATGGAAATTAACTGCTACTTATGTCATCTGCATTACTCTAATCTGAGCTGGAAAATGGTTCGATGCCCTCCAAGTCCCAAAATGTTTGTTCTTCTCGTATCACATGCTGGACACAAGCACTCCAGTTTTCCAGTGTTTTACGGTATGAAATGCAGCATCAAGTAGAGTACACACATCCTGCAGTTTGAGGGTTGTGTTGTTTCTGGCAATGTATCCTTTCACCTGACTTCACACAATCTTTATCGGGTTCAAGTAACAGTGATAAGGCAGCAATCGGAGTACAGTGTGACCCGTAAATTTGGCCATTTCATCAATCACATATTTATCGTACTCTTTAGCACGAGACTTGATCAATGCCAATAATTCCCCCTTAACAAGACTGTTGTAAACAATATTTTTACTCTGTAGCCATGCCATATGTCACCTTTTCTCCAAGACTGGTTTGGTATACGCTCTAACCTCATACATAAGGGGCATTGTCCATCACGATGATGCTATTTGGTTATAATTTGGGAAGCACCTTTTCAAGCCAGGATTTGAAAACGTCACCATTCCATTTCCTCATGTTAGTCTACGGTTGTTTTAGATACAAGCCCGCCACCCTCCACAAAACCATCTTTACTTCCTATCTGCAGCACTATCAGGCACTTACCCATCCCCATAGGATTTTTAAGCCCTGCACTTAAACTCGAGTGAAATGTCTGCTTTCTTGATTTTACAGTGGTGTCATGCTTTACTTGTCGTGTGTCTCTCATGAACTTACATCTCATCTAAATAGTACACTTTCTGTGTTTTACAGAGTTCTTTTATTTTACAGAGAAAATCTCTCCGCCATAAAATAATATTGTACCTGTCAACAATAATACTCGTTCGTTTCCTGCTCACAAACTCGAAACCAATCTCCAGAAGCAGCTTATGGAGGGAAGTTTGTTTTAAATCTGGAAGATCAGGATCAGAGTTAACTGCCAACAGCCCTTTGTTTAAGGTGGAAGATTCATTGTTAACAAAGAACTGGTGAACTTTTCAACGCATTGCAGATCTCACAAATTTGCCACAAGCTACATCCAGCATTTGCCTAGCATGTGGTCTCTTCTTGCCGGGAGTTCTGACTTCACCAACTGAGGATTTTTCTTTGCGTGTGCTGTAAATACTTGAAACTGACACATCGGTAAACTCGGATGTTAATTTTATCACGTCATCAATAAAAAGTTGGGGATATTTCTCACAGAACTTGTTAAACACATTCAATATTATGTACTTTTCACCACTATGCAATGGCTTCCCACGCTTATGTTTCACAACACTCACTTCTTCCAACCATGTTACTTTCATACTGAATAATGCATGCACCGAATGAGTTAGGCTGGTTACAGATTCACTTAACTGCGTATTCTTCCAATTCAACTATCCTTAGTATGCTTAGTTCATGCTTTAGCAAACATCAAGTGAGATTTCAGACCTTAGTAGTAGTATGTTTTCAAGGGACTATTTACATGGGGAAAGAATCAAGAAGGTGCACTACGGTCAAAAAGCACATGGCTTTGTTTATGTCTCCTTTAATCTCTTGATGTACAGAGTATAAGTAACGTTAGCCATGTATTGAATTCAGATGCTTTGTTACGCTGCACCAACACCAGAAAATTACATGAAAAAGTAAGGTTATGGCTGATTGCCCTATATCAAAATGTTACCTCAAATTTTACATGTCCATGAAATTATAAATATCCATTTGAGAGGCTTATGTTATGATAAGATAACGACCTCACTTGGAATCACATTCTTCTTTTAAATGCCGCACAAAATTGTTTTCTAACCTCCGACACTAGTTGCAGTATTACATCCATTAAGAAGTCACAAATATGACAGAAACATAAAAAAAGAAACTTTAAATATGCTTTAATCAGTTAGAAATACATAAATTCACTTAAAATGAAACACATGATAGAGAGGTAGAACTGGAACTTAAAAATTCAATGCCACAACTGGGATTTGAACCACAGACCTTCCGCTTACCGGGCGGCTGCTCTACCACTGAGCTATTGTGACAAACTGTCAGAATGGCATTAAATTCTCAAACCAGTTCTACCTCTCAAACTTTGCCCACACACGGCTTGTGTGTTTAAAAACACCAACAGTAAGTTTGTTGGCATAAATAAATAATAAATACATGCTAATTCCATGTCTACTTACTGTGCATGCACACGGAGCAAAAGCGAGTTGCCTTATTCACTTTATTTACGGATTGGTAGGGACCTACCACGATATTCATGTTCACAATAAATAGGTAGTTTGTTTCTAACATTTACACATGTAGTGAACACATGTAGTTTCAATATTGTCTGTCAGATGTATGTATGAAGCATTGGTGCAGAGGCTGGCAGCTAATGGCTGGAGGCTATGTTATACCTCCATTGGATATTTATGCGGTAAATGTGCATTAGGCTTTCCAAAGGTTATGTCACTCTTGTGTGAAATACCTCTTGCGTTATTAATATTGTTATTCATATTGAATTTAACAATGTGATACTAGTAATTGCTAAACATTTAGAAAAGCATAATTTATAATGTGAATTTACACTCCACTGCAAAATGTTAAAACAAAATGTATGTGCAATTGTTTACACGTTTGGCCCGGTAAGTGTGCAATTCTCTTTAATTTTTAATATACCCGATTTAAAATAGGGCTAATGTGTTTTATGCAAGTACATACCTACATAGAAAAAAAGGAATTTGTATAACATCATGCAGAAGTTTTTGGAAGCACTTTCAAGTTTCGCTTCCAATAATTACTCCAAGTTTTAACAAGAATCTTACGAGCACCAAAGAACTCAAGTTAATGAAATTTGCAACACGAAGTTTCTAACAAGATGCATGTGAGTATGTGTGAAAGATATCAAAATATTTAAAGAAATGTAGGTAAACAAATTTGACACTGGTGTTCACATCCCAATGAATCATACAGTCACAGACTAACCATTATTTATGTGGTAACTTTAGAAACAAAAATGGCCATACTTTTAATAACTAACATTTATTAGCAGTAACAAGTATGCAATAACATTGAGATTAATTTGAAATAAAAGTTTAAAGCAAGTGTTCAATACCTGTAGTGAGACTTCCCATCTTTTGCAGTTTTGACAAGAAACAATTGCATGCAATTAAGAACTCATTCTGCACAATCTACACCGATATACGAAAAAAGTAAGCACAGCTGATGCAATGTTGCCGCTCTCCAGAATTATGAGGCAACAAATTGTGGGGTTTTTAAATTTAATTCACACAAAAACCATTGAATCTATTGAAGCTAAAGGAAAAAGTTGTCATTTATTCAATTTTCTATGAATACACCCATAAATCAAGAACTTTTAATCAATAATTCAGCCAGGTGATGATACTTTTTTGAGAAAAATATTTTTTTCTAGAAAGCTATAAACTTTTCAGCTTTTTGGTATTAGACTTTCTTGTTATTCACAGTAAGAGAAATTTGGTGTTAAAGTCTGGCAGATTATTTCACTTCCACTCTGTATATAACGATATGCATACGCAAAACTGTCATAATACATTTGTAGACATCATTTACAAAACTTGGTGTCCCTAAATACTACTTTTGTTTCAGTTTAAGCTCTCAAGAGTAGCTCAGATGTAAAGATATGAGCATCATGGACTTAAATCAAAATGCTTAAAAACACAATCCACCAGGTTTAATTTCAATGCTAATTATTTACCTCAATTTTATCAGTTTTTGCATCACACCAGTAGGCTTTATTTCGATCCAGATCCAATGCTATACCATTTGGCCAACCAAGATCTGTGTTTACAAAAATAATACGGTCAGATCCATCCAGAGCGGCTCTTTCTATCTTAGGATTATTGTCATTCCAATCTGACCAAAACATCCAACCTTGTTCTGGAGCCAGAGCTATTGCTCTTGGCTCAACCAAATCTTCATTTATTAAAATCTGAAAAATTGAAACAAAGAATTTATTAAAATCTGAAACAAGAAAACACAAGACTTGTGATATACTTATTTTAGCAGACATATCATTATTTACTGGATGTAGTCACTGATGAAACCAGCTTACCTTTCTCGATGCGCCAGTGAGCCTTGCCACTTCAATTCGGTCTGTACCAGTATCAGTCCAATATAAGTTACGTGCAACCCAATCTACTGCTATTCCATCACAATGCTCCACTTCTTTTACTATGAGATCCTCCTGATCTGATCCATCCAGTCGAGCTCTTCGGAGGACTTTTGCCTATATTAACAATTTGAAGGTAGTAATTCATTTATAAATCAATAATTGAAAGTGTAAAGTTTTATGGGGTGGAAACTTGGACAATAAGCAGAATACAAGAAAAAAATTGAGAACTATTGAACTAGACTTCTTTAAAAGATCGGCTAGGAAGTCGAGACAAGAGAGAATTAAAAAAATGAAGAAATACAACACTTAATGGATACAGAAAAGGATGTAATCAAAGTGATAAATGGAAAAAAGAACTGCAATGGTTTGGGCATATAACCCAAATGGAAGATTGGCAAAGGAAGTGATGAGGTGGATGTCAGAAGGAAGAAATGGGAAAGGAAGACCAAATGGAAACTGGATAAATGGAGTAAGAAGATGTACGGAGGTGAAGGGACTGAGGAAACAGACGCGTTGGATAGGGAATGATTGGCAGATGATAAAATAGTGGACATCCTATGTACTAATCTTGTATTGTTATTATGTATAAACTGTTATTTTGTTTGATGTAGGAAATCTACAGCATTGTAGAAATTCCTTAAAAAAAATGTGGTAAATCACTAACATCATTATTAAACATGTGCTGTTTAAGCTTCAAAATATTGAATTGTGAATACATTTTTATTATATTTCAAAAAGGTTTTCCAAATTAAAATATTTAAAGATAGTTTTTAACATAAATTAGTTACATTTTAGTGGGAAATAATCTAATGATGTAAAGAACATGGATAAAAATAATAGTAGGTACTTTTAGTTTAACAGCTGCTGAAATGACATCTTTTTTGTAATACTTAAATTATGCATTAAAATCGCTAATTTGCCAGATATCAAATAATTTTTATCATATTGGTAAAATTCCAAAAAACAATTCAAAAGCTAAAAAACAAGCTAATTCTGGAATATATCCTTCTAAAACATTATAAACATTGAACACTTTTTCAAGGTTGAATCCCAGCATTCCTTAAGAAAATGGGAATTTTTCCAAACAGAACTTTCTTCAATTACCTGGTCATCAGTCCAATATAAAAAATTTTCCACTGGATCAAAATCTACAGCTATTGCATGTTTAATTCCTTCCAATGGCAGTGCAAAGTTTGTGTAGTCTGGAGAATCTAGGGATATTTTACAGATATCGCTTCTCCGAACCAGCAACAATAGTTCCTGAGCACCTGCAACATGGAACATTTACACACTTGATTAACTACACCTCACATTTATAAAACAAGCATTTTGTCTTTCATTCACTGAAAGCTCATGCTGTTTATCTAAATGCACTAAAGGTAATAGTTTTAGAAATTAAAAATAAAGAACACAAACAAATTTTGATGCTGGAGACAAATGTATACTAAAATATCTGTGCAGCTTAACTATGCTAGGTGAAAGGAACCCGACAACTTAACTCCACGCAATAAATAGACTGAAGGTAACTAATTTAATGCAACACTCTGACCCACAATTTGTCCAATTGTATTCAACTCCAATGTTTATGGAAACTAAAAGTAACCTTCATAGTGTACTACATATAGTTCATTTTACTTTAATTATATTTTTTTTGTTCCTTTTCATACATTATTCATGGCAAGCAGCGATGTCCACATTAAAGGTGCAAATGGTGATGGCCATGCAAATCTTATAATCTGCGATAAGAACTGAAAAAGGATTGTTACTTCAATCCAATTTTTCTTCTCTGCTTTTGTAATCAAATTTCTGATTTGACATTTCATTATTGCCATGCATCAAAACTCATACAGAAAATGTTCCTTTTGGGAAACTGTGTGCCAGAAATCATAACAGTGTAAATTTATATTCTACATACTGCTTAGAAGTAATTGCTAATTTGTTGGCATACTTCCTTTCCATTTCATTCCATACTGCATATGTGCAGATTTAATAAACGAATCATCCCAGTGAAGGAGCTAACTACGTCATGTCTGTGTTTAAAGCAATTCCAGCTGTCCTCCATGATCTAGAGGTAATATGCTAGCCTCTGGTTCCCAAAGCCCAGGATCAAACCCCACAGAGGGCAATAGATTTTATCGAGCACGAAAATCCTTAGATATATCTTCCTAAAGTAAAGTCAGTGGTTTCATGTCATAGATTTACGGTTTGTAAAAGAACCTTAAGCCTCATAAAGAGGCCTCTGAGCAAAATTAAGTGGACTTTCATGCCCCATATACAATGGGAAGCTGAGAACCATCACTGTTAGAGCACTCATAAATAAAGCTCAATTTTCTAAAGTAAGAACAAATTAGAAACTAAAAACTTCACTTATCTTAGTAATATTGCAAGTTCTTGGTGCAAAGCTGACTAAAGTTTTGAGTTGACTCCAACTCATTCTCAAAGCTATAGCAAAAGCTGACTATAGCTTCCTTAATAAAGCTCAATTTCTTTTTAGAAAAAAATTCCTACATTTCAATTCCCCTAAAGCAAAAAAAGTTTTTCCCATTTTCAGCAAATTAACTCTGGCAAGAACTTAAATTTCTATTTAGAAGAATGACTTAGTTATTTTTCCCCTTGCATTATTTAAGGAATATTACATTATTTTTTGCATTAAGAAGAAATAAATACTGGCAGCAATAAAAGTTCAGAGAAAGTATTATTTACACTTTAGATTAACTTAAGCTCCAGTAAAAGTTTACTTTTGTACAGCAAAGAAGAAGAAAGAAACATATAAATATATAATCTGTTCAAGCTAATGGCACTTGCTCAAAGCTTATCTGTATTTTATAGAATACATCTACTTTTCACTAGACAACATAATCAGTAAATAAGTACTCACCATTTGCACAAGTCATGTTGTTAATAAGTTTGACTCCCGTAGGACAGGCACATGAATATCCAGGAGGATATGGAGCTAGAAGGCATAGGTGTGAACAGCCTCCATTGTTGTGATGGCATGGAGTATCTTCTGCAGGCTGACGCTTTGCATCCCAAACATGGATGTCCATTGGCACATAGTCCCCTCGAATTATTTGCTTTGGTTTTACATTTGTTGACTTATTTGACTTGTCATACATGTGAATGGACCTGTAAATATCAGAAATACTCTAAGATTAAACAATGGTATTGACATTCAGACTGTTAATGCAATGATGCATAACAAATACAGAAGATCAATGACACTTTCTTTCATAATGAGTCAGATTAATAATAATTTACCCCGATGTAATGTAATGATCTGGTTTGCTACAAAAAATTATTTTGGAATTAATTAACTAGTTCCTTGCTGCAACAACCCAAAAACATCAATGCCTGCTTCTTAATGCTGCCCCTGTACACAAGGCATCAAGTGAAATATGCAGAAATGGAGTGCCACACAATCAACATGCAACCTCTCCTTTGTCACTTAGTCAAAGTTTGCATCCCAGAGCTTAAATGGAGATACTGAACATTTTTATACTGTCATGTTTCTAAAAATCAATAATATTTCAATTTGTTTATACCTGACAGCTACATTCTAATGATTTGTGAATTGATTGCTGCATAGTTTGCTCAATATGTTCTAATGGTTTGTTCATTATCATCATTTAAAGATTTTGCAATTTCTGTGCAATTTCTAGAGGAATTGAACTGTCTCATACACACTGGGAGCACTTTAATTATCTAGGCCTACTTCTTAATTATCAGACACAACCCGAAGAAGAATGATCATGCCCAACCATATTGTTAACATGTGCACAGCATTAATGCATTCTGAAAATATTGATGCCTTGCCCATCAGGGCTACAGTTATATACATAACATATAATGGGAACAGAAAAAAGAATGTCATGTATTAATGAGAAAACATATATAACTGAGCTAAATATTAACACAAAGTTTGGGACCTAAAAGATTTAGCATATATCACAAAGAACATAGGAGTGAGTAATATATAATTGTGGTTCAATGCATTACATCCTGACCTACCTGCCCGCCTTGGTAGCATGATGGTTAGATGTTTGCCTCATGTTCAAGAGGTCACGGAGTTTGAATCTGCTTAGAGTAAGTTATGTGGGTAAGGTTTTTTTTCCCCAAGGTTTTTCCTTATCATGTGAAGACGAATGTCAGGCAACCTAAAGCTCCATGGATCTCGGGCTCATTTGAGCATCATTTCACCTGTTTCATTCATTCACCATCCGATATGACATTACGTTGGAGGACGTTAACAATAAATTTAAAAAAAAAAAAAATTGACCCACCTAGTGAATCCAAGCTTGCTATTTATTATGATAGAAACTAAGATGTTATAAGCAGTTTATGTCAACTATATTCTGAGATAAGAAACGTATATTGTCATAAGAACTAAGGCAGACTTATGGGAATGTATTATAATGGTAGCATTATATTTGCTGCATTCAGGGGAGGTGTACATATACGCTTAAAATCCATTAAGATCTACAGTCCCTCCTTAGTGTTCAATATTGTAATAATCAAATGAACTTATTTTATACTGAATTTTTCAGTTAGAATATTTTTCTCTATCATCTTAATGTCCTTCATTGAGTATTAAGTCTCATATTCCTTCTAGGGAAAAATTAGGAACCACTGTTCTCCTATATAAACAAAACTGAGACATTTTAAATACAAATAAAAACAATGAAAACCACCCAGATGTCTTGTCTGATTACTTACCAAGTTTGCCAATCTGTCCAGTACACTTTATTTTGGAACAATGTAATAGCAAATGGATAATCCACTCCATCTTTGATGATAGTTTTTCGATTACGGCCTTCAAAATCCATCGATTCCACAAAATGCAATCGTCCGTCTAACCAGTACACAAGTTGAGCATCATAATCAACTGTCAAGCCATTGGGCCAGAAAATATTTTCTTCAACAACAATTTTTCTTGTGCTTGGGTCACCATTCATTCCAGCACGCTCAATTTTTGCAACTTCACCCCAGTCAGTCCAAAACATAATACTAAAAAAACAACAAGAAAAGAAACACACAGACAGGTAATTAAAAATGATTTATGTTCAACAGCAGAAATAGTGCACAATTCACAAAAATCTAGAATATATTCTGAAGCATACCTTTTCATAGGAACAAGTGCAATTGCTCTAGGCTGGTCTATGTCTGTCCAGAATAGAACTTTCCTATGTTCACCAGTGATAGTAACAACTTCAATACGATTCGTTTCTCCATCTGTCCAATATAGCTTTTGTGTAAACCAATCGCATGCAAGTCCATAAGGTGAGATAAGACCCGTTGTTACTACCCCTTTCTGTAAACATCAGAAAACATTAAGTTTACAAGTTACAATACAATATAAAATAACTGCAAAATACAGATGCTTTAATACTTATTAAACTAGTGTTGAATATAATATTCAGAAGTGAACATGCACAATTTTCTCTGCTCTTGACAAATTCACCTATATCTTACTAAATCATTTAAAAAGTCATTCAGCTTATGTAAAAATATATTTTTACCTATGAATGATTTAAATTAAACAATAAATGTTAAAACATTCAGAAAGAGCATTAACATGTTTATCATGAGAACGTAAGCATCTCTGTCAGTTGATATCTTGGGAAAGTGTAAACATGCAACACAGAATATTTTCAGCTAATACTATGAAAAATGATACAAATTATACACCTATTAAAATGAGCTCTATATTTTTCCTGTATTAACTTTTGTTGATCTTTTATAATTTCACAGGTTATTCATAGAAAATTCATGATACGCCTTTAGTTTGTCATACATCTGAACATTCTAGTTGTATAGATTAATCCTCAGCTAAAAAGGTACACAGTCTAAAATTTAGGCATATATAATGTTCCCAAAGCTGTAAAAAATGTGGCACAGATTAATGCCTCTGTTCTGTTTAAACAGGTGTTTTTAAAATCCCCTGAATGTATAACTGCTTACACAGACTACCTGAATTACCGTTAGCCCCCACAGTCCATCCTTACTAGATGGGGTACTTGGCTGGATGCTGCAATGTTTTACTGTGACAATTTTGATGTCATTAAAGCGGTATGAATTGAAATTGATACTTAGTTACCTAAATCAGAAATTAATATTTCTATTATGGAATTCTAAAGTAAATGTTTACTTCTATTCATTGAATTCTAAAGTAAATTTTTGTTTTAGGTAGTAAACAGTTTCACTCCAGATGATGCTGTGTGTATCAGAGACGCACAAGTAGCGTTTAAATCTGAAAATGTGCAAAAAGATTTGATTTACAATAAAACCAACATCTGTAATCTACCCTCTTCAACAAACAAATTCGAAGCCACATGCCTGCCACTGGTAGACTTAATGTCTATTGTTGAAGAACTTCAAAGATCTCTCAGTTCTGTTCCTGGCAAAGTGAGCATAGTGGCAAAGAAAAAACTGGAAAGGGTCATAAATGCAAACCCTGACTATCATTCTTCTGAAAAGTGAAAAAGGATCTTTGTGGCGAACACGCAAATGAACAGTTCAACCTGACACTGTCACAAATGTGTTCCTTTAAGTTTGTACCCATAACGTCTTGTGATGTAGAAAGGTCATTCTCTGCCTACAAAAACATACTGACTGACAAATCCAGAAACGTCACAGCAAACAATGTAGAAATATTGATAGTACTTAACTGTGTTGAAAAAAGAGCAGTGATGTAAGGAAATTGGTACAAGAATGATAGTGCATATTTTAGTGTGTTTTTCTTTTGACCATGCATGTTCCATAGTTTGATGGTGCATGAATGCATGCATATTTTGGGATTTTATAGTGCATGGAAGTCTTGTCTTTAGCTATAAGTATTCAATTCAGCCACAATACAAAACAGACTTTCTGGTATTTCCAGAGATGCTCACAATGCACTCTGGCAGATTTACACACATTTTGTGTTATGGTTTATATGCTGATTAACCAGACTGCATTCTTGTGATAAGAAAGTAATTCAAGGTATTGAGGGAATTTTTCAATATGATCTGGCATGACAAAAAAGGCTTGGCTGAAAGTAATTAGCACTACAATTTATAATGATTTATTTGCATTACAATTATGGTACACTTTAGTTAATTAATGTAACACAGAATCAAATAAAATTAAGCTTAATCTTCAATGTGCTTAAAACATGATATCAAATTGTTAAAGGATTATGGTCACTGATGATCCTATCTGTGAATGAATATTTTGAAAGGATATAGTTTTAAGTTTTATTATGTAATATGTACTATGTATTATGCTTGTATTTGTCAATATTCATCTTTTGGTTATTTCATCCAGAGGCTTGTACTTTAGTTAGGACATGCTATTTTTATATCTGTTATTTATTATTTATGTTCTTAATTATTGTATTACTTGATTTGATGAAGCTGATATTTCTGTATTGGAAATCACATGATGAATAAAACGAATTAGACAACATATTTCATTTACTGTTGCTGCTATTGTAATACTGTGAACCACAAAACACATTTTTAAAGATTAAATAATGAGACTGCTTTAAATTTTGAGACATTCTGAGAAACAATAGTTATAGTGGTCATTGTTAGCATGCAATCATAAAAAAGATGAATGAAAGAAGAAAAAAGTTCAATAGAAAGACAGTTGAAATAAATTTGAAATATTGACATGCAACATTTAGGAAACCAAAGTATTAAATATCATAACTTGACTAACCTTAGCACCTGTTGCTGTGCCATTGTATGATACACATTGTATCATTTCCAGGCCAAGATCTGTCCAACAAATCAACCTGCCTTCATAATAGAAATCCACTGCTGCTCCTTCACCAAGATCCTGCATTTTTAACAAAAACTTCAATTACTTTTAAGCACTTTATACTTTATAGAGGTCTAAAACTGCCAAGAGCGTGAGCATAGTCTAGTGGTTTCTAAAATGGAGAGAGAGAATACACATCTGTGATAGGGGGAGATTACCAAAGGGGTGCCTTTGGGCCTCTTCAAAGAAAAGAAATAACTCTTTAAATAGAGATATAGATATCATGATATGCACACAAGTTTTTTGACACTATGTGCTATAAATAATGTGATGGTAGCTGCCTCAAAAATGTTCAAGGTCAAGCTACCTCAAACACTGTGCGGCAAGTAAACACCTACAATGGAGCGGGCCGGAACAAACACAGATTATTCCAGACTGTTCAAGAAAACTGTTTGCCTAAGAAAAGGTGAATTTCGAGAAAAGTCCATGCTACGTCATTCTCGCCTATATAAGCTAATCCGGCGGCGAGAGAGTGGAGTTATTTGGAGTCGTAAGTGTAAAACTCTCGACTAGCAGTTGTCTCGTTCAAGTACGTATCGTCAGAGACAGTGCTGAAGCAGTTTTTAGTGAGAGAATCGTCGGCGTTGTCTGTGTGAACAGTCGAATATTAGCGTTTTGTGTCAAGGGTTACTGTAAGTCAGAACAGCTGTGAGGTGTTAGGCCATGACAAATTGTAGATTGTGTTGATGACAAAACAGAACTCTTTTGCGCTTCAGTTTTAGAAGAGAAATAAAGTTACAGAAAAAGTAACTGAAACTGTCATTTGTTACACTGATGTCAGTAGTGGGATTTGTCACATTGTCACAATAATTTAAAATAAAACGATATTAGAAAAAAGTATTCATTCTAATGATGATAAAATTGTTAATAATTATTATATTCTTTAAACTTTCTCCAAATGCTTCCTTGGTTATTTTTTTTAATATTTAATGATGACTAATTGAACAGATGTGTCCCAATAGTATAAAGTATGCCAATTAGTGTCTTACTGCTGAAGACTTCAATATGATATACACACACCAGTATCATAAGCATTAGCTTCACTATCAGTTTTGCTTACATTATTTCTTTTCAACAGAAAATAATTCAACGAATATAGAAGTGCAAAGCCACAAAAGAAAATGAAATTGGCAACATACCAATGTTACTCTGCATTCTTGTGGGATTCAAAACCAAAATGCCTTTGTAAAATTATGATTCCAGGTGGACCTATAAAAGTGAAGGGGGTACCTGCTGGAAAGCACTTTGGAAACCACTGATTAAGCTACATTTTAATAACATTCCTATTATATAACTGATTTTGGAAACAAATTTGGCGGATGTGATGTGAGAATAAAAGAAAGAAGCCAACAACTCTGCAGATAATGGGATAATCTATGTGAAGAGCAGGGCTTCTATGCCAATAGTACCACAAAGATAACCTTAGCCACAGTATTATACCTTCAGGACTTGACAGAGTCTAATAATTCCACTTTGCATACAAAAACTGATTTGAGCCCAAGGCAGAAGTATGCAGCAAGGAAAACTCAAGTTTATAACACCAGTGTTTATATTTTTTCATGTGAGGGATTGAAAATAACAAGCTAATATAAGAGCAATTTTGTAGGCTGAAGCTCTTTGTAAGTCATAACTGGCACTGAATACATTGCCGATTTCTATTTAAGCCAGAGGGGAGAAGGAAAACACAGATGAAGAATGGGGAAAAGAAGCAAGGGACTAAAAAGAATGACTTATTCATGTACTCATTATGCTCCAGGGCTTTTATCTTATTCACTTTGCTTCACTACTTGGGTTTTCTTTCCATTCCAAAGTTAAAGTTAATTTAATCTTCTGAAGATGCTTTCTTACCGGCAAATTATAGTAGTCTACTCAGATGGCAAGTAAATCTCTCTCTCTCTCACACACATTCGAACTCACCCTCACTCCCACACACACACTTTCTCTCACACTCCCCCCCCCTCTCTCTCTCTCTCACACACACACATTGAATAGCAAACAGAACAAATGTGCCAGTGAAATTAGTGTTTCTTACTGAACTTAGCGTGGAATTTCTAGCTTTATTAATGAACAAATATTAATAATTTTAGACATTTTACTTAATCAATGACCATTTAACAAATGAAAAATAAAAAATATCTATCTCATTTACTAACATACATATTTTTATAATCATCACTTCTTGTTTACTTGATTACCCTCCCCTTTCTGTTTTTATTTACCATTTTTAGGAAAAATATTTTTCTGCTAAATTGCTGGGATAGATTCCATAATTCTTTAAAACATTAAGTATGGGAATGTGCCTTCATTTTGTTGTACTTAAGAAAATGAGTCCAAAATTATTTTTTTTTAACCTCGGAAGAGAAGAAATTAAAAATTCAGAACATTTTTAATCTACATCTGAATAACTAAAGCTTCAGTAAAATGAGGTCCACACAAAGACTTTTGGCTAAATTCTAAGCTAGAAAATACTCACCGTGGATGGGCAACTAGTAGTTTGATTTCTCACTAAAGAATAATTTTTTAAACATAAATTTTTACTGTACCCAAGTGAAATTTGGGAGGTATATGACGGATAATACATGATAAAAAAATGTGATAATGTAGAAATTAAAAATGTCACAAAATATAAAAACTGAATACCTTCATGCTGTTTTATATGTATACAATAATTTGGGGCACTTCCTATACAATGTGATAGAATCTTTAAGATTTGCAGCTTAGAAATTTCCTCACAAGTGGAGTGGAGCTTGACAGCTAAGTCATCTGGGCTTTTCTCACTAAGGTGTGCATATTAAAATTTGTCTTCTTTTTTCAAAACTTGGTTGCTGCTTCTCTGCTGGCGAGATGTTAAATTATTTATTAGTGTTATGAGCAAACTTTAATAAAGTTATATCTAGCAAAAAGATCACTGAATTAGTTGTCGCTTTTAACATTTTTCAAGATAATGAAGCCTCTACAGCGTAATTGTCATTTAATGAGTCCCTTTTACTGTGATTTAAGGCTATTTTATATAAGCAGCTACAGTGACTACGTACCCAATATTTGTAATCATTGTTATTCTGGGTTCACTGTGTAATGGATCCAAAGTGCAAAGGAAACACTTCAAAATGATCATTTTAATAAAGCATACCCTGTAATCTTTTGAACATTTCTTTAACCAAGATATTTTATAGTATATTTAATGCCTGTCTACAGTATATTATTGACCAAAATGTAGGTATAGTTTGGAATGGTTGGCAGTTACAAAACGGCTCTCAGAAATTAACACTACATTGTATGCTTTTGAATGGAACATCCCATACTTCATTCATGAATTTGTGGCATTTTTCAATCTGTTTTAAAAATTTAAGTATTAACAATTCCGATTATGAAGTTATTATAAAACAAATGATGATTCATGTGTAGACAAGCACGATCTTATAACAATCAAGTAAGGGTTAGAAAAGTAGACATAATGTTTTAAGGTTACACGGCACACCCTATCTTCGCAATGTTAAAATATGTGGTGTTCATGTTCCTTTTTCAATAAAACTAATAATACTATGACAATAAAAGTCGGTATACAAATAGACTGGTAGTTTCTGTACTTTGTCTCATTTTCTTCTGAGTGTATTAATAGTTTCATACTTAATAAGAAAATAAGAAGTACCTTTTTTCAAATATCAATGAGTTCTATGTCTGAAGTTCAAAAGTGTTGGGGTTACAGACTTACAAAAATGGGATAATATTAACCACCTACACTATAAAACAAATGGTAAAAATTTAATCTTCCTAGCATAGTGACACCTAAGAAATGGCAACTTGAATAGTGAAAATGTAACTTGCAGAAAAGTTCAATCGGAAATAAACAATATCTCAGTACATCCCTGGTTCATACTCAGGATGATCCAGTACTCAGAAGCTACTTAAGGTGCATTGCAATTTGATACAACTGAGTGTTACAGAAAGGACAAGCAATATGTAATGGAAAATTGATACACAAGACTCAGGCATTTATTAGATATATTTTAACATTGTGTAATGCATAAGTGGGTCACAAACTGCACATTGTCCGGAACTCAGATATAAATCAATGCTTACCACATTCACGGTGTTGCAAAATGATAAAATCACCTCATCTCAATAGCCAGTGTAGGAGCCTTGTTTGAGCACAACCAGAAAACACTAGCACACTGCTGTCTATACGTTTCTGGAGCATGGATACCTCTGCAGATATTATGAGGGCAGTTTTCAACTCTCTGATATTAGAATAATATTTGCCATGAGCATACACTAAGTGACATATGCACCATAGGTTCTCCATGGTGTGCAGATCCGGCGAATTTGCAGGCCAGTCCATTACATGCACTCCATTCTGTAGAAACCATTCCCAGGTGGAGTTTGCAGTGTAAATACTACCACGGTCCAACATGGACCTCCAACTGCTTCCCCTGAAGGTAAAAGATGAACATTCAGCAGATCTGGGTAGTCAGTAGTTTTCATTTGACCCGTTGGGAAAGCAAGGTTTGTTGTGACACAATAACCAAACCCAGCCCAAACCATTAATGAACCTCCTCCTTGCTGTCGTTTGGAAAATATATGTTCTTCTTTCCGCAGATCATGTCAATAGTAGGCTGGTCCATCTAAATTGAATTGTTTTTCATCACTGAGCATTATTTGCTTCCATTGGATTTTCCAAGTTGCATGTTCCTTCGCCCAGGATATCTGTCTTTTCTTATGCACATCAGTAAGCCGAGGCTGCCGTTTCTTTTTCTTGTACAACATGAAATTCTTCCTAGCTACCATTCCGGATAGCATAGACTTCTGCATATTAGGATCTTGAGCCAATCCTCCCAGGGATGCTGCACCTGCACTTACAAAATTGTTTTATTACACTTCTCTCCTGCCTGGGTGTAAGTTTCTGTGGCTTTCCAGAGGACTTCTTCATGCCATAATTCGTCTTGAGGTGCAAAATACTGCTCACAATGGAATGAGATCTGTGAATCCTTCTTGCTATTTCTCCAGACGACAAACCTTCCTTGTTATAAGTGATTATTTGCCCTCTCTGCTCACCTGGTAATGCTAGTTGATGTCTAATTTTCTTTAATGCTTCCTTCACCATTATTCACGTGAAATACTGGTGTGCAGTTATGTAAGCAGCCAACTCAATGTACCTATGGCTACTATCATCAGTGGATAGAACGGGAGAAGTGTGTACGAAGCATGGTTGTATCATTTTGCAACAGTTGAATGGTCTAATGATCAGTTACTATAAAGCAAAGGGGTCAAATGTTTCCATGGTTTGCCATGGATACAGGCATGTCAACTACGTTGCATTACATATATCTATGCAAGCTCATTAGGTACCTATGTTGTGCTACAGCTGAAAACTGGGGTGGTTGTATCATTTTGCAATGCATCTTATGTTAGGAAGATGAGAAGTTTAGCACTTGTAATCACTATGTAATATATCTAATACACTATGTTCAACTCTTATACCATCAGTCCCTAATCATAAATATTGTAATTTCATTTTTAACATTCCGGTGGGGGAGTGGGAGTGGGAAAAGGGAGGAAATAAAACCTTGAAGATATGTTTTTAATACAGCTTAAGGTATTATCCCTCCTCAGGTGTTAATTAAATAATTCTAATTATGAGAATAATTAAGAAAAATTAAAAAAAAAGAATGAAGTTTCTGTGCTGAAAGAGATGCAGGAATTAGCAATAGCCAATAAGATTTCAGCTTGTGATTCAAAGAATCAAAACCAGAGATACACGTTTTGGTGTTTAAGCTAATAACACATTACCAATAACTTCTAGCTTTATTTATCATAAATTGCTGCACCCTAAGTGTACCCAGCTGATCAATTATAAAATAAAATTTTTCAATTACATACCTTAACAATCGTCACTACCTTATTGGGCTTTGAAACATCTGTAATTCTAATATCCTTTGCAGTGGCATACAGCAAATTTGGGTATGCTGAAACAAAAGAAAAGCAAATGTTACTATTTTCATTCAGACATAGAAGTTTTCTCACAACATATCATAGTAATTTATATGTTGATAGGCAAAGAAACTCTCTAAGCTCATTTTAATACAGAATGCCTACTCTTAGTTGACATGATTCACTGCTAGTTTATAGCTGCCATGGTCCTAGTCAACTACCACATGCTGCCGTGCATGAGGGGCAAGGTGCACAGATGGACACATTAAGCATCTGTGAGGTATGCAACAAAACTTGGGAGTGTATTTTAATAGAAATATATCCACTATCTTTGTGTAGTTTGTATCTGTGCATTTTAAAAACATTTCACAAACTTCTGAATAACTATGTATTATGAGGTAGAACTGGAACTTAAAAATTCAATGCCACAACTGGGATTTGAACCACAGACCTTCCGCTTGCCGGGCGGACGCTCTAACCACTGAGCTATTGTGACAAACTGCCAGAATGGCATTAAATTCTCAAGCTAGTTCGTATTTCTCCTGGTAAACCACAAAGGCAGTCTCACATCAGAGACAATTACCCCAATGGTGACTTACTATTGCAAGTACTTTATATCCCAGGATTAAATAACCTTCACATGGTAATTATTATTTATTTATGCCAACAAACTTACTGTTGGTGTTTTTAAACACACAAGCCGTTATATTTTTGAAATATTTTTTGTGAGCAAATGTTTCGGCATAATATCAGAAATTGTGGTGAAAATGTCAAGTCAGATTTACCAATATTTTTTGCTGAAATTTGCATTACGTCAGTTTCTACTTCACAAATGTATTTCCACACCAGTCTGAATCACATACTGGCAATATTGTTGGATATATACAAATCTCTCAATTAAATGCATGTAAAATAATTTGGTAAACATTCAACTGCAAAAAAATTTAAAAAACTGGTGTGCTTTCAAACATTATAAAACCAATAAAAAAAATCTGGGAAAATGTCTGAACATGTAAAACTGTAATATTACATGTTCTTTCTGCATATGAAAAATGATAGTTCTCACTACATTAAATTTGACTGTAAACATAATCAAAGTGGCAACAACACTTCACAGACAGACATTATCATTCAACATGATTGCCATCATTATTACAGTAATTTTTCATCATTAAACTTACCACCAGAGGAAGGCAAGCAGCAGGGATGTGCTACATTTTCTATCATCCCTTCATGTTTATGCACGCTAGTATCATATACAACAGACAGTGTTATCAGATAAATGTGTAATACTTATCACAATTATCAGATATGACAGCATGGGTGGGTCACACACTAACACATTTCATAGTAACAAATCGACTATGTGAGCAAACAAACAGTTCAAACCCCCTCTAATACCTCAGACTCCTCTCGCCTTCTTCTGTTGGTCAGACACAGTATTATCAACCAGTAACATTGAATCGCACTACATGTTGAACAAAATTCTGCTCAAAAGTACTATGTATGCAGAAAAATATTGCTACTCTCTGTATTGGTAACTTGGCCTATTTTAGTGGCTGTAATTTATTTTTCGATTAAGTGAGTCATTACACATTTTAATACAATGTAAATAAACTAATTTATTAATCAGCTGAGAAACTGTTATGCTATCAATTAGCTTTTAGATTCATTTTGTGTTTCTGGTTTTCACAATGTTCCAAAATACCATATTTTACTTTCTCTACTGGTAAGTAGGGGAAGTATTGTATTCCACCCAAAAATTCGATGTCGATATTTCACCGGAAATATGTTTTGAGACCCCCTGAATCTAAAAAAAGCATTTTTAGAAAAAGGTCCGCGTGTGTGTGTCTGTGTGTCAGTCTGTGGACAGCATAGCTCAAAAACGAAAAGTCGGTTAAAAACCAAAGTTGGTATTTAAGTTTATTGTCATTCAAGGATGCGACACGAAGATTTTGAAGAAAATAGCCCCACCCTAAACTACCCTTTACATGGAACATTTTTCAAAAATTTTGATTTTCTTGAAAATGGCTCTAACGATTTTGATTAAAATGTCATATGTTTGAGATATTTTGATGACAAATGAAATATATGTCTTGAATTTTCTGGCTATAGCTCCCGTAGTCGTATTTACTCAGGACGAATTTTGCATAACTGGTAAACCGTTAGAGATAGACAAAATCTTGGAATGCAAAAAATGTAGATCTTGCTAAAATACACAATTTATGTCTCAATAACTTTTCTTGTAGGGTGAACCATTTCGGAGATATTCCTTGTTATGTGTGTGAGTTTCGGAAAACTTAGAACTTTAGCGAAATGCAACAACGTTGTTCATTTTTTATATGTTAATCGTGCAAAGAGAACGGAATCTCGAAGTTCAAAAAGATTTGACTGTCGCATAAAGCCTTCTGTATTCTAATATTCCCCTTGCACCTACAAGGAAATAAGCAATAAGATAATTTGTACGAATGTTTATCTTAACTAACACGAAGAAGATATAGGAATAAGTTTGTTAGAATGGTTAGTACAAGAGTAGAGAAAGTCATGTGAGTGCAACACATCAGATTTCTTTTTGTCCCCAAAACATTATTTGCCTTTGTGCTGTCTTCTTGAACTGGTTATAATCATTTTGAAAAAGAATATCTCCTCTGTTAAGTGCATATTAGAGAATAAAATATTGAATAATATTTATCAAATGACTATAATCTATTATCAACTCAGTGCATGACTATAGTGTAATTAATAATATTGAGAGCCAAGAAATTGAACCGCTTTACATTTGCTTAATATGTGCTGATGGTGGTTTAAAACTTTAAAATTACTAAAATTACTTTTGTATAATATGAATTGACCTTTATATGTTTAGTTTAGGGATTATTATAAATTTATTTTTTAAAATTAAAGCTGACAAAAGTCTTCACATTTTCATACTTTTCTTTTCACCGCGGAGGTTCAAATTTTGCTTCGCGTAGCAGAATTCCGCTAGATGGCAACATTGGTAGGTCAGTACCTTCTATATATTACATTTGTTGCAATCTTCTAAAAGGCTTTGAGGAGACTGTACCTGTATTTAATATTCTACTATTCATTCTAGTTGCGAGACATGAAGAGTGAAATTATGAATGATGGATAGTATTTTTATCAAAGTTAAACATACGTGATTTTCTTACTCTGATATGACGATATCTTATTCAAGATAATAATGTAGAGCAATGGCTCTCAAACTCACTATACAGAAAGAAACCATTGCCCAGGACACAAAAGCATGATAACACAATGACAACCTCCAATACCGCACAGATAAAGTCGCATTAGCGGCTAGGTGCTGTGCAAACACGACATACCGTACAGGAGAGCCTGTACGACCTGATCTCGATTGCTGGATTGCTCAAACTCACCAGGGCCCTTCCTGAGAAGTAAAAATATGGGCGCTCTCTCTCTCTCTCTCTCTCTCTCTCTCTCTCTCTCTCTCTCTTTCTGTCACTCCTCTCTTTCTGTTTTCTCTCGTTTTTTCTTTCTGTTTTCTTTCTTTCTTTCTTTCTTTCTTTCTTTCTTTCTTATATTAGTGTATCATTGCTTACATTTCTTTCAGTCGGTATCCTTTTAGTGTATTATCATTAGTAACATTTGCAATTAACAATGTAATGCACAACACAACACTGACCGTAAAAAATCACTCACGACATAATATGAACGGAAGACTTTACGTATCAGGAAACACTGAATTTAAAAACTCCGTAAAAGTATCATGAAGGTGGTTGCGCGCTTCAAAGAGCGTCAAGGTCTCACAACTGCTTGTAAATACGCGGCCCGACGACTATGAGCGTGGCAATACAGTGTTTCCAGATTGTTGGAGAACCTTCTGACTGCCGGCTTACTTACGGGAAGTTCGAGAAAAGGCGTATTTTCCAGCGAATTCGTCGGTAATTCGCCTGGACTATAAAACCGAGCGAGCGATCCAGTGTTAAGAGTAGTTCTTTAGAGTTGGGTATTGTGTTGAGTTTTAACAGTTAAGTTTATAAGTGTGTATAGTGTTCAGCCAGTGTTGTGAGAATGAGTGTGTAATGTCAGAGACAGTTTTGGACAGTTAATCGTCGTGTCGTAGTTGTTTGTTGTGTGAAGTAGTTTTTAGTGTTTGTATCGTCAAAGCTGTCTGTTAGACAGAGAAGGAGTAGAACTGAAAGACAGTGAAGCATGTGTCAAAGTTGCGAGAGGACAGAACAGCTGTGAGTTGCAAGGTCGCAAGTATCGTAGATTGTGTTAACGATAAAGTAGAAAACTTTCATGGTTCAATTTTAGGGGAAAACAAGTGATAGAAAAAGTAACGAACATGTCATTTGCCACTGTACAAAAGGAATTGTTAACTAGTCATTAGTATACTTGAGTTTACAAATCTCCTCCCATTCACGGACTTAATTATATCTGGTAAGAAATTATGGCAAATTAAGAGTTACTCCTGGCATAATAATCTGAACACCAGGCTTCAAACTACAGGATTATTACAAAAGAAGTAGACAACTTTGAAGTCCTATGAAACAAAACCTAAGTATGATATAAACATATATTTTACGTGTTATGTTGGGAAACTCTGGAAGTTTGCATTGGTAATGTTGCAGCTGGTAATTATGTATGGCATTGTTGTTGCAGAAGCAGAAATGGCGAATCCTGTGGAAAAAACATATTGTGTGCTAGAACTTGCTGAAAGAAATTCTGTGACTGTTGTCCAATGACATTTCAGACTCTTTCCTTTGGGGATTTGTCAAAGGTAGAATTTTTGTACCTCCACTTCTGTATCATTCAGAAGGAACGTACAACCATAACGCATAAGAGATTGGAAAAGCACAAAATAAACATTTCATATAACCACTGACTGTTTAATTAAAAACATACCTTTTGAAAAATCGCAAATAAGTTCGTCGATGTAATCGTTCACCCTAACAGGGTATCAATTTGGATCCCAAGAATCGTAACGGATTTATTTTCAGAAAATGCATTGTAAATTTCAGATTTCGAAGTAAATGGATACTTTGGAAGGATGTTTAACTCAATCACGTTTAATTTTCTTCTACGCACTTAAGTGTGAGCATTTGGAATGCTATAAGTACATGCTTTCTAAAAGACTTATTAAAACACTGGTGACACACTGGAAATTAGCGTTTTAAGTTCTTAGAAAACAATAATATTATGTAGCTTAACATTGTGATCAATTGATATTAATAATTTTCAAACTCATGAGCCTCTATATTTATTATTTTTTCTTATCGATTTGGAGTAGTTTTGGTTTTTATCAAGAGCAAATATTTCTGGTCCCTTGCGAGGTCTTCCAGCTCTCCTCTGTGGATCGCGTTCCACGGTTTAACAACTGCCCACTTACCAGGGAAACACAATCAGGAATAGGGTGTCAGTTGGAATTATTTGTGATTAATTCCAAATCGTTCCTTTACTTAGGTTTTGAATCGCGTTGCTTAAACACACAAAGCATCGTTCGTGGTATGTTCCTCTCAGCCAGATCTCCCCTCTGTTTTGTTTAACGTGGTACATATCTGGTTAGACTCCGCCTTCAGCACCATAAATTGTTAAATCTGTGGGACTTATACAAACATCCACATCCCTTGGGAATTGGGCTAAAATTACATTCCGGAAACTCCTTCCTGTAATCTTATGACTTACGAGTGACCAAAGCAGAAAATACGGCTCTCTCTCTCTCTCTCTCTCTCTCTCTCTCTCTCTCTCTCTCACTCAAAATAAATATAGAATGAGCACAAATACAGGGGAACACAAAGTCCAATCACCCCCAATGTATTAATGAATTGATGTAGGTGCTGATGTATGCCTAAGTCATGGTCGACAAGTCCATTTACACCATTGAGGAACGAATCGTAATACAGCACCCCAGATAGGAAACTCAATGAGATATATTCACCATCAGGTACTTCACTGTGAGGTTTCAGAAACTTTCCCCACCAAAAACCAACAACTGACGGTGCGAGAAAAAGTTCTACGTGGTTACATAAAAGCTAAGCACCCCTCAGGACGTCCATCAACATAGGAAATGTGTACTGAGGCTGCATTTCGTCAGCATTTGCCAGTCTATTCGTAAATGATCATGGGAGTTGGTAACTCCAAATTTGACGTTACGAGAACATGCGTACATGGATTTGGAGTTATACATTTAAACCTTAATAAGTAAATGAAAGAAGGATATGCAGAAATGACAGGAGGCTCGTGAATGATTCTATCTTTACAACTTTCCCTTGGGCAAAACTGCTTTTCTCGGACAAGTGTGCAAGTTAACGCAGTGCAAAATCAAGAAACGTGTACTCCGGGAGTAAAAAGGGCCCACTTTTTTGAAGAACTCGAAAACAATCTAAGGTAAACAACCTGGGTAGTCATGTCTGCAATCCGCATGACCGGTGAGTACTTCTTTCACGGTTTTGTCAATCAAATATGAGTATTTCCATGTGTTAAGTGATTGGTTCATTGTACAGCTTAAGGTCTAGGACTGCATGGCTCATGCTATCGCCGTCAATGAATATCTCAATGACAATGTTCATGATCAATGAATTGCACGTCGTTCTACTCATTTACCTGCACCTCTAGAGTGACCAACCAGAAGTCCTGATGTCATCGTGCGGCAATGCGTTATTGGGCACAGTGGCGGCTACTCTATACGAGGACAAGAGCACTGACACCTTGTGCACCTTTTAGTTAGATTTTCTATAAATGCTATTAAACGTAACATGGTAATGCAAAATCTACTGCACTTGCTCGTAAATCTCCCACGATACTCCTCTAAAACCGATGAGACGTAGCTACAGGATCGGTGGCACATTTTTACTTGTGCACGTTTTAAACATCTTGTGCGCATGCGCAAATACTATGACGACATTATGAAGCCAAATACATACGGTTGTGCACACTTGGAGAAGTGCACTATAGCTAATTTCACGTCATGAAGGCACAACGCGCTCTTATGGACCATGTTATTCTTATGGAAGAATCAGGTGCGCCGTTGCCAAATTTGCGTGTTTTCAAATGTGAGTAAGATAAAGTATGAACATGCATTTCGGTGTAAAATGTGTCGAAGAATACTATGGTATGCACGATAAACCTTCTATGCAATTGTACATTTTTTTAAATAACAAAATGTAAAATTTTGTTGACAGCAGATATTTTAACATCTTTCTCGCTCCGCACGTTTAAACATGGCTTTAAACCGAAATAATTGCAATGGAAAAAAAAAAAAAAAAAAAAAAAAAAAAAAAAAAAAAAAAAACCTGGATTATTCGCTTGCTTTTATAGGCCACGTTAGTATTTAGATTGTATCAATATGTGTAAACATTTTTTTAAAAATAAAGTTTAAAACAAAGTGTTAAGATTCTTTGTTTATACAGTGGAAAATGTCGTCGCTGGCTAATTCTCGTTCTGTAGGTCCACGTAAAAACTTCCAGCGACAAAGTTGTCAAGAAAATAACGAAATTATTTTTTATATAAATATAGAACATCTCGAGTAACAAGCCATCCATAAATCACAGTTTAACCCTTTCAGTCCCGGTGTCCATTATAATGGACATAGGCATTTTTTGCCTACTTGTAATACTTTTAACGGTTTTGTCTGCTATATTCTTGTTATACTATTCGTCACCAATTAAACCTATGTAAAAACATGTTCTGAATTGTACAAAATTATTTATTTTTTACAATTTACATTGTAGTGGTTTTTTTTAAAGAAAAGAAGCAAAATCCATGCAACCGCAGTCAAATGATACGCCGTCATCATCCACCCGTGCCATCACACAGATTATTTTACGTGGGCCCTCCCCGTCCTTTACCACAGGCACATTTGACTGCGGTTACCGAGACTTGAACTCACGACCTCAGGCTTTGAGTGCATGGCCAGTGCACTACGTGTTGCCTTAACGATCATGGCTATCCAAGCCAGCAAGCTGAAGGTGTCCCAGACCGCCTAATCTAAACCGGTTTCGAATTAGAGGAAGAACGGCATAAGTAGCAAAATAATTCGGGTCTGAAAGGGTTAAAGGCAAATGTTTTTAGCGCGCCAAGCACACGGCCAACACACCCGCTTCTCCTGTAGTAATAGTAGTGCTTAATAGTAGTAATAGTAACAAATAATAAACCTGGTTGTGTGCAAACGCGGTAATCACATTGGCGCAACATACGTGGCAACGCCGCGTTGATTCCCCATAAGAGCCATTGTGCCTTCTTAACGTGAAAACTCCTATAGCATTGGAAGCTCCATCCGCACACGTCTCTATCCTACTACTACGATTTAAGTCAATGTAGGACATTACGGCAGAAGCAAGTCGCATTAGAAGCAGAAACGTTTCCAAATGTCTCTATTTCTTCCAGAATTTTAATCACAATTTAATTTACACATTATTCAATTCTTGTCCTAACACAGAGTATTTAATTATGTACACAACAAACACCTACAGAAAAAAATATTTCGTGAGACAAGTTTATTATTATTATTATTATTATTATTATTATTATTATTATTATTATTATTATTATTATTATTATTATTATTATTACTGCTAGTGTTGGCGATAACGGTGATGGCTGCGTTTGTATTGTATAATCATAACTAGTATAGAGCAGGTGCTAATTCACATTGTCAGGGCTATCTAACTAAAATTTGTGAACACCCAAAGGGTATACTCACGAGCCGCTACTGATTGGGTGCATTAAACAGGAAGTTGGTAGCAAGAAGGTTGACGAACTTAAGCATGTATTTATTATCATCACTCCAAAAATGTTGTGGAAAATAGAATGTCTTACACGGAGGACAATCATACATTATGAAAATGGTGTAAACACAGACACTTCGGACCAAGTCCTTATAATATGAATTCAAAGGCATTAGATGGGGGCAAAAGAACTTAGCGCTGTTAATTGCTGTGCTTAAGCTGCTAACAAGTTGAAGTTTTCGTGAAGTTAAATAAAGAGAATGACAATGAAAGGCCCAGTTTGTAAGAGTGTAAGACAAAGTACAGAATTCGGGCAGTTGTGATATTTTAAAATGTTTTCTAAAAACGTGTCTAATCACTATGCGATCTGGATTAGTGCTGTGTTCTTTGAGTATTCTAGCAAGGTTAAGTTCTGAATATATGCAAGGTACAACGTGTAAAATTATTTTAACCTTAGGGCGTTTGAGTCATTTACTAAGAACTGACATTCCGGACATTTTTAATCAATTTCACTTATTACAATATTATATTTCGCCAGACAGCTCCCTAAGAAAAGAGCTGATAGGTTCCAAAGTGTATGCTAAAGAATGGGGACAGGCCACTGTAAAATAAACGGTGATCAGCTCCATGAATGTTTACGTGACTTCGATTGCACTGTGTTGAAACCACTAATTTTATTTAGACAAAGAAAGAAAGCAAATTAAACTGCTTTGCCCTTTAACAGTATATAGTTAAATCTGTGTAGCTTCGGACTTGAGACACGCACACATTCGTGGATTAAGATTTCTCCAAATATTATCATTCAGGCGTAAGGTATTCAGTTTTATTTCCTACAATACCGCAGTTCCCCTTCAACCGAACGCAATTTTCTCAAAAGATTTCTGTCCTCCGCATTTCGCTTGTTCCTATATGCATCCATTGTTCTCATGGTTTTTATTTTCTCCTCCTACCTTTAGGTGTCCATTACAATATTACCTCTGGGATTCTGTCTTTTCTGTCTTTTTTACTTGTCCGAACAATTTCATTTTCGTCCTTTCTTCAAACACACCAGTAATGTTCCTTTCGACTTTCTCCAATTTTTTCTTATTTGATGTTCCGCCTTCTTGATATTCTTGCTACTCTTCGCCAATAGTCCATTTTCACAGGTAGCAGTTTATTTGCATGTTGCCTGTTTAATGTCCTGGTTCCTATTCCATATACTAAAATTTGCGTGATTTATAAAATGAGCTTTCTGTTTTATTTAAAACCGGCGTTGTCCCCTCTTTCACTTCTGTATTCAGTTCCTCTCTGGCTTTCCATTCTATCTTCCATTCTCGCACTCTCTCTGTGTGCACTGTATCTAAATATCGCTAGCAAAACTACTATTTCTAGCATTCAACAGCACACAAACTCGTACCTCTTCTTATGCTTGCAATGTGATCGGAACTATACTGTTTCTAACGGTAATTGTTTACATACACAAATAATAGGAACGAAAACTTATCATAACTTCTTAAATATTCATCCTATTGAAATGTTGTCAACCCTTGGTCCGGTAAGGGCTGTTGCGCTGAGGTTTAGTTAGTTTTTAGAAAACCTGTCAGAACTATACCCTTCAAAAGCTTGCAATGTGGCATTTTTCAAAAAGTTCAACAATAGGCATGCTATCTCGGCGTTGTGCCTCATTAGAGACCTACCTTAGGGCAAATTAACTAGCCTATTTTCTAAGTGGGACCTAAAGCTAATGCCATTTCTAGGAGTGTGGTTTTATTATACGCATAGATTAGTCATAATGAATATTTCTACATATTTATGGTTTGCTTGTTCACGTGGTCAACCTTTATAGTGAATATAAATCCCAGTGAATGCACAGCAAAAGTCATGTTTCAGTGTTTTACCCTCATTGTTAACACCTTCAGTCCCCAAGAAGTTCTATACCAGTGAATGCCTCTTCGTTCAAATTTCAAGCTTTGGCACGAAGGTTTATTTTTGGGTGGTCTTTGAATTCAGCTATGGCAACATGGTGGTCCCAGATGATGAATGATCTGGAAGACACCGTGAACGTGGTGAACTTGAGGCCCAGTAGTTCATTTAACTGTGCGGCCAATAACCTCTACAGGGGCCTTAAAGGTCACATTTCAAGCCCTTGGACTATAACATCCTCCATAATATGCTGCACGAGACATACACGTATGGTGTCATTAATGAGAAACTTTGTAGAAACCGTAAGCGCGCTTATATTCTGGATGATGTTTACTTATCTCAAAAATAATTGAAATAGCATGAAAATGGGAATTGCTAAATTCTTCCATCGATTATTAAACAACCCTTTAAATAATGTTATAAATAACGCAATTCATAGGTCCCGGATTCGATTCCCGGGGCTGCTGCGAAATGTGTTGTAAGTATGCATGTAGGAGTGAATGGGTGTTTCATGCTAGACATTGTGAAAAACCAGTCCCAAAGAATCTGCAATTAAAGAGCTATTTTTCAAGAAAAGTCTGATGTGTGCACTTAGATGACTTTCTCTACTCACTCTTCTACATACTATTCTTAAAAACTCTTATCCCACTACGTACTTAATATTAACAGAGATACGTAAATGTTTGCAGAAACAGTTCAATTGCAGATGTACTTGGGTACAATGGGAACAGGGAATAAAGTATGCGTCAGCACACTCAAATCTTTTAAGAACTGGTCAAAGTCTACTGTATTCTAATATTCCCCTTGCACCTATAAGGAAGCAAGCAATAAGATAATTTGTACAAATGTTTATCTCAACTAACACGGAGAGGATACAGGAATAAGAGTTTGTAAGAAAGATTAGTACAAGAGTAGAGAAAGTCATGTGAGTGCAACACAGATTATTTTTACCTGCTAAACATGAAGTTATCAGTCAAGATTGTGAACAATCTGCGGCCCTCTGAGCACCAGTTGCACAAACCTGAAAAACCTAATGGCTTTCCATTTGAGAAAAGCATCAGTATTACAAAACTCAAACAAATAAGCAATATCTTGGAAATGGTTCATTCCACAAAAAGGGAGGGAGAATAGACAAATTGTGGGTTTTAGCGATATCTAAACTTTTTTGTAGGATAAGATTTTATCTCTTACGGTTTACCAATTATTATGCAAAAGTAATCCAGAATGAAGACTTATGAGAGAATTCCCAGAAAATTCAAGATATAAATTTCATTTGCCACGAAAATATCTTAAAACATGTGGTATTTTAATAAAAACTGTTAGTCTTTTTGAGAAAATAAAAAATTTCAAAAAATATTCCATGTAAAGGGTAATCGGGTGGGGGATTTTCTTGAAATTCTTCGCATCGCATCCTTGGAAGATGCTGAACTTATGTGCCAAGTTTGGTATTTAATCATTAAATCTTTGAGTTATTCTGTTCACACACGCACACACACACACACACACACACACACACGCACGCACAAACACGTGTATTGTTAGTACACACGTCGCCTTACATTGCAGTATACCGCAATATTTTATGTCTGCGCGCGATGTGTTAATCCTTGATTGTTGCAATTAAATGATCTTACCAATTGCCACTTATAAATGTGGTTCAAATTTTCCAGTGGTACTTTAAAGGGGTTTTAGTATGTTTTCTCGTTAACTATTCTGGAGAAACTGCTCTAGTTATATTTGCTTATCATTAACTCCTGCAAGCAGACAATGAATAGCGAGGGGGCTTCGACCGAGGCTCTTCTAGTTTGATGACGCAGTTACTGATGCATGCTCCAAACACGATCGGATGGACAATAAAGCACTCGGCAGGGGTGTGATTTAACTTTGCACACCCCTGCCAGCATTAGATAAACGGACGTGATATATTCCCCAAACACAACGAGTGCAGCGAGTAATGGATAACAAAGCGGTACTTGATGAGCGCTCATAACTTCTGGAAGAGGCCCGACTCTAGTGCTCCAGCTTTCGCTTTACCCCTCCAGAGGGAACAACCACAAGCTGTCATGTTCTTCACACCTGGCTGTGACATGAGAACAAAAACTCCTTTTATCAGCGTTTTCGTCTTTCAAAGCAGGGGAGAAAAAAACTCCAGCATTCTCTCTGTAGGAGGTTCTATTTGATAATTCAGTACCTGGTCGACCTCGTTTAAAATGATTGAAAAGATTCTGTACTCCCGCGAGGGACAGAAAACCCCGCATTTACATTCAACTGTCATATCTCGTTTATATTTTATGTAACTTAAATTCTCAGCTATTTCATGGTATAATACCCACCGAAACAAAACAAGAGCGAAATGGAATAGCACTTATAAAATCCTTTTTCCTTTCCTTTTTACATCAACGAATGTTTTTGTGCAAGGGAAGTGCTGATTTTCATTGATGTGAGGTGAGAAGACGGGCATTTTGGTTTATCCTGCTCCTGCAAAGAGGTGTTGTTTAAATGGAAATGAACTGCTATGTTATTCAAGAACAATGTTAAAGGCAAACATCCACTTAAGTTTAGCAAAATACTTATACAAAAATCATTGTTTTAGATAGCTGGCACTGAAAGCAGAGCTTTTAACACGAATCGCTATACTAGAAACTTGGAATAAGCTTTTCATAACACTCCACTGTTGCCATCCTTGTTTCTTGCAATGGAAATTCTATGTATTGTTTCTTGCAATGGAAATTCTATGTACATTAAAGTGGAGACCTTGTATGGATTGATGCCATGGATTACTTGAATGACTGGGAAATTCACTCAGAAGAACCAGAAGTTTTGTTCAACGGAGAGAACGTTCGAATTGTTACCAAAGAAATCAAGGAAGCAATACGACATTGCATACAAAAGTTCTTGTATGGTGTAAGGTAAAAAACGTGTACGTATCTTTATATTGAATCTGCTTTTTTTGTCACATACTTCTATTATAGATTGCGCAACTGATAAATTGTAAACACTGGTTTTATGACGGTTAAACGACCATCTTCCGCGATCTAGAGGTAACATGCTAGCCTCTGGTTCCCGACGTCATGGGTTTAAACCCGTACTAGATTTTTTTTGGAGGGAGGAGGGGAGGCGTAAAACTTGCCTCTATTTCTTGCGGAAGGGATGTGAAGCCGGTGGTCCCGTGTAGTAATTTGCGTATCTAAAGGATCCTAAAGCCCGTTATGGAGGCCTCTAAGCAAAATTAAGCGCTCTTTCACGCCCAATGAGACGCTGAGAACCAGAGTGGTTAAAAACGGTCTAAAAATAAAAAAGCTCAATATCAATTACAAAACAACAACAAAGGCAAAACCAGAGACTTTAACTCACCTTGCACATGTCCTAAAGCAGTTTCGATGTGCTCGGGCACACTGAACTCATGCTTAAGAAAGCGCGGGCGCCATTACAATCACTGTTTGGGCAAACCCTTCTTTTGAGAGGTTAGCGAGGTAATGAATACAGCGTTAAGTGTACAAAAAACGTACTTCATCGGTGTGTACTGGGAACATACTCGCAAGGAAACAATTTTGTCTTGAAATTTGAATTAATATTAGAAATTGTCGGAGTAAAAATTTGCCATGGTGCCCGCGGACAGCGCTGTCCTAATGTATACTGCTATTTTACAAAAGTTCCAGAAAAATATTCGGGGCGATCTGAAATATAGTAGACATATGACAACTCCGCAGAATAAAATTCCACTTTTAACACATACTTATATAAATAACTTATATACTACTATTGCTGTGAAAAATCACGATATGTCCAGACAAGGCAAGCTAATCATTATATGCTTGTTTTCAAAGCATGGTTTACGTTTATGAAGATTTATTTTGCATTTTATAAGAATATAACGATTAACTTATACCCAGATGGTATTGGGAATTTTTCCTCAACCAGAATAATTCCATATGCCAGAGTCTAGAAGTATGAGTGTGGGAGCGAATCTAATTGTTTAACGTTAAAAAATACAAAAATCGACGTTTGAGAAACGCTACAGTTCGGCAAGTAGTAACATCAGTTGTTTCCCAAGTCAAAGCTCTGGATGACCAAAATAGTATTAAGAGGATATGCAAATGAAAAAAAAGTAAAGTTCAGCAAATATCTCAAATGCCTAAATTATTTAATCGGTGAATTCTACAAAGTGTACTTTTTGTCACAAATAAATTTGATTTCATTAACTTTGGATTCTGTATGTTCATATGTTTGAAATTAGCAGCTCAGTGAAGGATGGCATGCATCTTAGAAGCAGTTTTAACCAGTTCGATTGGCTTGAATATTTCAATGGTGTGTCATTTTTAGTGTTGTGGATATTCAGTTTCTAACGATATCGTGGGAGGAGTATGGAATTTCAAGGCCAGCATAACCTACTGACATCTGACTACTGATTCTGTTTTCTGTATGTCTCTTGAACCTACAATGAAATGTTTAAATTTTTATACGTACATCTAAGTTGCAGAAGGACGTAAAATAAGCAAAGCGGTAGAGAAACTAACATAAGATTTTTTTCCACAAAACAAAAAAAACCGTACAAAAATTAACGTAGTAAATGATAAAATTACCGGTAGTATTGATAGTATTGGAAGGGAAAGAAACATTAATACAAAATACAACGAATTAAGAAATTTAATGAGAAATTCAAACATAATGATCACCAAAAACTGTGACTATGAGCTTTGTCACTGTGATCAACTAAAAATTGTACTTTTCTGTTCAAAATAATATTACTGTGGTCACTATCAGTGTCTTTAATCTGAACTATAGTATACTTAGAGCAGCTTCCAAATGTTTTTGAAGACACTAATGTTGCGTAGGTTAAGAGACCTTTTGTATACCCTCCCTCAGTTTCGAGGAGGTTCAAAGCTCAATGCCTCCTGTTCCTAGAGGAATCCAGTAAACCTTCTTCTATTTAACCCCCCCCCCCCCGTATGAAGGACTTACACCCCTTAGGACTTAGAAGCCTGTGCCTGTGTCAGATCCCTGTTTGGGAGCAGACGAACCTATGGACCGGACATGAAGACCTGGAAACGGGTGGTCAGCCAAGCACCAGGTACGAGAGTGAGGAAGAGGATATGAAATGCAGGCGAAATTTACGTTTTGAAAGGTGATGATGGAGCAGTTAGTGGAACAAGTGGCGGGGGAAACCGGAGGAAACCCGCTCTGACGCCGCTTCGTTCACCATGAATACCACAAGTGGGTCCCTAGGATCGAACCCGGGCCCGCCTTGGTGATAGGTGAACGGTCTAACCGCTCGGCCACGGCACCCGGCCAATCTAGTAAAACATGATCAAAAAATATAAACAACGCGATCGGTATGAGGTGACGCCCGATAGATATGCAACACACCTAACGTACAGGTAATGCGGGTACGTTCTTAACTGACCAATTCTACTGGGAAAGCTGCCGTAGTCTACATTCACTTACGATAATCTACGGTAGCCTAAGGTATTTGTGCTCATTATGGTACTGACTTTCTGGTTATTTTAATATTTAGTTTAATTTTTTAAACATTAGAATTTAGCATTAGCGATTTAATTCTACGCTGTATACAACTATATTCAACTTGTTTATTTTTTCATTTCTTCCCATGTTATGTTTCAATTCTTTGTTACAAACATTTGCTCGTATATGTATTACTAAAATTAACTACAACCCCAGCGATAGTACAGTGAAATAGGGTTCCTAGCTTTTGAAGAATAAGTACAGAGGTATTTTTCAGACGTGTCGAATGCACGACAAATATGTACTGGTTCATGGACGAGTTCACTTTTTTACTTATAAGGCATAGGGGTGTCAGGTTAGTATTTCTCTGACTTCCGTGCAGCAAACATCGCAGCAGTGTATGTTTTAACTACAGTACCCGCTCGCATTATTAGCAGCGCCTTGTTCATTTTCAGGAAAGAAACAGAGACGTTACCCACACCATCCATTTGTATGACATCACTCGGACAGATCCTAGCAAGGTCATTCGCCACGTCTAAAAATACCTGTCAATGTGTAGTTATTTGAAGTGGTAAAATACAGGGAAAGTCGTGCGAGTGAGGTTAAGAAAGAAAAAAGGGGCTAAAAGAAGGAAAAAGAACCACAGCTATAGATACACTATTTATTCGCGCAAATGGCAGGCATATAACGTGCTCATTAACCCATATCGTCCTTCGACATCCAAGTCACGTGATTTGTACTTCCTTTTGTTAGTGTAGAGCTGGAACTCGTGTATTTATGTATATGTACACCACCAATTCATCGCAAACATGCGCGATTTCCCTTTGGAATATTAATGCGGAATAAAACTAGAATACTCAATCAAGCTGTTTTTAAAAATCCAAACGACATAATCAAAATGTGGTTTCTAAGAGAAAGGACTATATGTGAACAGGTTAAGAAAGAAACAAAACTAAAAGAAAGCAGCTTGTTTCCCGAGCTTACACAGTAGTTAACAGCTCAACTGAAAAGATTGTAAACACTTCCTGGAATTAGTGCTTCTGGACCTCGTGTGTTGGTTCGTTCAAAGACAGCCACTGTTTGCAGCAGTAGGGGATTCAGGCTCGGAAATGACCTTTGGGATTTCAGAACACAGATTTCCCGTGAGCAAATGTTTCGGACACAGTAAAACTTCCGGACTGCGAAAGCAGCACCATTTGTCTCGTCTTTTGTTTTAACTTTAGATTCTATTAATCCTTAAACCTAACAAACGAGGTATTGCCCACAAAGTAATAAACAGAGATAGCTAGTCACCAAAATGCCAAGGAAAACATGGAAAGTAGCATTAAGCACCAAAAAATTCTGTTAGTCATATGACCTTCTCTATCCATTTTTTAACAAATCAATCTTACAAACGCTTATTTGATTATCTACTTCACGCGCTAATCCAGATAAAATTATACACGCCTCTGTGGTGTGGTGGTAGCGTGGTCTGCCTCACATTCAAGAGGTTCCGAGTTCGAATTTCAGTTGGGGGTGAATTACCCGGATAAGGTTTTTTTTTTTTTTTTTTTTTTTTTTTTTTTTCCGGGGTTTCCCTTATTCCGAGGAGACGAATGTCGGGCAACTTTAAGCTCTTTAGGCTTTTAAAAACGGGTCGCTATGTAATGGTTTTGAAATTCTGTTCTCTTTGCATGATGCGAGAAAAACAAAATGACTAGTGATTTAGCAGTTAAAAATAAAACGTATCTGACAATTCAAACTAGTAAAGAACATCTAAGAGCTTATATTAGACATACATTTTGTGATTTAAGGGGATCTACTTTTTTGTGTAGTACATTTTTCTCATATGAAAAATAATTCAGAATTAAGCTATTTCCAATACACTCCAAGAAATGCATTTCATGCCACACAAATATCTTAAACATACAATGTTTTAATCAAAATTTTCTCAAAAGAGGGAGAAAAAAAACCAAAACAAACAAGAGAAACAGAACATTTCGTCGATGCAAAGGATAGTCTGAACTGGTGGGAATTTTTTTTGGAAATCCTCGTGTCACATCCTTGGAAGACGCTGAACTTAATACCAGAATTGATATTTAACCGATTGTTTCATTTGCTTTCTGCTGTGAACGCAGGTACGCACACACACTTACACAGCAGTTTTTAAAATTCATTATTAATATTAACTTTAATAAACTATAAATGAACACTTGATGAACATCAAAGCATATGAAATGAATGAATATAAGTAGCATATTCACATAAGTTAATTCAGTGTACATATGTATTACATAAAACTTGCGCATGGAGCATAAATCTATTTAGACGCACATACAAACACATATAAATTATATTTTAAAAAGCCTTTTTTTTTGTACAGGGCACCTGAAAACAGTGCATTTCCAGTGAAAGCGCTGTATCGATTTTTTGTGGAATGCAATACCTTCACATGAACGAAGATCTGCAAAAATGTAAATTTTCTCAAAAAATTGTTATATGATAATAAGTAAAATAGCATATGTTTAAGACATCTTCATCACAAATGAAATACATAACATGAATTTTCTGGAAATAGCCTCTGAAGTTCTCATTATTTTGAATGACTTTTGCAAAATTGGTAAACTGTAAGAGACAAAGTCTTACCACACACAAATTGTAGATTTCTATCAAGTACGTAAGTTTCCGAGATACTTTTTGTTATATGCTTGAATGCTTCAATACTTATACTTTTCTCAAATTGGAAATCTTTACTCATCCCCCTCCTGGGCATGCAAAGAGAATGAATTTCAAAGCCAGCATTACGACCAGATATTAAAAGAATAGATTATAGCTTATTCCTGTTGTATCTGTAACAAAATGTATAATAAAACATTTCTACAAATGCTTACCTAGATTAACATCATGTAAATAGAAGAATAAGCTTCTATGAGTATAGTTAGTGAAGAACATGTAAAGAAAGTCATGTGGATGTAACCACACCACATTTTTAAAATTTAGGCATACAGATATGCCAAAGAACTCATCACAGTTGTCTGTGTGTGCGGGTGTGTCGGTGTGGGTGGGAGTGTGTATCGATGTTCTTAGGGATACAAGTGCAGATATTTTGATAACTGATACCTTTATATGAGTACAATTAGGGGCATTGTTTTTTCTTTTAGTCTAACATAAATCCCACAAACAAATCACAAAGTTTACTACCTAATGTTTTCTTGCATGGTTGTAACTGCGCTGCGAAATGAACAACGCCTGCCGTATAGACTATAGGTTTTGCTTCGCACCTCAATGCGTAACTTACTGGCCTAGGTAGCGCTTTATCATTGGTCTTGCAGAAAGCGTTGGAACACGGTTCCGATACCCATTCGTTATCACAAGACTGTCATGCCTTGTGTGCCACACCCACTTTGAGGTACTAACCACCTGAAAACGTACTACTCTTAAGTGAACTTATAAGTTCGCAAATAAAGGAAATATTGATGTAATATTGGTCATTACACCGTCCTCAATTACCAATAAAAATATTTCCATTAATATCCCTAACGCCCTTATGATGACATGAAATATATGATAATGCCGCTATCAGCAAACAAATGAAAAAAGAAACGAAATAGGGGTTTCGTAAATAGGCTGTCTGGTAAATTATCTGGTTATTGATCTAGTAACTCATTAAAATTTTGCAAACAACCCTGACATGCGGCATCAGACATCTTTGTGTTTCGGTAACCGGAGTAAGGCTGTTTCCTATATTCAAGTCAGGAAATGCTCCCAATGTACATTCCAGCCATCCAGCGTCACTGAGGAAATTTCCTTCACGCGCTCCTAAGTGTTTCCCAACGTGTGTACCGAACACAACAAATGCTGTTCGCTTTGGAATTTGCTAATGGTACGCTTATCTGCCTCTTAGTTGCTACCGGAAAGTCTCATCGATGTTGCACCAAACAAAAACTGCGTCACTGAAATTCCTGTCGTGTCGCGAAATTCCTGTTTTCCTTTCAGTTCGGTCTGCCGACTGAAACAAATGACGAGCACGCGCTTGGTGCGCGTAGTAGTTCCAAAAGAGCGATGGACGGAAGCCCTGTTAATATAATCAAACTGCATTCCTGCAATGCTTGCTCCTCCTTCTGCTGACAGGATAATTTCTTTATTCGGGATACTGCTGTCATCCATCTGACCATTGAGATGCAATGTTTCTCATGCTAACAATTACTGGACTTTTGTCTCCATTACCATATTATAAGGATTCTGCACACGTTTCACATAGACGCTTATTAGTTTCTCCAAGAAAATTCCCCCTTCACAAACTATCACTTACATAAAAGAAATCTCAAAAACGAGCCCTTAATCTCTTCCGAGATATTAGTTACTACAGGTTTTTAAATTTTTGCTTTACTGCGTGTAGTAGGGAAAGTATTGTAATCCAACCCAAAATTCGATATCGATATTTCTATGTTTTGAGGCCCCTGGACCCCCTTCAAAAATTAGAAAAGATATCTGTGTGTGTGTGTGTATGTGTGTGTGTGTGTGTGTGTGTGTGTGTGTGTGTGTGTGTGTGTGTGTGTGTGTGTGTGTCATAGCTCAAAAATGAAAAGTCGGTCAAAAGCCAAATCTGAGATATAACTTCAGCACATGTTTCAAGGATGCAACACGAAGATTTTGAAGAAAATTCCTCAATCCTAAAGTACTCCTTAAATGGAAAATTTTTCAAACTTTTTGTTTTCTCAAAATGATACGATTCTGATTAAAGTGGCATGTGTTTAAGATATTTTCATGACAATTGAAATGTATATCTTAAATTTTCTTGGAATAGCCTCTGAAGTTCTCTTCATTCTGGGTGACTTGCATAACTGGTAAACCATCAGTGATAGACACAATCTTACTACACAAAAATGTATATCTCGTTACAGCACACTGTACGTCAAATGTTTATTGTGGAACAAACCATTTCCGAGATATTTCTTGTTATTGGTTTGAATTTTCAAATACTTAGCTTTTTTCAAATAGGAAGTCGTTATTCATTTGCTATTCTTTTCATCTCTTGGCCATGCAAAGAGAAAGAAATTTCAAAACCATCACATAACCACCAGCTCTTCGCTTGAAGCCCACTGTATTACCCTATTCCCATAGTACCACAAGAAGAATTGAGTAAGACGATCTGTGTGCGTGCGTGTGTGTGCGTGTGCGTGTGTGTGTGTGAGAAAGAGAGAGAGAGAGAGAGTATGTCTGTGGGCAGTAGAGCTCAAAAATGAAAAGTCGGTTAAAAATCAAAGTTGGTATTTAAGTTTAATGTCCTTTAAGAATGCGACACGAAGATTTTGAAGAAAATTCCTCCATGCTAACTACCCTTTACATGCAAAAGTTTCCGAAAATGGTTCTAAGGATTTTGATTAAAATGCCATATGTTTGAGATATTTTTATGACAAATGAAATGTATATTTTGAATTTTCTGGTCATAGCCCATTTAATCCTGTTTACTCAGAATGACTTTTGCATACCTGGCGCGCCGTAAACATCACCTTCTTATGTTTGCCTTGCCAAGAGAACGGAATCCCAAAGCTTTAAAAGATCTGACTATCGCTCAAGGCCTACTGTATTCTAATATTCCTCTTGTACCCACAAGAAAATTAGTAATAAGATAATTTCTGCAAATGTTTATCTCAACTAACACGAAGACGATAAGGGGAATAAGAGTTTGTAAAATGGTTACTACGAGAGTAGAGGAAGCCATGTGAGTGCAATACATCAGATTTTTCATATGATTGCTATAAAACTTGGCATTGGGTTTCAGAACGTGGTCAAAAAGCATAAGCTACCATGGAATTTTCAAGAACTTCCGTCACCTTTATTCCCAATCCCTATCTACACAAAACTTGTAAACCTATAGTATAGCGCCTAAAGAAAAATATAGCCTATCTTAAAACTTTCAAGAACTACACTGTCGTATTTTTAATTCTTTTATGTACAAATCTACAGTGTTTAATCCAGCTGTAGTACAACAGGGTAAAAATTGCCGTAATTTCTTAAGAAGTAACAGAACATCCAAACTGGTCCCCTCAGGTCAAGTTAGAAAAACAGAGGGTAGTTTTGAAAACGGATGCTAATGATCAAATTCGCATATCAGAATACTATCTGCATTTCCTTTCGTACTTCCTTGGAGCCAAGATAGCACGCCTTAAGCATCCCTTTCCATGAGGATTCAACGAACTTCCTGAGATCGTGCAGTGACTGAAAGCTACGTGGGCGCAGGATGTACGTCAACACCCACGTTGCCAACACTGCACTGTCTAGTTGGTAACGAAAACAATCCATCAATTGCCTCCACATTGAACAGGTGTGAAGTATCACTCGCTCACTTTTTTCTCTATGGTTCGCCTTGATGACTTTATCACCATCACCAATAATTATAAAAAAGAACGTGCGAGTGACAGTAGAGCTCCAAAAGATGATAAAAATCGCAAATTTTGTTGGCGTTTTCGGACTCCAAGTGAGGATTTACAGAGAATGTTCGACACAAACTACCAGCCCTTCATTCGGAACTAGTTACGTTATTTATTACTGTATCTTCCACATAATTGGTAGTAGGGAGAGAAAGAATTGTATTCCACAGAAAATAATGATATCGAGATTTCACCAGAGATATTTAGGCTCCGAGGTCCCCTGAGGACAAAAAATTACTTTTACAAAATGGTTCATCTTTGAACACATAATCTTGTCTTCCTCTACGACCCATACGGCTCCGCGGTAATGTTTGAGTCTTATATTAATATTGCGATTCCTGTTGGTCCATAGGGCACTGATGACCACGAAGTTGAGCGCCCTTAAACCTACACCCCCCCTGGTTTGCTTTGAGAAACTATCTGCCTTGGGAAGAGGGCCTGTGGGGAGTCACGCTGGCGTCAAAATATAACATCTGGGGTTGTTAGTGACCCCACCGTTCCAAGTCTTTCGCCTTGGATCTGATCGCTCTGTGCCCTTCGCTTCAACCCATCTTCCTTGAGGTTTCCAAAAGCACAAGAGGTCTTTCTGTGTGCTTAAGGGCCGAAATTTTCTTCCGTTTTCTGATAACACCAACTCCCTCTATTGCATAATAAATAATAAACAGTGGCATGATTTGCAAATGCCGACAGTATCCTTCAGAGGAAGAATACTTTTTTACAAAAAAGAAAGAAAAAAGAAAAGGCCATCAAAGTTAGAAGCGCGACAAGTGAAGGGCAATGTTACGATGGAGGGTTGGAAATGCGTGATTCTTTACGCAAAAAGGGAATATCAGTAAGGAAATTTCCAAAAGACTGAAGGATAAAGGAGTCAAAAGTAGCAAGGATTCCTCCTAGACGACTATCGTAAGTAACGAATGGCTTACAAGTTACAAGAAAAGGCACAAAATGAAATTCTGAATGTGGAAAAACCCACACCACCCTTTCCAACAAGTAGGTGCAGATGAGAAATGTAGCATTTGCTCATATGACGTCACGTTGAAATTAAATGATTTATTTTCCTAAGCGATGCCTTTAGTGGCGTATTGTAATTATGGCAGGCCAAAATTTAATGGCGAGTGGTAGGAAGAGCTGGTCAACACAAAATCCAATCAGAAGCCTACCACGCCTTGCGGTGGTGTATAGTTAAACAAGCTGTGAAATCACGCTGTAAAAGCGATGATATAAATATCATTTGCGCCCACAATATTTATTTGCACAATAGGAAAGAGAATAGTAATGGTCAGCTATCAGCCACCATTAAAATTTGTGTCTGCCATAGAGTTAAGCAAGGACAAAGCAACGAACTTTTTCCTGTAAAAGTTTTAAAGGTTTTATAATGATTAAAATCCATTAAATTCATATAGGAATTTGGTGTACTTCATTTGATTATTAAATATGAATAAAAATCTAAAAAACTGTATTTCTTAAACTAATGAAGTTAAACCCTCAAACACATAGCATATACGTTGTTTCAAAATATTACTGTAGGTAGAAGAAATGTTGGCAGGCCACGAATGAGATGGTCCGATCAATTTCCTTGAAGTCGGAACGGGCCACAAGGCTTATACCATGATGATGATGATGATGATGATGAATATTTTAGGATTTTTTCTTTGTACTTTGGCAAAATGTTATTAATATTTTGCCTGTCTCTAACTTTGGCCGAGGGTTCACTTAGCCTACTCTGGCATTTCTTTAATGGAACTAGCCCCACTGTTCATTGTCACTTCACTATCTTCCGTGACGTAGCGGTGTAACGAAATATGTCCGACGTAGCCTCTTCTTCCGGATGGTTCACTCGCTGGGGAGTCAAAGAAAAGACGTCTCCAATCCCGTGCAGTAACAGCACTTGCTGCACTCCACTATAGACAACACCAACTCGCTCGGAGAACAGTGCTTTCGTAGCGCGTGCTAACTCGCTCCGCAAGATTCACTGTCGTACACCTCCTCACTCTCGAACATTGTTAGTAATTTGTTTCACGAGAGCACTCGCTTATGTAGCCGTAGGAACGTGCGAAATGCCAAAACATGCGGAGGGTTCTAGTTCTCTGGCGACAGCGCTTATCGTTAGGTGAGCGCGCAGCTTACCTTGTTTACTGTTGCGACTGCCCGGGGCCGACCTGCCGATAGCATTGGGCATCGCCACAACGTCGAAATGCATTGGGCATAGCCACACCGTCGAAATATTTTGAGCCTAGTATCGGCTCTCTTTAACATTAAAATATGATGATTTTATTTGTTTAATATCTTAGAAGTTTACAATATTTATTTAGTAGTCACGGTAAAGGTAGGCCTGAGCTCTGCCCTTCTTATAGTAATTTAGAGTTAACATTTACCCGAGCTCGAAACGTGACGTGGGATCACTATGAAGCAGTAATGTTAACTCCTGTAAATGTTACACATTAGCACTTCCTTTGGAGTTCGAGAAGTTTGTTTCTAAAACGTTGACTTGACGATAGCTACATAACGTCATGTTGTTACCTTAACGGTAGAGCTATTCCTGGAGAAACCTAGACAGAGACGTCAAGATGCCAGACATTATGCCAGATATGTTCGATGCATGCTGATGTAAACGTCTAAACGACACACTAGAAATAACGACAATGCTGCCCACGGAATGCTAAATCCTCTTTGACACATTAAGAGTCAAACCCATGCTGTCTCCATCCGTGTCTGCACGAGGGCGTCATCGATGTGCAAATTGCGAATGCGACACGCAGGGTGGTAAGCCCATAATGTTGCCTGCTCATGGTTGTCTCTCGCTGATTGTTTTTCAACGTGACTCCACTGGTAAATCTGCTCCTCGTCTCGCCACTGCTAAACAACCTTCAACACGAGGCAATGTCGACTGCTATACATAATATAAGGAATGGGTGTGTCGTCTCTGAAAAGCGCTTGGAGATGCACCACTAAAAACTGTTTTCTAAACCTTTGGTTTTTTTGGCTAAAATTTAATTTGTAATATGTCTTACGTAAACACAGAGATTTTAAACTTCATCTCGGTATCTTCTTTAGCTCTCAAGTCACTGAGTTTTGAAACCTAATTCTATTGTCTTATGCCAAATATGTCACACGATGGAATGTTTAAAATACATTTTTTAGACAGTTGACAGTAAAAGTCGGACTTTTAGCAGTTCACGACAGTGTTAAAAGTATAAAATTCTACCACTCAGGGCTCAAAATCTTGCTCCTTTGGACAAGGAAAGAAAAAGAAAAAGAAAAAGAAAAAAAAAAAAAGCTTACTCCGATAAAGTCAACTTCGCTTTGTAATGGAACATGATCATCTCCTCATTCCAGTAGGTCATGAATCCGAGTTACACAATGCTTGTTTAAAATTGCGGGTCATTTGAATTTTAATATGAGTAACTTTAGAAAAAATTGTAATATTAATTAATTAAATTGCGTTACGTTATCTTCGTCATTTTATTATTTTCACTGCCTTATGTAGAACATTATGGTTTTGTATAAGTCATGTTGTCAACACTGATGCTACGCAAGGCAAATGAACATCGCAACCCGAAGACTATAATGACTATGAGAAAGGTAAAACAATGCCATATATATTCAGAACTGTCTAAAAATAGTGTATGATGCACGGGTTAAAAATAACCCTTGTATCATAAATTACTATTATTTTAAAAGCTTACCATCATAAACCTCTAGTATTTCTTGAACATTTCCTTTTTACTTTAAAAACCAAATACTCTTAAAACATTTATATGAGTTTTAATTGCTTAAATTCTCGAAATGTTTGTGGAATTTTCAGAAGAATTGGATGAAAATCCTATCTGATGGAGCATTTCAAACAAATAAAAAACTCCAAGAAAAAATTACGAAAGCTCAAAATGTTAAAATTATAGGTTCTAAATAACTTTTGTACAGGCAACCATAGTTCAATTTTCCGAAATTTTTACGATTATGTTATTAATCGTCCTTCGTGGTCTGCGGTAAAAGCTATCCTCTGGTTCCCAAAGTCGCGGGTTCAAACCCGGCGGAGGGCGATGATTTTTTTTCGGGCGTAAAAATCCGTAGTATGGGTTACTTCGGAAGGGAAGTAAAGTCGCTGGTCTGGTGTCGTAGATTTACGGCACTTAAAAGAACCTCAAGTCTGATAAAGAGGCCTCTGAGCAAAATTAAGTTATCGTTCACATCCAATATATAACGGCACGCTGAGAACCATAAGAGTTAAAGAGCGTCCATAAATAATTTCAATTTACGAAATTTCATTGGCGCATTCCTTTAATCACGATAAATGTTGGCAAAAATGCTTTTAACAAATCTTGTGTAGCAAGTACAAGTCACCGTTTTGTACATACCTGCCAGGAATATTACACATTCTTTGCATGAAATTAGGAAAAATAAAAGCGCGCCACTTTAAATGCTTCAATTACAGCAAAACTGAAACGAAGAATAAGGAATACTTTCGAAATAGCTAACGCTAAGGAAAAAAATACATATTTCACACAAACTGTACACTCACGTTTATCCCCGAGTAATTTTTGTTTACCTCTCAAGATTTCACAGCTATAAATTTTACTACGAACTGACAGTTCAAACATCAGTCACAAAGACTCTAAATATACGTTTCATTTATGATCATATACCAAAAACGTTTTAAACAAAGTTGTTAGAGGCATCTAGAGAAACTGAAAAATAACAAACATTTCGCTTTGCAAAGGAAAGTTTAGGGTAAGTAAATTTCTTTCGTATGCCGCGTGTATATTGACCACTAACGTTTATCAATGCTTCGGTTATCGACCTATTGCGGTCGTTTATCTTTAATATGTTTGCAAGGATGTGGTTTTATCAGGTGAAACGTCAGCTCATTACTGAACCACGATATTATCAGTATGCAATGATTAAACAGATCATCTAGTCATTCATCATGAAGTAATTACAAAATGCTATAACCTCAACGTCCACTTCAGCCCAAATCACTTCCATTAGAGATTGTGAGTACCAGCAGATACCTTTATCTTTAAAGTTTGTAGAATACAGTGGATTTACGAAGGCCAGAACCTCGGATATTTCTGTAGGTATCCTATTTTGTACATTTACGGAAATGTCCTTTTATCAGTATTATGTACTCAATGCCCTCAAATGCAGCAATCTGAAGATCTTCCATTTTATCTATTGTATTGACAATATCGTAATCAGTGATGAGGACAGAAGCTGGTAAACGATGTTATTGAACTTACATCAGTGGCGTATCTTGAAAATTTTGCAAAAGCATGCAACATTACACACGAATAACCCCGATCTTAACTGTTCCACGGAGATCTATCCTTTCTGAGCAACAGACGGAGGAGAACACCTTACATCACTTTCAGAATCACCCATACTTTGAGTATTCAGGGTAAAATTCACTGAAATGCACTCAACAATTGTTCGCACTTGAATGCACTGAAACGTGGTGCATGCATTTCTCTAATTCCCACAGATTGCTGCTATTACGCAATGATACTGAAAATACATCAGCACCTCGCTCAGCCTGTTAGAGGAACTACTAAGAATCGCTCGCATCATCAGCTTATTCAGCGCAGTAAGCGCTTCTTTGGAACAGAAATCATGGTTTTCTCTCTTAATTCGTGAGTTATTGTGGATTCCTATGCCATATAAATAGTGCTATTTAAACGTTTAATGAATGTTCACATTTCATAAACCGAGTGAGATAGATTCGCTCGCATTCGGGAGGTCGTGGGTTCGATTCTCGCAAACGACCTTATTTTCGGGGGTTTTCCAGGCAAATGCTGGGACCCTCCGAATTTTCCGTTCCTCCATTTCATTTCACCTTCACTTCAATCCGGTCTTTCAGGATCAGAAGTGTTGGCGATGAGCGAGTTTGGTGTTGCTGTGTGAGGACTTGCGAACTTTAACTGCTGTTCTCGGCAGATGGGTGGCGTTGTAGTCGCTTGATCGGCGAACCCTGGTGTCGAGATCAATCTCCAACACACGTTAGGGACCCTCGCACTGGCTCGAGCTACTCACCCAGTTTCCAACATGCCCGTAGAGCACTCTCACTTCAGCCTCAGCTCAGTGTGGAATCATCTCCGTAAATATTCGACCTACTATCCAGAAATTTCATTAACCCACAGCGCATGCACTGCATTCATTGCATTTATTGAGAATATGCCAATGGTTAGTGTGATGAAGGACTACATCGTATCAGAAAACACGCTATAGCAAAATATTATTATTAATTATTATTATTATTATTATTATTATTATTATTATTATTATTATTATTATTATTATTATTATTATTATTATTATTGTTATTATCATCATTATCATTATTATTATTATTATTGTTATTATCATCATTATCATTATTATTATTATTATTATTATTATTATTATTATTATTATTATTATTATTATTATTATTATTATTATTATTATTATTATTATTATTATTATTATTGTGCATACGTTCCAAAAGCAGAGCCGTTTGACTTTATTAACTTTCAAGAACAAAGCAGGACTTGGTGTTGGACCGCTAACAGTAATTAAACTTACGTGGAAGTTGGGCTGTTTGGACAGCTGGAACTTCTCCAGGCTGAGGCTAACCATGCAAACCAAAAGCTCCTTTAGTTTGCTGGAAATAGTTTCTGTTGCAACGTATATGATATGCACTATCAAGTAACGATTATTCCATGTTTGTATGCACCGCACGGTTCAAATGAGTGGACACACCTTCTTTTAATACACAGTTTAATTTAAACAGGCCTTGCGATTGTATGGTAACGCGAAGCTTAAGTAACACTATTAGGCATAAGGATATTGCCTAAACCATTCAATTATACTTGTAAAACATGCTACACTATTATACCCGACTCCTTTGGATGCCACGGAAACCTTTTAACAAATGCGGATGTTTTCCTACCTTGGAATAGTTTAATTGCAAGTACTGTAGCATTTTCCATGTGCAGCATTTTAGGTGCGTTCGCTGCAGAACTGCATGTAATGGAGTCAAAAGGTTTATAAAAGTTTGAATACTACTTTCGAAACATACGAAACTAGGTTGAAATCAGCGAAAACGAGGGTAGAATTTCCCAAAGCATTCATAACATATTACCAGGGTTGCTGCTTTATTTCCGCTATGAAACAATAGCAGCTGACTTTATGCTTTTCTCTGTGTGTGTGTGTGCGCGCGCGTGTGTGCGTGCGTGTGTGTGTGTGCGTGTGTGTGTGTGTCATTCTGCATTCTCACTCCAACTTCATGAGCTGGGATTTTACGCTGCTAATAGAATAGAAGTTTGTTGCACGGCACGTAAAGCCAGGAACAACAGAGGGGGATGACTTTAACCTCGTGCCCTCTAGTTACTATCGTCGTTTTGAATTATTTCACACTCATCTTCTGGGGATAAGGTAACCCACGTTAATCGAGATTCGAAACTGGGACCGTTAACTGCGAAGCGGATAGGTTACCCTCACACTGCAAATGAGGGTACTTACGACCTTATTATTGCCTTATTTAAAAAATGAAACAATTAAATGTTTAAGTTTTTCTTCTTTCCTAAAGCTAAACAGGACTTGTGTGCGAGATAAAAGGGCTGCAACAGGGTTAATAAATCGGACGGCGAATGTCAAACGGGTGTAATGCTCAAATGAGTCCGGGATATATACGCCTTAGACTTAACCCATATCTCACCCATCAAACCCCATCCATCTCACCCATCTCACCCCCCATATCTCACCCATCAAACCCCATCCATCTCAACCATCCAACCCCATCCATCTCAACCATCCAGCCCCATCCATCTCACCCATCAAACCCCATCCATCTCACCCATCAAACCCCATCCATCTCAACCATCCAACCCCATCCATCTCAACCATCCAGCCCCATCCATCTCACCCATCAAACCCCATCCATCTCACCCATCAAACCCCATCCATCTCAACCATCCAACCCCATCCATCTCACCCATCAAACCCCATCCATCTCACCCATCAAACCCCATCCATCTCAACCATCCAACCCCATCCATCTCACCCATCAAACCCCATCCATCTCAACCATCCAGCCCCATCCATCTCACCCATCAAACCCCATCCATCTCACCCATCAAACCCCATCCATCTCAACCATCCAACCCCATCCATCTCAACCATCCAACCCCATCCATCTCAACCATCCAACCCCATCCATCTCAACCATCCAGCCCCAACCATCTCAACCATCCAACCCCATCCATCTCAACCATCCAACCCCATCCATCTCAACCATCCAACCCCATCCATCTCAACCATCCAGCCCCAACCATCTCAACCATCCAACCCCATCCCTCTCAACCATCCAACCCCATCCATCTCAACCATCCAGCCCCATCCATCTCACCCATCAAACCCCATCCATCTCACCCATCAAACCCCATCCATCTCACCCATCCAACCCCATCCATCTCAACCATCCAACCCCATCCATCTCACCCATCAAACCCCATCCATCTCACCCATCAAACCCTATCCATCTCAACCATCCAGCCCCATCCATCTCACCCATCAAACCCCATCCATCTCACCCATCCAACCCCATCCATCCATCCATCCATCCATCCATCCATCCATCCATCCATCCATCCATCCATCCATCCATCCGCCCGCCCGCCCGTCCATCCCTTATACATCTATATTCGTCTACGTAATCTATATCTTATCTATCTATATGTAATCTATATATCCATCTGTATTCAATTTATCTATCTATATCTACCTAAACTATATATCTATCTACATGTATCTCGCGCGCAAGGACGCACACACGCACTCGCTCTTTTATATTCAGTATGAAACTTCAACACGTGTGGTCCCAATGAAATATCCATATGAAGTTTTTGGACCGATATCAACAGCTCCTCTACCTTGGGTGTGATGTAACTCAAGTAGCATACATTCCCGGCTAAGCACGCATGCAGAATAAAGATCCTTTATCCTCCCTCCAAAAGACATGCCATGCCAGTGCAACAGATCACGCAGCAGGGGAACTACATGTGCCACTTCTTATTTAACTTTTTAGTGATATTATTCCACACTTCATTAAAGTATCAAGCTTCTTGATATTTACTCATCTGCATGGAGCATTGGCGTCTCTGAAATAACAGTGCTGGCTATTTAAACTTCACTCCGAAATTCGACACACTGCCTAACAGGAGAAAATTACTCAATTTGGAGACTTCCCATTTTCCATTTACCCAACACCTCTCTCTTTCAGGGTTCCATTCAAGGTTTAAAATTCCAGTATAAGTTCTGACAAAATTTCAAAACTGCATCTGGTCCTATTGAGTTAAAAATGCAGCAGTATTCAAATGCATGTTGTGGCTAGTTTCACATCTTTACTCGTTTCATTTGTTTCTACAGGCATCATATGAAGCTGCGTTTAATATTAGCTGCCATACTTATCGTTGCACAATGGGCTTTTTATATATTAAAAGATGATTTAATTACATTTGCTCTTTGTACCAGACCTAGAAGACTTCTTATGCTGAATTCTCCCCTTTACCTCTCAAAACCTTAATTTCATAACGCCCATGTTATTCATAATAAAGGGCCAAAATTCAATGAGATTCACAGCATACTCTAAATCTATCATACAAGCAGAGGCGTCTTGAAGAAGGTGAGCCTAAATAAGTGGAGCAATGAAACGAATGTTCCATGTGGAGCAATGGAATAAAACGGAAGAAGCGAGCATTGTGAGCGCGTTGCAAGAGGTTGAGTGTTGCGGAAGTGAGACAATTCTGATTCTCATTTTAGTCTAAGAACTTAAGAAAAGTGGGACGATTGAGCTGTACCAAAGAAACTTTCAATAGCAAGAACTGCAATCTATATCATATAGGGAAATGCAATGATGTTCCTTTGTAACGAGGACAGCTGTCTGATATTGTCGCTGTTCTTCGGAGATGTAATGTAAATGACTCTCAGACATCTAAGACCCACAATCTAAAATTAACAGTAACTATCCCACTCACACGTGACTTCGTTGAAATCAACCAATCATGCGCATAACAATTTCAAATTTCAACCAATTAGAGCTTTCATTCGCGAAAAATGTATACAATTTCATTATCTCCTTCTCTGAATTTTAATTATCAGCTCCTCTACTTTTCTTATGTTGTGATCAGGTTAGGGAATCTAGCTGCATTGTCCTAAGAATGCGCAACAGCTTACGTAATTTGACGCACTAGAGCGGCTAGGCTTAAATGTAAAAAATGGCGACTTCGCTTCGGTGAAGCATCTAATGCTGAAATGGATTAAATAATTCGAAGAGGGAAACCTTAGAACACAGAATACAACAGGAAATATGTTTAAATAAACTGTATGCGCCAGCAGAAAACTATGTCAGTGGTATTTAATCTTGTAGGCCGTGCCAATGGACGCTGAGTATGGCAACTTTATTTTTCTAAAAAGAGGTTAGTAATTAAAACATTCCATGAGTTATACAACCCTTTAATTCGTGAAGTAGTCTTAATAAATGCATCTCGCAGTAATCAAATTCTCGAGATAAATTGACAATAACTCGTGGCATTACTAATGATAACGAAAGTCTTCATTGCAAAGCTAGCAGGCTATAACAAGCACGAAATAAAAAGCAAATGATGAAATTTAACAAGTACTCATATCCTCATTAATCATGACACTATCTTGTAAATGCCAATCTTATTCAACGCGATACGCCCATGAAGATTGCATGGGTTAGCTGGTCTTTAATGATAAATGCATTAAAACACTGCTTAAGAACACTTTAAGAGTTTTATACGACAGAAATATAAGTACATAACTTATTATTACAGACAGTGGGTAAATGAGTGGGATTTAATGAACGAACGTGTAATTAAGCACTTATGTGCATGCCCGTCCTTCATAATTCAAAGAGCAACGTGCTCATGCATTAATCCATTTTAGATCTGGTTCTAGAAGCGTTGAAACGACTCGTATAATGGAAAACGTCATAAAGACCTTAAAATAGCACCACGAATGAAATGGGGAAAATAAGCATGTAAAAATAAAATTTAAAGGAGCACGAACCACAAGTTGTGTAAAAGTTGCAGACTGAAAAAGAGTGGAGACCACTTAGAGGCATGTAACTGTGTTTATTTCAAGTATCACTCACCCGATTCCTTCCCCTCCCTTCTTCCTTCTATGAAATCTGAAAGCAGTTACAGTGTACATGCCTTTCTGGCGAATGGCCAACTGTATTTTATGCGTAATAATTTATGCCTGTTTTTTCTTCCTTCAGCCTACTAACTGAAGTAGAAACATACAATTCAGATAAAGTGCAAACGTCTGTGGCTCATTAAAAGCAAAAAACGCAGATAATGCGAAACGTTTCTGCTTTAATTAAGCACAACATGCTGGGCAAATCAATTAAGAAAAGCCAGAGACATCAATTTCATCTCGTTTTTGCTTATGGTTTCTTGAACTATTGTCTGCGTAAGAACTTGGCTAACAAATTAAACTGAACTGTTTCATCTACCCAAATACTGACACCATTTCTACAAAGTAAATAATTACACCAGTCTTCCTTTACCCATCGTTTATTTATATATAACTAAAAAGTGTTCTTATAAAATTTTATTTGTATTTAACTCATGTTAACTGAGATAAGCCTTTGCAGAAATGGATTAATTCACGGACAATAGAGGAAACTGAATCGATAGTCAAACTAACTATATGCTAGCCAAGAAATATTCTTTTTGGGAGTTGGTAATCCCATATTCACATCTACCAACTTAACCTAACCTCCTATATTGGTACATTTAAAGACTAGGCCGCTAGCATTTTCACACCCTTGAACTTAACACTATTTCGATCACTACAGATATAAAATATACGTAATCAAACCTCTTATAATTTAAAAGAATAAAGCACTGGAATCAGTCCAACTTTCGTTGTAATGACGATCAAAGATAATATGCAGTCCTCAATAGACTGTACTTCTCTCATACCTGAAAAATCTTAAGAGAAATACGAAGGATGCTATAGTTAATATATGCTAATTAAGATCAAGCATAAAGACACAATGGAAAGATGAACGTTATTTCAAAGTTAGTATTTCACGTTTCATTCATACGCCATATTAAATTACAAATTATATCCCAAAAATTGTAGGCAATACACCATGTTAAGAATTTTTATTAATCCACTAACTTTTCTTGAGCCTACTAAAAATCATATACCATCCTTATATCGCAATATACTATTCCATTATAACACGAAAAATTAAAAAGCGATTGCGATTAAAAAAAAAGGACGAAGAATTGCAAATTGAAACCAATAACAAGGAATAAATAGAAAAAAAAGAAACCATTGAAAACAAAACTTTAAATTTTAAAACGAATTGTTTTAAACAAGTATGGGTATAGTATTTTTACTTTCTCTACACGTATAGCAAGTACAGGATGTATTGTATTCCATAAAAAATTTCATGTCGAGATTTCACCGGAAATGTGTTTTGAGGCCCCCTGAATAAAAAAAAAGAAAAAAAAAAGAAAGCATTTTTAGAAACAGGTTGTGTGTGTGTGTGTGTGTGCGCGTGCGTGCGTGCGTGCGTGTGTGTGTGTGTGTGTGTGTGTGTGTGTGTCAGTCTGTGGGCAGCATAACTCAAAAATGAGAAGTCAGTTAAAAATCAAAGTTGCTATTTAAGTTTAACATCTATTAAGGATGCGACATGAAGATTTTGAAGAAAATTTCTCCACCCTAAACATGGAAATTTTGTTTTTCTTGAAAATGGCTCGAACGATTTTGATTAAAATGCCGCAGTTTAAGATATATTTATGACAAATGAAATGTGTATTTTGAATTTTCTGGCTATAGCCCATGCAGTCCTGTTCACTCTGGATGACTTTGGCGTAACTCGTAAACCTTAAGAGATGACCAAATCTTACTATACAAAAAACGTAGAACTTGCTAAAACACAATTTATGTCCGAATAATTTTTTTGGTAGAGTGAACCATTTTGGAGATATTCCCTGTTATTTGTGTGAATTTTGGAAAACAAATTTTCGTCAACTGGAACATTTGCTTATGTTAGCCGTGCAAAGTGAACCGAATTTGAAAGCTTTAAAAGATTTGACTATCGCTCAAAGCCTACTGTATTCTAATATTCCCCTTGAGCCTACAGGGAAATAAGCAATAAGATAATTTGTATAAATATTTATCTCAACACAAAGAAGATATAGTAATAAAAGTTTGTAGGCATAGTGCAAGGGTAAAGAAAGTCATGTGAGTGCAACACATACGATTTTTGAGAGCTATGTTTTTGTGTATTTCTTCATGGTTTACCAATGATACAAAACTTATACGAAATTCCTTCCGAATGAAGAGGGCTTAGCAGGTTACTGGAGGAAGGGAGAAAAAAAAAACAAAAAAAAAACATGTACCCGTGGATAAAAAAATAGTAATGTCTGGAACGCATATATACATTGATACGTGCCTACATACATACAGACAGATATGACAGACGGACAGACAGTCAGACATACCTATTTGTTGAAAGCTACAAGTTATTTGGTACTCGTGGAGTTGTTCTCTGCCGTTGAAGTAGTAGGTGTTCCAGACAACTATTTTTTGTCCACGAGATACATATATTACATTTTATAGCTTGTAAACCGTATCAGATAGGACACTTGCCACGCCGAAAAATGTAGATCTCGTTCAAACATATGGTTTGTGTCAAATTTTTGTGGCAACTACCATGTCACAGATGTCCTTTATTATTTATTTGAATTACTTTTTTCATGCAGAGAGAAGGCTATCCTGAAGGCATCACACAACGAACCGAAATATGCAACAAAATCATGTCTGCAAATTATCTTAACATAAAGCAGGTTGAAAAATAAACTAATGCACGCATAGTTTGTAAAACAGTGGGTAGAAAGTCATGAATGTGATACACAAGACTTTCTTTTTTTTTTTTCATAGAATATTGCAGCCAATACAGAAGCCGTTCAACAGCTCCACAAAAGGATATGATCACGCCCCCGTCTGATAGTTGAAGCTTAAATGGACTTGTGCCAAATGGCAGCAGAATGTATGATACAGAGCTAATACTTGCAGTGCTTACCCTCGTGACCCAGTATGGACAAATTGTTTACTTGGGTGTGAGAACAAAATCCTTTGTGCGGCTCCGATTAACAAGTTAACAAATCGCGTTCGTGAGTGGCTCGCATATGATTAATAGTCTCATTTTACTTGCAGAGTGCGAGCGACCTTAAAACAACCGGTACCTACAGGTTATCCAGAGTTCTAGGAAAGCCATCCTACAAGCTCTGGCGAACACAATAGGCAGTTGATGAGCAGATCAACTATTTTACATTAGCTTTTCGACAAAAATATGTTTCTAATCGCCTATTCTCTCAAAATTATCACACAAATTTATGATTCCTGGTTTCAGAAATTAACTGTGGGCATTAGCATTGGACTTATAGATCTATGCTAATATTAAAGAAAACTACTCAACCTAATATGATAATTCTTTCACCACTAAAAATCTCTATTCTCTCGGACAGACATGGGCTATAAAACACCTTCTAGTTTCAATTCACGAATTACTTGAAAACTAAAAGTGATTACGAAAGCTTCCGTTGAGAAAAAAAAAAAAAATATTTTGTTGTTTAACGACGCTGTCAATTGCCAGGATCACATCAGCGTCGCCGGTGTGCCGGAATTTTGTCCCGCAGGAGTTCTTTTACATGCCAGTAAATCTACTGACATGGAGCTGTCGTTTTTAAGCACACTTAAAAACCATCGACCTGGGCCGGGTTTGAACCCGCGACCTTGGGATCAGTAGGCCAGCGTCTAACCAACTGAGCCACCCAGACCGACGCTTCCGTTGAGAATGCTATAGGTTGGACAATAGTTATACAGCAAAACCTAACTAAACCAAACCCCCTGTATACCGGAAACCTGGACAACCGAAAAATAAATTTCGGAACGGAGCTATTTCCTATGTTAAATAACACTCTAAACGGGAAAGCTGCCTAACGCGGAAACGGAAGTCTTTCCGGAACCATTTGCATAAACAGCCTAACCAAGACGGATTTTTAGTATCCTTAATACATAGTCATGTGCTCTGATAACGAACTTGCCATAACTGAAGACATTCAAAGTGCAGCAGATATTGCTGCTGGAAGCAGCAACTGTGAAGTCATGGAAGGAATGGACGACGACGACGACGAAGCCAACGAAAGGGAGTCATATCTGTTGTGAGTGACCTTCAGGAATTTGCAGCTTCCAAGAATGTTCCAGAACTCCTGGAGCTGTTGCAGGATGCAAAGAAGATCATGTGTTTGACATATATGTTGGGGAAAAGAAACTAATGGAGAAACTGCAATTATGTATGATATGTAAGTTGAAAATTGAGCAAAACATACAATTGAACCTATTTTTTATTTACAGAGCTTTATTTTAAATTATTCCTTCAGTTTAATTCTAAACGATTATATTTTTGTCTTTGTTTTACTAAAATATGTATAACCCTTTGTAAAACGGAATTCCGTGAAAACAGAAAAATATTACTGGAACGATCGCGTTACGTTTTAGGCAGGTTTTACTGTACTTCAGAGAGAAAGTAGAAACAAAAGCCGGTTCGTTGATGTACTCCGCAGAGAAAGCATAGAAAAAACAAAAGCCAATTACATTTTATTTCGATCAGTACACATAGATGACCATACTGTAACAAAGAAGAAGAGCTAACACACGACAATCGATCCTATTTGTGATAGCATGAGTCGTTATGTTGATAATTAATGATTGCCTTTTAACAAATACTGCAGACGTCTGTGCGTGTGTGTAAAGAAACTGTCAAAGCCCCTTCAGTAACTTTATTTTAATTCTACTGATGCATTCCTAAAGTCTCTGGATACCAAAACTTTCTGCAACCTTCATGTAAGAGTTTTACTTTATTTCTTTTGTACTTCAGTTTCAATCAAGTTCATAAGTAACAATGCTAAATAATTGTATAAACAGAGAAAATTGCTCACGAAACCAACGAACTGCTATTTGATATTAATAACTGACAAGATGTTCTCAGACTGTCTTTTCCAAAGAGATTAGCTCGGTGGCCTGGAGGTTCAGAATCTTCATATTCACCAGCTTCATCCCAATTACATTGTATTTTTTAAGGTTTCCTATGATGTGAAAAATGTGCAGCTTTTATGTTATTTAAATAACTATGGGACCAAAATGGTAAAAATATTTTAAATTTCACCTATTGTAATTATCTAAAAAGTACGATGTGTTGCACTCTACTCTTGCACAGTCACGGAAAAAGATGATTGAACACAAGAATATTTCTAAGGGCTACGACGCGGTTTACACAAGTAGATATTTTCAACATGCAGCTGAGTTTAGCATTTCACGGGTCACAAGCCGTGCAATATCTATAAAATGTTTCGACATTTCGGCCATACTAAGCTACATGGCCATCATCCTCTATTTACTTCATGTTCATTGAGATAAACATTTGCAGGAATTACATTATTACTAATTTCTTTGTAGGTGCAAGGGGAATATACAGTAGGCTTAAGCGATAGTCAAATCTTTTAAGAGCTGGTCTCTATGTGAAGGCTTTGAAATTTCGTTCTCTTTGCATGGCCAAAAGATAAAAAGCGAATAACGTATTTGAGAAAACTTGATCAATTAAGCGGTTGATATACCTACCTAATTGAAATATTTCTCAGCAGTGAACCAGCTTATTTAAACTGGAGTGACAAAGATTGAAGTATATAAATTGCATACTGCATGGTGCCAATAAACCAATAATCAACAGTATTTTTCTCCTGCGTAAATTTGTTTTATTTTTAGAGACATAATTGCATGATCTCTGCTTTCGATTTGCTTATTTTGCTCAACTCATCAATGTCACTGCTACATAAACACGTCTTTTTATTTTTATCATCGCTGCCAAGGATTCAATAACTTTTTTCTTCTAAGAACCGAAGCAAATATGGCTACTCTGGAAACGGTAACATTAACGAAAGAAATAAAACCGTTGCAAAGTTGGTACCTCCGAACACCACGAAGGATACATGATTTGGAATCAGTTTACACAATCGGTAAATACTTATTAAAGTAATAATTATTTACAGCCTAGTGTAAATGTCAACTGGGAGTTCGTTGAATTGTTCGTTGAGTTTTACTGGTTTTTCTATATTATCCTGGGCCATATGCATGTGAGCAAGCACGTAACAAACCACCAAGTTTTTCCGAGTAAAACCACAACTATTTATATCCCCCACATAGATAACAGTTGTTATAAATATTTCAACCAAATTTGTGCACTGAATGTTCAGGAGCAGCACTGGGCGCCTTATTTTGATACAGTAGCCAAAATTCAATGTATGATGTGGCGGCATCGGAAGGTTCAGATAGAGGCTTCGGCGGCAATTTTCTGGGATGCTTAGGGAATTTTAATGGTTGACTACACGAGCAGAGGTCAGGCGATAAATGGGCGACATTATGCAGCATTAATCACGCGCCTACAGAATTGCGTAAAAGGAAAAAGAAGAGAAAATATGTCTTCTGGAAATATTCATCAAGACGAGAAATTTAGCTGTTGCGAATGTCATGTACGCCAGGTTTGAATTTATTTAATGCCTCTAGGCCCTATTTCACAAACCTGTATGATGCTGCACATTACAAATTTGTTTAATTTAAGTTTTCTACCTTACTACTCCAACACTTACAAAGTGCCCCGAGGACGCGAGTTCAAACCCAGTGGAGAGTGATGGATTTTTTCGGGAGTAAAAATCCTTAGCAATGACTTCCTTCGGAAGAGAAATAAAGGCCATGTAGAATTATGGCACGTAATCGACTACAAAACCCTTCATTTCAATTCATAAATTACTAAAATAAAAGCGTTTGCTGTGAACAGAATAGAATAGAAATCAGTACTTCACTACAGAATGCATGTAAAAACAAACGTTGGTTAGAAGTGGCTGAACTTCGTAGAGAATAGGTGTAAAAATAAGTCACATTTTATTCCAAGTAATAAACTGGCCATGATGTAAATCCCTCCATCCTAAATTACCCTTTACATGACCACTTTTGTTGCTTACGATTTCCTCAAAAATTGCTTTAATGACTGATTGGAATAACATCTACGGTATCTGCATGGCTAGTAAAATGTAGGTATACCTTGAATTTTGTCCAAATAGCATGTGAAGTGCCTATACGTCATTTGGAATGCACTTTGTATACTTTTGTACATCTGGTAAACTAGAAATAGACACGAGACAAACAGATCTAGTTAAAACACAGTCCGTAGTGTTAATGTGTAATTATTTCCGAATATTTGTTGCCATTAGTCTAATTTTCCAATACTTCATCATAAATGTTTGTAGTATCAGGTAACAATGACTGTTTACCGTAATGTCATGCAAAGAGCACAGCATTTCAAAACCAACAAACACATTGCAAGTCACTTTTTAAATATTTGGCTATCGCTATTCAAACTATCGTATGCCTGTTGTACCCAAGTAATGAAGTCAGTTCTGCTAAATTTACCTCAATCAGCATACAGCAGATAGAAAAATACGCCTTAAAAAGTATTTTTAAACAGTGCTAAACGTCCGTTATTATATATGGCATCACAGGCGGTGGACAGTGATGATCCATGGATGAAATGATAATTGGGAAAAGGAAATATGGGAAGCAAACGTTCGCACCTAGGTTTAAGGCAGTGATATCCAACCTTACGCGAAAGAGGAGAGGGCGGATTTGCCTCCACCTACTGACACATTCATGCGACTCAAAAACAAACCTCTCTAATGCTTGGTTATCTGCGTGGGTAAAGGGAAAAGGCTTCACACACAAAATGAAGTAAGATTGACCCCGTAGCTCAGTCGGTAGAGTACCTGCCTGCTGTGCAAGGGGTCCTGGGTTCGATTCTCAGCTGGAGAGGTGGCAACTTTCCCCATCCTACCTAGAGTCTTAAAATATGAACGGGGGGAGGAGGTGAATTTAATATAACAAATCCAAAATAATAGAAACTCAAATATCAAAACCACTGTTAAGCGAGTGAACACCATTGCTGCTGAGCAATTGTTCCAAGAGGTCAAAAGCCGTCGACATGATCTTCGATGTTAAAGGTGCATATAAATGTAACATTAAAAAAATCTGAGGTGCTGCACTCACATTACTTTCTCTACTCTTGTAATAACCTTTCTTACAAACTCTTATTCCTATACATTCATGTCAGTTGAGATAAACATTTGCAGAGATTATCTTATTGCTTATTTTCTTGTAGGTGCAAGGAGAATATGGGAATACAGGCTTTAAGCGATAGTCAAATCTCTCAAAGCTTTCAAATTCGTTCTCTTTGAACGGTTAACATGTAAAAAATTAGTAACGATGTTCCATTTGACAGAAGTATAAGTTCTCCAAAACTCACACAAATAACAAACAATATCTCCGAAATGGTTCACCCTACAGAAAAAAATTCAGACATACATTTTAGCAAGTTCTACATTTGGTGTACAGTAAGATTTGCTCTAGCTCTTACGGTTTACCAGTTATGCAAAAGTCATCAAGAGTAAATAGGACTACACAGGCTATAGCCAGAAAATTAAAGATATACATTTCATTTGCCGTAAAGATATCTGAAACATGTAGAATTTTAATCAAAATCGTTAGAGCAATTTTCAAGAAAATAAAAATATTCGAAAAATGTTCCATGTAAAGGGTAGTTGAGGGTGAAGCAATTTTCTTCAAAATCTTCGTGTCGCATCCTTGAAAGACGTTAAACTTAAATATCAACTTTGGTTTTTAACCGACTTTTCGTTTTTGAGTTATACTGTCCACAGACACACACACACACACGCGCGCACGCACACACACAGAGAGAGAGAGAGAGAGAGAGAGAGAGAGAGAGAGAGACCTTTTTCTAAAAATGTTTGTTTTGAATTCAGGTGCCTCAAAACATTTCCGGAGAAACCTCGACATCGAATTTTTGGGTGGAATACAATACTTCCTCTACTATACGTATTAGAGAAAGAAAGAAAGGGAAAAAAAAAAAAAAAAAAAAAAAAAAGAAGAAGAAATAAGGGGCGTGAGGCGACAGTGACGTCATTAGTTCGTAAGAGAAGACATTGAGCACCACTGGTTATAAGGACTGGAGAAAACCTCAAGTCACGGAGGAAGGTCCTGCGGGGATTTAAACCGCAGACATTCCGACTGCAAGTTCATGCCTTAAAGACCTCACTTATTGGTAATGATACTTCGTAAAAACATTTTGTAGATGAGATAGAAAAACAAATGGTAATGGGTAAAGAAACTCGTGCGAATGTAACGTATTATTATTATTATTATTATTATTATTATTATTATTATTATTATTATTATTATTATTATTATTATTATTATTATTATTATTATTATTATTATTATTATTATTGTTGTTGTTGTTGTTGTTGTTGAACTTTTAGCGGAGTTGTCCCGAAGCACAGACGGACCTGTTTAATAGCTACATTTTCTCTAGGTTGTTGCAGAAGCTATTTAAAGAGAATGCAGTACAAAAAGAGAAGTTTTATTGCCAACATAATCCAATATACAAAACTAAAGCGTGGTATTGTAATACATGCAAATATGGAGCAACGAAACAGAGTAGCTACTCTCCCAGTTTTCATTAGGTCCCGTAATTTTAACTTATGTTTTAAATTAACAGCCTTAGTCCGCTGGGACGGCACGAAATAAGTAATTATGGGCAGCGTTTCTAAAGCCTCTTTGAACTGGGGTCGTGGCGTATGCTCTCCCTAGCGGGCGAGTGGCCACAGCTTCACACATTACAATAATAAATACACCAAGCCCCCCAACAAGCCACAACACATCCCACGTCTCAACAAAAGCCTCCTGCTGCACTCTTCTCGCCCTTCTTCCGTTTTAACAACCCCTTCCTTCCCATCAAGTCTCCGATCAACTGGCTCGTTGGCTGATGCTCCCGCTTAAATAATTGTTCCTTCGCAGATGGGAAGCAATGTACTGGCTTCCTCCCCCTCTCCTCACTCCATTTCCATGTCAAATTGGCATATCCATTTGTATAGTTCAATGCTTGAGGTATTGCTTTTTACAATATTCGCTGCTGTCAAGCATCTATTAGCATCGACAAAGCAGTGCATGTATTTGCATTACAGCGAAAGATTCGATATCGAGATTTTATCGGAAACACTTTTTTCCTTCTATTTCTATAATCCTGTTTACCTGCTTTGGTCATTCGGCGGCTTTAAATGAAACATTTGACTGTGATCTTACTTTTTAAGCTCAAATTTTCGTCTTTTTAACTTATTTTATAACAAATTCACACTTTCAGGTAACTCAAAAACAAGTCGGTTAAATACCAAACTTGATACTAACTTCGGTGTCTTCCAAGAACGGCAAAGAAGATTTTCAAGAAAATCCCCCTACTCCAGACTACCTTTTATAATAACCCAAGCCGTAACAGCCATTTCTGGGCCAAGATCTGCTGCCCAGTCGCTGCGTCACCCAAGGCTTCCCATCACAGGCAACATGAGTGGGGTGCAGTACTGGAGGATGATACGTGGTCAGCGGTTATGCAGTCTTCGCAACTAGGGCCGCTACTTTTCAATCAAGCAGCTCCTTAACAGGCCCCTCAGGTACCTAACGAGGCTGAATGCCCCTCGGACCAGGTCTCCCAGCGGGAGAAAAATCCCCACGCCGGTACCGGGAACCGAACCCGGGTCCCCCACTTACATAAAACAGTTTTCGAATATTTTGATTTTATTAAAAATGGCTCTAACGATTTTTATTAAAATACCATGTTCATGATACCTTCATGGCAAATGAAATGTAAATCTTGAATTTTCTGGCAATGTCCTCGGAATTCCTCAGCTTATATCAAGCAATTTATATCAAATACTTTTTTTAGCCATATCGGAGATATTTCTTGTTACTTGTCTGAATTTTTCAACATTTATACTTTTCTCGTTATTCATTTCTTTATGTCTTGGCCACGCAAAGGGGATGGGATTATGTGCTCTTAAAAATTTGATTATCACTTAAAGTCTACTATACTCTCATATTCCCATTCACATGAAAGAACATTAGCAATAAAATAATTTCCGCAAATGTTTATTTCGATTAATATGAAGTAAAGGAATAAGTGTTTGTAAGAATATTTTGTACAAGAGCAGAGAAAATCATGTGACTATAACACATCAGATGTTCTGGATTCAGGTGGTCTAAAACAGACCTGGGCAACTGGTGATCTCTGAGCGTAGCCTGCTCACGGTCTTGCACTGATAACTGTATGTGTAGCAGATAAAAAATCTGATTTGTTGCACTCACATGATTTTCTCTACTCTTGTACTAACCACTCTTAGAAACTCTTATTCCTGTATCTTCTTCGTGTTAGTTGAGATAAACATTTGTACAAATTATCTTATTGCTTATTTCCTTGTAGGTGCAAGGGGAATATTAGAATACAGTAGGCTTTGAGCGATAGTCAAATCTTTTAAAGCTTTGAGATCCCGTTCTCTTTGCACGCTTAACATATAAAAAATAAACAAGATGTTTCATTTCACGAGAATTTTGTTTTCCGAAACTCACACAAATAACATGGAATATCTCCGAAATGGTTCACTGTACCAAACATTTTATTCAGACATAAATTGTGTGGTTTGGTGAATTCTACATTTTTTGTATATTAAGAATTTGTCTATCTCTTACGGTTTACGAGTTATTCAAAAGTCATCCAGAGTAAACAGGACTACATAGGCTATAGCCAGAAAATTCAAACTATACATTTCATTTGTCATACAAATATCTTAAACATATGACATTTTAATCAAAATCGTTAGAGCCATTTTCAATAAAATCAAAATTTTCGAAAAATGTTCCATGTAAAGGGAAGTTTAGGGTGGTGCTACTTTCTTCAAAATCTTCGTGTCGCATCCTTGAAAGACATTAAACTTAAATACCAACTTTGGTTTTTAACCGACTTTTCGTTTCTGAGTTATGCTGTACACAGACAGACACACACTTTTTTTTTTTTTTTTTTTTTATTCAGGGGGTCTCAAAACATATATTTCCAGTGAAATCTCGACAACAATATTTTGGGTGGAATAGGTACAATACTTCCTTCTACTTACCAGTAGGGAACGTAAAAAAGACGGTCGCTCAAGCTATTTCGCGAGTCGCCCACGTCTAGTCCAAAACACGTATTTCTGGTGAAATACGATATCTACTTGCCCTACTTACCATACATAGCACAAGAATGGTAAGGAAGGAAGCATGTAGACGCAAGCACGAGTTCCGCGCAGGAAGCAGGCTATAAAGACAAACGCCTCAACACAATACGTGTGATGCCGTTTTCCCACTTCACACATGCAGGCAGGCAGGGAGGAAAGAAAGAGACCTGTGTACCGTAATGATTTACGGGGATGACGTGATCCCGCTTAACCAATTTACAAAGCAAGCTATGTATGTACCATCAGCCAACCAGACTAGTTAGCACCGAGTCGGTCAGTACATACTTGCTGTAGCTATGTTTTTTTTTTTTTTTTTTTTTTTTTTTTTTTTTTTTTTTTTTTTTTCGGTTGACTTGAAATCTATTAACACGCGAGTAATTAAAACTGCAACGGTCCGGGGGAGTTTGACACTGTTGATTTTAATCTCTCGCTCACTTACAGTGGGACTGCTACCGAAATTCCAGTTTTATTTCTGGACTTGGCGCCACAAATGCAAACTCGAGACGATCCGAAATTCTTCTCCGTATTGGACTGTTCAAGGTCATCTCTCTTCCTATAACGTAGTCCTGGTGCTAGAACTAAGCTTTCGGTTGCGACTGTTCACTATTTTCCGTAAAATACTACATGGCTATTAACAATCATATTACGCAAATAGACATGTTCCTTAAGCTATAAACATTCCTTAGAAAATCACTTCTCTGCTACCTTAACTGCCGATACTAGTTCAGTCGGTAGAGCACCTGCCTGCTGTGCGAAGGGTCCCGAGTTCAATTCCCGGCTGGTAGGGGAGGGAGGTGGAAATTAATCTCTACCCAAGATCATTCCTTAACGCCTCCTGAGTCTGGAGGTATAAGTGTGTGTGGGTGTGTGGGTGTGTGGGTGTGTGTGTGTGTGTGTGTATGTGTGTGACATGAATACCCCCCCCCCAAAAAAAAAGCTGCATACGAGGTAACACCTTTGCCAATATGTTCCGAAAATAAAAACAAAAGAAAATTCAGATACCAAGCTACAGTAGTTCTATAACACATTTTAATGGATATTCTTCAATTTTCAATTGAAAACGTATTGGCGCTGATTTGTGGCGAGAAGAGGAAGTATCGAATTCTATTATGATATTCAAGCGTTCAACAGAAGAACTGTTTGAGTCCCCTGAACCCACCAAGTAACCTGAATGTCAAGTAGTTTAGGATGAGACACGAATATTTCCAACAAAACCCTCCACCCAAACTTCCCTTATGTCTTATTTTCTAAAAAATGCTTTTTTAAAAATGTTTATTACAAGACCATAGCACTGTTTAGGCTATTTGCATGGCCAATGAAACATACATCTTGAACTGAATTGCTTGAGAAGACTTCTTCATTCTGAATAAACTATAATTCTTTGTAACTGATAAGACCATAAAACAAACTAAAGTTACTATAACAAAAAAAGTAGAACTGACGTCTAATTCACGCAAAATGCCATGGTTTTCGAAATATACTTTGTTAAATCTCTAGGATTGTACCAGATGAACTGTCACATCGAAAACAACTGACTATGGTATTGCTGGGTGAACCTAAGAGTTTCTCAAATTGTTTTGTTAGTTTTTAACTATTAAACACACTCACATTCACTCCCATATTTATACTCGCAGACTGGTGTGGATAGGAAATGACTGGCTAAAGACAAATTTCCCACCCCCGCCCGGAATCGAACCGGGACCTTCTGGGTTGAGAAGCCAGAGCGTTTATCACTCGCTCGCAAAGGTAGACTAGTTTTTTCCACATTCTGAATGCAACCGAGCTCACTTAATTAATTATGCGTAATTCTGCGAGAAATGTAGCGCTAGGTAAAGAAGTACTTCTAATAGGAATCTACAATATATAAGGACTATGTGAAGTTGTCAAGCGCCAGAGGACGAGCGTAACACGCACGCGCGAACGATACAATTGCACCAAACTGTGACAGAGTGCTCCTACTCACTCTAATATAGTCAAATAAGGGAAGTATTGTATTCCACACGAAAGTCCAATGTCGAGATTACGCCGAAAATAAGAGGGGTGTTCAATAAAGACTGGCACTAATATTTATACAACAATGTATTGTAAAAAATCACTCTTACAGACTATTGTCCCCCTCAGAATTCCCCCCCCCCTCCCCAATACAATGTACTTGTCTCCTCTTTTGCCATTCCTGGGCATTCTTTGGCATCCTGTTTAGGGTCGTCTCTAAAGCTTTCACTGCTTTGGTCTCGTTGTCGAACCGACGTCCCTTAAGTTCCTTTTTGACTGTTGGGTTAAGAAAAAAGTCACACGGAGCTAGGTCAGACTATAAGGTGGAGGAGGTACTGCAGAGATATGATTTTGTGCCAGGAACTCCATAACAGCACTAGCAACACGTGGTCTAGCATTGTGATGAATGAGATTCTTTCGCTTTTGGGGATGTTATTCTTTACCAATTGCTTCAAGACATTCAAGACATTCTTATAGTAATCTGCAGTGATTATAGTGTATCTTGGAACTGTGTGAGTGTATACCATCCTCTGGAAATAAATAAAGTGATGACCACGGACTTATTGGCTGACCTCTGCACTCGTGACGATATTTAGAGGCGATTATCAAACACCTTCACTCTCACAGGCTGTCAACAATAAACTGACAGAGCTATCGTTGTGTAATTTTCAGTGATTAGCGATTAGAATACGTAGTTCAATGGCGCATGGACAGATATCGCAAGCAGGTACATAACTGAAATCAGTGCCAGTCTTTATTGAACATCCCTCTATGTTTTGAAGTTCCCTGGACACCCACCCCCCCACCCCCAATGCATTTACAGAATATGGTATGTATGTGTGCGCGCGTGCATATGTCTGTGAACAGATGCACAGCTGAAAAATGAAAAGTCAGTTAAATACCAAATTTAGTATTTAAGTGCAGCGTACTACGAGGATGCAAAACTAAGATTTTCAACTCACTCCCATTCCAAACTACCTTTACATGGAACGTTTGTCAAAACATTAGATTTTTCTCAAATATAGCTCTAACGAATAGATTAAAATAGCATACGTTTAAACTATTTTTCTTGAAAAATGAAATGCATATCTTTAATTTTCTTGGACCAGTCTCAGAAATATCCATTTTGGATGACTTTTGCACAATTGGTAAACCGTAACAGGTGGACAAAATCTTAGCACACAAAAACGTAATTTGTTGAAGCACACAATTTGCCACATATATATCTTCTCGTGGAGCAAACAATTTCTGAGATATTCCTTATTATTGATTTGAATTTTCAAATACTTTACTTTTCTCAAATAGGAATAGATATTTCGGTTTTATTTGTATCTTGACCATGCAAATAGAGCGTAATTTCAAAGCATAACGACCAGCTCTTAAAATATTTCAATATAGCTTAAAGGCTACTGCATTCCCATTTTCTCCTTTCACCTACAAGGAAATTAGCAATGACAGATTTCGTAAGACAATTTCTGCAAATGTTTATCTTGATTACAAGAATACGCGTTTGTAAGAACAGTTTATACAAGAGCAGAGATAGTCATGTGAATGCAACACATCAGAATTTTTCTAAGCGAGTGTACAGATTTGAAAGACGATTCCACCTTTCTTGCGACTGTTTCACGCTTCTCGCTTCTGATATAAGAAGTGTGTTGAGTGATGGAGTAATGGTCAGCATTGTTGAAGAAGTGTGTAATTTGATGTCTACCGTGTGCACATTATGACGTACCACAAGTTTCCACCTGCACGAAAAGAAGTGATGTGAAAGAAGCAAAACAAAATATCAAAAACATCTCATGGAAGACGAAATTAAAGTCCGGAGTTGTTTTGTCTACATGTCTTACGTTAGCCCTCCGGCAGACTAACAGGATGGACCGTTAAAAAGGGATAATGAGAGATTCATAGCGTTACGTATCTGCTTTGTACTTAATGAAGTACGCGCCGTGAAATGATTAACCTCTCCGCTTACATTCTTAATAACTATTCCTTCTGTTTGTTTAGCTAATAGAATTAAAGTCAAACACTTGTGGCAAAACAACTTTCATCGGGGTGCATATAGAATTTTATTTGATTCCAAAACTGACTAACCTGTATTAAATTAAAAATTTGGCAACCTTATAACCTTAACAGGTACAATACACTGACATATGTGTATATAGGGGTGCCCACTCCCCCCAAAAAAACAAATCCGAGTCCCGCGCTCCCCTTAGGACGAACCTGAAGGGGTGGGAGAGGAACCGGGCTGAGTCAGCCTTCGCCGGGGTGCTTCTAACTGGGAAAATGTAGGGAACCTGCCCCCTGCTCTGTCGTGGCAATGTTCTGGCCGCCCTTCGGACCCATCCTGCTCATCCCTCCTCACGGGGGTGCCCCGTCAGGGACATGGCACAAAAGATCGCCTTTCGCTCGAGATGCTAAATCCCCTTCCGTAAGTTGTGATTGAGTCATCTGTCCAAAATATGGACCAATAAGTTGTTTTTTCAATGCTGCCTACTTGGTGCATGACCTTATGCGATAAGTTCATTCAACCTAGAGATGACTGGACCCATTTTTGAGGTGGAGGTACCCTGAGAGAGTTAAAGCATACAACGTGCCTATATTTTGGGTGAACCCTTTCCGAGTCATTCTTGTCAATATGTTGAATTTTCTCAAATGGAAAACAGTATTTTTTTCGTGGTCATGCAAAAAACCTAAAACTTTAAAATCATAACACACGGCACGCTCTTTATAAATCTGACTGAGGCCTTAGCTACTGTATCGTATAACGAAATTTGAAAATGTTAACTGAACGCTTATCTGGATTAACAGCTAGAATAAATTTTCGTAAGAATAATTTGTAGAAGAATGAGCTGAGAGAGTCATGCCAGTGCAACATATCCCAATTTTCCAAAAGAGCCCATGCCGAAAAAGCTCCGATGAGCTTCCAAGTGCTGACAACGCTTTGAACGTGGTGACGAGCGTGCGTTCCGCTGTCAAGAAACCTTCATCAAGGGCATCACACTGTGCAGTAAATTACAAAAGAGCTTCGAATTGTCAACCTCCTACTTGATTAATTGATTATAGAGCCTTACTCCTATCAACTATGTTGCTGCAGTGACACATGTGACAATGTACCGCATTAGGATGCGAACCTTGTACTGTAGTGTGATGCCCATAAAAAAATAAGTAAAATATATAAAAAACTATATCAGGCATTGGTATGTTTCATTTAGTCGAGTATAATCACAGGTAGGTACTTGTATTCATATGAACAATTAACTTAATATATCCACTCTGATCAGTTGATAATACGAGTATTTTAAACCTATTACTTTACTGAAACTATAGAAAACAAATGGAGATATCAAACCAGCTTCGGAAAAAAAAGTGACATCTGCTTATAACCGGGCATTTGGGTTAATAGACTGGGTTGAAATATATGTGCAAAACTGCCAATAATGGATTAAAAAATTTGATGTGTTGCACTCACATGACTTTCTCTACTCTTGTACTAACCACTCTTAGAAACTCTTATTCCTATATCTTATTCGTGTTAGTTAAGATAAACATTCGTACAAATTATCTTAGGGGAATATTAGAATACAGTAGGCTTTGAGCGATAGTCAAATGTTTTAAAGCTTTGAGATTCCGTTCTCTTCGCACACTTGACTATAAAAAATGAACGATGTTCCATTTCACGAGAGTTTAAGTTTTCCGAAACTCACACACATAACAAGGAATATCTCCGAAATGGTTCACTCTACAAGAAAATTTATTCAGGCATAAATTGTGTCTTAGCGAGATCTACATTTTTGTATAGTATGATTTGGTCTATCTCTAACGGTTTACCAGTAATGCAAAAGTCGTCCAGAGTAAATACGACTACAGGAGCTATAGTCAGAAAATTCAAGATATACATTTCATTTGTCATAAAAATATCTAAAATATATGACATTTTCATCAAAATCGTTAGTCATTTTCAAGAAAGTCAATATTTTCGAAAAATGTTGAATGTAAAGGGTAGTTTAGGTTGTGGCTATTTTCTTCAAAATCTTCGTGTCGCATCCTTGAAAGACATTAAACTTAAATACCAACTTTGGTTTTTAATCGACTTTTCGTTTTTGAGTTATGCTGTCCACAGACACACACACACACACACACACACACACACACACACACACACACACACACACACACAAACACACTTTTTTCTAATTTTTTTTTATTCAGGAGATCTTAAAACAGATATTTCCGGTGAAATTTCGACATCGAATTTTTCGGTGGAATCCTTCTACTTACCGGTAGAGAAAGTAAAAATAAGACTGTCGTGTTTTCAAGCTAAGTTTAATGCATCAATTTCCTTTTCAAGTTAAGAAATCTCTATTACCCTGTGTAACCGATTAAAAGTTTTGGCGGATTTTGTCAGGGTTGCCACGTTTACTTGATCACAATGTTGCAGGTAAAGACGATCGACCGAGATGTGACAACATCTTAACACAACACGCGACACTCAGGTTACAGTATCTGATCGCAATCAGCGATAATACCTAGATCAAAGAGGTTCCGCCTGGGGATGATAGAATAAAAGATCTACCACAACGTTTAGATGCTAGGGGATCGTGTGCTCATTTGCGCCACTTTTTGTTCTTACATCTTCGAGATAGTTACCATAGTCGTTATTTGTAAAACCTGCTAATATAACATGAACACAAGTTTAATTTGCATGCAAATTATCCGGAGGCAACTCTTGCGGTTTATGACTTAGTGTAAACAAAGGGACCTATACCTATAAAATTCACACATATTAATATCCCCCCTCGCTCACATATTTAACAGGTGTTTAATTATAGGCTTATAACTATTGTATACATCAGTAATTTTTTATAAATTTGCCTTCGAATTCACATATCAAAACATTGTTTACAGCAGCAATGGAAATTTGCTTTAAAAAAAGATAACAAACATAAAATCTTGGGGTTATTCCAAGCCAGATTTTCCATTGTCTTTTTCGGCATCTTGTGCTAAAATTTGCCGCATTTTCTCCCACTTATTCTAAGTTAGCCCAGATCTCTTTTTCCTTTATAATTAACGTCAACAACAACCAAGGTCAGATCAGCATCACATATATGTTGGAACTGAATCCTCCAGGAGTTGTTAAGTCCAGGAAATGACTGAGGTTGTCGCATTTAAGCACGCTTAGGTCTGACCTATGACCCTCCAACCTTGAGCATGGAAAACCAGCGTTCAAACACCTACACCAGCTTGTCGACAAGAACAAATTCTGTTTGCAGTTTCCTTGTCTCATTTTTCCGTAAACAATTTGGCAATTTATATCCATTTTAAATCGATTCTGCATTACGAATATGCTCAAAGAGTATGCACAACGAGCTAGCAATGCAATTAAATTAATCAGCCTCTTTTATTAAAAGTTGCTGATACCTGGCTATGATGCAGTTTAATAAGCAGCAAATGTATTACTGCATTCCATAAATGATGCTTGAGTTTTTACAACAAAGTTTGTAATATTTCTGAGCTTTTTACAGCTTTAAAAATATCTAGCATATATACTAACAATATATAAACATTTCATATTTAACATCATCTGCCTTCTTTAACCATTACAAATTCAAATTATCTTTACACAGTGTACGACTCATCTAAGGAGATCTATTTCTCCATTTAACGTTCACCAGAATAAATATTTTGCCTACAAATGGTTAAAAATTGCAGATTTGTTTGATGTAAAAACAATTCAACTGGACAAGAGCAATGCATGTTGTACACAAGCTTGCTCTTCCCCTCCCTTTGAGAGTTACTGCTACGTCACACGTACTACTCGACAAATCGGACCAAGAGCAACGTAAGGCAGGTCTGTATCGGGCGTTCATTACTAAATGTGCCATTCCATGTTGTACGACGTTCACTTATCTACCTGCTAGGCCTAGAATGGAATCCACCTCGTACTTTCGCAAAGGCGTATGCTCGTGTGTCGGAGAAGTTGCCTAGCAAGCAAGGCGATCAGTCAACGTGAGAACTTCCCACGACGTTAGCAAGGGATTTGTGTGCTATGTCCCATCAAAGCTTTAAGCGAGGTACCTGTTATCAACACTAGCGTAAGGCAACATGAAACTGTTAAAAGTGGGTTGTCACTCATTTCTGCGAACGTATGAAGTTAATAGACAATGGTAGAGTGACTTTACATTATATTCTTGGGCATAATAGAAGATTTCAACACGTGCTATTTATCGGATACAGTATTTTGAGACAAATTAAATTACTAGAAACGTCATTCGAAATTAAAAAAAAAATATATTAACGAAAGACTGTTAAGGCATTTGATCCAGGGTTTAGTGAGGAGGTTGAGGCGAAATAATGTTCATTTCGGGAAAATGCTGGATCATTTTATTCCACCAAAGGTGATTAAACAAGTTCGGAATACCTGGTTTAGCACGACTAGCTAAAACATATTAAACACTGTCACATTAACAAGAGAAAAACCTGTGTCTTTAAATATTTGTTTCTCGAATTTTGAACTTCAAACATTTTATGTACTTTAATCTCATCATCCTTCAAATATTAAGCTACATATACCAGGAGTACATCAGATAAAACGTGCTAAGCATAAACATATATGAAAATTCCGACGAACACCGAACTTAGCACTCAAATACAGCATCTTTAAAGCATGCAACACGAGATTTTAAGAATATTCCTCCACCCTAAATTACTGGTTACTTGGGGGAAAAGGTTAACTGTTTTTCCAAAATGGTTAGACACTCTGATTAACACGTGTTTGAGAAGTTAACATGATAAAACACTTCGTATATTCTGCACATTCTATAGATAACCTGTGGAGTCTTCTTCATTTTTATACGAGTAGAATTTTAGACCTTAAAACTACAAAACTACCAAAGATAGAAGTTTAATACACAATCCGTTAAAATATGCAATGTCTACGTTCGTTCTTTTGTTTCCCATCTTTGCTATGAGAAAAGAGTATGCAAGACCAGCACATACATTCTTTTTAAACATTTGACCTTCGTCCTAGTGCAATGTAACTACCTAGTTACAAAAATATGTATTGAAACAGTTTCAAGTATTTAGCATGATTGAACACAAAGTAGACAAACAAATGGTATCTTTTTACACTACACATAGTAAGTAGGGGAAGTATTGTATTCGACCCAAAAATTCGATGTCGAGGTTTCTACGGAAACATGCGTTGGGGTCCCCTAAATTTAAAAAAAAAAAAATAAAATAAAAAAAAAATAAAAAAAAAAAAAAAAAGAAAGAAAAAAAAAAGAAAAGGTCCAAATGTGTTTTTCTATCTGCCTGTCTTTGAACAGTATAACTCAAAAACGAAAAGCCGGTTAAGAACCAAAGTTGGTATTTAAGTCTGTCTTTCAAGGATGCGACACGAAGATTTTGACAAAAAAAATTTCTCCATCCTAAACTAGCCTTTACATGGAAAGCTTTTCGAAAATTTTGATTTTCTAGAAAATGGCTCTAAAGATTTCGATTAAAATGCTGTATGTTTGAGATATTTTTATGACATATGAAATGAATATCTTGAATTTTTTGGCTATAGCCTATGAAGTCCTATTTACTCTTGATGACTTTTGCGTAATTGGTAAACCGTAAGATAAACCAAATCGTACTATACAAAAACATAGTTGTAAAAACACACAAGTTATGTCCAAATGCATTTTTTTTAATTTTGTGGAATGGTTATTTGGGCGAGTTTTGCAATATTTACACTTTTCTCAAATGGAAAGTCGTTATTCAATTGCTTTCTTGGCCGTGCAAAGAGAATGGAATTTCAAAACCTTCACATAGCGACCAGCTTTAAAAGATTTGACTATCGCTCAAAGTCTACTGTATTCCCACATTCCCCTTGCACTTACAAGGAAATAGCAATAATTTCTGCAAATGTTTATCTCGACTAATATGAGTAAAATAGAGGAATAGGTGTTTGTAAGAATAGAACAAGAGTAGAGAAAGTCGTGTGAGTGCAACACATCACGTATTTTTTTTTTCTTTTGCGCACAACTGAGAGCAAATGTGTGACTAACAAAATATTTTTTTTCCCCCCACAAATATTGCTTGTTACATTTGAACAGTAATCTGACTTTATACTTCATTAAAAGTAAAACAAAGGAATTTTAATATAGGTACATAAAAATTAAGCATATTAAGCTTGTCAAAGCAAGCATGAAGCTTTTCACAGATATACAAAAATATCTTCGAATTTCAGCATTCTATCCTCAGCACTAAATAAAATTGTATTTTCATATAATGCCATCCCTTAAAATTGGTTCTTTTAATTTTCCAAATACCGACCATTAATCCACTCATTCGAGAGCAGCTGCAAAAATCATGTTTTCAGAGCTATTTATTTTAAAAATAATTATACTTTTTACCCCGTACAAGGCCAGACAGGAAACCTGAGAACAAAAATAACAGTAATATTTTACAGCTACATGATAGCCTTTTCCCTGCGTTTCACTGCCTCTTAATGCGTCACACGAGAGGCGGGACAGAAAAAAATGCAGTTAATGTACCATGCGTTCATGTTAGTTGACACTCTCGGGAATTCTCCTTTCCACTTGACGTAATTAATCTATCTTCTGTAATTACTATGGTTCGAGAAACATAAACGTCGTTAAGATAGGGGGAGGGACATAAACAGATTAAAAGTATACATTTCACAGGAAACAGAACACATGACAGGAAGAATACGCCACCGTCTTGAAAACATGCACCATACATAATGAAGGAAACCAAAATAGAAGTAATTGTCTTTATTAGATGCTCAAGAGCATACATTTATGCAATCCCAGCATCAAAGCGGCTTATTATGACGGCATAAATCGTGCGAAATTACCCCATTTCCGGCACCAGTACCAGAAAATGAGTTATTACCATGGCAACAAGACAGCAATGACATCATCACCGCCAAAACACAATTTTCTCCAATGTGCCTGTGAGAAAACTTGAAATCCTCACTCTCCCAGGTGCAGCAACACAAACATAATACACTAGTTATATAAATAACTATTACGCATGGATTACATTTTCGGTGTGTTCGTAGGTTTGCAAATTCTGATATTTAGAGGACATTTTGGAAAACTCATGTTTAGGAGGCAGCCCATATAAACTCCTCTTAGTTTCGACTTCAAACATGGAAAGTGTTACCCCGAGTTTTAGAATACGTCACACTGTATCAATCCTGATTGCGGAGGTTGCGTTCAATCTGGAAACGTTAAGGACCCTATCCACGTGTAAGCACATCACCTGGATCTGGTCACCCTTCGGGTCTCTCCATCCCTCACTATCTCCCAGGGGTCGCATTCGAAGCACAGAGAGCGACAATGGTCCATGTGCGGTGCTCTGTCCGAGTTTTTTCGGGGCTCTTCCTGGATATGGAGGTATCCATATATGAAAATTGTATTTGAAAATTTAGACCAACAAGGAATATATCGGAAATTATCTCCACACAAAAAGTTATTTGACAAATTGTATGCTTTAACGTGATCTAGATACATTTCTTGTGTAGTAAGATTCTGTTCATCAATACGCAATAGTCATCCAGAACGAACAGGGATTCAGAGCCTATTTCCAGAAAATTCAAGATACACATTTCATTTTTCCTGAAAGTTTGCACACATGGCATTTTAATCAAAATTCTTGGACCATTTTCGAGAAATTCAAAATTTTCGAAATCTTTTCCATGTAAAGATAGCTTGGGTTAGGAGATTTCCTTGAAAATCTTTGTGTCGCATTCTTGGAAGATGCTGAACTTAGTATGTATATTTTGCTTTGATTCAGGGGACGTAAAAACTCGGTATCGAATTTGTGGGTAGAACGCAATATGTACATTATTATGTACATGGCAGAGAAAATAAATAGTTGAAAAAATTATAAAACAAAAGAAAAAATTTAAAAAGTCAGTATACGTATGACCTCGTTTCTTCTTTCTGCAATTTAAATATTAGAATTTTCCTCTTTTGTTTCGGCTGATGCAAATTTTAAAGAGAAGAATACTTCCTCAAGTATCTTTCTCCTGTGAATTTGCATTTGATGAATCATACAAGAGATAGTTAATAAATAAGAGTGTGTGTACAGTAATTCGACTACAAATTTTGATTTTATCGAGTGCGTGAGAGGGGTTTAAGGGCCCGTCGACGAGGTCATTTGGGCTCTTGATTTTATCGATGGATTTTAGAATAACGACTTTAGCGACCTATGCCATCAAAGCTGCACTCAATCTTTTTTATGGGGGGGGGGGGGGACATTAAAAGTAGTGGTTTGAACACTAGAATTTTAAGATTAATAGCTCTCAATGGAATAGCATTTTTAAATCCTTCCATTGTTTTCCACCTTGTTTCTTGCGATGGAAATTATACTATATTAAGCGGCGGATTTGTATCGATTAATGTAATGGAGGATTATTTGAATGCATTGGAAACCAATTCGAAAAAACGGAACAAATTCTGCAAGCAGCCGATAGAATAACGTTGGAATTGGTACCTAAGAAGTTGAGGAAACAGTACAACACTGCATAAAAGAGATTTTAATAGTTATCAGTACTAACGCTACTTCTTAAGCACCAGGAACTAATATTACAAATTATAACTGCCAAACATTAGTATTACATAATAATAACAATAATAATAACAATAATAATAAAGTCAAATATTTATTGTTTATTAGTTATTCACTTATTCTGTTGATTAATTTTTCCATAGTCTCCTACATAATATAGAATCTTGACAGCATTGGTGCTATGAAAGTTAAACAACAATGAAGGCCCAACAACAACAGGCTAGGGTTCGATGATGCGCATGTCTAAATGTATATTGGTATTTTCACACAAATTTCACATTGATACTTTATAACTTCATATTCATGGCTGTCTAAAGAATAGTGTATAACTTATTGTGGTCGCAGGATTGCTAGACTGAGCTTTCAGGCTCGTTCCGTAAGCATTCCTACTCGCTTTAATCACTCGCACCGTAAATAACTATTATGTATATGCAATATTGTCACAGTTTTTCTTTATTTCCCAGCATTTTATACATAGCATCTGCGATATTATTCAAAAGCAGTGTTTAATTTCTATACTCAAGATGAGTAAGCATACCGAAAATAATCTATACAAAAGTACTGGAACATAATTTGAACTGTCGAAGCGGTACTCTAATCCCTTATACCTATACATTTGATACGGGCAGAGGGCTCTTAGAAAGTTCATCTGACACTTGGAACTGGAAACAGCCAAGGAATTACGTGCAAAGGACAAGCAAAACCCGCTTTAGGAAATTCGATCGCTGAAAACTATAGGAAGGCTACGTATAAAAAATGAAGTACGGCTGGCGTGGCGAGGCGACGGTAAAAAGTAAACTCAGGTGTTGGTGAGAAGTCACAATTCATCTTCCACTCCTTTTGCCTGTCACATTTGTTTATTTTACGTGAGTCCTTCCTTACCTGTACTGGCCTGGAGTTTTAAGTTTCCATTCAACGGCGACAGCGACACAAGTCCCAGTGCATTCCGTCGAACAAAGCATCGCTACGAACCTTGGGAAACTACAGGTCAAACAAATGAAGCGCATCACAGTCCTTGGCCTTCTGCTTTACACACGAGTAGAGATGGTCAATTTCAGCTTTTATTGTCCGAAAGCTAAAAGTCTAAATTCGTAGAAATACGCCCTTAAAAACTAGGAATGAAGAATAGCATTTTACTTTCTCTACACTCAAAAGAAAGTATCTCCATTCGATTGAAAAATTACACATTAAAATTTCACTGGTAGTGAATTTTTGTGAGAAAGAGTTTATCCTATTAGCGTAGATAAGTCAGATTATCCAAATATATTAGGCAGTTCAGTTGAACACGCTTCAAGAATCCTCAAACAACTTTATATAAAAACAATTTTGTCATCGTTTATTTACTCAAAAATGACCCAGAAGATTTGATTGAAATACTGTAATTTCAGGTACTATCAAGACAAACGATATATGTGGAAAAAATAAATGATTAAGCGCCTTATGAGGGCAAATGTCTGTTGCAGCGCGGTTTCGCAAGTCGTTACATGCAGCTGAGTCTGTAGGTAGTCTCTGTTTCATATGCTATCGCCTGTCGGACACATAACTAGGCTGTCTTGAATCATCATTCATATTTGTATACATACTAGTAAGTAAGCGACCTTCACTTTCTGTACCTGCTAAACATACTGTATCAGTGCAAGGACAAGAGCAGGCTGCGCTCTCTGAGCACCAGTCGTCCAGTCCTGTTCTGAAGTCAAATGGCACTTTATCTCATTAAATTAATATTACAGTATGCACAAACTTAGTTTTTTATTTTAAGAACTCATCTTATTTTTTTACGATTTATCCAATTATCCGGATAATTGCAATTCTACTGTACATCAGCGAACTAGAAGGCATGCATCTACATCCGATAAATATTTTACCGCCTGAGATCAATAGTTTTTTTAGTTTCCCTACTACGTATAGTGAGTACTGTGTTCCACCCAAAAATTCGATGTCGACATTTCACCGAAAATGTGTTTTGAAGCCCTCGGAATCCAAAAAAGCATTTTCAGAAAAATGTCCGCGCACGTATCAGTCTGTGGACAGCATAACTCAAAAACGAAAAGTCGGTTAAAAACCAAAGTTGGTATTTAGGTTTAATGTCTTTTAAGGATGCGACACGAAGATTTTGAAGAAAATTGCTCCACCCTAAACTACCCTTTACATGGAAATTTTTTTCGAAAATTTTGATTTTTCTGAAAATGGCTCTAACGATTTTGATTAAAATGCCATATGTTTGAGATATTTTTATAACAAATGATATGTATATTTTGAATTTTCTGGCCATAGCCCATGTAGTCCTGTTTACTCTTAATGACTTTTGCATAACTAGTATCGCGAGAGATAGACCAAATCTTACTGTACAAAATGTAGATCTTGCTAAATCGCACATTTTTATGTCCAAATAATGTGTGTGTGTATTTTTTTTAAGAGTGAACCATTTCGGAGATATCCCTTGTTATTTGTATGAGTTGTGGAATACTTAAAACTTTCGTGAAATGGAACATCGTTATTCACTTTTTTATGTTAGCCGTGAAGAGAACGGAATGTGAAAGCTTTAAGATGTGACTATCGCTCAAAGCCACATTCCCCTTGCCTACAAGAAACGAGCAATAAGATAATATCAGCAAATGTTTATCTCAACTAACATGAAGATATAAGAATAAAGTTTTGTAAGAATAGTTAGTACACGAGTAGAGAAAGTTATGGAGTGCAACAGCTCAGATTTTCAGATAATGGGTAGCTAAGTTAGCACACCTTAATCTCTCCTTAAGCCCTTAAAGCATAATTTCTTTCTGCAGATGGTTTCTTGTGCCTGTAATGCAGTAGTACTGCTCCTAGTTGGAAGACCTTTCCAGGTAATTATTTTAATAATTCATAGTTTACTCATAAGCTAGTTGGCATCAAGCTGTAAGGGGCAATGTTTGTTTACAACTTCAAGAGCTCATGGTAAATAAACAGAAAGAAATCATGTCATACATTAATAAATTATCAAACGCGAGACTTCCATCCCAGGTGTTCTTAAAGGAAGAAAGCTGCCTGAAGGCCTGAAGGCCGAATGCTCAGGGTTGTTTTATCTCCCTCCTTGCTTGTTAGTTCATGAGATATTTGTATGCTGTGAACACATACACGCTAAAAATATTCCTAGTGCGTGAAAAGTTTTAATTTGTTAGACATCCGATCCATGATCATACATTATGTTCCCGGGCGTGCACACCTTGAATGGCTAAACACGTTTCAGCGCGCTTGCTGTTGATGTATGCAGGCGTGTAACAGAAGTGCAGCCACATGACAGCTTCGTCTTATGTACAAGGTGTACCAATAACACTGGCGCTTGCAACGTGATTGGTAAGCGAAGCGTGTCAATAAATTACCTCACATGGTTGACAATGTCACAAGTTTTGTGAGCAACAACGCTAGGATTTTTAAGAGCAGATCGCACAACTTAAGCCTTGGTTCTTACAGTTAGGTCTTACAGTTCACTTTGCTCAAAAAGAGTTTGTTGCATTACCTTAATCCTTTTATACCAACTTTCAACTTCACAGTCTATGGCAATGCTGTAACAAACGTTTGGCCTGTAAATATTTTACTCTGGTTATTGAAATGAATGCGTTAAGTGGAAAATGCAACATACATATTATCTACAAGTAAGCTTCATCTATCTTCACCACTTGTGAGTAAGAATGTTTTAATTTCAATACCAATTAGAAGTTTTTACTAAATAATAATACTCTTAACAACTAACCTCAAACTGTTGAGAAAACAACACAGCTACCGACTCGTGTCTAGAATTATAACTCACTGCTCTGTTGCTTCCTCGTCCCCTTATATAGCGGGAACGAAGTCACACGGACCTTTCGCGAACTCCTTCAAATACGTCGGTTAAATCTTCCTCGAAGGCACTGGAAACCCCTTGGTTTTGCTGCTTCATTGTTAGTCATGTGTTCGCTCGCGTGAGTGGTGTGGAGAAGCTTAGTCCTGCCAGCCCTTTGTTTTGCGCCGCGCCCGGCGTCGCAATATTTTCAACGGTAAACATTCCTTTCCTTCAACGAGTTTCTCAGTTTAGGAAACAGATGGAAGTCTGATGGAAACTGTCAGCGCAAGAAGGTGTGATGTGGCAGCAAATTAAAACCACACTGATTGATTTTGTCCACTGTAACAACACGTGCCAGGGCGTACGATGTCGTGTTAGAAAAAGACTTTCTTCTTTGCCAAATCCTGCCTTTTCTCGTGTATTTTGGTCTTGAATAATTGATCCAGAAGATTAGTTACAACGCTCCGGTGATAGATTATCCAGGTGGAAGATAATCAATTAGCAGCACATCCTGATGCCAGAAAATCGACGCCATGATTTTCCAGACCAATTTCACACACTTTGCCTTCTCTGATGGTGTAGAATCATGGTCCGTTGCTTAGACTGCCACTTGGTTTCAGATGCGCAGAAGGCACCCAGCTTCATCAAGTGTTAAAAACATGCATGAAGTTGGAGGGATCTCTCTGAATAAGTCAAACTTTCCATTTGTATTTAACTTGCTTATTCGGAGTCATTAGTCGCGGCTCCAACTTGCAGGTAATTGTGCATCTCAAGCTCCACTCTCAAAAATGAAACGCACGTTCCCCAGAAATGCCCAGACACTCAGCAATTTTGGGCACCTTCATTTGGCGATTCTGGAGAACCTGTCATGTACTTTGTCATCCGTTGTAGCAGACTTCGGCTTTGCACTCCGCGCTTCACCTTTCAAGCGCAAATGAACAGCATTTGTCGCATCTTGGTGCTAGAAAGTCGTAAGAAACGCGCTAAAAATATCAAGAAGTAGCCAAAAGCCTCCAAGATGGGGTAGGTGATCATTAAAACCATCAGATTTACAATAGCAGGAAGAAAAGATATTGCATTCCACCCAAAAATTCATACAGAAATGTCATTGTAAATATAAGTCATGAATCCAAAGAAGCTGGTCAAGGAGACCACATAACCGGCCGGGAGGGACCGGGGCGCTGACCACGTCCTACCTTCAGTACTGCACCCCACTCATGGCGCCTGTTATGGATAGAGGTGGGCGACGCAGCGGTCGGGAGTAGGCCTTGGCTGGAATGGGCTGCTGTGCCACCAGGAGGGAGGATCCAAAAGCATTTTTAAAAAACTCCCCCAACCCGAACTACCCTTACACGGAAAACACTTCAAGAATTCTGATTCTCTATGAATAAAGTATGTACCATATTTTTAAAAATATTTTCATGACAAATGAAATGTATATCTTGAATTTTAATGGAACAGTCTCCGAAGCTCTGTTCATTCTGGATGACTTTTGCATAACAGTAAACCGTAAGAGACAGACAAAATCTTCCTGAACAAAAAAGTACCTACATCTTATTGGTTAGAATTTTCAAACATTTATCTAACATTTTTTCGCAAATAGGAAGTCATTACTTGTGTTTTTTATGTCCTGACCATGCAAAGAAAATAAAATGTCAAAGTCGTCATACAGCGACTTGCTTTTAAAATTTATTTATTATTATTATTATTATTATTATTATTATTATTATTATTATTATTATTATTATTATTATTATTATTATTATTATTATTATAAACGATCATCCAAAAATGGTATGTATATGTTCTATGCGTATAACAGAATCTCGAAAATATGAACTACTTGACATTCTCTCGTATATTCCAACTTTTCCTCGATTCTATTATAAAGTACTTACCATTCTTCCTAAAAAATTGCAGATATGTTCTACAATACCTAAAAGGAACCTTCACGTTTAATATTTTCTTGTTTTCTTGCAAAAAAGCCCGTACTTATGACTTTCATGCATGTAATTTTGGCACATTTATATGCCAAGCGTACCCTGGCACTCTGAAACTTTATTAACAAGCGTTAAATGCCTCTACAATTGCTGCACCCTGCTCATTAACACATGTTCTGTAACAATTTTCAACAAGAAAGATGCGAATGAGAATCCCTTGCTCTCGAGAAATCCATCCGCTCTAGGCGCCAGACAGTACTAACATTGTCGAGTGGCTTCTTCCGCTAAAGTGGAACGTTACTACTGCATGCCCCAGCACGTCGGTTAACAACCACTTTTGTTACGTTCCCAGGCGCAGATATGACATTTAAACACACACAAATCGATGTTCACTTTTGACATTAAACATGTGCAAAAGTCGCAAAAACTTCTCCACCTGTTATCATTTCATATGGACTGAAGGCTGTTGATGTAAAACCTAATTCTTCCATCCGTTTCATGTAGTGATGATAGGAATAGTATTAATATAATAATAGTATTACATACTAATAATGATAATAATATAAGGATATAACCAGGAGTGATAAGCAGATAGATTAAATTAAAAGGGTGAGTTAGCAAGGGAGGAGAAGAGATGGAAATGAGCAAACATGGAAAAGTGACTGTGGGAGCAAACGCTGAACATGGAAGGGAAATAAGAAAACGCAACTAGTACTTGCCTGCCAAATATCTAAATGTTAAGAGCAGTAATAGGTTGTCCAACGATGATAAGGATCAAGATCCTAGTTCATGGCCAAAAAGTAATCAATAAACCAACTCATTCATTCATTAACACTATTACTGTTATTGCACAGAAATATTTTCAATAAGGAATTACCAAGCGAACATTGTGGTAACCCAGAGGAACTGATTCACTTCTAACCCTGACTGCAGAATCTCAATGGTATATAGTAAATTGGCTGGAAGTAAATCAGAGAAACCAAAGGGACGAGGAGAGAAACATGAGGAAAAGAGGAATTCTAAATTCTGAATCCATGGGTACTAGGGAATTTTTCTTTTATCGGAAATATATGGAAATATGAGCGAGAGTGTAAATTCGTGTGTTTAATATTTATAAACATAACGCAGCGTAAACTAATCCGCATACCATCTCAATAGTAAAACATGCGAATATCATTGCCGATGAGCAATTGTTCCACAGGCAATGCCGCCGATATGACATCAGATGTTAAAGGCGTATAAACGGAGGGGGGAAAATACACGCCTCAGACATACGGACGCTGAATAAAACAATAAATACAGATTAGGCATATTTGAGAGAAGAATCATTATGGGGTATCTTTTTTGGAGCAGCAATAGATAAGAGGATATGGAGACGGAGATAAGATCATGAGAAATGTAGCCTGTATAAGAACCGGATATAGTAAGATGTATCAAAATCAAGAGGCTAAAATGGGCCGGTCATGTGATCGCCTGACAAGATGATTGCCCACTGTAAGTCCAGAGGATGGAATAGAGAGGGCTGTAAGATATTGGGACAGGCCGGCAAGAAGTAGAAATTGAGTAGAGCCCACACTGAGTTACAGTGCCAGCGATCATAAATAAAGCATGTTTCTGATATGCTTGTTTGGTTGGACTTTAAACCGTTGCATAATTTAAAAGTACACCGCGCACCCACCACCTTGGAATAGTATGATTACGGATCAAACCTAATCAAAGATTCGTTTCCGTTCAAGGTATCTTTTTGAAATTGTAACCATATTAAGCTTCCAGGTATTGAATACAACTTTCATTATTACTTTTTCCTAGCTTCAGTTTTAGAGGCTTCCAATGCAGGGTGTACCGAAACAATTCGTTCAAACTAATACAGGAGGCACAGAACATAAAAACAAATATAATTTGCTATGGGACATCTAGCAATTTCTGATGCTAGGGACAATTTACTCAGAACTAGTAAGTGGTATTCACAGGAACTGCTAGAATACGCGACCAATGGCCTGTATACATGAATCACATTGTTAGACCAGTGACTGTCATGTCCGCAATAATATCATTGCTAGATGGCAATTCTAGCGGCGAGGTCGTCTTCTGTTTCTACACCGGTTTATATACTAGCTGCTTCATATGTCCCCAGGGGAAGAACTCCAGACACACTAGGTCAGGTGACCTGGGTGACCAGACACAGGGTCACCTCGACCGATCCATCGATTCCCAAAGGTGGATGTCAGATGATTACTCACAGCAATGCTGAAATGGACTGGAGTCCCATCGTGCTGGAAGTACGCCATTGCGTCCGTCCGTTGGGGGGGGACCATGGCCAAGAATGCCGGCCCACACATTAACACCGAATGCAAGCAGATCTCATACAACCGTTCCTACACAGAGCAGGGTTCAACCTCAGTATGTATTTCCAGCCAGCAACACCGTCACAACTGCTTACGTCAGCACCACTCACAAACTGTGCCTTGACCAGGGACCTTGTTCCTTATCAAAGTATATTTGTTTTGATGTTCTCTGCCACCTGTATTAATTTGAACGAATGGTTTCGGAACACCTGTATAAGCCAGATCAATTTATTCTCTTTCTTAGGCATAACCTCATTAACAAATAAATGTATAGGTGTCTATGAATTTCATAATCAAACATTTTTAGATTTTAAGACTTGATCTTACCATTAAAAACACTGACAATCATCGTGATCCTCCAACGCAGATGGATTTTCGTCAGAATTAGAGAGCTTCATTCGTTCTGTCACATTGGTTACATCTTCCATGATGGTTGATGCAATATACTAAATATAAGTGGAGCAAAAGCTCACGAACATACACACGCAACACTACGCAGCTAATTGTTTATCAGCGAAGCAAGAAAATTAACAATGCTTACCAATTTCAATATTCTTAAGCGATACTGAATGTGTAACTTGCTTTTGAACAAATAAAGTCATTAAAAAGAAACGGAATGTTCCATGACATAAGGACTCTATATTCATTTTTGTTACTAAAACGGGAACTAATATGCCAAATAATCAGAGACACAAAATTAAACAGTGTCCTTCAGTTATTTAGAAGAGCCAAACATCGAAACATCGATTTACGACACTGGCATTGAATTTTTCGATTCAGACTCAAATTTGCAACTCAATAACTCAGAGCTGGCGTAAGAAAGAAAGAAAGAGCCCATGAAGGGCCAAGTCTTGCTGCCCAGCCGCTGCGTCCCCCACCTCTACCCACTACAGGCGTCATTGGTGGGGTGCAGTGCTGGAGGGTGGGATGTGGTCAGCGTCCCGAGCCTTCCCGGCCAGTTATACGGCCTTCTCGACCTAGGGCCGCTACTTCTCCATCAAGCAGCTCCTCAACTGGTCCCCCGGGACCTAACGAGGCTGAGTGCACCCCGTGCCAGACCTCCCAGAGGGGATAAAACCCGGGTACTCCGCGACAGAGGCAAGCGGGCTACCAACTGCGCCATGGAGGCGGTCATATTTATAAACACTATACGATATATATTTAGGTTTAAATGAACGAGTGAGTAAAAGTGTTATATTTTTATCGGGAAATACAATCATAATGAGCTGAAACAAAATACTGAAATGCAACAGTCAAAATGGTGTAATACTTCAGCTTTTGATTTTCTTGAAGCTGCGATTTCGGAGGAATATGTTAAGGTCCTAAACTGCTTCACTCAAGCCCGAACAAGCCGGTATAAATCAATTTGTCATGGCTTTCCGTCAAGTCACGTCTATTTTAATCTCCACAAAAAGGCAATTCTAGTCCAAATAAGGCCAAGTACTGAGTGTTGCATTTTATCATTGTAGTAATCACGTGGTTTTGTAGGCGTACACTCAGAATAACTGATGTATGCAAAAGAACAATCGTAAATTGACATAACTCTGGAAGAAAAAAGAATATGAGCGTTGGTACCACGTTTAGCTGCCGTTTCATAATCAGCTTTGCGTAAGCTCCTGTACACGGATATAAGCATCAAATGAATCATTTTTTTTCCAATAAACACAGAAGTCAGTTTTTTTTTTTTTTTTTTTTTTTTGAAAGGAATGAATTTAACACGTTTCTCGACTGTGCTTAGGTAGCTTTATATTGTGTGTAAATATGCCGTAAATCAGAGTTTCATCGCAGTGGGAAATGAGATCTGCTGAACTGAGTTTTGTTCATGACTTGTGGGATTTATATAGAACACTTTTGGAAGAGGACAGTCTCACTATAGAAGATTAACATGACTCACATATGGGGAAAAAATGAACAAAAGAAAAGCCTATGCTTTAGGATGTAAATCAATTCAAAAGAAAAAAAAAGTTGTTATTAAAAACTAAAACACTACCAACTAAAGGATGAGAACACTAACCCATTTCATTCGCTACTTATTGCTTGGCCATTAACTGATAATTACGAAGGTAGAAAATATAATACTTTTTATGATCTGCTGCTAAATTTGTCGCCCCCCCCCCCACACACACACACACATACACACACACCTTCTTTTATTTTACCGTTAGTAAGTGTAGAATCTGATGATTAAACACCTAAACGTGTAATGCCTATGTGCAAGTGAGGGGTCAAATTACCTATATTCAATATAAAATTATGAAATTTGGCGCAACTATGATATATTCATATGTATTCACTTATTAAAGCATTAAAATAATCAAAGCCATATGGCACATACTGTTTTCATTCGCTGTCGAAATTACCTATATTGCATTTTTGTCGTCAAAAACCACAGTAATTTTTACGTTCTATGCAGTTAAGTAGCGAAGTATTGTATTCCACCCAAAAATTCGTAGTTGAGATTTCACCGGAAATATATGTTTTGAGATCCCCTGAATTCAAAAAAACATTTTTAGAAAAATGCCCGTGTGTGTGTGCGTGTGTGTGTGCGTGTGTGTGTGTGTGCGTGTGTGTGTGTGTGTGTCTTTGGACAGCATAACTCAAAAACGAAAAGTCGGTTAAAAACCAAAATTGGTATTTAAGTTTAATGTTTTTCAAGGATGCGTTTCAAGGATGCGACAAGTACCACCCTAAACTTCCCTTTACATGGAAATTTTTTCGAAAATTTTTATTTTTTGAAAATGGCTCTAACAATTTTAATTAAAATGCCATATGTTTAAGATATTTGTATGACAAATGAAATGTATATTTTGAATTTTCTGGCTATAGCCTATGTAGTCCTGTTTACTCCGGATGACTTTTGAATAACTCGTAAACCGTAAGAGATAGACAAAATCTTACTATACAAAAAATGTAGGTCTTGCTAAAACACACAATTTATGTCTGCATAAATTTTTTTGTAGAGTGCACCATTTCGGAGATATTCCTTGTTATTTGTGTCAGTTTCGGAAAATTTAAAAGAGAACGGGATCTCAAAGCTTTGATTTGACTCGCTCAAAGCCTACTGTATTCTAATATTGCCCTTGCACCTACAAGGAAATAAGCAATAAGATAATCTGTACAAATGTTTATCTTAACTAACACGAAGAAGATATAGGAATAAGAGTTTGTAAGAATGGTTAATACAAGAGTAGAGAAAGTCATATGAGTGCAGCACATCAGATTTTTCTACAGAATAATGATGTGGCACACTAATGCCCTAATAGTATATCCAAGTGTCTCAGTGTTCGAAAGGATCAATAATTATATTATAAAAGAAAGACAATTGTTGTTTTGTTCGGTAAAATTTAAATTGTTTGACTTATCGAGTTTCTGAATAAATTGATTCAAATGAATGCGCTCAGAAGCATTGAATAGAGACAAATCTGACCAATCAACTATTCCTAAAAAAAAAGCCCATTTTCTACGTACATCACGTTAATCGAGATAACTGCAGAGAGTGATTTTCTTACATTTTTCTTTGTAGGTAGGTATAGTGGAAGAAGTGAGTTCAGTATGTTTAAGTGATAGTCAAATAGTTGGCGATGATTTTGAAATTCTGTTCTCTAGCGATTTTACACTAGAAAGAGTATGACGTATTTGACAGTTCAAACCTATAAAATCTCGTAGTAGAACATAGTGCAGTGCAAGAAATCTGAGGTCCAGGAGACTTGCACTTGTATTTTTAAACGAGTGCAATGCAAGGCATGGGAAACATTAACTGCCGAAACACATACGTTCTACTTGTAAAAAGGTTTGCGTGCCAAAATCAACTTGATCGAAATACCAGACACCTCTGAAATGTCAAACCGGTAGCCTGGGACACCTGCACATAAAAACTGGAACATGCCAAGCATTGAAAACAGTGCTAAAATGGGTTTAAAAAACTTGCTCGTTTGCATTCCGGCAGGGTGCCACTGATATTACAGCTCTCTTTCTCCGTCCACTCAACGTAATGGCAATGCTTTTTAAAAACCACTTTCCTCCCCTACGTCCTATAAAACCCATTTCCTCATGCTGTTGAAGTAATGGAACCATATATGTTACACATCTCGAAAAAAATGGCACCGTAACTGTTCACGGAAATACGGTAAGATATATGCAGCTTTACAAATTTGCACAAAGCTCTTTTTGTGATATTTAATGTTAAGGCGCGTTTCCTGTGTATCTACTCACTCATTTCCATGGGTAAGAATTCAGATAGTTCATTTACTGAATGGACTAAAACCCACACAATATTAAATGCCATGTTCATTCTTGGCTTAGCAGTTTAACACTAAGGAACTGTTAGCAATTACTAGTTTGTGGTATTAAAACTTCAACAAATTACTTACAATTCCGTGTGAGATTCTTTTAAAAATTATAGTCAACGTTTTTTTCTTATTTCCGCATGAAGGTAATGCATCTGTAAAAGCCATTTTCTAAAAATGTATGCCAGTGTTATATGGAATAGCAGTAATGTTTTGCCTTAGAAGCATTTTTAACTCGTCACATAACCATTTCAATACTTATGCTAATTAGGAGGTGTTTAAATCCTTGAAATGACCTTTTCACAACTTTAATTTTTCTTACACTTTTGTGCACATTATGTTCCACACCATAATGGATGTAACCAATTTAGTTCAATTTTTCGTCAGAAAGTTCGAAATAATGAATAAAAAACTACTGTATATACTCATACGACTTTACCCATTACAAATCCACATAGAAGCCTTATTATATTACAGTATACTTACATATATAAGTGATTTCTCTAAGCATGCTACTTAATTCAGTTATATTTTGGTCCAAATTTGATTTCAAACTAAGCAATAACTGCCGTTTATAACATGCGGAAACAATAAATGTTTATACCAGAGATGTAGACGAATTAATTTAGAAGGCTTAGCGAGTTTTTTTTTTAATAGAAAGAAGAGACAAAATAATTGCAAACTTTTTCGCAGGACAAATTTCCCAGCTGTAGAAAGTCATACTAACTTCAATTTGAATGAAGACTTCATAGGCCACTTATAGAACATGCAAGATACAAATTTTATGTTTTGATATGACTATCTCAGAGTTTACAGCAGTTTAACCAAAAATCACGGATGGATGAATGAATCAATGAAATTGCAGAAAAGAGTTCGGGCACCCAAAATGCTGAACTATCTGATACGATTGATGACATGGACTGAGCAAAAATCGAAGTAAATTCCTCGCCCAGTCAATATTCTAATCCCGGACCGCAGCGTGGGGTTGACACTAATGCTTAACGCACGGTTGACGAAAATGACTTGCTTCTTCGATCCACCAAAACTGAAACGCGTTATACCACTCAGTTTATGAAAAATATACGCACACAGTTTTCACCTTGATTGAACTACTTAAAATACTCCCCCGTCCATCATGCGGCCAAAATTTAAATCCCTTTAACATTTACTCGAAATTTGTGAAATGTATCCTGTGCAATAAACTTAGATAACTGCACCTTATGCTACAAATTTGTTGGATTTTTTTTTTTTTTTTTTTTTTTGTAACTATTGCGGTGTACTGAAAATGAATGACTATATTTTGTTCGGATTGGGAAGGGGGTGTCAGGAAAAGACATCCTCCTTCATGTACACATTATGTTTACATTACCTTATTTGAATTTTAGACTTATGGAAGCGATATACAAGTTTATTTCAAACGTCCAGAATATCTAAAGGTAAAGGTGCAGGCTACAGAGCAGCTCCTGCAACCGGAGCAAAGCACCGCGTGTAGGCCATCCAGCCATTTGTGCTTCTATCGTGACCCCAGAGAGGGAGGGATGAGGGGAGAGCCCCGAAGGGAACCCAGATCCGCATTAAAACTGCCGCAAGCATGGACGCGCTCCCTAACGTTTCCAATTCGAACGCATCCGCCTGAGTCCAGTCACAAGCCCCTAACTCGAGCGACCTTTCTGGGGGATGGCAGATGGGTACAAGAAATGAAGGACAAGAAAGTCGAAGTAGAAGGGAAACCACCCAGCATTCGCCTACCGAAAACACGAAAAATCCATGATTCAGAGTGTGCGGTCGCCGGGGATCGAATACGGAACTTCCTGAATACGAGTCGCACATGTTACTCCGGCGCTACCTCGCTCGCCCCAGGATATCTAAATCAAATATGTTGTGCAGAAAACATTTTGAAAAATGCAGGGAAGAGAAAAGAAGCAAGTAACGCGCTCATGTCCCAGGACTTTCAAGGCTACAATCATCAAATTAAAACCCTTTAATATTGCTACCTAAATGTCTCCCACCCGAGCATCCTCAAAAAAGGGAACTTCAAAATCTGCTGCACGAAAGTTTTGCGTGTCATTCTTCGGAGATTTGTCACCCAATGACTTCTTTTTGTCCCCGAATGTCCATAACAAAATGCGTGGACAACGATTTTCGTCGGCAGAAGAAGCCGTTGATGTGTTAAAAAACTGTTTTGGAGGTGTCTCAAGCAGTTCTCAATGATAAATTACTGTTTTTATATTAGGCTCAAAATATAAATATCGCCCTTCGTAGCACCAAAGAGTTCAAGAAACTGCAACAGCTATGCAATTATTTATATATGCTTCTTCTTGATCTGCGAAACTTCTGTGCTTCAACACAGATAAACAGAGTAGATCCAACCAGAGTGGCACTTTGGACTGAACAAATACTGAACACGTAGTGTTTTAATTCTCTCCTTAATTATTCAGTTTATGAACGCAGTATAATTCTCTCTAAGATCAAATTTGCATGGAATTAGAAAGAAAAAGTTCATTTCGCTTCTCCTGTGAAGTTCCAAAATTAGCACTTGGAACGTCTGAATATCCATTCTTCGTAGGCAAAAAGTTAGATGTTTTGTTATGTGGATAATAATTAAACATCGCTGTTTGCCTTTTATGTGCACATACAGAATTAGGGACCCATAACAAAGTTATTATTGAGCTCGTGTATATGATTTTTGTTGGAGCTTTAACACAGAGTTGGAGTTAATTCAGTTTGCTAGCCATTAACTCCAGCTGCAGAGAAATCTGCCAACAAAACCTTTAAATATTGGTTTCAGCGTTGTATTATCATGGACTTGGGATGTGTGGATTTCACTGCTCTCCATGCATGTATCCAGTTGAGAAGAAGATGTGGTGCAGCTATAAAAGGCAGGCTGTTATTTGCAGCTCATTTTCCTGAAGCCAATTACTCTGCAGCTCTCTGCGCCAGACTCGTAAAGCGAAACTGTTCTCAACCTGTATTAGCATATCACAGAGCAGAGAGCAAAGAGGGACGTTTCTCGTTCAGCGGACCTCGATTCGATTCTCTATTGTGGAGAACAGCTTTCTTTAGCAATTTGTTTCTCATTTCAGAATCATCTGCATAATATAAAGTCTATCGAAAGCAAGTTCTCAATTATTCACACCCCTATTCATGTAACACTTGAGGAACGAGAAACATTGACGATATATTTGGCCAATTTTTCGTAGCATTACCTAGTTATTGCAACTATCTTGGTTAGTGCTGATTATAAAAATTACATTTTTATTTCTTGGGATTCTAAGGTCCTCAAAACAACAATTTTGGCATGAGAGGGAGAAAGAAGTGGAGAGGGGCAGTGAGGGACAACTAAAGGGTGAGATAATGGTGAAGAGAGAAAATACAATGCGAGGTATGGATTCTATTAGTGAACTTCGCAATATTAGCTTAGATGTATAACCATTTGGATTGTATATCCCACAACAGTTCAATGTTCACCCCAGGACAATGCAAATTACTAAATAATCTTTCAATGGAACACACAATTGAAAATGCTATTATCTAAAGTTTCCAGTTTTCAGTTTTATTTTCAATATTGCCTTATATCAGCGTTAGAGGGTTTTAAATTTCGGCGAGATATTTTTTTAGTTTCCAAGTTCTGAAATGTTAAATCTGGATTTTACTGCCCTATGCCAAATGCTCCACAATTATTCTTTTTAAAAAATTCTGTTATATTTATCTGATCATAGTGTACAAATCTGTCATAATTTTGTTTTACTAGCCTTAGTTCAAATGAAAATAATTTTTAAATTCTCTCGTTTGAAATGTCTAGTTTTGTTTAAATTGTATAGAGATTTAAAAGTAGTGCTTAATTAAAAAACCGTTCAAAAGGAAAAATAATTATCTATGTATCAAGTTTAATTGTTTATGTTTTGGGAATGGCGGCGCCGTGGCCGAGCGGTTAAGAGCGTTCGCCTACCACCTAGGCGGCCCAGGTTCCGATACCAGGGACCCGATACCAGGTATTCGTGGTGGACAAAGCGACGTCAGGGCGGATTTTCTCCGGTTTTCCCCCGCACTCTTCCACAATTACTCCATTATCACCTTTGCAATAATCGATTTCACCTCCATTTCATATAATCCTCTTCATCACTATCATACCTAGTGCTTGAACTGACCACCCGCTTCCAGGTCTTCACTCTGTCCGATCCCATAGGTTCCCCGTGCTCCCAACAGGCCTCTGACCCTAGGCACTGGCTTGTAAGTCCTAGGGGGTGTAATTCCTACATAAGGGTAACAACAGGTAAAAAAGAAAGTGTTTTGGGATATCTATATGACAAATTGGAGAAGAATTTGATGAAAACTGCATCATATGAAACATTTTAAAAAGTGAATGCGGTGAAAAATAATTTTAAAATCTCAAAATGACAAACCTTTTACTTCTGTATTTTTAACGTACATTATATAAATATAGGTCTATTGTATATAAAAGATCAAAAGGAATACAAATGTCCTTTTTTGCGAGATTCTACTAAATTTCAGTTGTGTACTCCCTTAAAACAGTGCAAGAGTGGATTTGGTTAACAATGGCAAACAAGTACTTAATATCTTCACCTTGTTTAATACTGCGTTAATTTATTTGATTATTCGAACATTGACAGCACAATGGTCAACCACAGAAACGAGTTCGGCTCAAGTACTTTGTTAGGTGACGAGTTTTTTACATTTATCTCCTAAGAGCAGCGTTTTGCGATGCAATTTCCAAAGCAATTTCTTCTGAAATTTCATGTGCAAATACATCCATGGCGAATTAAAAATATATTTCCTCTTTTTGTATAAAATTAAAACGACTCCGTAATTACATATCTGTCAATAAAATGCAATGAGAAATAATATTTCTTACTAAAATTTGGTATATTTGTGGACAAACTAAAATATTCTAAAAGCACAATTCAATATGTTTCTGTTGTTCTTTAAAACAAAGTTAAATTTTGAATCAGAATATCCACAATGGCCTCACCGCAAAGAAATCTAAATTTTGCATCTACATGGTTAGGAACAAATTACTAGGCCCATGATTTTTAGTGTTTAATCTATTGGTTTTAGTCTTTTATTGTATTAAAATTACTCCCTTGAAAAATCATTTAAATCCTCTTAATCAAAGAGGACTTGAGAGACATTTAACTGGTCATAAAAATATCGTAAACATGTGTATTTTAATCAAAATAATTCGAGTCATTTTGTGGGAAGGGGGGCGATTTTCTTAAAGCTCTTTGTGTCACATCCTAAGAAAGTTTCTGAACTTACATACCAAACTTGGTATTTAACCAACTCTTTGTTTTTGAGCTACGTTGTTCACACACACACACACACACACACACACACACACACACACACACACACACACACACACACACACACACACACACACACACACACACATCTTTTTTTCTAAAATACTTTTTATTCAGGGACTCTCATAGCGTGTATTTCCATTGAAATCGATCTTTTGAGGGAGAAGCAAAAAGGAAAGGCAGTAGTTACAAAGAAACTGGATACGTATTTGAATTTTTGTCGTAAGTGATAAGGTCTCGTTTAGCCATTTTTTAGATTCAATAGCATAGGCAAGAATCACAAAAATCGATCAACATTTTGCGTGTAATGGCCGTGTCAAAGAAAGAGATTTTGGAGTTTTCGTGAACATATGCATTTAACAACACTGGTAAATGGAATCAAGTCGAGAGAGTAGTGTGGAATTTGTTTGGAAACAAGGAAAGTGCCTTAGATCGTTGTTGCTCCGACCACTTGGCCCTCTTCATCCCCTCAACTGCCTCTCAGCAGGTGGGGTATAGAGGTTCTGCAGTGTTGTTCGGTCCGGCAGGTAGTTGCTAGGCCGTTTGCTTGTTTATCTTCAGGATGGACTGCCACATCAATTTTTATGACAAAAGACAACACCCCTGCTTCGTGTACAGTCCTTCACATAACAACAAATGACATCTGGGTAAGGGCCGAGAGAAGAGTGGAAATGAGGCGTCTGAAATTTCCATGTGCTCCTCGACAACGATGTGTGCTTTTGGGGCAAATGCTCGTGCTAGCTTCCCTTCAATTAACTGCGAACAAGACGTCCTAAAGAAGAACGCTCCATACACCAGCTTCAGTTTAAAGCGAGACCACACAATGTGCTTCTGAGATTGCAACGGAAGTATCAATGAAATGCCTACTGCATGCAAAATCAACAATTAACACATGCTTGTGGTTACTTATCCATGTCATGTAATCATCCCTAATGTCTATACAGGGTGTTAATGAACTACACCGAAATAACTTGAGGGATTGTAGATGTGACTAATGTAAGTAATTTGAGATAGGCGATGTATGGTCTGCGGTTAAACATAACACAGTTTGGTATCAGATATTGATAAGTCGGTGTAAAAATTGTGGTAGTGCCTGTCCGAGTATACAAATGTAGCTTTGCAGCAGCTCGTTATTAGCACTCTCAAGATTTAATGCCACAAAGATCTACCAAATCTCCAATTAGTCACCTGACAGTGCGACACTGAACATAGGTTAATGCCTTGCACTATGCAGCCCACTCTAGAGGCGTTACTTTAACTGATCTGGTGCGTAGTCCGTAATGCCAAAAATTGATGTCCCAAAGGTCATTGGTTCGGTTCCCATCATGTATTTGTTTCCTTCTTTTAATACATAAATTCCATGCAAAGAATTGCCATGATTAGTAACTCAGGATACCATTCTGATTGGTCAGTGCAATACCACTACTATGATTTCCGTAATTCGGTGCACTGCAGTTAGTATGCCGAGGATTATCTGTGGGACAGCATGGAGAACATGTACACTTTTTTCTGAACTTACATATGTGCATCTTATTTGGGTGAATCACGAAGTAAATGGGCTAGCTGCCGCAGCATTGTACAGGGAACAATATCCCAATAGACGCCAACCATATCACACATGTTTCAGTCCATCACCGTTTGAGAAAGAGAAGGGGGGGGGGGGGGGGGGGGAAGACACGAGAGAACTGTCAGCTCACACGAAGTCGCCACGCGGTGCAATTTGAAATGTTCTGTAAAGCATTGCAGAAGAACCACCTACCAGCACACTGGGCTCTAGCGTATGGCAAGCCATACATGAAAACCCACTTCACCCATTTCATAGTCAGAAGGTGCAAGCACTAAGAAACTGGAAAATCGTTAAGAGACTGACAAAAACCTGCAAGCGGAAAAATCTAGAATTCATTAAAATACACAGTTGTATCCAAGTTAAAGTTAAACCCATGGCACTATAGCCCATATCGGACCAGGGCCTGACAAGCCGACTGCCGGCCTCACGCCCACATACGCAAGGTAGAAGTGGGCGATCATCCAACCGATACGGGGAGATGTGGTCAGCATCTCGACACCCCCAACCGAAGTACTTCAATCAAATACTTTCTACACTAAGCAGTTTAAGTAGGTTATAGGGTTATTCAATGGAATGTTTGAATACTGCATAGTCATAATTACCTGCGGTAGCAGTAACTCAGGATAGTCGTATCAGTGGCGTACTGGCTCGATTTTTATTCAGGTCTATTATAAACACCCCTTATATCAATGTGCTTAACACCCCGTATATTATACGTAAGGATGAATGAAACATGAAACCTTGAACGTTACTACTAAATAACAGGTGGCTTGCACATAACAAGCTGCAAGCTAACGAGCGAAATAGTTCAGGTAGTAGCACTTATGACCACATTCGAGAGGTCATAGGTTCAAATCCCATGTGCGAGACACTGTGACTTTTTCTCCCTCCCTTCCTCTTCGTACTTTCCCACGAAGTTGCCATGTTGGCTATTCACAACCGCGGCTCAAAGCCTACATCTAGTGCGAAAGAAATTGGAATAAAAATAAGAGGATGCTGGAAGACAACTATGTGACGTAAGGTCATTTGTGCAGCATTGCAATTATTACTACACTCTCAATGAACATCCAGCAGTTATACTATTATCAAATCCATATTCCCCACAGAACACAAATGACAACAAAATAGATGGTATAGGAAAACAGTTAAATTCCAAGTGATGACCTTCAGTTGAAAGTGCCCAATTAGAAGTAAATGGAAGTATAATTGAGCAAGTTAATAAATTTAATACTTTAGGATGTTCTTAAAGCAACAGCTAGCTAAATTTCAATATAAGTGTGATACCATTTACAGAGCCTTAGGAAACAAAACGAGAATAGACAATTTTGTAATTTTATGAAGTTCTAGCAGTTCTCAATAACATACGACAGCAGAGAAAGTAAAAATACTTGTTTTTTTTATTCAGGGGGTCTCAAAACATATATTTTCGGTGAAATCTCGACATCAAATTTTTGAGTGGAATACAATACTTCCTCTACTTACCAGTAGATAAAGTAAAATGCTAACTTTTGCGTTACTATTAAACGAAGTAATAAAATAATCCGAATTTCGAACAGCAACAGTATTCATCAAAACAAAGGACAATAATTTGATCGGCTCCACAATGATTATCTTTGCAGGTCAAACACGTTGCCACTGTACGCTGTAAAGTTTCCAACTGCCTTCCTAAGTCACTGCAAGATCATTCTGCCAAAGTTGTTTTATTATAACCTGACAAAAAAGCTAAATTTTTACTGACACATTGGTATGCACTTAGCAGTTGCTCCTGTTCCAGAGTTGGCAACATTGTTGAACACCAATCCGTGGGATCACGGCTTCGTCAGGGAGTGAAGAAGATGGATTAACGGGCGTGGTCTTCCTTTCTGCTGCTGTTTCTCAGATGAGGTTTCAGATACCGTGAAAAATCTTAATACACTGTTTTTTGTCTCTTTTGCCTTCGAGTGACTGAGCCCTTAAGTACAAAAGTGACAGCCCGCTACATACAACAATAACTTCGATACTCAATATGGGAGGGGACATATGTCCACTTTTTGCTGAGAGATTTATACACAAGACGCAAACAAGATCAGATACATGCAGTTTAATATATGATTATACTGTTAATCTAAAATCAAAATTACACTTGTGCATCTTCAGTGGACATGAAAATTTGTGAATGCCTAATCTATAAACCCATTTCACCGATATCTTCACGTCTAAACACAACTCTGGGGCGAAAACAAGTTCCAGGCAATTCAAAAGACTTTTCATTAAATGTTTTATGCAATATTGGCTCATTATGGTACAGTACACACCTATGATGTACTTTCTATGACAATGAGTAATACCAGTACTCCAAGCTGTTGTGGCTAATAGAGGGAAGGTGAAACTGTCTCGTGATATTCTTTTCTCTCAACCATGAAAGTGCAAAAAGCTCTGTACATTATTAAATTTAGTATAATTAAGACCTGAGTTTATTACTATTTAACCATTCTGCAGTGGTTAGGCTACATCTCAGTCTGTGAAACCTGCTTACTTCTTTCCCTGGGCGGGCATGCATACAAACGGTAGTCTTGCTTATCGTTCAACACGCCAGGTAATTAATTTATATCTACTAGTTAACTGTGTCACGCTTTTAATGAAGATGTTTCTCCATAGGCGATTGCATTAATGTTTAATACCAATTGGATGTTTATGCATAAGGCTTTTTTAAAATTACAAAAACTGAAAACTTAAAATTTGTTTTGTTACCGTGGTAGATTTGTTTAGGTCTGTGCGGGCGCAAAAGTCCTCAAGGCCCGCGAAGATTATGAATTAGTTAACATACCTCATGTTTAAGCAATAAGTATTCAATAACAAACCGATTTAGATTAGACAAATCGTGCTATATATGGGATACTGTGTACTGACCATCTACCAGCTCCAATGGTTCCCTCGGTCTTTAATATCCGGTCTAGATAAGAGGCAGAAGATGCTGTCCTGTGGTAAACCATTATGGAGTCCCTTACAATGGAATTAATTTTTTTAAAATCTAACTTACCTGAGCTAGACTGAGATTTAATCTCCGTTCCATTGTCAAACAACGACGAGGCATTATTTTAGAATGAAACTTATTCTAAATCTCACCTACTGACGAGCCAAAATCAGCGTTAGAAGAGAAACACTCCGTTTCAATGGAAACTTACCTGTAAAGGAGAAAACATCAAAATTAGAGTGACATAAACTTTGTATATGACATAGATCTTAACTTTTCTATATTTTGTATACCAAACACAAATAAAATAGAGCCAGGCATAAAACACTACTCACAACTATATCTGGTGTAGTTTAAATTAAAGTAGAAGAAAGAATTAGAATTGATTTAGTTGAGACGAGATGATCAAGGTCAGGATAGAGGCATTAGTGGTGGTTTTCCAGCAATTAGGTACATAGATAAAAAGGAGTTGGAGTTTTAGTTTTAAACTTACATTTAGAGTTTAGTGTACTTAAATAAATAAATAAATAAATAAATAAATAAATAAATAAATAAATAAATAAATAAATAAATAAATAAATAAATAAATAAATAAATAAATAAGCAGTACCAGATTAACAAAATACCTGCCAAAAATGTTTTAATAAGATGAGGATATATGTACATTTTTATTGGTGGAAAACAAGGTGTAACATTTGGTATGATATAGACTAGAATCGCAGTTTGTTCTATTAGGAACAAAAGTAATTGAGTAACGAACGCCGGTCGCGAAGGCCACATAACTTGCCGGGATGGATCGGGGGCGCTGACCACGTCCCACCCCACTCATGAAGTCTGTAGTGGGCAGAGGCGGGGGACGCAGCGGCCGGGCGGTAAGCCTTGGTCCGCGAAGGGCTGTTGCGCTAGGGGTTATTTTTTATAAGGGTGGTTGAGTGCAACTGTCCCGAACCCAAAATAAGAATGCGCGCACACACGCAGAAAACCAATAATAATGATTTTATTATGGATATTCTTTACGCCTACTAAAATCTGCTCCATTTCGCTGAATCCTAGTTTCGCTCAAGATTTGAAGAGCTTTATGTGGCTGAATATGATTACTTTTTTAATTTAACTTAATGGTTTACTAGCGAAGCTTAAAACTGTGTTGGCGTTATTCCGAAACCGAGGATTCTCCTTTCCCTTCACTCCCCGCCTTGTTTTCTTTTCTCGGTCTCTTCTTTTCAGCACCATTATCTCTCTCTCTCTCTCACTCTCTCTCCCTCCGCGTGAAAAACGCATTCTTTCTGGCAGAGACAAGCCCATAAGATAGTTTGCACTTCCAATTCCCAAATTTAAAGTACTAAAATCCTATGTTTTGATTCAGATGCATTTTTCTGCTCATTCTTCTAGAAATTAATTTTACAAAAGCTTATTCTTCTATCTACTAATTAATTGATATTCACTTTTATTACACAATTATACACCTCGGTATAAAAACAGCTAAAGCGAGTCAGCTTTATAATGAGCGTGTCGGTATATGATAACCTTGAAATTCCTTATTCTTTGTATGACCATTAGATAATAAACGGATAACCATTTTCTTTTAGAGGAAAGTATAAGTATTTGAAAACTCAAACTATGGCTGACACAAAATTTAATGGCGGGTGCCGCACAACACATCCAATCAGAGCTATGTCACGCCTCGCGGTGTTGTATAGTTAAACATACTGTGAAATCACAATGTAAAGCCGGTGATATAAATGCCATTTGTGCCCATAAAATTTATTTGCACAACAGGAAAAAGATAAATTTTGTTTGTCACAGTAACAAGAAATATCTCGGAAATTGTTAACTCAGAAAAGAGAAAGACGACATAAATGTTATTTGCCATGAAAATATCTTGAATGATACTTTGGTCAAAAGCCTTGGTCACTTTTGAGAAAATCAAAATGTTCGGAAAGGTTTTCATGTAAAAGGTAGTTTGCGCTGGGTGGGGATTTTCTTGAAAATCTTTGTGTCGCATCCTCGGAAAATGCTGAACTTAAGCATCAAGTTTCGTTCTTAACCGACTTTTGGTTTTGTACTTATGCTGTTCATAGACACAAACAAGGATATTTTCCTAATAATTGTATCAGTGTGTCTCAAAGTGTGCATATTCGGTGAAATCTCGGTACACACTTTTTAGGTGGAACGCAATACTTCCTCTAGAGAAGGTAAACATTGTATTACACACGCCCACACACAGGCAGGAAAAGCTTCGCCATCGCTGTCCTATACCGTAAGGTTGGGTAGACCTTCAGGAGTGTGGCAATGTTTGTGTGATGGTGGACACAATGGCATGTGTACAGGATTTGACTAATCGCCTGTGCAAGGTTACAGACACCCGTCTCCTAACAAAGACATTATGGAACTTGATGTCTTTCTCAAATACCATTTATTTTCTTTCGCGTTCCTGTCCCCGTAGCAACAAAAACAGTTAAGAATGTGAGGCCTTGCCCAGCAAGAGGAAGAACCCCCTCTGCCATTATTCGTTTCCAGACGACAAGGACATCTCTGCAACAACCGCCAATCAGTAATTCACGATGGCTACGAAATAATTCAGTAACATTTAGGACTATGCTCACCAATGAACCCACAGAACACAACCTAACGTAATGCAACAGTATTTTTCCAAATTAGTGTTTTGATACATTTCCCGTTCATGCTGTCATGGCGTGTTCAGTACTGGCGGGCTGCGCGTTTTCCGTATGTTTACTACACCCATGTGCATGGACTATATTAAATCCTCTCAGCTGTTCATGTATTTATTACTCCAGACATGGAATATAACCACAATTTGATAGTTGAATTTTAGCACGCAAGAATTCTGCGTATTTTATATTTTGTTTCGAAATAGCACTAAATGGATTCACAATACATTGGAAGTATCTAAAGTTGTCCATTTACTCAATTACGTCATTGTTTGCTTTTTTTCTCGGATAATTAAAATGTTGCATTAGAGGTTTGCACGGTCTCAAATTAAACCCTTGTGCCTAGGCCCGGCCCATCGGCTTGAAATGACGGAAAAAAAAACATTCAATCTATTATGTAAATGTTTTAAAACATACGAGATTTTAATCAAAACTATTAATGCTGTTTTTTATTAAAAAAAAAAAAACAAACAAACAAAAAAACAAAGAAAACTTTTCCAGGGAAAGGGAAAATAATTTATTGCGTTATTTTGGTGCACGAAGTTATAAATCGCAGCGTACACACGCGCGCGCATTTCCTTAAGCACAAGCTCGTTTCGGTCAACTGTGAGTAGCGTTACAATGGTACGACAATTGCAAACTCCGACTCCCTCCATCCACCCATACCCAGGACATCCGGAGAACAGGTTGCATATGATCAATATCTAAAGCGGTATATCCTGCCAAGTCGATTACTATTTACGGTTTCAGGACTTCAGCAGCCACTATTTACGCAAAGTGGCCGAAATAGCTCCCAAGGATATGCTCTTTATTCTTCATATTTACTTATTTGTTTGTTCAATTATTAATTTAATGCTCGTACTTTCCTCATCTGAGGGCTGCCAAGAAGAGAAAGTATGCTTTACAATTAACATGCTTTTTACAAATTACAGTTACTAAAATTAGTTGTAATACATTAAATTAATAATTAATTTCAAGGAAATATAAATAATAGATTTCAATATTTGCATATTAAGTATCACTGTCATACTTGGTTTTTCTTCCACCTACTATGACTTCTCCCTTTCAGAAAACGATTCAATTTCTTCAAGTAGACGAACAGGAATAGGTATTGCTACTGACTGAAAAAGCACGTCTTTCTCAGCGACAGATTCACCGTCCTTTTTATATCAAAGCCATGTTATGTATATGAACACCACAACGCCTCGCTTACCCGCAAGAATACTGGCATATAAACTTCCAACGAGCGCTGCCAGGCTTCATAAAATTTACTGCTGTTCTATGTACTGGCAACGACAGCCTTTGTTCTTTACTGCAATATCATGAGTCATGACCAGCCTGCAGTTTTTATGAACGCTGTCAATCATTGTCTACGAAGCATTTTCACAAATCGAATTCAAAGCAGCAAAGACATATTTTATTTGAAACTGGAGAACACGAACAAAATCGGAAGAGGTGTTTCTGTTGTCTGAGGCATACAGAAAATATGTTTATACACATCGTAGAATCTCGTTTATCCTGGCCTGCTTATGGTAGATAAATATCTATACACCGATTATGCACTGCATCAATCTTCTATCATTCTTTTATCTCCGTCTTTAGTTTAATACAGTGGAAAACAGTGGAAAACAGTGGAAAACGCGTACGATTATTTCCCTATTCTACCTAAGTAATATTCTACCAGTTAGGTACATTGAAAATACAGAAGCCATAGTTGTAAGCATCACGAATATAAAATAAGCATTAATCACTTTTCCTTTTGGAAACAACCAAATGAGGAACATTCGGCGCACTTTGACTGGTGTCATCCTCCGTGGTCCAGGGGTAACATGCCAGCCTCTCGTTTCAGAGGTCGCGGGTTCAAAGCCGGCGGTGGGCGATGGCGTTTTTTTTTTTTTTTTCGCGCGTAAAAATTCATGACTTTCTTCGGAAGGGAAACAAAGTCGGTGGTCCGTGACGTATATTTAGGCGCGTAAAAGAATCTCAAACCTGATAAAGGGGCACCTAAGTAAACTTAAGCCGTCTTTCACGCCCAACAATGGGACGCCGAGAGCCACAGGAGTTACAGAGCGTCCATAAATAAAAACTCAATTTTCTCGCACTATAACTAAGCAAAGGTTACTTTGAGTAAGCTACACACAAAGCCAAAAGTTACCACATTTTAACCCTAGCCCAAGCTGCACCCGTTCTTGACAATACTCCCACCCCTAAAAAATCACACTTTCTCTTTAACTGTTCTCCAACTCTTTAATTAATATTTGTTCATCCTTTATGAATCTTATCAATTATCTTTCTGTTGATTTATCTTAATTTCATTCACATTCAATGATATCAAAATGTAGAACATTAATTAACCTTAAATCTTATGCCTAATACTTTTCTTTATTAAATTAATGTATCTAAAATTACAATTAACTGTCAACGAGTTTTCGGTGGTTTTTGCGCGATAAGTGGCATCGAATAGGAAAAAGTTGATTTGTCTACGGAAAGAGAGCTTAGATGCAGTTGGGAGGATAATTCACAAAGAGACTATTGAAACATTGCTGTTGATGTTCGGATGATAAGTACATCCGACTGGAAGGGATCGGAGACTTGTTTGAATATGGCCATGAAAGAACTTAATAGGACCGTGACAGAACCTTCTATCGTGGGTAATTTGAATAAGCTGTTTATTCTGTGTGCGTTTTCAGATCATCCGGATGGCTTCCGGTTCCAATTAGTCCGTGTTTGAACTACATGTGATGAAAGGCCGTAGTTCGAAATATCTTGTTGACTGTTGTGATGTGTTTGATGTGCTATTTCGACATCCCAATTCATTTTATGCAATATACCTCGAGTCGAGGTAAAATTCATTTCTTTTAAAGCATATATAAATATAGACTTTGGAAAATATCATATATGAATTTTGAGGGAATCTTTGAATTTTGCAAAACCTGAAGTACCCAACTGTGACACGTGAACGTTTTACCACATTTAATATATGCACAGAGTTGTTGCTGCGAAGTTTGATGCATATCTGTGAAGCAATTTCTGAATTACACATTTTTACTTTCTCTACTACGTGTACTAAGAGGAAGTATTATATTCCACCCAAAAATTCAATGTCGAGGTTTCACTGGAAATGTGTTTTGACGCCCCCTGAATCCGAAACAAAGCATTTTTTGGAGTCCGTGTGTGTGTGTGGGGGGGGGGGGGGGGGGGGAGGTGTTTGGGTGTTTGTGCCAGTGTCTGTCAGTCTGTGAACAGCGAACAGCATAACTCAAAACTGAAAGGTCGGTTAGAAACCAAATTTGGTATTTACGTTTAACACCTTGTAAGGAAGCGACACGAAGATTTTGAAGAAAATTCCTCCACCCTAAGCTATCCTTTACATGGTACATTTTTTGGAAAATTTTGATTTTCTAGAAAATGGCTCTAACGATTTCTATTAAAATGCTGTATGTTTAAGATACTTTCATGACAAATGAAATGTATATCTAGAATTTTCTGGCTATAGCCCATGTAGTCATATTTACTTTGCATAACTGGTAAACCGTAAGAGATAGACGAAGTCTTAGTATACAAAAATGTGGATTTGCTAAAACTTACAATTTATGTCGAAATAAGCTTTTTTTGACTGAACCATTTCGAAGATGTTCCTAGTTATGTGCGCAAGTTTTAGAAAGCTTGAACCTCCGTCGAATGGAACATCGTTACTCATTTTTTATATTTTAGCCGTGCAAAGAGAAAGAAATTTGAAAGCTTTAAAAGATTTGGCTATCACTCAAAGCCTACTGTAGTCCCATAACCCCCTTGTACCTACAAGGAAATAAGCAATAAGATAATTTGTACAAATGTTTATCTCAACTAACACGAAGATATAGGAATAAGAGTTTATAAGAATGGTTAGTAAAAGAGTAGAGAAGGTCATGTGAGTGCAACACATCAGGTCTATGCTCTTAACTCTTTACTTTTAGCTAGCAGAAACATTCGGCTACTTCGGTTCGAAAACGCTTGGCCATAGATAAATTAAAGACTTTCACATTTGATTTTAATACCTTAAGTGCGAATAATATACAGGTTTGTTATGTTTTATATTTTGCACAATCTAGAACACAAATGTTTTCAAAATAAACCAAAAGCTTGTCATATGTTTCAGTAGAAAGCTGTAACTAAGCAATTCAAGAATCCCCATTTGAATGACACAAGACCGAATTAAGCGCTTTAAATTTAGAACGTAGCTTTCAAAATTTGTGTATCGAATTTCAGATTTATGTTCTTTATAGGACCAGCGAATAGCTTTACTCTGAAATAAGTTCTTAAAACGAATTATTATTATTTCACTCTTTTGTTCCACTGTAACCTTCAATTGCAAAACAATGAATAAATAACTAAATAAATAAAATGTTTATCAAACTTAGTGACTTTTGGTGGTATAATGTACTGCCTAAGAGCAATAACTGTGGGAAAACGTTTCCAAAATGTCACTGTCAAACGCATCGTAAAGAGCATTTAAAATCTCTAAAAATGCCTAAAGTATTAAAACTAACAAAAATATGTTTTAAAGTGACCATTGCTGGTGTATTTTTCATTAAATAGTTTTAAATGTTTAATTGCGTAATTTACAAAATGATTGACACATGCATCAAATACTTGCAAATAAAATGAATAGGGAAGCTGCAAATGCGTATTTTAATCCTCACGTAATTTGCTCAGATTCGCTGGGATAACAAAACATTTTACACGAAAACATTCCTAAATAATCGGACTTAATTTGAAAAGTCCAACACTGGATATTTCACTATTTTCCCACAGTTTTCACGGACAGTTTCTCTTAAACAATTTTTAAAAAGTTTTAACAGGTTCTCTACAAAAGAATTCTGGGAGTTCACACAAGCTTTAATACAGAAACAACAAAAATCCGCGCACTTTAATGTCACATAAAACCACAGGTATTCAAGACCCCTCTCCCCTGTTCATTGCTATGCCGGGATTTATATTCTCTGTGGATGAGAGTCAACATAATGCCAACATTTCGTTAAACTGTTCCCGTTGAGCGCGTTACAATGAACCAAATAACAGGCAGTGCATCCTGATGTAGAGATGCCATACTAACTACTAAGACGAAATAAAATGGCAGAACAGATATGATTCCGCATTTCCGCTCCAGGCATGCTAAGTGCCTGCTTGAGAACTGGATTCCATCCCCTTTATTTCGTTTATGATGCCTTAAAACCTCGCAAATTTTGGTGTTGTCCTGAGATTTTCACCTCAAAACGAAGCAACTTAAATTCTACACAAGCATGCACACATTTAACATTTGTTATTGTCACAGAAAGGAATTGGAAATCTGGAAAGAATTCACTACAAAATATGCTTTAGGATTCAAGTTATTTTCACTACAGTTCATTAAATGCAACAGCATAATTTTGATGGACTTCTAAGACGAAATCTGACTGCGATTTTCGTAATTTGCTTGCAAAGACTGTGAGACAGTTCGTTGATTCCTTCATTTCAGAACACCTCAAGGTCTTTTATCTCGGAAATATATGCAACTGGCAGTTTCAGACGTTGACGAAATATGTATTTATAAACCACGACCTCGTGTTTGCATTGCTTCATATGCTTTTAATTAGCATGACAAATTATATTGAGTTAAAACACCCACCTTCGGTACCCAATACCATCCGGATTTAAATGCAGACTTCTAAAAGGTGGGAGATAATATGATTTTCTTTGTGGAGCATGGACAGCTGCAAACTTGTTACAGCTTCCACTCGAATTTATGTTGGCATTTAAAAGAAAATACTTTTACTGTCTCCGAACAAGTTGTACGTTAAGTAACACCCATTTCTGCAAGTCAAACAGAAAGTAATGAATTTATTAATACCAAAAGCAACTTTCAGAGTAGAAAATCAAGGTGTTATCTGTTTTGAATAGGATGTTTCGGTACCTAATCCCTCGGTTTTCGTTATAGAACAGTTTCCCATTCTATTTAGATAAGCTTTCAGTTAGGGGGTAAAAAACTTTGCTTATATTTACGGTAATTTTCACGTGGTTTTTACAATCCATTCGTCTTTATCCGTAGTCATTTAAACAGTAACCTTTTAAAAATAGTGTTTACAAGCTATCCTTTTCCTGTGACATCAATTCCTGTGACATTGTGTTATAATTGTTGGGCTATGCAGCACTATCCTGAATTCAATTAAAGGCACATAGTACTGAAATTGCTATAAGTTTCAACCTATTTAGTTCAATGTTCAACATAATTAGGAAAGAAAACTAATTCTCAGGAACCTGTATGCTTAACTTTCCAAGACAATTTTTCAAAAAAGGCAATCTAGTCATGCGTGAAATCAAGGCTATGTTAAACATAGAGACGGCCTCGGTAAAATGCTTCACGCGATAAAAATGTTGAACTTGCCATAAATTAAATGTTAAAATAAAATTAATTCTTGGAAAAAGTTATAATGTAATACGTTTAAATGTTCTAAACATTCCCACCTTCAAAGAACTTACAAAATCTGAAAGTAATTGAACAAATATTGCATCACAAAGAACATTTTAAGTGGCCGAAAATGTAAGAAAGCAATGTTATAAATAATAATAATAATAATAATAATAATAATAATAATAATAATAATAATAATAATAATAATAATAATAATAATAATAATAATAATAATAATAATAATAACAGATAAATAACTAATAACAAACTTCCAAACGTTAGGTATTATTTGCATACATCTGCATACAATGTTCGACGGACATTTTAAAAATGTGACTTTCTTCACCATCATTGATGGTGCACAAAGTGTATATTTTGTTTGAATAAAAATAGGAGGAATTAATCAGTGATTTCAAATAAACGATTTAAAGTACACTTAGCTCGATATACATTGCACTGCAACTCGCTATATTACGGCTATCTCATAAACCCAGCTTTCTGAACAGAAGAACATACACCTCAGCAACAGGTGACAAGCAAATTATAACGAACCAAAAGAAAATTCTCTCTCTCTCTCTCTCTCTCTCTCTCTCTCTCTCTCTCTCTCTCTCTCTCTCTCACGTGTGTGTGTGTGTGTTTATGCAATAAAAACTTAAATTTGTCTGACTTTGTAGAGAATACTATATAGGGAATCATCTTCTGGCAGAAGTCCCTCCACTTGTTCAAGCAGAAAATGCCATATAAGCAGCGAATCGTAATATTGCTATGCTTATGATGTCTTGTCTGGCAACACCGTGAGTAGCATAAGAACATAGGTTCTAGACCACTTTCAAGGTCATTCAAGATGGCCGCTATACATGGTATATGTTCTAGACCACTTTCAAGGTCATAGGGGGGTGGGGGAGGGGTGGGGGTGGTAATCTCAAGGTCATTCAAGATGGCCGCTATACATGGTATATTTTCTAGACCAAATTCAAGGTCATAGGAGGGGTGGGGGCTCCAGTGTGACGGTTGGTGCGGGGAGGGGGTGTCTAGAGTATATAAGAGTCTCGTCTCATTGTCTGAAGTATTAGTTGCGAGGTGGAATCTTACTAGGGGCTTAGTAGGATAACAATATTGTTGTGTGTGGAATGGATGACTTTTGGAGTGAATGCGGAGAGGAAGCGTATCACTATACATACTACCACAAGGAGTCATGTAATGGGCTTATGCATTCAATTGTATGTAGCATGCCTTCGTATCACGACCAGATGTCTTATAGAGATGTATGCACAGAAAACTGCCGCATATACAGAAGAAGGTACTTGTAAGTATATATCTGTTTTAATTATATTTAGAAATATTCTTAGCATGTCTTTAAGGAAATGTTTAATGTAATACTTGTATATATTTTTCAGAGAAGGTGAAGATCCGAGCATCGGAGGTGTAGATGAAGTAGACGCAGTTGTTTCTAGCCATGCTGCAGAATGCCATTCAGAGTTTTGTAACGGTTACACTCATGCAACCCTATGCGACAAGCCCGAGGTTCATGACCAAATGTCATCATACTTTTTGTGTAACGAAAACTGTGGTATATATCAACTCAGGCAGAGAAACTTAAAGTGAGTATCATTACAGAAAAAAAATTAAATATACTTATAGGCGAGTTGATGTTTAATGTGTAATGATGAAAACATTATTCGTGTTCACAGAATACGCATGACAACACCCAATCCTAGAGAAGGTGAAGATCCGAGCATCAGAGGGGTAGATGAAGTAGATGCAGACATCGCAGATAGTGACACCCTTCCAATAGACAATCTGTTGCAGGCGACTCCGGAGCATTCGCCCAGGAAACAACCAGAAGTCGGGAAAAAATTGTTGTAAGTAATCAACCTTATTAGTCAAATAATCTTTACTGCAGAAACTAGTCACCAGCTTTAACGCTATCTCTTGTATTTCTTTCAGGGCTTCTCCTTTGCATTTACCAAGACCTAAAATTTCTAACAAAGTCAATATGGAAATGTTTCAGATCCCTCAAAACATTGAAGAAGAAGAATACCTTTGCTGATCTCCAGAGAAGGCTCAAGCTCTTGGAAGATCGTATGACACGACTCGACAACTCAAAGTCAGATGGAAGCACCACCAGTAACACTCGTGCTCCAAGACGTCTCCATCTCAAGAAACCATAACGTAAATATAGGATTGTTTCATGAAATTCCATCGGTCTTCATAAAAACAACATTCAGTAACGAATTTGTGTACATGTCATTGTTAGACTGGGGGATTATTCAACAAAATCTCTACATTTTCGAAACTTTCCTCAAATTCAAGAAGTGTCCGCCCAGTGCTTATGTTGAAAATGTAGTATACTCGTATAATCTAATTGCAACTATGGAAAATGAGAGTATAATTCTTTTGAATACAATTTTTAACAATGGGAAAATACTTTTAAATTACAGTGAAATATCTGAAGTGAAAAGACTTGAAGCCTATATTGATAAATATTTGTTCAACCTCTCCAATGCAAATACGGACATATACGTAGGGACAAGGAGTTGGAGGAGGAAGATGATTGAAGTGTATGAAAAAAAATAAATAAATGATTATCTGCTTATAACATGTTTTATTCATTAAGAAACACCTTACATTCCTTATATTCCTAATAAAAATACAATATTAGTTTGCAGCATTTCAAAATAGAGACTGCATCACATGAGTGAGGGGCTTGTAAGTAAATACTTTGTCATGTATTATTAGACAATACAACGAGGTCTGTGCAGGAATATTTGCACTTGTTTGAATTTCAAGTCTAATGTTGACAGCTCCATTTACAATCTCCTCAGGCTGATGTGAACAGTCAATGATAAATATTGGAGCATATTTAAGAAAATCCTTTCTCTTCAATAAGGGGTAATTGTCTTTAGCATAATAAGAGTTTTGGAACTTGGCATACATTTCATATAATGATGCAAATCTTGAGTTTCCAAAGTCCAAGTTCATGTCGTGGTAGGGATAACATTCACTATTGAGGTAAAGTCTCAAATTTGTTATGTTGCAATGATCAAACATGGAGCAGTCCTTAGTTGCATTATTGAGTCTTGAAGTCTGTGCTCCGACAATAACAAATCTTGGTTTCTCTGGTTTCGATGTTGTTGCAACATTCCATGTAAAGGACCTAGTTTGCGGTACAGCAGGCTGAGTATGAAGATCCATAGTTCGAAAGGCAATATGTAGCGGTCGGTCCGACTTGACAATCTTGAGGATCTCCACTTTTTTAGCATCTGAAAGGCGTATTACAGGCATCCTCCACTCAATGCGAATAAGATTAACAGACGCCTCCGCTTCTCCGGCAGATGTCACAATACAGTTCTTAGAGTCCTTGGAACGAATGAGTACCAGTTCAAACTTGCTATTGAGAATGAGATCCTTGTGGTCATCTGCAAACCCCAGAAGCATTGACAGTGGTAATATAGCGTTGAATGCTCCACTCTCAGAATGTACAATATCCACATCTTTGCCAGGATAGCACCATCCAGCATTTATCAAGCGGCTTGATTCCATTGGGTTGAGGGCAGCATAGTTGCGAATAGTTGATGAAATCCCTGGATTCCTTGTTCTATCTATAGTCGTTCCATTCATGTCCAATCGAATCTCATCAAACATGAATGCCATTGCATTATTAGAGAGCTTTGCTGTAGTACCTGATGCATTAGGTTTAGTAATAGTTCCCTCAATGTAGAGATAACTCCGGCTAGGTAGAGTATACAAATCTTCAGCTTGACAGGGTATTCTAATCTCATCGTTAGCGTCCAGAGCAGCTGTATTATAGGGTAGAAACACATGCTCCTCTTCTTTAGCAATCTTGTCCTCAAATGTAGGCGTTTCGGTCACATTGAAGATATCCATTACAGAAGTCTCAAGCCTAACTGTTCGAGGAACTTGCGATTGCTTGGTGTTAACGCCTTGAGGGTCAAATGCAGAGTATGTTGAGCATGGCGAATCCTAGACTTCTTATATCCTGGGTAGGCTCTTCTCCTTCTGCTAAAATCGATTCCCATTCCGGCGAATGTGGAGTCTTATGCTTATATCTTCGTTTCTAAAGTTTATTGTATGACCGTTCTGGTCGACTATTCGAAGTGTGATTTGGTCAATAATGTTGGTGTCTATTATAGGCAGGTAAATGGGATTTGAAGGTTCTTGCGAAATATGATATCCAGGTGGGACGGAAGGGAAAAACTCATAGATAGAGCGTCCGCTTTTACCATCAATGAAAGACCCTGTTGCAATACTGCACTCAATTCGTATGATGCTCACCTTAAATATGTTTACTAGAAAATCCGATTCAGCCAGCTGATTAGCAGGGATAACTCTCTTTTCATCAAATCCTAAAAGAGATCCGATTGTACGCTCCTTAGAAAAATCTAAAGGGAATGGGCATTTAATTTCAGTCTTCATAGTATTATTGTTAGGCCGAATAAAGAAGTCATTTTCGTCTAATTCAAGCCTGCCTTTGATGTAATTGTTAATGTCTGCAATTTCATATGTTCCGTGGGGAATATGTATGATCTTAACCTCTTCATTATCAATGTAATGAAGTTGATTATTGCTGTGATCAATGTTGGGGATTGAATAGAAGGTTTCAAAATTTAATAGGGCAATCTCATAATATCCTTTTGGATCAAGCCTGAGCGGCGGATTTAGATATGTGGCAAGAACAGATTCATTGCCGCTAACAGCAATAGTGTAGCTCATTGTGCTAGAAATTGCAAGCACAAGTGTCCACAGATCACTGAGCTAAAACTCTGAAATCTCCGGGTATTATACATTATCTTAACGCCTTCGAGGTACCTTTCTATTTCTTTTGGTGGCTTTAAGTTTCCAAAACTATCAAAATAAAATGCAATGTTACCATCCTTCTTTACACCAACCCAATGTGTGCCTTCATTCTCTGAAGAATCCAGATTAACAATAATTCTCTCTCTGTAATGAGGTTTTAAAGGAAGACTGTCGATCATATATACGCCTCTAAAATTGGGAATATTTAAACGTCGTGCATACAATGCAAGATCAATGTTGCTCAAGGCTTTTTCCGGGACAAGTATAATCCTCTGCCCGAGTTTTTTGAAGACCTATTCTTTCTACCGGTGTTTTTTGGCTTTAGACCGCTTCCTCTAACATTCTTCTTGTCCTTTAAGTTTTGTATTATTTTAGAAGCAACTGCTAAAGACGCTGACAGGGGAAGGTTTGGTAAGAAACCTCCACTTCTCTTTTTATTCCTCTTCCTCTTTGCCTGCCGAAGACCTTTTCCTTTTGCTTCCATCTCTCTGTTATGTCGCAACATTTCTGCGTGATGTTTATCCGCAGCTTTTTTCTTATTCACTGCAGATGCAATTTGCGCTGCACCTCCAGCTGCAGCACCTAAGGCAGCGATAATTGGTATGAGGGGTAGAAATCCTCCATGCTTCTTCCCCCTGGATCCGGCGCCAACAGCCACCTTACCCTTCATAATCGATGTTACCAGTCTTGCAGCCAACTTTTCGCCTAATGTAGCATCCGATGACTGAACTCTTTTCCAAGCTTCTTCTGCCAAGATCTTATCTGCTATATTTCTGGAAGCAGTATCGTTATGCTCAGCGTAGGCTAAATCGTGACGCATACAAGCATTGTCTAAAGGATTGATTCCTGGGTCTCCTCTCTTTAGACGCTTTTCTAGCTTTGTCCCGGGTCCGCAATACCTGTAACCGGGTAAATGTGCTTCAAACGGCAGGCGATTTATGAGAGAGTTAATTATTCCTGAACCTCTGGGTGTCTTACTCCTCTTAGCTCTCATTGTATACTAATAGATTTTAATGCCAGCCTTCCCTTTTATATTTCCAATCCTTTTCCAGGGGAATTCGAAGATATTAGTGTTTTCCATATATACATTAAACATTCCATTTTTACATTTAGTTGTTAAGATGGAACTCGTGAAGCAAGATTGTTCTCTGCCTATTCAGGTGTTAGACTTTGAAAGTGATTTTAGACAGGATCGCCACGGAAAGCTATTTCCTGGTAATGTAAGAGCTCTTATCCTAGGGAGCTCCAGCGCCGGAAAAACCAATGTATTACTGAACATGCTGCTTCATGAGAATGGCTTACGTTTTGAAAACTTGTATATTTATTCCAAGTCCCTATATCAACCAAAGTATCAATATCTGATCCGTCTTCTTAAAAGCATTGATGGAATAGAAGTGAACACCTATGAAGACGGAGATAGTGTATTGCATCCAAGTGATGTTAAAGAAAACTCAATCTTTGTATTCGATGACGTCATAACTGAAAAGCAGGACAAGATAGCCTCCTTTTACAGCATGGGGAGACATCGCAATGTTGACTCTATATATCTAGCTCAGTCTTATGCAAAAGTACCGAAACATCTCATCCGTGATAATACGAACATGATTATCCTCTTCAGGCAAGATAATTTAAACCTCAAGCATATATATGACGATTATGTGAACACTGACATGTCTTACAATGAATTCAAAGAATTGTGCAAAAATGTCTGGGAGAGTACCTCAGAAGGAAGACCATTTGTATTGCTAGTTCCCGAATTCCCTATCAATGAGGGACGATATAGGAATGGTTTTGATGTATATATTAAAGTACTAAAGAAAGAAAATGATCATTTGTAGTTCGAGATGAGCATTGATCGGTTCGGGTCACACAGGAGTGCGCCACTTAAAAGATCGTTTCATCAATTCATTATAGCCAGAGATGGAAAAGGAAACTACCAATTCCGCAACAAGAGATTGTGCATTGTTCAGGACCCTGAGGAAGATAACGATGCGACCACTAAGCGATATGTTGATTCGCTTGCGGCTTCTACTGAAAATCGATTGCAAGAGTTCACCGAAAAAGCGGCACATCAACGCATGAGCGAACTTCAAAATACGCTTAGGAATCATATCCAGAAATCCCTAGACAAGCAGCATGATAATCTCATGAGCTACTTAGACAAAAATACTCTTAAACGAGATAATGGAAACAATATCATACTGGATACAATAAGAATGAAGACATTACTACCACCCCAGGAGGATCATGATGTGGTGAATAAGAAGTATGTAATAGACTACATCAACTCAAGTACACCTCCGATCGATTCAAATGGGAACGTTTCCTTTCAACAGAGAAGATTAAGAGAAATAGCAGATCCTATCGAAGACAGCGATGCAGCAACCAAAAAGTTTGTTAAACACTTTTTTGGGAGGAAACAAAATGAAGCACAGCAAGATTTAAATACCAAACTACACACTATTGGAAATGACATAACCGAAATAATGGGAAAACACACAGAAAATATAGCAAATCGACAGACTTCCATGGATAAACACCTTACAGCAACCATGAATAATGTTAATACTCTTAAAGCACAGGTTCACGTCATAAATGCTATGCTAGAGCAAATGAAAGGACAGCTCATTATTACATTACAGACGAAACCTTACAGAGGTCCTTCGCTAAGGTATATGTTAACATCAGGACTCGAATACTACAAGGCACCTGTAAACGGAAATGTGATTTCTTGTTCCATGATATCATCGCCGCAAGCGCATACAAGATCAGGGACAATGTTTGCAATTAACGAGCGATTAGTAGAAAGTTACCCTGCTCCGATTAAGATGGGTGATATACTAACCTTCACTTCTCCAGTTAATCGAGCAAAAGATGGACATATTCTAAATATTGAATTGAAAATATCATATGATCTGTCACTCTCCGAATAAAAAAAACCCTATATATTGATATGAAAACCTGTTTTATTGTCATTTTAAGATGGACAGCGAGAGTATAAGACTTAAAGAATCTGCAGCCAAGCATGCTAGGGCTATAAGAGAAAAGCTACGTGTACTAAAAGGACAACAGTTTGAGACCCAGAGAGTAATGAGTGAAGCTCTTCAACCAGTAACAGAACCACTACACGATATCCTGGAAATACAGAGGAAAAAGAATACTAGCAAAACTTCAGACAGAAAGGAAATTCAGAAAAAGAATTATGACACTAATGATCAGAAGAATGAGAAAATTTTAAGCTACCTACATAAAGTTCGAAAGAATGATAAGAGCGAAATAGATACTGTATACGGGGTAAGATACGAAGATGGAAGCTATATGCTAGGGAACAAGATTATCGACTTCATTAACGATAAAGTTCGAGTAGGAGAAGAAATGTATGATGTCACACCTGGTTTGAGTGACCTACTCTTCAAAAAGATACCTGAAATGCATGACTATACAGAAGAGGATCTTGTTACATACAGCAAAATACTGAAAGCATCACAGGTTCATCGTCGAAACTACAGCAGGAATGGTCAGCTGAGATCAGGCAATTCATACAAGTATAAAAAGGTTATACAACCTTTAGTGAAGAACCACAAGGGATTAGGGTTGCAGTGGAAAGAACATCAACCTGACACGAAGCAAGACTACATCTACTGGAACGACCCCAATGATCTAGTGAATCGTCTAAGACTTCTTGTTGCATCCAGAGACGCCGGAAACAACAACCACACTCAAGAAATTGAAGAGATTATTCAAGAGTTGAAATCAGCGAGAATTATAGCATGACAACTGTGAAGCAAAATATAGCAAGAGAGCTTCATGCCCCTGCCCGAAGAAACTTCTTACGTCGAAAGATTGTGAGCAAAGGATTCGATGATTTAGTGCAGATTGACTTGGTTGAGATGATACCTCATGCAAGAATCAACAGGAATTTCAAATACATCCTTGTTGCAATCAACTTCTATTCTAAAATGGCATATACACGTGCATTAAAGGATAAGACAGGTCCGCAAGTTGCGAAGGCTATGGAAGATATACTACAAGACATGGATACGCCTCCCCGCAATATACAGAGTGATAATGGAAAGGAATTTTATAACAAACACTTTAAGCGTTTAATGGGCAAGTATAATATCAATCACTATAGCACTTATAGCAATGTGAAGGCTGCAGCTGTTGAACGTTTAATAAGAACCTTAAAGAACATAATGTACCGAGAGTTTTTATCGCAAGGGTCATACAAGTGGATTGATCTTTTACCCAGAATCACCGCAAAGTACAATGATACTTACCACTCAACCATCAGGATGAAGCCTAGTGAAGTTACGAGCAACGATCTTCTTCTGACTATTTACAACTACAAGTATCCTCAAAAAGAGAAGATGAGTGCAAGGAAGTTTAGTGTAGGTGATTATGTGAGGATATCTAAGAATAAGGGGCATTTTGAGAAAGGTTTTGAAACTAACTGGAGTGTTGAAATCTTCCAAGTTGGTCAAGTGAAGCGAACCAATCCTACTACATACATACTAAAGGATAAGGACGGTGAGGAGATAAAGGGAGCATTCTATGGACATGAACTTCATTCTACACTGTATCCTAACACCTATTTGGTGGAGAAGATTGTGAGGCGTCAAGGAAAGAGGGTTCTTGTTAAATGGTATGGATTCCCTGAGAGTCAATGGATTGAGAGGAAGGATTTGTTGTAGTGATGATAATAATCGTGAAATAAAGTCTTTCATTTGCAATATGAATATCTGTTTTATTGCCTAAACATAATTTCCCTTTACCTAACTTACAACAGAAAAAAATATATGTATATACAATAATTGAAAATAATAATATACAAGAATTGAAATAATACAATAAAATATATACAATAATAAATAAAATATTCACAAATAATGTAGTAGTAACATACATACAAACAAAATGAACAATAATAACATACAATAAAATATATACAATAATAAATAAAATATTCACAAACAATATAATTATGATGGTGATGTGGCAGTCAGGGAAGTCGGGATTAATTATTAAGACCTAAGAGAATAATGACCCCATGCGAGAGTTGCATGAGAGCCATCAATCATCTTACGTTTGGTATCTCCTCCATGCAATGCAATTTTGTTAATTTCAACAGTCGAAACTTTATGTTTGGTGCTTCTGAAGCAAATTTGTTTAGTCAAAAATGTTTTGTTTAAATCTTTAAGACATTCGAAATATTTGTCAAAGCTGATTGCACGCATTCCACCTTTGGTAATCCCCTTTGCCTTCATGACTGTATGATGGTCATATCTATAACTGTATAGTTTTGCTCTAAGACCAACATACTCAGTCATCACCCTTCCGCCCAACTCATCCTTGAACAACCCAATCTTTTTCTTGTTGGCCTGCTTTATGCAATATATATTGTCATGGTTATAATTTGAAGTATCGAAATAATGGGGATGCGTTTTCATGAACTGGTATATATCAGAACTAGTTTCGAAAATGAATGAATCTGTATCCATGTAATTTAAGATAAGATCATTCAGCTGGGGTTTCATTACTTTGTAAAAAAAATCATACATTATAAATTTTGAAAGGTCTAGAATTGCCTGCCCAATGTAGATTGGCTTGTTCATGAGAATCTCCTCTCGAGCCAACTCTATGCCAACTAAGTTTTCACTGAAAATTATGCTGCGTACGTATGTTGGACGAGCCGTTAATTTCCGTGCTTGCTTCCAGGTAGGTACAATACGAAAATCACGGTATTTGCGCACATTTTCAATGAACTTACCGTACACAGCGTTGTTCATTTTCTTCCAAAGCGCTTGACCAAACTTAGAAGTTTCCCTGGCTCGCTTCTCAGCATTAAGGTTAATGTAAACCTTAAGCCATTCAGATTGGTCATAGGCTACCACCCGATGAATATGTCTCAATAACAGCCCCAGATCTAAGCACTGCTGCAAGGTTTTATAATGCAAGACATATTTGCTTTTATTCTCTAGACTTGCAATCAGTTTCTTGTATTGGCTGCCGGGTGGTATCTCGCTCTGGGGGCAGAGAGGAAGATCATTATGAGCATCGTGGAGATGGTCAGGATACTCTAAATCCACCTCTAACACGTATCCTGTCTTGGAGTCCTCTGGGATCGCCGCAAAGTCGATGGTGTCAATTTCTTCCCTTTCAAGCCATCTGAGATTGCCATATGGGATCATTTCCATCATGGCCTTCCCGTATAAATTATTGATGTCAACATATGATAGAAAGTTCGTCTTCTGGTCAGGATTGTAGCCTGTCATGTATTGGTGGTTGGCTTTGGAGTACCGCTTTGATACTGTGCAAAGCCCGCCACGAATACCTTTTTCGAAAAATTCTATCATACTGACATCATATATCAAGTCAAGCTTGACTTGGGTGGTCTTAAGCATGGCATCGAAGGCTAGCGACGGTAGGGTGTAGTACCATGCAGGGTCCAAATGATACATATCTAGCGACAAGTCTCTAAATTTCTCAAATACATCTGCTAAAAGCAGCGTATCCGTCTTTAGATAAAGGTCACTATATTCCCCGAGATTCTTTATGTCGAAGGTCTTCCATACCTTAAGTGCATGGGCATACTCCTCTTCCGAAATATCATCGAAAAGCTCGATCGGAGGCAGCTCCTCCTCTTGGAGCTTTTCGACAGCATCAAGATAAGTATAGGGGAATATACCCTTGCACTTCATGAGGGCTAGGTGTTCTGGGCTCGAATACTCGGCATTAGTGACCTTGAAGTCATCATCGCTTAACATATCTGCCAAGCTGGATAACTTGTCATCAAGAAACTTGTAGCTGTCGAGGAACCTGAATTGAATGCCCTTGTACCATTTGCTGAATGCCAGATAACGTTCAGAAGATTGTGCTATACATGAGATATTCCCATTGTCATAAGCCATGTGTCTAATCAAGAAGTGACTATCATAATTGCTTAAGCAATGAAAAAAAATTGGAATAAAATTCGGCAATTTTCTATTCAAATTGCAAGCATTATGCGCACAGCCCAAATAATGACCAGAAATATGTGAATGGTCCCTCACTCTAATATCATCTATAGCAAAATCTTTCAGGCATATGTGACAGTGATCAGCATTGAGGAAATCCATCTCGTCCTCTGGTGACATATGCAACGGAACTATATGGCCGTATACCTCAATAACTTCGTCAGCGATCCGTCTAAGTTCGCTGAAGAAGTCATTGAGAGCATTGTCACCTCTGAAGAGCTTGAACCTCGACAAGGTCTGATCATGCCTGCATATAACCTTCAGCGCTATCGATATCGCTTCATGTTCCTGTATGGTTCGGGTCCAGCTCGCTGCGTCTGAGGGCTCACATGAGTGGACCTTCCTCAAAACAGACTCGATATCCGCATATATAACAAAAGGTACAGGAGCAGACTTTGAAAATGCATTAAATGTGAGAACCTCTCCCTGCATAGGCATTTTGAGGACCTGACATTTATTGCACTTCAGTTTATGCAATCTCAAGGCATCTTCGTTGGGACACCTTGTCATGCATGCCTCGCATAGCCACATTTTTTTGGCAAACTTAGTTATCTGACTTCTAACAAGCCTCGATATGCTGGTGATGAGGCAGTAATGAGACTTGTCACCCTCTTCAATCATTAGTATATTAACCGGGCTAGCCTTCCTCTCGGATGGCTTGCGAATAGACTCCACTGAGTTGTTGGCATTTAGAGCAAATACAGCTATAGATACTTCGGGGTTTTGGCTCTCAAAATGTTCAATTTGTTCTAATGGGAACGGAAATGTTATTCCATCATAATTGAAGACTTTGAGAAGCAAATCTCCAGGGTATGATGAAGGACGATCTGAATGACTCTTTGCGGGGTATCTTGAAGCCAACATGCACCAAGCGAAACAGAAATCATCATTGTTTTTAATATTGATTACTGCTTTCTTCCTCTTGATGCATGCAGGCAACTCAACATACCCTGAAGCACAAAGGGGATTGTACTCTGCGGCACTATTTACCAGCGAGTGGATTGCGAACAGTGTCTTTGAACTTGCTTGACCTTCAAAACAGGCTAGATTTTCTAAAATTTCGTTTCTCATTGCATGAAAGACTACATCAACGTTCGATGATCGCTGGATCTCCTTCGTCTTGGAATTAAAAAATATTGATTCCACTTTTTCATTTTCGGGTGTCTGAATTAAGTATGAGACGTTCATAGAACAACTCATTTTTAATCCAGACATGCTCTTCTTTAGCGTGGATTCAATTTCTTTAAGAACAAGTCCCTTGCATGCATTAAGGAACTCCATAGGGTCCATTATTCCAGCCGTATTTTCAATTTTACTGTTGAAAATACGACCTTTGAATGCGGAATCTATCACCTTACATTCTAGGTCATTATAATCATTCCGACATACCCTTTTTGCCGGTGATGGTGCGGATGAGGTTGAGGGGGCCATCATAACTGAGCTGTCCGCCGCTGTGTCGGTTGAAGCCACCCCCTGGTTCACAGCTATCATTTCAGGATCATGACTGTAGCTGAATGAGCTAATAGGATATTCCCTGAGGGTCTGCTCTCCTGTGCTGCGAATCATTTGAGTGTCATGAGATCTCTTGTAGCCTCGCCCCAAAGACTCATCTCCTTGAGGCTCCAGGTCTTCCTGAAGCTGCATAGGCTCATGACCTGTAACAAAATAAGCATTAGAAAAATCATTAAAACATATTTAAAAATAAAACAGATAATTCACATCACTGTTATGTATGGTAACAAGTTTCTTTTCATAGATAGAGTGTTAATGTCATCATTGAATATTATAGGTAATAGTTAAAACCGATTTGTTTGATCTGCACGAAAAAGTGATTTTTAACACAAAAAGAAAAACAATAATAATAAATTGAGAAACTTACACTCTAATGATTGAAGTAGCTCTAGGAGAGCTGTTTTGTAGCCGCAGTTCTCACACAAGCAAAGACCCTCTGTTGATATATCCCTCCAGCTACCCTGCTGTGATACCTCATCTTCAAAACCAGGGGGAGGCGGGATGATGTAGTCCTGAACAGGAGAATCGTTTTGTGATGTTGATGGTGATGGTTCAGGGAGCCCTGTTAGCTCCTGTTCAGGAGCAATCCCACGGCGGGTACGCCCAGCCAACGTTAGTTTGTTTCCTTCAAGGAAGGTTCTCATCCTCTCTGAAATAATAATTTAAAATGTATAAACTGTTTAGATGTACAATTGTGTATTTTTTAATCTTTAAACAGGGTTCATGATTCTCGAATAAGTTTCATATGTATGGTGTTTCACCTTTATAGGTAAAGAATTACATTTTAGAATAAGAGTTGATACATTTTCATGGATTATATACATGAATGAATAATATTGCATAGGTACAGTATTTCTTAAGTTCTTTTAAAATAATTATTAAAATTCCATTGTTAATTCATTATTTTTAAAAATATTGTTAACATCAACAATAATATTGCCGGTACAGTAGTAGTATAAGAATTGAAAAAATTAGACTTACCTTAATAACTCAGCAAAACTGTTGATGAATGTACTCGAAGTTTAATTCTCTATTGTAGATCGCTGGCGGTCTCTGCAAGAGCAACTGACTTAACGGCTGTCGGTGCGCTATTTATATACGCTTCCAGGATCATCCCTCCCCTCCCCTCCTCCCCCCTCCTCTCCCTCTGCATGCAGAGAGCCGATAAGTCACCCCTTGCCCCAAATAGATTCAAAAGATGACTGTGTACAGAAAAAATGTCGTGTGAACAACTTTTTCATTGAACAAATATATAAACTTTTATGTTGTAATAGCTCAAATACACTGTGTTGCCTGATATATCGTTTTGATATATAAATAAAACAAAATTATGAAACCCTTAAGTAATGTAAAAGAAACAATTCCACTTAACATGGCGCTTTTAAATATCCATCCTTTTGTTCAACAAATGACTATTGAAAAATACTTTAGCAAGTGTTTTTAAATTTCTGTCTATGGTCATGTAGTCGTATTTTGCTGTCGACGGTTTGTGCATAACAGGTAAACGCGCTGGGATATACCAAATCTTACTATACAATAATAAAAATCCCCTTAAAATATACAATTTATGTCTAAATAAATGTTGTTTAGGGTGAGTCATTTCTGAGATATCAATTGTTATTTGTGTCACTTTCAGGAAACTTAAAACTTTCTTGAAATGCAACATCATTGTTCATTTTTTTATATGTTAAATGTGTAAAGAAAACGGGATCTCAAAGCTTTAAAATATTTGACTAACACTGAAGGTATACTGTATTCTAATAATTATTCTCCTTGTTTCGACATGGAAATAATACAATAAAATACAAATACAAAAACAATAGCAAGAATACAAATGCTTATGACCACTTACACGAAGAAGACAAAGGAATAAGAGTTTGTATGAACAGATAGTTAGTGAGTAGAGAAACCTATGTGAGCGTAACACTGGATTTCCCCCCTAATGTAGCAACAGCTCCTTCCCCAACTGTAAGAGACTAGATTACGTTACCGCTTGCTGGCATGTAGCGAAAGAAATGCCATCTCTAATATGTCTGTCTGTTAACTCACTTGCGGGAAAATATATATTTAAATAAAACGTAAAGCAGAATTACTGAACATTAAATTTTATTACAGAGAATATATACATGATTTTCTTTCCTTTCTCTGAATTCTTTCTTATTTTGTATCCCCAGTTGGTTGTATGCATGTGCAGGTGTGTGAGTGTATGTATGTGCGTGTATGTGCTTGCGTGTGCGTGTGTCTGTCAGTGTGTAAATCTGTTTGCGCAGGTGTCGCTGTATAGATAAGTGTACATTTTAAAAAATTTTGTTATAAGCGACTACTACGTGATACAAGGATAAGTTTCTTTTTTTCTTTTTTAATATATATATATATTAGTAAGAAACTGCATGCGTCAAGATTATCTTGTTTCGTTTTTATTTATCAGTTCAACGCTAAAATGCAGTTCCCTCAGGTTTAAAGTTTAAAAAAGATAAATTATATATCATACATTGTATTTATCAGAATGAATGTCTAATGAAAAATATTTTAGCAAGTATTTAACTTACATAGCATGAAGTAAAACAGCAGTATTGGCTATTTTGTGTGAGTTTGCGTGCGTGTGCGTGTGTGCGTGTAGGACTTTTTGGATATGTTTCCACGGTATTAGAGGAATATTGGAAACATGCATTTTGTCAGAAAAGCTGAGTGTTTCCATTGTTTTATATGTGATCTGCAGTAGACGGAGAATTTCAGAACTGAAAATATTTGTTAATAACCCGAGCTTTGATGTATTCGCTCTATAATGTGAAAGAATAAGATGATTTCTGGAAATGTATGTCACCTAACACAATGAATTTAGTTGAAAAATCATTTTTGTATTAATTGTTAGGACAAGAGTAGAGAATGCCGTGTGAGCGTAGCATCCCTTGAAATATTTTTCCCACGTTAGACAGCGTTAACCCTCCCATACTGTTAAAAGAAGCCAGACTTTGACACAAAAAATTGACTGGCAAAACTCTCTCACGGCTTGGAGCGAGTTTCCCCTATCACAGCCGGATACATTAGGGTGAAACATATGACCATACATTCATATGATTTTCTTTGCTGGTGTGTGAGATATTCATACAATGTTTATTTCTCTGTGTACTTCATCTTAATCGATATAAGCATATTTAGAAATTGCCTTATTACTACTAAGTTCTTGTATATACAAGTAAAATATTAGAATACAGTAACCCAAGGGACTTGGTTCGAATCCTAATGGCTGTCCATTTAATTATCTCAGGAACTACAAGTGTCTAGGGTTAAAAATAAAACTTATATGTTACTGCGCGCTACATGTAATTATTTTTGTGCATACTAGAGCTGAAATGCGCACCTATTTATGTATATGCAAATCTGTGTGCTGACGTGTTTGGGTGCATGTATGGCTGTGTGTGTGTGTGTATGGGTGTGCGTGTAGGACTTTTTGGATATGTTTCCATGGTATTAGAGGAATATTGGAAACATGCATTTTGTCAGAAAAGCTGAGTGTTTCCATTGTTTTATATGTGATCTGCAGTAGACGGAGAATTTCAGAACAGAAAATATTTGTTAATAACCCGAGCTTTGATGTATTCGCTCTATAATGTGAAAGAATAAGATGATTTCTGGAAATGTATGTCACCTAACACAATGAATTTAGTTGAAAAATCATTTTTGTATTAATTGTTAGGACAAGAGTAGAGAATGCCGTGTGAGCGTAGCATCCCTTGAAATATTTTTCCCACGTTAGACAGCGTTAACCCTCCCATACTGTTAAAAGAAACCAGACTTTGACACAAAAAATTGACTGACAAAACTCTCTCACGGCTTGGATCGAGATTCACCCTAATGTAACCTAAGCGACAGACATATTTTTATAATCCTCTACAATTTTAGTCTTTTTTTTTTCTGTTTCTGGGGTGACTTATAACTATGCTCTTATCCGTCGCCACCCCTTTCCCGCCCCCTTGCTCTCTGGTATATATAGATATATTCTAAGCTCTGCCTCATATCCAATTCATAATGGAACACCAGCAGACAAGTGTCTTCGTTGAGTCATTACTGCAAGAAGATATAATGCTTCGAGAAAGACTTCAGCGTCTGCTTGGCGACTCTTTTTTCACAAACTTTGCTGCACGAATAGGTGAGGCCAACAATAACGACTCCATTTCGCAGGCAACCACCCTGCCCTGGCCTGACAACACTCATGGGGCACTTTTGTCACGCACACCGTCTCTGCCGTCAGAGCTGCTGGACCAGGAGAATATCACAGAGGAACCGGATGTGAACCTGCTCGTTGGGGATGTTCCCGACACATTCATATCTGATCGCTGGATACCGTCCACCAGGCGAGCTCCTCTTCGCCCCAGGCACCAACACAACACATCTGCATCACATACTTCACAGAGACGACAATTCGAGAGTTCACGCCGGCGCCAACAACAACAACAACAACAACAACGGCAACGAGATCTTCGGAATAGTATACATATTCCTTGTCTAGATCTCGACTTCACTCTTCCTTGTCTTGACGTGTGGTAAACCTTCTTAATGATATATACTGTTTCATCTTTTTTTATTTAAAATAAACTTATCAAACTATGATTGTTTTATTTTTAATGTGAAGCTAACATTCCTATTTCCTCATTTCCTAGATACATCCATTCATAGTTAGATTAGGATAGGCTATACTCTAGACCGAAGGCGGTTCCTAAGCGGCCATCTTGAATGACTTGAGATTACCACCCACACCCCTCCCCCACCCCTCCTATGACCTTGAATTTGGTCTAGAAAATATACCATGTATAGCGGCCATCTTGAATGACTTGAGATTACCACCCCCTCAACCTTCAACCGTCACACTGGAGCCCCCACCCCTCCTATGACCTTGAATTTGGTCTAGAAAATATACCATGTATAGCGGCCATCTTGAATGACCTTGAGATTACCACCCCCACCCCTCCCCCACCCCCCTATGACCTTGAAAGTGGTCTAGAACATATACCATGTATAGCGGCCATCTTGAATGACCTTGAAAGTGGTCTAGAACCTATGTTCTTATGCTACTACCGTGTTAGCCAACCAACAACGTATCAATTAAGCAACGAGGACAAGAGAGGCAGCCTGCGAGTGATACAAGCATGTGGCTTGAGGAGTATTAATGTCAACTTCTGATGTGTTTCCACGACGCTGAACCTTCTCCTCTCCCCAGTATTGTCAAACGTCAAGAGAAAGCTGCAGGAATTTCATATGTTGATGGTCAAGCACAAACTGGCTACTTCCTGACTTTGCTCAAGACTGCATGTTTTACTGTAAATGCCGGACAGTGATAATTCTAAGCTTGCAAAAGCAGTAGAACTAAATGTTATCGGTCGTGGCAATTGGTTTTGGCTGCTGGTGTGCGAGTCCGGAATTCCCTTGGCATTTAAATATGTCATCAACACTGGGTCTGAGGATTCTATAATCCATGCCGATATGGCTATAAATCAAACAAGTTCGCCCATACTTTTTAGAATAGTCTGAAAGCATTTCTTAACACGACAAATTTCTTTTTAAAGCTTATTGCAACATTGCAGTAGAGACCTTAATTATGCTAGTCACCGAAGGGAGGCCAAGAGGTTATTCGTTATGTAGGTTATTAATGTGAATCGATGTGCAGAAATGTTTAATGCATTATAGCATTATTCCTTTTTAGCATTATCTTTATTTACAAAGATCTTGACCTAGATCTTCCTGAGGATGTCCGAAAGCTCGAACATTATTTTTCTGGTGTGGTTGATAACCGAGAAGTCGTTAAAGCTTTCAAAATATAAGTATTAACAATGTTTGATATCTTGTGCTGGAAATTGGAGAGGAAGGTAGCGATTTTCTTAGAGAGACAAAAAGAACGGATAACTTTTGTGATAACTTTTGAGCACAGGACCAAGTAATAGGCGAGATTTCTCATTGTGAGAGTTACAGTCACTTAAAAGTAAGTCCCAGCAGAATATTTTGAATATTACCAGCACATTACAAAAAATCTAAGATTTTCAAAAAGCTTTGAACAATCTTCTATTACGAAGCTATTCCAAAGGTACTGTCTTGTTCCAACTTGCTTAGTTGTAAGTTTTCGGAGCATTTTTCCAGCATTCTTCCATACCCAAATGTTCTATAGTATACGAAGCAATTTTTCACTAGTTATTGTACTGCCTCGTAAAAATGCATTAAAGAAACCTACTATATACTTTTTTAAAAAATAATGCTCCAGTTTTTAAAAATAAACTATTAAAATTTTAAAAATAAAGAATTTTGGGCGGTTAAGATGAAATAACCATAGATTGGATCCTATAATTCTAGCTGCTAGTATTCATCCAATATAGTTACACAAAATAATTTTTGTACAATACTTAAGAGGTTAATATAAAATATCAGATTTTTTGTGAACTCATTTACTACAAAACCTGACATTTTTATGTGAATAGTTTTAAATATGCATCGTGTGGTGCATTTTTATTACAACGAATTCACACAGAAGAAAACTAATACACCATGCGAGTTAGAACTTTACAACACGGTAAAAACGTTACTGTGTGCAATAACTGGCACAAGTTACACAGAGTAGAACTCCACTTAACCAAACTAAAGGGGGTAGAGTCGTTTCGAAAAACATTTTTTGCGGGGGAGGCGTAATCGATGGTAACGAATTTAGGCAGCGAAAAAAAGAAAATAAAAAAATAATTGCATCCAAGTGCATGTAATAATGTTTAATAAAATACTGCTACTGTGTAGTATTAAAATATGCATTATAGTATACAGAAAGACCATTTTATAGTAATTTTTTCTGGAATTTCTATTTGCAACCCTTGCGAGCAGCTACATCACGCCTTCTTTTGTTATCCATTACATAATTGTTGGTGTTGATTCACTGTTTTGTTCCACAAAACGCACGGCAACCAAAAAACAAGGTTTTGTGTTATTGATAATGCCGTAATTATTTCCCGTTTAGATTTGAATAGTAATACGTCTTTCTATTACCTCTAGACTAATGCTTTAAATCCTTCGTCCCTGTGATTCTCGATTTTGTGTTCAGTGGTTATCACAACGCTTTCAATTCGCTGGATCTTAAACACAAATAAACCACACTGACCAGCATTAAAAATATAACAGTGGGACTTCGCACTGCGTGTACAAGCAGTTAGCACTTTGTTGCGGCAAAAGCGCGAGTTTGACCATCTAGTAATGTTTTCGTCCATTTTTTCAATATTTCCCTCCCCTTCGCTGTTTCAGTTAAACAGAGGTTCGGTTAAGCGCAGTTGGGTTAATCGGGATCACTCTGTACTTTGGGTTTTCCAATTTCCGCAGATCCATTACCACGTAGTGTTACTTCTAAATTCCACAAGACACAAAACTATCCCAAAAATCACCTGAGGAATGTGAAAACACGCTCTTGATATTTACGGTTGACTGTACTCGTGCATACAGTAAGTTTTAATCTCGAAATGTGTCTGGTTCCTTTGACAGCAGTGGTGGGGATTTATAGGCGAGGGGAGGCAGAACACGACACAGGCTGGCGACTCTCCGAGGTGACGGAAGAACCCACGAATATGAAAAAGAGCAACTGGAAGCTGTAGAGGATTACGACAAAACACACGTAGGGAAGAGCATAGAGTGTCCTTGGAAAGGATTCCCTTCCATCTGGTTTCCTTTCTTTCCCTCCCACAATGAAGCAGGCGCGCGGCTGCTTTCCTATCCCAGCATTCAAATCCTCTCTCCATAGCAATGCTAGAATGGAAGCGCCGTGAAAATAACTGGGGCTGCAGTGAGATCACCTTGTGATTAAAGCGTAGGTGGCGAGAATATGAAATGTGTTCACCACAAACCAAGCTTCTAACACTATGCCCAAAACAGCCCACAACACAAAGCCCTGTATCCCAAAGTCAGTGATCTGAAGACATACAACCTCGTTGATCTCAATTCTATTGGAGATTCCACCACATACAACGCTAATTTTCTAAACATCTGCATTTATTTTTCTGAAACTGTGTACTATTTTCGCTTACTCAAACTTAAACTTGTCGCTGCAAATTGAATTTGTTTTAATACATTGAATATCGAAGGAAATATTTTTAAATGTAGTGAATATTGAAAAAAGTGTGAGTTTATTATGCCTTAATGGCATGTAGGTTTCCTACATTACCATATATTTAAAATAGGTGTCAATACTAGGAACAACTAATTAGGTCATATTCTGTTACAGGAACTGTGCACCCTGGCACACCAAACAGATGTATTTTATACTAGCTTATATAGAAAATACATCTTTAATCTTATGTGTTACACCCTTATTACTTTCTCTATTCACTCAACAAATGATTCATACAAAATCTTAATTCTATTTCCATGTTATTCGAGATAAAACATTTTCAGGGCTAGTTTCATTACATATTTCCTCCTAGGTACAAGGGATTAGGAGAATACAAAGGCTTAGGCCATAGTGAAAGCGTTGTCGGTTAAGAACCTAAGTTGGTATTTAAGTTTAATGTCTTTCATGGACGCGACACGAAGATTTTGAAGAAAATTCCTCCTCCCTAAACTACTCTTTACATGGAAAATGTTTCCAAAATTCTATTTTCCCGAAAATGGCTCTAACGATTTTGATTAAAATATCAAATGTTTAAGATATGTTCATGGTAAATGAAATGTACCTATACCCTGAATTTTCTGGTTATAGCCTATGTAGTCCTGCTAGTCTGGATGATTTTTGCATAACTGGTGAACAGTACAAGATAGACGAAATATTACTACACAAAAAATGCAGATCTTGCTGAAACACACAATTTATGTCCAAATAAATTCTTTTTTGTACAGTGAACCATTTCGGAGATATTCCCTGTTACAAGTGTGAGTTTTGGAATACTTGAACATTCGTCAAATGGAAGATCGTTATTCATTTTTTATATCTTAACCGTGAAAAGAGGACGAGATCTCAAAGCTTTAAAAGATTTTACTATCGCTCAAAGCCTACTGTGTTCTAATATTCCCCTTGTACCTACAACGAAATAAGCAATAATATGTCTGAAAATGTTTATCTCGACTAACATGAAGAAGATAGAGGAATGAGTTTGGTTAGTACAAGAGTAGAGAAAGTCATGTGCATAAATAGAAATTGTCATCAGTCAAAGACACTTTGTGAATTGAAGAAGGAAGTGATAGATACAAAATGCTTGTGCTTGTACTAAGCGGCTTTGTCTATTGTCGTTTGATTAGGCGTCAAAAAGAAGTTGTGGAACATAAATCAGTGTCAAACTTCAAGCCTCTATAATACTTATTAATGTTTCTGGTTACGAAATCTCAAAAGCTGATATATCGATGAGACAGCAATTGTTTTGTGAAATCGCTGTTCCTGAGTGGCCCTGAGATTGAGGCATAAAAAAATTAGGTTCAGGTCAGCCATGAAGACTTGCTAGATGTACCCATTTCTCAGATGAGCAGCTTATGACTCTCAACACCGTTTATGCAAAGTTGCAACTTAGATGCTGAGTACAACCGATAGAGGCAAATGTCTACTTGTTAGTTTTAATAACCTGATTGCAAATCAAAAACAGCACGTACAGAATGGCTACGATAATACTGGGAAATCTTAGGCAGGAAAGTCTTCAGCTCTGTTGCTCGCAAAAAGCTTTTCCACTTGATTTTTGGGGGATACCACAATGCCAAGTTTCCAAAATCTTTCAAAACTGACACTTTCTTGATGCGTAAATATTTTCTTCTTTAATTTTTATGGGGGTCTTTTAATCCCGTTATGTGACTTTCTCAATATATGTTCGCACAAGGTAATGTAGTATATGAGTTACATATCTACTATTAACTCTTTCAAACTCTTCCATACGATTAAGTAGCTATTATTCAACTTTCAAGGAAACTCCGAAAAAATGAAGAAAAATATGATTTTCCTAGTAAACATATTTATATTACTCCAAATATCTGAATTACGTTGGATAGATCAGAGAAATGTTTACAATGCAATATTAAAAACGCCAGATCCTTTATTTTATTTGCTTTTTATTTTTTTAAGCAAAGAGGATATTCAGAAAAATTCTCTAACATATTTTGCTTATTAGCCTTATATCACTGCGTTTATATTATTTCAAAAAGTAGTATTTCTCGTGTAGAACAATTTAACAACCTACGTAACTTTTTTTTCTCAGAACCAGTAAAATATATCAAAACAAAAGTTTTGGCATTTCTACTGATGCAATCCATAACAGAATTAAATAACTTCGCTATCAAGCGATAGGACATCGGAATTCCACCAACGCATGTCCATGAAGTAACAAAAGAACAGGCCAAAGAAACAAAAAACGGCTGGAAGACGCGACAGGCAAGAGAGATTGGGAAGACAGGCGCTAAACCTTTTCCTGATGTCACTTAATGGATTCAGGTGTGTGACTGACAGACCATTATCCTGACTGCTTCCTATGAAGACCAACCTTTTAAGAGCTGATCAAAGAGGGATGGTAAATCTCATCTCAGTGATTTGAGCTTCTGAGTATCGATATTATCAGGAGTCTAAATGATTTCCAATGTACCAACTACTTGGCATATTGCCTGGCGGTCATTCTGTACTTCTGGCTTAAGGCATAAGGTTATACTTAAGTTTAAACCGTACACAAATGCAAACTAACGTTTGTGCATCCCTACTAACAGAGATTCAACTTGCCCGTATAAGATGTTGCCGAGAGAAACTACAATTTCAAGAAAGCAATTAAATTTCATGACATTCTCATGATTTTCACGGCCGTTTGCTCAGCTTCATTAGCGACCTCCTTGGTCAGTAGATATATGATCAAACCAACCACCTGTTCTATAAACCTCAAGAGTTTTAAGGGTGGCGTTGCTCATAACTTCAAGTCGGACTCATAAGTATAATTTTGTTTTTATATTTGTGTGCAGCAAAAGCGGAATTTATTAATTACAACTTGAGCAAATTAGGCAAGACTTGCAGTGCTAGGAAACAAGAAGCATCAGCTAATTTAACAGTGTCTCTTGTAACATGTTCGTTATTGCGAAGCACCTATTACAGACAATTCATGAAATTGAAACTTTCAAGGAATGAAGAAAATCTGCCGTCTCTTTTCATAAATGGGTCCAAACTAAACCGAGGGAGACTATATGGCGAATTTCCGGAAATAAGCACGTCGGGATGGAAGTATATCGTAATCACCATTATTATTATTATTATTATTATTATTATTATTATTATTATTATTATTATTATTATTATTATTATTATTATTATTATTGCGTTCCTCACAATTTAAAGTTTATTGAAAATTGCACAAAATTAAAGGTAGTTTCAAAACAGACTTAACCTTATGTCCATATTTAGGATGCTACAATTATTTTCTAGTTCAAATTGTTAAAAAAATAAACACATACTATTAACTTTAAACCAAAATCTCAAAATGGTGCAAAAAGAATTTGTTTTTCTTCTAACATTTCCTTTTTTTCTCAGTCAGATCAAAAAACATGTTCACCGCAACTTCTGGTATATAAAAACTCTGGTCTACTATCTGGAACATTTGTTGAAAACGCCACAAGCGAAAACTGTAAATTCGGTGCAACTTTCAGAAACGTAAATAATGAATCAAATTAAAAATCCTGAAAAACTCTACAATTGAAATACTGTTTATTCTTTCTTTACATTAAAACTTAAAAAATGCTCTGCGTTTTCTGGTAGACTATTCTTTTAAAGCACAGAAGAATATTTCCTGGTATCACTGTGCGTATTTTAAAGACACCCAAAGCTATAATAGTTTTAAAAAAATGTTCAAATATTATGAGCAATGATTTTTAGCAACTTACTGATAAATTACCTTTCTAATTCTCTATTGTTTCCAAATGTAACATATGACAAGACATAAATCTCGCTTAGTCATTAAGCGTGGACCTCCAGTGGAGATGGAAGACAACACCTGTTAATCGTTGGACAGAAAGCGTTGTCAAACTTTTGCGTGTGTATAGTGCAGTAGTAAGGTTCTACAGGATAATTGGATAATAGGACTGAGGCTGGAATGTTAGGGAGAAGGAATGGGCGGGAGGGAAGCGGTAATTGACGTCCTCGCCAGTTCACAAACATAATTTGTTTGCCTTCTTTTCCTTTGAAATACTGTTTCAACGCCTTTCAGAAATTACACACGTCCGTCATTAGCACTGAATAAATATGCCTGCAAACGCTTCGGTAGCTCCTGAAACGATGTCTGGAAGGAAAAGGGCGGCAAGAAAATGCACGAAGCTGGAAATATCCCATCAGGTCCCTAGCAGGGAAATATAGGCAGGTACTCGCCCTTTGACAAGATCGGAGTTCTCCCTGGACGCAAAAATTGAGGTAGAATATGTTAGACGTAAACTAACTCATTGATTAAATAAAGGCTACACTATTTCATGTTTGCTAATATGCTGTACATCTCTAGTACACGGTGTACAAATCAACAATTCCCCACATTTGCGGGTTACCAAATTCGACAAAGTAAAACAATAACACGATAATATTTTCAGCCAGCATACAAAAGTTTAAGGTGGATTTAACAATTTAAAGAAACCGTACGGTGATGGAATTAACATTACAATGGTTTTATGCTTTTAAAACTAAGTATAGATCATAAAACAAAGATATATTTTTCAAGAGCGTTTAAAGTGGATTATAGAAGGAGAAAAACTGCTATCGTTTTGCTTGTATCCATATTGTAGCAATACTTTTAAAATTGCTGCTTAAGAGTACCTATGCTCGAAATGGTTTTATTCTGTACAAGATTATCTGAATGAGAAATTATTATGTGTAGTTCTGTAAGTAGCATCTAGCTGTTTTAGTGAGAAATCATTGTCAATTACATTTATACCTGCTTGAAAGCTACTTAATTGTATGTGTACTAAAGAAATGACAACAGATGCTATGCATTGCTAATCAAATAACAAAATGAGACGCTCTGGCTGTAAAAGCATTGTCTTTGTGTGTTAATTATTCAAATCTAATGTTTATGTACATATGCAACTATACTGAACATTGGCATTTACGACTACTAATGGACTCGGTGAATGCAAACCAATCCAACCCTAACATGGAGTTATTACAGATAAAAGGTAACACCAAGTTGCAATGTCGCACAATACAAGTCGCGTGTTTTAGGACTAGAGACATGCGACTCAAATAAGATTCCACCCGTCACAGGCGATTCCTATTCAAAATACCTAAATTATTACACTAATTACTTTAATCTGTGAAGAAATGAGAAGAGTAGAAGAAACTTTCGTAACTAGCCAACTCACTATTATTTAAACGATAAACAGTGACCAAATCTAGCGTATTAGACGATCTGCCCACCGCCACCCCTCAAACTCATGGTTAACCGAAAATTACGGGTAATCCATCTTACTTAATAACAGTAGGTTTAATAAGCAATTACACAAAAAATTCACTGAACCCACCAATCCTTAAGTTAGATTTCTTATTTATTTAGAAAAATAAATAATCAATAAAGGTGATTGTTGTCTGCGGGGCGGGGCTGAGTGAAGGGTTACAGACTTTTGTTCCGTAAAACTAATATAAGTATTGGACACACACTTATAGGACTCAGGGAGTCTCAAAACATGTATTTTAGGTGAAATCTTGGTATCGAAATTTTCAGTGGAATATATTTCCCCTACTATAAGCAGTAGAGAAAGTCAAAAATCAACAAATCCCATTTATACATTGTACCTTTCCACTTTTCCATCGATCTTCTAATGGTGCAATCAGCAGTACAAATACATCTTCAGTAATGTCTTTCAAACATTTGCCATCTATTACGAAAGCAATGAAATTATCATTCCTGGCATGAGTACGCGCTTGTCAGAAAAACAAAGATCTTAATCCGGTTAACTCACAGCCCGCCAGGTCCCAGTAGATTTAGAATCAAATGCTCTATCGATCAGGCATGACGAAAGTCCAAGGTCTGTTCGAACGAATGAAATCATTCTTCACGGAATGTAGTGACAATGCGTGATCTCAACGGATGCGAAATTTTCAACCTACTTTAACGAAGCGTAGGTATGTTTTCTAAAATGTTGATTGCATCAACTTGATCTTAGTGGGCCCGTACCGCTTTTAAATTGCCACGTTCATTTACTGAAAACACGCATGCCAAGTAATCTAATCTGTGTCAAATTATCACTACGTTTCCATGGGGAATTGAAATCGATTTGAGTCCAATCCCATTCTTATTACGATCCGGAATGAGATCGATTTGGATACGCAAGCTTTTATGTTGCTCACTTGGTTTATGTTGGCGAACCTGTAAAAAGTGTTTTCTGCGTATTTAAGTAGGTTTTGAGGTTAGTGAATTTTCTGAGAATATACTAAGAAATTATATAAACAATAAAAATGGCTTTCTTCTTGTGTTTTATTACACCGCTTTCGCTAAGAAAACAAAACGAGTATGCAGCGTATTACGAATACAGTAGAAGTTAGCATCTTTGGCAGATTCAAATCGATTTTAATCTTAATAGGTGCTTTCATGCGACAAAATTTCGATCCGATTCCACTTCTAAGACTATCAGATCTAAGGATTCAGCCTATTTGAATCCGCGTTTCCATGGGGAACGAGAACCCCTCGATTTGAATTTCCCATGGAAACGCATTGAATATCTTGATTTCGGAAACAAAATGGGTTTTTACATTGGGAGTGTTCTTTCATTCTCTATGCTTACCTTCAGAGAAGATTTATGTTTTAAGATTCCATCAACACAAAAACATTTTAGAAAAGTAGGCTAAGTACTAGAAAATCTACCCTAGGCTACTCTTTACATGAAAAAAAATATGTTAACTTTTAATTTTCTCAAAACTCCTCTAACGATTTTTATTAAAATGCCATCTTTTAAATTATTTGCACATCTTAAATCATCTGCGAATTGCCTGGAAGTTCTCTTTATTTTGAATGAATATGTTCGTTAAAGTACACAATTTATGTCCAAAATTCTTTTGTGGCACTACTGTATCAGAGATATTCTTTATTATTGGTTTGAATTTACTTTTTTCGTTAGTTTCTCGTGGCCATGCAAAGAGAACGGTTTCAAAGCCATCACCTAGTACCTACCCCCAAATACGTAATAAACCGTTGCAGGTGGTGTTTATCTTGGTTAACATTAAACAATAAACTTTTGTACAACAGTAGATGGAGGAGGTCATATGAATGTAACACTTTTTTTTCTCAAACCTGTGTGGAAACTTTTAAGAAGCTATAACAAACAAAATGAATGTGTCGATACGCAACAGCAGAGGTATAAAAACATGCATACACAGCTTAATAAATTAACAAACCATAAAACATCACGAGATTTTGCTTTAGGATAAACACACAGTAATTATTTTTATAGTTATCCTGTAGAGTAATAAACTGAGAACTTGTTAAACACACTGGCTTGTTTGCGCTTGAATTATGGTGAGCGCTCTTGTACAAGGCATGTTTGGAAGAAAACGACGATTATCTCCCATCCCAAACAAAAACAAAATATTTAACAATCGAACTTCTGCAGAGAACAACTTACGTAATCTGAAACCACAGAGGTCAAGACGGGGAGGTTTATAACAGGTTTTATAATTTAACAGCAACTCTTTCAAACACTGGTTTTTTTACTTCATACTCATTTTTGGTCAAAATTCCTAATAGCTAATTTTAAAGACAGAATAATAAAAATCATAAGTGAGCTATTTCCATTCCATCTCTTTGCCTAGTGCCAAATTTACCATTTGTAGAAAGTGATACGACAAACAACTAGACTTCAAAAATAAGAAAATATTACACACACATGCACACTCGGAGACAATATTTTCATTTTTAATGCGCAGAAAAAGAGATACTGAGGCTTTCATTTAATTTTTTTTAAAAACTATTATTTTACTGAATTAAATATTTTTCAACTTCTTGTTGTGTTAACAAAATTGTTTTATATGTATTTACAGAACAATACCTTAAAATGACATAAACCTGAGTTTGATATGTCAGAGGAAATAAATGTAAAAAATAAGGAAATGGCAATTCTGTTACTCAACTTCCTTATTGACGCATTCGTTTTTACAAAACTCACAAATTTCTCTGTGAGTTTAAATCATATATCGGTGACATCACCTGTTATCTTCTCTATCTAATGGATTTAAAAATTAATAAAATGAAACAACTGAGGGCAAAATCTGATGTGTTACATTCAAATGTGCTTGTCAACGAACTGTTCTTAGTGAAGTTTTTTCTTCTGTCTACTTCATGTCAAACGTTTGCAGAAATGTTTTACACATTTTAATGTATGCAAGCATGATGAAGCGATAGTCTAAATGTTTTAAAAGCGGATTTCTATGTGGTGGCTTTGAAATTCCGTTTTCTTTAGCATGACGAGATTTCAAAGAAAGTTTTTTTTTTTTTTTTGGTGTGTGTGTAAAGGATATGTCTTATAATTTACCAATAATACAAAATTACAAAGTTTCCGAATGAAGAGGTTTACTAGGCTATCCCCAGAGAATTCAAGATATGCATCTCATTTCTTTCTTAAATCTACATGGGATTTTAAAAATGGTTTGAGCCACTTTTGAGAATATAAAAAAGGAAGCATTTTCCGCGTAAAGTATAGCTTTGGGGTCGGAGAATTTTTCGAAAATCTTCACGTCAGCTCTTTGGAAGGCACGGAACTTACACATTTCCTTTTTGAGTATCGCGTTCACCCCCCCCCCCTCTCTCTCTCTCTCTCTCCCCCCTAAAAATGCTTTTATTCAGAGGCCTCAAAACATGTGTACTCGTTGAAATGCAATACTCGATTCATATCTAACTTTAGTCGATCAGAGACATCAGAAAATATTTCCTACGTGGAGTAGATCACATGATAAGAACTGGTTACGCTTAGCTGCGATGTCGGTCTAATAATAATAAACATGGATAGCGAGGGTGTGAACAAATATTTGAGCTGCACATTGCGCTACGCTGGTGAGGGCCTCGCGCCTAACGAGGCAGGGATGATGCAGCAGGTGTGTGTGGACATGGCACGGTGTTGCTCGTGTCCAAGAAGGAAAACAAGATGAGAGTAGGGATAAAGAGAAGCAGGCAGGCAGGCCGGACCATGGTGGAGGTGGTGTTTCCAGCTCCATCCAATTATCATCATGCTGCATCTTCCATCTCTGTTCCACCTCCCCTTGTTAGCGAGTCAAACCAAGGTCAAGGAATTTCACAGCATCAAGCGAACGAACGAACGAACGAACGAACGCTTCCCAATTTGTTTCTTGTAATGAAGAACCACCACAAAAGGCAACTTTTCGACATGTGCTCTCCTAGTACAGATGCATACACAAGATACATATGACATACGCTAACAAGACCTCCTTCTCACACGTGCTAACACGCCAGAAATACCAACGAAACCTTCAATCGAACGATACACATCATAATTGCTTTTACTGAACCCTGTAACAACACAAAATACCAATCTATGCACTGCAGCATACTAAAAAACTTGTTTCCTCTTCCTGTCTAACAATAACTCTGGAAATCGATTAATTCACAGCTCTGGAAATACTCGCATATTCCGTGCTGATGATCTTGTATGCAGGATTCCGGAAACCGAGACAGGAAGGAGCGAAGGAAGAAAGAAAATGCCACCTTTAAAAAGCGAGTTGCTATAAGCTGACTTCAAAACTCTGTATGCATAGAAGAAAACAACGAATAGTGAATTAGCATAAATATTTGAAAATACAAACAATAACACATAATATTTCAGAAAGTCTTAATGCCACAAATATTTTGTCATGAATTATGAGTTTTAACGACTTTCTTGTTCTCCTTTTATTAGTTACATCTCTGTCTATCTCTCACGGTTCACCAGTTATCTACAAAATTATACAAAATGCATTCGAATGAAGAGGATTTCACTGGCTACTCGTAGAAAAACCAAGACATTGACATCTCAATCAAATTCATTAGGACTATTTTTGAAAACAAAAAATAAATTGTTCCATATAACAAGTAGTCCGGGGTGAAGGGATTATCTTAAAAATATTCGTGTCGCATCCTTGGAAGTTGCTGTGCTTTGGTACTCATCCAACATTTAGCTTTATGAGTTATTCTGTTAACACGATCTTTTTTATTCAGGGGACATAATGTGCTTACGGTGATATATCCACATGGAATTTTCTGTGGAATGTTTCCTCTACTTCAGTATTACAGGCAAGTCGTAGGGAAAATAAAACTGTACCATATAAACTACTTTACAATCTTAGCTTCCTCCAACATTGGCAATACAAGCTTCTGCGACGATTTGCTTTCAAAACGAGAAAAAACCGTAAACAAGCTGTGACTACTATTTAGTGCATTTTTGTACCCAGTAGGAACTTCTAAAGCCATAGACATTTTAATGATTATAGCGCTTTAGAAACACCTTCGTCTTTTGATAAAAGGAAGGTGCAAAACAACATAAAAATGAGGTCGAAATACTTCTCAGATAAAATGTTCTCCATTGTACTCACTCTGTGCTCAGAAGTCTTAACAATTTACAAGCCTGAGAGCACCAAAGTTCACAGGGAAGCATCTCCCTGGTTTACGCAACAGTTTTGGAAACCTGCCCTTCGGCACCGAGAAATCAGTCCTGCGGATGACAGCACACTTCTGGGAAGTATGTGTCATTTGAAAGGGTACAGAAACAAGGAATCAATGCGAAATGGGAGTTGTTTGATCCACAATCCCTCGTCAGCTTCATCTGAAAGCTAGGGACAGAATTAATGTTGGGACCTGCAGCTGCTGTTTTAGACAGATGGCTTGCTCTGGAGGAACAAAAACCTACAATTTTTTCTAATGTAACACAACCGTTTGCATAAGGATTCTTTCCTGTTAAATGTTCTCACATATGTTTGTCTCAGTTCTTCGGGCGTTTCCAAGGTCCTGGGACAAAAGAGCTGTCAACGAAAACAGGCCCCAAACAGTGTCGAATTAAGCTGTTGTTTTAATGATCACTGACCGTAAACATAGCAAAATGTTATTATGGAACAATTTTCCAACATTTTATGTAGAAGACAACTTGCCAATGAAAGAATCCTTGATGAGGTACTGCCACTTTAATATTTCCAATCGATATCATATATTTTTTACATTAACCAGCACTACCAATCACTACATCGAAATGATTAAAATAAGAGAGCTCTAAAACCGCTAGTGGAACCTGTGTACATATGTTACGCTTAGCATGTGACGAATCATCTTCATTTGCATTAGGTACTTTTACAATGAGAAAAATGACGCAATAATAATGTCCTTTTAAATACAGCCTTCTGTCATTTAATAAGTGTGACACAACAGTTGGCCTCAATTAAACAGAACATTAAGAAAGCGAAAGGTAATGCCTTTTCTTATACTTCAAATAATTTGAATTAAAATGGCCAAGAAAAGGTTGTAAACACAGAAAAAAGAACTGCGCCATTGAGGAACAGATGTTGACGTTTGGTATCCTCAAACGTCGTTTGAAAACGCGGGAGAGGTGGGGTACATTACTGTTTCCAATTCAAAATATGCCCATAACACAGGATGATCCAACAAACCAAAATGTTACAATGTGCAATAAACATTAATAGTATTATACTTGTAATTTTCTAAAAGGAAACAAATGAGTTTTTTTCTTAAAATCAACTACATCAGGCCAAAAATAACCGACGTTCTGAATAGGTTTACGAACAACTATACGAATACTATTCCCAAAATAAGAAACACACTAGAGGTAAACAAAGGAGGGTGGAGGCCCCAAACACGTGGTCGCAGCGAATGTTCTCATTGGCACCAAACTGCAACACTCGACGTAAGAGCAGAAAATAAGAACCCATGTTTTCTTTATAGTATGCTTTTAAAATAATGAAAATTTAAAATTGTAGATACGTTGAGTGGCGGTGCCGTGGCCGAGCGGTTAGACCGTTCGCCTATCACAGAGGCAGCCCGGGTTCGATCCCAGGGATCCGCATGCGATATTCATGGTGGACGAAGTGGTGTATGGGCGGGTTTCCTCTGGTTTTCCCCGCCACTCATTCCACCAACTTCTCCATCATTACCTTTCCAATCATTCTGCATTTCATACCATCCTCTTCCTCACTATCATACCTGCTCGGTCTTCACTCTGTCGGATCCATAGGTTCGTCTGCTCTCGAATAGACATCTGACTCTAGGCATAGGCTTGTAAGTTCCTAAGGGGTGTCAGTCCTCCATATGGGAAGGGTAATCAGATGAAGAAAAGAAGATACGTTTAGTGACTTCAATGTCCTACCACATTTTCGCTATTTGCAATAAACAATATTTAAATGCCTGCACTCTGACGACGGTAACATAACAATGTCTAGGGTACCATAATTAAATGATTTTTTGGTCAAAATCCTAGGTCCCGGATCTCTTAAACTCATTTAGGATCACATTTCTCGTGGTCAGCACGGAAATGGAGGTAATTTCTATGATATAATGATGGGCAGAAAGTGTCATGTAACTGTCAACACACCAAATCTACTCGAATCCGGCTTCCCCCCGTTCTGCCGGAGTAGGTCGGCCATGAAAACAGGTGTGGCATTCTTGAGTGATGTGTCTTCAAAGATAGTGAACCTCATGTACATAATTTCTCTTTTAGTGCTTTTCAATGCTCTTTTTATCTCCGCGATTTACATACAGAGTACCTAAGGAATTTTTTGAAAAGCAATAATTCTTCAATTTCTCACTTGCTTGTTTTGTCGCAAGGAACTTGAGGGACAGAATTACGAGAAAACATGCCAATATTTATGTACTTACATTCCTGTAAGCTGTCGTACATTAGGTACTTTATGCTGTTTGAATTTTGGTGGCAACCCGCTGACCAGATACTACCCCGAAACCAGTTTCACCGCCAAACCTCACGTAAGTGTAAGATTTACATAACAAGGTTCAATTGCAAGATCCCACGCTCGCTCCCATCTTGTTTGTTCTTATAAACGGCGCATCGTTTATTATCCGTGTCCGAAGCGACATTTTACTTATTCGATCCGCAACGGGAGGTTCCATTCAAAACAGTGGGAGCCGGACCGCTATAAACTTGACTAAATTATAGACAGAAGGTGGGCAGCGACCGTTGCCCAGGAGGTGGCTCTGGAGGATTCGTGGACGAAACGGCGCCTGGCTTGTGCCTCCACGTCAGCTTGGGCTCAACATCCGCTACACCTTACATAATCTATTCTGGTATTTTGTGACTGTATATGGAGGGGATCTCGGTAACCAATTAACCGATTTCGAAGTTGAGTAGCCCAGTATAAAAATACCAGATACTCAGATTCACCTACATGCTTTTCATGTAAGGCGGAAGGACACAACAAAAAATCAGATGTGTTGTACTCTTGTACTAACCATTCTTACAAACTCTTGTTATATCTCCTTCATGTCAAATCTTTTAAAGCTTTAAGATCCCGTTCTCTTCTAAGTTTTCCGAAACCGACACAAATAACAAGGAATATCTCCGAAATGGTTCACTCTAAAAAATCAGATATAAATTGTATGGTTTAGCAAGATTACATTTCTTGTATAGTAAGATTTTGTCCATCTCTTACTGTTCACGAGTTATTCAAAAGTAATCCAGAGTGAACAGGACTATGTAGGCTATAGCCAGAAAATTCAAAATATACATTTAATTTGTCATACAAATACCTTAAACATGTGGCATTTTAATAAAAATGCGTTAGAGCCATTTTCAAGAAAATAAAAAATTTCGAAAAATGTTCCATGTAAAGGGTAGTTTAGGATGGGGCTATTTTTTCACAATCTTCGTGTCGCATCCTTGAAAGACATTAAACCCAAATACCAACTTTGGTTTTTAACCGACTTTTCGTTTTTCAGTTATGCTGTCCACAAACTGACACACAGACGCGGACTTTTTTTTCTAAAAATACTTTTTTTGGGGAGGGGAATTCAGGGGGTCTCAAAACATATATTTCCGGTGAAACCTTAACATTGAATTTTGGGTGGAATACAATACTTCCTCTACTTACCAGTAGAGAAAGTAATACCATGACAATTTTGATTCTACAGGACAGACGACAAACTTCACCAATATATATTTCAATATAATTAATAGACCTATTATACAATTCATTGTGATTCCAAATAACTATCCTTTTACTCACAACTTAAACATGTAGGAATTGGGCAAACTTAAAATGTCTGATGTGTGCACTCACATGACTTTCTTTACTCACTCGTGTACAAAATATTCTTAAAATGCTTATTTTTCTACTTCATATTAATCGAAATAAACGCTATGCTCCTGTCACATATTTCCTTATAGATACAATGGCAATAGTAGAATACAGTGGCTGTAATTGATAGTCAAATCTACGTGAACGCTTTATTGGAAAAGTCAAATAACAAGGAAGGTATCGAAAATAATTCATTCCACGAAAAACCATAGAAAACATAAATTGTGTGTTTTAAAGAGATCTACAGGTTTTTGTGTAGTAAGATCTTGTCTATCTCTTACGGTTTACCAGTTGTGCAAGTCTTTCAGAATGAAAAGGACTTCAGAGGGCATTCCCACGAAGTTCAAGTTATACATCTCATTTGGCATGAAAATATCTTAAAGGCATGAAATTTTTATCAAAATCGTTTAAGCCATTTTTGAGAAAATCTTTAAATTCAGTATTTAACTGAATTTGCGTTTTGGGGGTATGCTGTTCACGTGCGCATGCGCACACGCAGTGCTAAAGCGTGTATTTCCAATGTAATCTCGACGTCGAATGTCTGGTGGAATACAATACTTCCTCTACTTACTGAAAATACTCGTAGGGAAGAAAGCGAGTTTTATATTTTCAACAATTGGCACCATTTGACTAATCCGGACAAAGCTTAGGACAGTTATGCTTTAGATACGAGAGGGAAATTGTAGAAGACTCAGAGCTTTCAAAACCCCTCCATTCCTATTTTCAACCCAATACTTACAATTCACCCAAACAAAGCCTGATGCACCTAATATCTCTTAATTTAAACACATGATCTCCATAGGCTGGTTCATCAAGAATGGTGCAGAACTTAAACTAAGATATTTGGAGGAAATCGTGTAAAACTGTGTACCTTCCCAAGAAATATTTCTACAACACTTGGCTATTACACACCCGGTGTTGCCATCCTCTGTGGTGACATATTAGGCAACGTTCTCATCTTCTACAAACTATGTTTACACGTTTTTATATTTATTTTTTCTCAGTAAATCAATTAAAAACCTTGACACATAACACGTACATCAATTATTTATGCTGTCACCACCAGACAAGTTCGTTTTCCTAACCAGCCACTTGCACAGGATGAAAACGACATAAGAAGCACTCTTGATAGATACAAAAAAAACTGTGTGCATTATCCGGCTTTTAAGTCTTGTTCGTTGTAAGAGCGATTTTACGTTTAAATACACACTTTCTTTAAGCTATAACAACTTCTTAAAACGTTGTACAGCATTACGAAAATAAGAAATTGCCGCTAACGTTATGATCATAGATTGCTATGTGAGTTGCTGCTTGTGGCAGGTCACGGTGCAATGACTACGGCAAGTAGACAGGGAATACGTTGGGAGTGTAAACAAATCATGCGAGAACATCCAAAAGCAGATTATAGCAGTGAGTATGTTTCCTCTGACGGCCGGAATATTAATTGTAAATCTGTGCAATAAATGTAAAAGATGGCTACCATAAATATATAAAGTAACTTTTCGCACGAAGCATAAAAAACACGTTGCATTATATAAACAGAGAAAGAGGTAGCAAAATATGTCAACAACGTCTAAACGTCAATTTAGCCATACATAATACATTTGTTCGTGATCTGTGCAACATAGCACGCGCAAACATCCCATTTGAGATATTTGGAAATCGCCATTTCAAGCAGTTAATGGAAAAATATACTCATAAAATATTGTCGTACGAGACAACAATACGCAAGGAATACCTGAAGCTATACTATGAAGGGGTATGGGATGAACTACAAGGTTCTAGAGAAAATGTTAATTCACGTATAGGAAACAGTAATATCTCATCCTGACTAAGTTGGCCCCAATCACCTCATCGGTATAGGAAAGAGCCTTTTTCAATACAAATCATGTTTGGTGAAGAATAGAAGATCGTTTTTGTTTGCAGACTTCAAAATGCATATTATTATTCATTATAACAAAGCACGTACACGGACATAATATGGTCATGCCGGCCTCCCGTTCGTCAAAGATACTCTTGAGTCAAGCTACCTCACACCACTGCGCGGCGAGTACACCACGTAACAATGGCGCGGCAGAACAACTTTTTCTTTAACTAGGACAGAGTCTGGAAGTATGAATGGGAGAGTGAATGAGCGCGCGTGTATTTGTTGTTGTTTGTGTGTGTGTGTGTGTGTGTGTGTGTGTGTGTGTGTGTGTGTGTGTGTGTGTGTGTGTGTGTGTGTGTGTGTGTGTGTGTGTGTGTGTGTGTGTGTGAATTTGAAGCAATGGTTAACCCAAAATGATAGAAACCCAAAGATCAAAACCACCGTCAAGCGAGTCAACATCATTGCTGTACCAATAATTTGTTTTTGTTTATAATATTAAAATTACTATTTGTAACTTTCACAGATCAACTATCATTCCGTTTAAGTTTTGTTACATGAAATCTTTAGTTAAGGAACTTTTAACACCCTGCATACTGTCCATATTCAGTAAGGAAAATGCATTGCTGTATCGTTAAAATTTGTTTTTAAGCGACATGTGCGGTCCTGCTGCCACTAACATTAATCTTCACCAACTCCATGGCAACTTAACGTATTTAAATGAGGCAGGGAATGCGCGATAATTCTGCTGTATGAACCACACCAAATTGTATCAAGGGCGAATCAATGAACCCCACTTAAATACGCATTGATTACAGTTTAACCCTGGTTGAATACCCACATTAAAAATAACAGAAGTCAACGCCTTTCGTAAAGAGCTGAATACACTATGAAACGGGAGGTACTAAAGCTGGTTTTATGTAACAACTCAATAAGTTTTGAGTGCCTTCTCTTGTATATAAGCGATAGCAGCTCAATCCACGAATTATACCTGCAACCGCCTTTCTCATAAACGTGTTATTCCTTCCACTTATTTCAGCAAATGAAGCAACGCATCTTAAAACTTCAGCATTTTCCCTTGAAATGGTTTCCATGCATCTATGAGCTATCTCAAATCCTTTTACAGATATCAAACACTTTCAATAAGGTAATGCTAAATGCATCTTGTACACTGCCACATTTTTTTTATTTTAAACTCTTAAAATAAATATTTAAAAGATCTTACATGACGTTTTCTAATCTTGAACAAACTTACAACTGTTTATTCCTGCGTATCTCACGTTAATCAAAATAAACATTTGCAGAAATTATCTTACTGCTGATTTTCTTGTAGGTGCAAGGGGAATATGAGAATACCACTACGCTTTTAAGAGCTGACGCTATGTAATGGCTGGGCTTAGTAGTCCAGGTACATTAAAGAGGAATCAAGTTACCGGCGTTCGTAGTGCATGTGATGGCACAGTGTGGGGAACCGGTTGTGTCCGTCTGCTCTACAGACAAAACATGCACAACTTCATTCTCTTGATAGCTCACCTACTAAGCTTAATGATGGCTTTACAATTCCGCCCTCTTTACATGGGCAAGAGAAACAAAAATAACATTTCCAGTGGAGAAAAATATAAATATTTGAAAATTCCAACTAATAACAAGGAATATCTCGCAGATGCTTTGCTTTTAAAATGCTTTAACGAGATCTACATTTTTGGTGCAGAAAGTTTTGTTTACCAGTTATACAAAATTCACTCAGAATGAAGAGGACTTCAAGAAGCTATTCCAATAAAATTCAAGATATACCTTAAACACGAAGTATTTTAATCAAAATCATTTTGAGAAAATTGATTTTTATAAAATATCCTTGTCAAGGGTAGTTTGGGGTGGAGGAATTTTCTTGAAAAGTCTTTGTGTTGCATCCTTGGAAGATGCTGAGATACCAAGTCTAGCTTTTAACAGACTTTTCATTTTGGGTTACGTTGCACGCAGGCGTACACAAACGCACACACCCACACACACCTGAGCGTCGGCAGACTTTTTTTTCAGGGAGGAGCCGTATGTTGGAAGTTTGCAATTAATTCATTATTCTGTAGCTAAAAATTGCAAAAATTGAGTTGTAGTATTTGTTACGGATAAGCATGTTAATTTATGCTAAATAAGAAGTGTACTTTACCTCAAAATTAAAGCAGTAGTCTAAGAGTAATTCATTGTACAATGCATTTATTTTCCAAGGGGGGGGCCGCGGCTCCCCCTTGCCCCCCCCCCTTCGCGACGCCCATGCACACACACGTATACTAAAAATGCTTTCGTTGTTTTCGGATGCCTCAAAACATTTTACGTGAAATCTCAACATGGAATGTTTGGATGCTCTCTCCTAATATCCACTACTTTTATTTTCCCTCAGAACCTCAAAACGTTCTTCCGGTGAAATCTATATAGAACTTTTGGTTGAAATGCAATACTTTCTCTAGTTAATACAAAAATAAAGCGCACTTTTAGAAAGGTGTGTGTGTGTGTGTGTGTGTGTGTGTGTGTGTGTGTGTGTGTGTGTGTGTGTGTGTGTGTGTGTGTGTGTGTGTGTGTGTGTGTGTGTGTGTGTGTGTGTGTGTGTGTGTGTGTGTGTGTGTGTGTGTGTGTGTGTGTGTGTGTGTGTGTGTGTGTGTGTGTGTGTGTGTGTGTGTGTGTGTGTGTGTGTGTGTGTGTGTGTGTGTGTGTGTGTGTGTGTGTGTGTGTGTGTGTGTGTGTGTGTGTGTGTGTGTGTGTGTGTGTGTGTGTGTGTGTGTGTGTGTGTGTGTGTGTGTGTGTGTGTGTGTGTGTGTGTGTGTGTGTGTGTGTGTGTGTGTGTGTGTGTGTGTGTGTGTGTGTGTGTGTGTGTGTGTGTGTGTGTGTGTGTGTGTGTGTGTGTGTGTGTGTGTGTGTGTGTGTGTGTGTGTGTGTGTGTGTGTGTGTGTGTGTGTGTGTGTGTGTGTGTGTGTGTGTGTGTGTGTGTGTGTGTGTGTGTGTGTGTGTGTGTGTGTGTGTGTGTGTGTGTGTGTGTGTGTGTGTGTGTGTGTGTGTGTGTGTGTGTGTGTGTGTGTGTGTGTGTGTGTGTGTGTGTGTGTGTGTGTGTGTGTGTGTGTGTGTGTGTGTGTGTGTGTGTGTGTGTGTGTGTGTGTGTGTGTGTGTGTGTGTGTGTGTGTGTGTGTGTGTGTGTGTGTGTGTGTGTGTGTGTGTGTGTGTGTGTGTGTGTGTGTGTGTGTGTGTGTGTGTGTGTGTGTGTGTGTGTGTGTGTGTGTGTGTGTGTGTGTGTGTGTGTGTGTGTGTGTGTGTGTGTGTGTGTGTGTGTGTGTGTGTGTGTGTGTGTGTGTGTGTGTGTGTGTGTGTGTGTGTGTGTGTGTGTGTGTGTGTGTGTGTGTGTGTGTGTGTGTGTGTGTGTGTGTGTGTGTGTGTGTGTGTGTGTGTGTGTGTGTGTGTGTGTGTGTGTGTGTGTGTGTGTGTGTGTGTGTGTGTGTGTGTGTGTGTGTGTGTGTGTGTGTGTGTGTGTGTGTGTGTGTGTGTGTGTGTGTGTGTGTGTGTGTGTGTGTGTGTGTGTGTGTGTGTGTGTGTGTGTGTGTGTGTGTGTGTGTGTGTGTGTGTGTGTGTGTGTGTGTGTGTGTGTGTGTGTGTGTGTGTGTGTGTGTGTGTGTGTGTGTGTGTGTGTGTGTGTGTGTGTGTGTGTGTGTGTGTGTGTGTGTGTGTGTGTGTGTGTGTGTGTGTGTGTGTGTGTGTGTGTGTGTGTGTGTGTGTGTGTGTGTGTGTGTGTGTGTGTGTGTGTGTGTGTGTGTGTGTGTGTGTGTGTGTGTGTGTGTGTGTGTGTGTGTGTGTGTGTGTGTGTGTGTGTGTGTGTGTGTGTGTGTGTGTGTGTGTGTGTGTGTGTGTGTGTGTGTGTGTGTGTGTGTGTGTGTGTGTGTGTGTGTGTGTGTGTGTGTGTGTGTGTGTGTGTGTGTGTGTGTGTGTGTGTGTGTGTGTGTGTGTGTGTGTGTGTGTGTGTGTGTGTGTGTGTGTGTGTGTGTGTGTGTGTGTGTGTGTGTGTGTGTGTGTGTGTGTGTGTGTGTGTGTGTGTGTGTGTGTGTGTGTGTGTGTGTGTGTGTGTGTGTGTGTGTGTGTGTGTGTGTGTGTGTGTGTGTGTGTGTGTGTGTGTGTGTGTGTGTGTGTGTGTGTGTGTGTGTGTGTGTGTGTGTGTGTGTGTACAGCAACTAAAAACCGAATTTTCGAATACATAGCATGCATACATACAATGATATTTGTGTTCAGTACCTTCTAAGGACGTGAAGATTTACAGCCAATATTGGAAAGTTCCAGCAGTCTTAAGGTCTAGATTGTACGTCCAGCTGCTCTGAGCGTTTTATTTGAGGGAGAACGGTGATGTCGCTTTGCACCACCCTTGTGCTGAGTTCAAGGACTTCGAGTGACAGTGGCAGACTACAACGCCCTGCTCCAATAGAAAACAACCACTGACACCTCGTGGTTACTTGTCTGCTGATTCCTGCGACAGATATTACATGCACTGAAACAAGGCGTGTCCTACAGCGTCTTGGTATCTTTCACAGGCAAAAGTACACTCAGGGAGGACAAAATGTTCCTTCTTCGAATGTGTAAAATCCTTACCCACATCTTGTACTCAACTTACAGTATTAGCACATTCAGAGTAACACATACGTCGATATTGAAATCCAGCAAGAAAAGACGATAGTGTCAGAGGTATTTGTGTGAAATATTAACCACATTTAAAACTGAACCAGTAGATTTGAGTACATAAAAGGACCTCCCTGCCTAATAAACTTCTGTCGAAGACATGAGAGTTTTGATCTTAAATAGAGGGCTTTGGATTTGGATTTGGTTTAAGGGCGCTCAACTTCAAGGTCATCAGCGCCCTTAAAAGATTCATGGCAATAGCCAGATATAAATTTCACTCAAAAAAATAAAAATACTAGAGACAACAAAATATACAAAGGTAAAAGGCAGTGGCGATAGCCAGATATGAAACAAGGTGATAAATATGTCCAAAAGCAGAAACAGATAATTAAAAAAGTTAAATCCTCAAATTTATATTACACTGCGCTAAAAAATTAAAAACTCTATCAACCGCTGTTCTGTCGTCCGCTAGGACCTCTGCAAGTCTGGCAGGCAGCTGCAGAGAATCCCGAAGGTGCGCTAGAGAGCAACACTCTAGCAGCAGGTGGCGAACCGACAAACCGTTGTCACACAGCGGACATAGAGGCGCAGGGTCCCTTTTAAATAGGTAACCGTGCGAAAAATTGCAGTGCCCTATTCTTAATCGAGCCAAACTAACCTCCTCGCGACGAGATGTGCGACAGGAAGTTACCCAGTTTATCGGAAGTTCTTTCACTTCTCTAAGCTTATTACCGCGGAGAACTGACCACTCGTCGTGCCAGGACGACAGCACCGCTCGCCGCACTTCAAGCCTGAAGTCTTCCGAAGTAACACGTGAGATGGTAATACTAGGTTCTGTAGTTGCCGACTTTGCTGCTAAATCTGCCATTTCATTCCCAGGCAAACCTACGTGACCAGGAATCCATGCACACACCACGTCAACACCAGAAGCGTGTAAAACATGGAGGGCATCCTGGATACGTTGTACAATAGGGTGGGGGTTGTACAACTGACAAAGGCTCTGCAGTGCACTAAGGGAATCGCTCAAAATCAGGCAGTCACCTAATTTACGACGGCGAACATACAAAACGGCTCGATAAATTGCATAAAGCTCTGCAGTAAAAATGGAAGTGCTATTTGGAAAACCGAATGTATATGGTTCGGTTCCATAAACATAAGCACATCCAACACCGTTGGTGTTCTTTGATCCATCGGTGTAAATGTATCTACGGTCAGAGTAACCTGACAAAAATTCTAAGAAACACGTGCGGATACTTGAAATAGGCATCGTGGACTTCTGGTGTATGGTCATCCCAAGATCTACATGGGGCGTACCAGATAGCCAAGGGGGGTGAAGTCTCTCGCCCTTGGCGAACATCACAGGCAGTTCCACTCCAAGCTTCACTAGGAGCTCTTGGAAACGGAACCCCGCAGGCTTTGGATTAAGGGAGCTATTTCTATATCGTTCTCTTAGCGTGCTGGTGAAAAAAGAAGCGAACGTTGGGTGCTTAGGCATACATCTAAGCGCACAACCATAATTTGCCAAGAGAATCTCACGCCGATATTGCAGAGGAGGTTCTGCGGACTCGGCGTAAAGGCTCACCACTGGGCTTGTTGGAAAAGCTCCTGTTGCAATGCGGATGCCCCTATTATGGACCACGTCTAATCTTCTCAGCACAGATGGTCGTGCTGACGAATAAACAATACACCCATAGTCTAGCTTGGATCGGACCAATGCGCGATATATTCGCAACAAAGTTGTTCGATCCGCTCCCCACGATTTGCCATTCAGTACTCGCATAATATTTAGGGAACGGTCACATCTCGCTCTTAGCTGTGCAATATGCGACGACCAACTAAGCTTCCTGTCCAAGATCAAGCCCAGGAAGCGCGTCTCTTCTGCGAAGGGAAGTGAATCTGGGCCAAATCGGAGCGAAGGTGGTAATCGTCTCCTACGGCGCCAGAAATTAACGCAGATTGTCTTCTCAGTTGAGAAACGGAGGCCGTTTTTCATGCTCCATTCTCTGAGGTTGTCCAAACATTGCTGCAGGCGCCGTTGTAAGAACGCCGTGCGCTGAGAAGTGCAATAGACAGCGAAGTCGTCTACGAATAGGCATGACGAAACTCCAGGTGGAACACATTTCCAGATGGAGTTAATTGCTATAGCAAAGAGCGTGACACTTAGCACCGAACCCTGAGGTACTCCCTCCTCCTGAACAAAAGAATTAGAAAAAACCGAGCCGACCCTTACTCGGAAAAAGCGGTCCTTCATAAACTCCTGAATGAAAAGTGGTAGGCGTCCACGTATGTTCCAGGCATACAGGGAACGTAGAATCCCTGCTCGCCAGCACGTATCATAAGCCTTCTCAAGATCGAAAAATATGCCAACGGTTTGACAGTTCTTCATAAACCCGTCCATTATCTGTGTCGATATTGACACAAGATGGTCAACAGTTGAACGGCGTCGTCGAAAACCACACTGGATGTTAGTCAGTAGGTTACGACTTTCTAACCACCATACCAATCGTCCATTGATCATGCGTTCCATCACCTTGCAAACGCAACTGGTGAGGGAAATAGGACGATAGCTGGAGGGAAGATGACGGTCCTTCCCAGCCTTCAAGATGGGAATAACGGTGGCCTCCCGCCAATTTTCTGGGAGTATACTGTCAACCCAAACACGATTATAGACCTCGAGCAGGAATGCCTTACCTTCAGGAGAGAGCTGTTGTAACATTTGTACATGAATACCGTCCGGTCCTGGTGCTGAACATCGCGAAGATTTCAGGGAATGCTCCAGCTCCGCCATGGTGAAAAGGCGATTGTAATCTTCTACGTTTCTAGAACGAAACGTGAAGCCTTGAGATTCCACCTGAGTTTTAAATGGAAGGAACTCAGGGGAGTAGTTTTCCGAGCTAGACACTTGTGCGAAAGCACTGCCAAAGGTATTGGCCACTTCAAATGAATCAACAACAGCTCCTGTGGCTGTTTTTAGTCCCGCTATTGGTATTTGGGTCGTTTTAGCTGCAACACGCCTTAATCTATCCCACACAACCGAGGAAGGTGTGTGTCGGTTAAATGAAGCTACAAATTTGCTCCATGATGACTTTTTGCTATCCTTAATGACTTGTCTGGACCTGGCGCGCATTTTCTTGTATTCAATCAGGTTTTCCAAAGTAGGGTGACGTTGGAAAACCCTAAGTGCACGCCTTCGAGCACGAATGGCATTCCGACATTCTTCCGTCCACCAGGGGACGGGAAATCGACGGGGGTGTGTAGTCGACCGCGGAATCGATTGTTCAGCAGCAGAGAGAATCGTCTCCGTGAGATGCTGCGCCAAATTATTCACTGAGTCGTGCTCGTTGTAGGTAAAGACAGCCAACTGGGTGTAAAGGTTCCAGTTGGCATGGTCCAAACGCCATCTGGGCATACGTGTGGAGTGTGTATGTTGCGTCAAGAGACTAATAAGACATGGGAAATGGTCACTAGAGTGTAAATCAGAGATGACATTCCATTGTAAGGAGACTGCCAACTGAGGTGAACAAACTGCAAGGTCAAGGTGTGAGAAGCTGCTATGAGAGTCCGAAATGAATGTAGGCTCTCCAGTGTTGAGGAGAGCTAGGTTGTGACTGTCCAAAAAATCGGAAATGAGTGTACCTCTCGCACAAGCGCGACTTGAACCCCAAAGTGGGTGGTGCGCATTGAAGTCTCCCACCAACAGAAACGGTGTTGGCAACTGGGAAACTAGATCCTCTAAATCAATGTGCGAGAAGTCATGGGACGGAGGCAAATATATATTACAGATGGTGAAATGGATGTCTGGCAGTATAATCCTTATTGCAACTGATTGGATATCAGACTGTATTGGTACAGATTGCATATATATGTCATCTCTCACAAGTATCATAGCGCCGCCATGTGCCGGAACACCCTCTTCTGGTATAACATCACACCGTACTGGGGTGTATCGCCTTAGATGGAAAGCGTCTTGAGGACGCAGCTTAGTCTCTTGCAAACATGCGACCAGAGGTTCGTTTTCTTTGAGCAAGAGCTCAAGTTCTGGTCTTTGAGTTCGAATTCCACGTATGTTCCATTGTAGGATAGTCATATTGCATTGTGTATGGGATAGGTAATTCCAAGGTAACTCTTCATTACTTTGGAGTAGGCGGTTGGCGAACCAATTTCGCCCGTTTCTTTTCTCTTGGGCTTATAGTTTTGTCAGACGCTTTTTCGCGCCTCTTTTCCACTGGGGGTCTTCCAGTGTGGGCAGATTCTAGTTCCATGTCCTCTGCCGAGGACGTGCGTTTTCCCATAGCAAACTTGGGTTCGAGTGTCTCGAACCGGTTGCTAATGGGGACCGGCGAAGATGAAAGACGCCGGTCTGAGTCCACCCCTGAAGATTCTCCAGAAGAAGATTTTCGGGATCTTCGAGGAGATGTTCGGGGACTCCTATATCCCTTCGATGTACTGGGATCGGACGTACCATTTTCTTTGAGGAAGTCGTTTCTTGTATAGGTCTTCTTGAACTTAATCGGTGAGGCATCGTATCTTACGGGCTTGCTTCTATCTTGTGTTGATCTTGATGCTTTTGATGGTGATGTAGAGCTGATGTTCTTTGCACTTACGGACGTTGTAGACGTTGACACAGATTTGCGTGCCGATGTAGAGGGCTTTGGAATTGAGCTACGGGGTACGAGTGTCTTTTCTGATATTGTTGCCCCATTTATATCGCTGGTTTGTGTTGCGATTTCTCGTTTCGGTACCGTTTTAGCTGTAACTGAGCTATAGGTACCGGATCTTGGAACAGAGGGTTGGCGTAGACGCAAGAGCTTCCGGGCTTCTGAGAAGGGCACCTTCTCTCTAACCCGTATCTCTTGGATCGCTCTTTCCTCTATAAAACGGGGACAATCTCGGGAACTGGATGCATGTTCACCCTTGCAGTTTACGCATGACGGCGCTGCAGCACAATCACCATCATGAAATGCATCCCCACAGTTATTACAAGTAGGTATTCCCTTGCAAAACTCGTTTGTATGCCCAAAGCGCTGGCATTTAAAACATCTCAGCGGGTTCGGGATGAACGGCCTAACTTCGATGGACTCATACCCTGCCTTAATCCTTTGCGGGAGATCTACCCGATCAAAGGTCAGGAACAGGGTACGTGTTGGCTTCAGTTCACCACCCTCTTTGCGTTGAACCCGGTAAACATTAGTTACGCCTTGTTCCGTAAGATTTTCTTGAATCTCCTCATTGCTTAAATCATCCAATGCACGGGTGTTTATCACTCCGCGCGAGGAGTTCAAGGTTCTGTGCATCTGAACACTGACAGGATAACTTGCTAGCATATTCGCTTTCAGTATCTTAGCTGCCTGGGTAGCTGAATGTGCTTCAACCAGGAGCGTGCCATTGCGAGATCTAGTGCATGACTTTACTGGACCAGCAATGTTATCCAAACCCTTTTGAATGATAAATGGGCTCACCGTTAAAAATTTCTTATCTCCCTCAGTTCGAGATATAACTAAGTAGCGAGGACCACTCGACTCAGCTACTTCCTTTACGCAAACTTTAAAATTTTTTTTTTTGTTGTGAGTTTTTTGTGAACTCATGGCGATGTCATCCTCCACCATTGCAGATGTCTCCGATGGCATGCTCACTTCCTGGGCGCCACCCCGGCTTAGGTGAGAGTCCTGGCCTGGACCTTGCTCACCCTAGGGTCTCACCTCCCAATGTATAGATAGAGGGACCCAATCGCCTTCAGGAGTGCATCAGCTCATGCAATGGCCCCTCCCCGGGACTGACCTTTATCAGCGGATACGCACACAGATCCTACATGATAACCAGGGGCTGGGACTTACGCGATTACCCAGTCACCCCTTGCGTCACCCCATCCACCGACGACCCGCGCGTAGGTTATCCATCAGACTGTGTACAGGGAGGTATCAGGTGGGAGGTCAAACACAAAAGTGGACCAAAGTTAATTGGGCGTTTGGCATGTGCCCTCTCACCTCTTGGAGGAACCCAATCGAGAGTATGGCTCGGGGCCCCGGGTACGCCAAACCCGTACCTACCATAGTAGGAGCCCCTGGGGGAGTTTGATTTCGGAGTCCTCTTCTCCTAGATGAGTCGTCGACCAAGACTAACGAGCCTCATCTACCCGTTTGGAATGTTCTTAGGTTCCCCTCACCTCTTGCCTACCAGTAGTCGAAAGAAAACTTAGTAGGCCGTCTGGTTCAGGTACTGAGCCCCTCCGCCACGACAAGGCGACACTCCTTCGGAGGGGATTAAATAGAGGGCGTTGGACCCCCGCAGGTACATGGGGTGGGCACGGAAGACCTCGAGGAATCGTCAAACTTGTTAAACCTTAGGGACCTCTGTCAATGTCTATGCCGCTGGTCTTGATCTGGCCACCCCGTGTCTCCTCTCACCTCATCCTTCCTCCCGGGGGTTTACTCTTGGGGGCATAGGTACAATAAGCACAGCTTCAGTGCCCAGCCCCCTCCGTCTCTCTCCTGTTCTCTAGTACCTAACTTGTGAACAATTCTGAACGCAGTAGTCATAGTATAATCTGATTATAGCTACCCGCTAGACACGGCGCTGGAGGAAGAAGGGAAATGACAATGTAAGTTACTTGTCTCAAAGTTTCCGTATGACATTTTGCTAAATGTGATTCAACTTTTGTCGCTAATGCTAAACACATAATTAGCATAAGGGTGCAATATCAAAAGTCTATGCTTAATTGAATTAATAATGCGAACACCTTCCACCTCACATATTATAATGCGTGCATTTTCTTTTTTCACGTTCCTTTAACTGCACCTACAGTAAGCCTGCTATACATATCGACTTGGCTGTGTGGCAGTTTTAATATTCACAGGGGCGAGGTTGACTGGCGCCAGCACATTCACAAGATTCGCCATAATTACCTGGGGGAAAGAGCAGCAACAAAGCATACTTCACCTGTTTGCAGCTTCAAGTCATTAATTGCTTCAGTGAATTCAACTTTTCCGATCTTCTCCAGCAACCGTTCTATTCTTAGCTAGTTTTCTGTAAACAATTAGGTCTCAGGGTTGTCCAAGAGACTTCAAACGCATGTTTGGGCTTGACAGTAATGTTTGGGTGGAAGTAAAATTGGAAAGAAAATACATGTCGCAGTATTTCCTTCTATACGACCTAATTCAGAGGACCTAATAGAGGACACCCTATTCATTTGACTTTCGGGAAATAAAATATATATTAAAACTTTGCGGATAAAGCTAAATTACCCAGTGAAATCTTTACCGTGAATAAAAGGCTGTTTTGACGCCTTCACAAGCCATCTATTACTAAATATATACTCAAATATATATCTGAAGCCATATTCTATAATTCATGTGCCACTTTAATTGCAGAGGTACTTCTGCTCAGTGGCGATTTTGCTTTTGACGAATTGTGTGTCGATTTTTCGACCCACAACTGACCCTGCTTAATATTTTATGCACCTTGGCGTTGCAGAGCGCTACCTCGATACATTTAAGTGATTACTTTTATTTTGCCGTTGTAAAATTCCTAAAAAAAAAAAAAAAAAAGCGGTGAGAGCTTTTTATATTCATTTTTGTTCTAAGAACAGTTGCCGAGTCGTTATGGTCTGGAGAGAGAATTATTCATTTGTTGTAAAGTAATATTTTTCAGCAATGTCTTTGTTCTTTCCTTACGCATTCATCATCCATTAGGGCAGCTGTTGTGTTTATTAATAAAAGTAAGAACGTTGATGTTGGTATCTCTTATTTGGACCCCATTTTAAAAATCCGCGTTTTTTTAGTTTTTCATTTCAAAGGAATTTGTGTGAATAACAGATAGCAATAGGGAACGAACGTTCATACGGAGAACGAAAGGTTGCGGAGTTTGGACTACAGGAAGTGGGAGGGAGTGAGTGAGTCTGTCATATGATCACTACACAGAGGAGGCTAGGTACAATCGACGCAGGAACGTTGTAGATAAAGTTGTTATATAACTTATACTCAATGCTGTCCACACTTGCAGTAAAATATTCACTCCCAAATGTTTGTACAACTTCAGCATACGTGAATATCTCCATTTTCATGCTGCAGGCATTTTACTGTGTGCTACTAGTGAACACATTCGAGGCACTATGCACTGTAGACAGCGTGTTTTGTTTTGACACTGTAATTGCGCAATGACGTCACGCTCAGCCTGTGTGGCAGGTAACTTGCGATCGACTCACTTCAAGATAGTTATATGAAGATTCGAAGCTTAGTTATCAATCGTGCATGATATAAGATCTGAAAATAGTTTTAGGAATGCAAAGCATCACTCAGACATAAAAAATATTTATACTGGTAAAACTGAATTTGAGAAACTCTCCCTTATTTGGGTAATTTACCTTATATTCTGGCGATGCAGTTAGATATGCTGTCGGTTAGGTTATACACAAGACTTGAACAGAATGTGCTCGAATATCAAATGCAGTGTTAAAAATTATGTAAGTGTACAAGAGAGAATTACACCTATATATTCGTTTGAAATAAGGGCTTGCCAGACTGTAAGTATAGAATGACTGTTCTGTTCCTTTCTTTAGCTAATATAATTTCGAGGCAAGACTTTTCTTTGCCAGAGACTTAATTACACAGCTTGGAAAGCGCACGAATGGGGCACATGGAGTGCTAGGTGCAGGATTTTCCTTGAAGTAGTACATACATATATACACACACACGCCCAGTATGGCACTAGCAAGCCTTTGTTCTAGAGAACTTGCCATTCATAAATTAAACTAGTTAGTCACGGCGCTCTCAAGCCGTTACTTTAAATGACACTAGGTTTAATGCTCGTTAGTAACGAGAGAAGCCATAAACCAATAAGATGATTGTTAACTCAGAACAGTCTATAAACCGCTGTACTCAAAAGAGTTATAGCACACAGCAATCTGGAATAATACGATCTGTCTGGCACCATGCTTTTGTCTTTATGCTTCATAAAATGCATCCTGCCATTCTGTATTATAAAACATCGACTGTGATGCATGTTTTCATTCCTCGGAGATATGGTAGTAACTTCTACATAAAATATGCATGCTAGATGTCAGTGCTTTTTATAGTATCTTTGAGGCCTACAAGCTACAGCATTTGCCCTTCATGCAATCACAGAAATCGACCGGATGAGAAGTTTTGCTTTGTCTATATTTAAAACAAGATCATTAATCAGTGCATAGCGTTACACTTTAGGTTGTTTGCTAAAGTTTGTGTTTTGCATTCAAGTATTTCTAGGAAGCAATTCTAAAGGACAAAATACGTATATTTTGATGATGGTTATTGTTGTTGTTGAGATAAAATGTCAATTCGACAAATCCCACACCTGACACCATGTGACAAATGGCAACAAAGTACAATTACTTTTTTCTGTCCTTTATTCTTCTCTAAACTGAAACACAAAAACAGTTCTGTTTTTTATCGTTACCATAGTCTACAGTTCTTCGGGACCATGGCAAAATTATTATTATTATTATTATTATTATTATTATTATTATTATTATTATTATTATTATTATTATTATTATTATTATTATTATTATTATTATTATTAATCACTGAGCTTACAATGTTATATCTTCTGAAGTCAAATATCAACTAGCAGTAATTTTTCTCACTGCAAAAAACTATTCTCTGTTAACCATTGTCTCCTTGTCTTCTCTCCACCACTTTCACAATGCCCTTTCCTCATATTGTCATTAGTTTTTGGTTTCCTTCTTCCTGCTAGAATTCATTTACATATTACACTTCGTAATCTTTGTAACCCATTCTCATCACATGTCCATACCATATAATGTCTTGTTAATATATCTTCTACAATGTTAAATTCAGACTTTCATCTTCTTAAAAATTGTTGACCTATTCCAAAAATCCATTTCTATTGCCAAAGATTCCTTTCTGAAAAAAATTTATCTGCTTAATTTTTTATCCTATAAAGCGTACCCGGCGTACGCCGAGTTATGTTTTGCTTGTTTTTATATTTTTATCTTTTTATAAGGCACCCAACCGTTATTACTGCATTTGTCCTTTAGACGTTTCTTAATTTCTGCAACATTATACATATATTACTCTTAAATTTGTATAATTCCAACTCAGCGGCGAAAACACTATGACTATGGATCTACATATATCCCGCCCATTTCCCTGCAGCTGTTGTTGCGTGCTAAATTTCAAGTTTCTTTGAGTTTTGTCCGGATCTAATTCCCTGATATCACAATTCATACTTATATCACAAGAAGTTTTAAGATAATCTTATGATAATTATCGAAAAAGTTGGCGAATATGTAGCATACGGTGTCCAGATGTCCCTTTTTTTAACGGGACACGTATTATCCGTTCTTCATAGACTTTTGTTCCGTTTTGCTCCTTTTTTCCTACATAGATGCCATGACGTCATCATTGCATTTTCGGACACCTTGATTTGTTATATTTAAAAGTAAAAACATGCATACAATAACAGTTATCCCCTTGTGAACTCCAAGGTTGAAACATGGAGGTATAAAAAGTTGTGATTTAAGATGCTCTAGAAAACGACTCCACTACAAAAACACACTGTCAGTTGCTTCATTTGTTATGGCAGTCCTAAGAACAAATGCAGCTGTGGAGAGAATTTTTTTTTATCTCATAGGTTCTTTGTGGACAGAAGAAAATAATCATTTAAACATCCAGCTTGTGAAAGAAATGTCTGTGATCAAGATATACTTCGATATTTTGTGTACCTACTGACATTTTTTCAGAGAATACCGAAGGAAGAGAATCTTTTAGAGGATTATTCAGATAAATGTAAAGACAATTCTGACACTTGACTTAATCATAAACACTTAATTGCATTTAAATTAGGTTCAAAATAATTGTTACTCTAATATGGATATCAGTAGCCTCTCATTTTAGTTTTGCAAATCCTATCATTTTCGTGTAGCACATTACTCTCAAAATCTTCACTGACATTTATGGTTATTGAATAATCTGGATACAATAAATCGTTTATGTTCAAAACATATTGCAATGTCGTACACTGTTCCATCAATGGCAAATGCTGGATTATGATACAACGCCCTATCTCAGGCGGACTTTAAAAGTAAAAGCAAAATTATTACATTAATAGAAGTGCAAACACTCTGTGACAACTTTTATTTTTAAAGCAAATTAATGCCCAACGTTTTAACCAAATTTTTTGCCTGCCATTCTATTTGATTTTGCCATAATCGAAAATAAATAACGAAGGCTTATTATCGAACGATTATCACTTCCTTTGGTTGAGATCCGAGGCACACGAATGGAGCAATCAAAAAAATTAAGGCCCTTAGATTACACACACATCCACGCACGCACACGGACCTTTTTCAAAAAGTGCATTTGCCACTGGTTTCCTACATTTAACTCGCACATACGCACACCTCTGACAAAAGTGTAAGTATTGGAAAATTCAAACAAATACAAAAAACAATATTTTACATAAATTTTGTGCAGCAAGATTTTGATCTCTTACGGTTTACCAGTTACGCAAAAGTAATCTAAAATGAAGCAGACTTCTGTGGACATTGCCAGGAACTTCAAGATATACATTTAATTTGTCATAAACTATCTTAAACATATAGTATTTTATCCAAAACCGTTGGTATTTAACAGACTTTTCATTTTAAGTGACAAACGCACAAGGATATACACATTTTTACTTTCTCTACTGGTAAGTAGAGGAAGTATTGTATTCCACCCAAAAATTCTATGTAGAGATTTCACCGGAAATATATGTTTTGAGACCCCCCCTGAATCCAGAAAAGCATTTTTAGAAAAAGGTCCGTGTGTCTGTCTGTGTGTCTGTGGACAGCATAACTCAAAAACGAAAAGCCGGTTAAGAACCAAAGTTGGTATTTAAGCTCAATGTCTTTCAAGGATGCGACACGAAGATTTTGAAGAAAATAGCCCCACCCTAAACTACCCTTTACATGGAAAATTTTGATTTTCTTGAAAATGGCTAACGATTTTGATTAAAATGCCATATGTTTGAGATATTTTTATGACAAATGAAATGTATATCTTTAATTTTCTGCCTATAGCCCCTGTAGTCGTGCTTACTCTGGACGACTTTTGCATAACTGGTAAACCTTTAGAGGTAGATCAAATCATACTGTACAAAAAATGTAGATCTTGCTAAAATACACAATTTATGTCTCAATAAATTTTCTTGTAGGATGAACCATTTCGGAGATATTTCTGTCATATGTGTGTTTCGGAAAACTTAAAACGTTCGTGAAATGTAACACGTTGTTCATTTGTTTTGCATGCTAAGTGTGCAAAGAGAACGGAATCTCAGAGCTTTAAAAGATTTGACTATCGCACAAAGCCTACTGTATTCTAATATTCCCCCTGCACCAAAAAGGAAATAAGCAATAAAATAATTTGTACAAATGTTTATCTCGACTAACGCGAAGAAGATACAGGAATAGAGTAAAGAAAGTCATGTGAGTGCAACACATCAGATTTTTCTAAAAATATTTTTCTTCTCGATTCAGAGAGTCTCGAAACAAGTATTTCCGGTGAAATACAACACTTGCTCTTCTTACTGTAAGTAGGTTGGTAGTGGAGCAGATTTTTGTGGGAGAATGCGCGCCTTTATAAGCCGTTGTTAAGTTGGTTTACAGGAAAGGCCGGTAATGGCTCTTATGCACATGGCAGGTACTTCTGCTCAAAGGAAGCTTGTTATCCAGAAGCACCCCTTAACTTAAATTTGCGTTCCCACAAGGTGGCTGGCATACATGTCAGGTACGGGTGCGACATGAGCATCCATGCTCGAGACATCGGTTCTGGAGCACGAATCTGCATTACGGTCGTTAGCGTACATCACGACTAACAACAGGGGCTATGCTCCAGGGGTAGCGTGCACGACGATCTTGGGTCCGAGTTGTTTGACTAGCTCCCTCTATAATCATATACGATTAGCTTCAGCCACCCAGGTTGTCTGCATTCCTCTCTCAGAGCCAGAGCGGTCTAATTTCAGTAATATATCGCAACCTTGTTATGATCAGTCATAAACCTTCCACAAAAATCAACAGCGGTGGTTTCGTGTTGCTCCAGTTTAGCCTGAAAATGAACAGTGAACACACGAGATACGTTCCGCCCATATACACCGGGTGGAAGGTAACGTTCCGCCCGTATATACCGGGTGGAAAGTAACGTTCCGCCCGTATATACCGGGTGGAAAGTAACGTTCCGCCAGCATATACCGGGTGGAAGGTATCGTTCCGCCCATATATACCGGGTGGAAGTTAACGTTCCGCCAGCATATACCGGGTGGAAGGTAACGTTCCGCCAGCATATACCGGGTGGAAGGTAACGTTCCGCCAGCATATACCGGGTGGAAGGTACTACTTTGGCCATACCAGGCATCCTGATGAATATAACAAATATATCCAATACAGTTATTGTCAATAAAAGACTGTTTCGATGAAAAAAAAAAATACATAATTTGTGTAAAATTTGGAGCCATCTTAGCGTCTTAGCGAATGGATGTAAATGATTTATTATTTTCACTAAGTGTCGAGCAAACATTGTGTGAACGATGCTGTAATGCATTTCTACCTTAATTCGAATTAATTTAGCCACAATTTAATGTTAACGTGACTTTTCAAATCTCTCTTGTAAATTAGACGTTTCGTGACATTTTAACATGCAACACATTTGTGGGATATTAAGGTTAAATTGTAAATTTTCAATACATTACGCAAAATGAAATGCCAAGTATTGCCAAAACCTAGGTGTGACATTTAAGGACTACCAGAAATGTAGGCATTTAAATGGCCGAATGGTTGAAAACAAGGAAATCAATGCGGAACATTAAGGAACAAGGACAAGAAATTAAGTAAAAAAGAAAAATTCGGAATTTTCATACATTTTTAGACATTTTCACCAATGCTTGCCTTAAATGAAAGGATTAAATGATATGATATGGTGTTATTTAGACTATTTAGACTATTTAGACAGTAACATGTGTTTTGTTTCCTGTAGGTTATTTTGTTTCTTAACGACGGTGTCCATTGCCAGGATCATATTAGCGCCGCCGGTGTGCCGGAATTCCGTCACGTAGGAGTTCTTTTACATGCCAGTAAATCTACTGACATTGCGCTGTCATTTTTAAGCCGGTTTTGAACCAGCGACCTCGGGATCCATAGGCCAGCGTCTAACCGGATTGAGCGATCCAGACCGACATTTTCTGTGGGTATCTTTCACACAGCTATGTCCTTTGTGCTTAATTTGAGATTACTCGTATAGTAAAAAAAAAGTCATCACGAGTAATCAAAGGTGGATCGAAGAAGCTTTGTTGGAAATACTTTCCACCAAATTCTCCAAATTTCTGTCATGGTCTCCCCTTTCGACTTCCTGCTGGCATGTCTTCCTAATTAATTGCTTCATAGCGAACTGTTTAGGTTCCTAATCCACACAAACTTTCTTCACAGTCCCCCATAAAATATGTGAAACTATATCATAAATTCTTCCTTCGCGTTGGTGTCTTTCATCCTGAAATGAATATGATGAATAACTTGTTTTTTTGCAGCAATCTGCGTTTTTAGCAACCACATAAACAGGTCTTCCTACGATGTTTAAGCCCGAAAATTGTTTTTCAATTTCAATTTCAGTGCAACTGGTTTAAACGGTGCACCTATTAGCCACGTCGTTAGCAATTATCCTACGGATTCATGAATATGTATGCTGAGACTGTTGGTTTAGTCCTCCATGTCACGACAAACGATCATCGCTATGATATATTTCACAACAAATGAGCACCACAGAGGAATGCGCCCTATTAACTAAATTGGCTGGTCTGCATCCTGGTATCCTTTCATAAACTATTAAAATATACTTACAGGCTACAGACATAAGAAGGCACGGCGGCTTAAAAAAATCTGGTAAATATAAATCAAACATGAATAAAGATTAAATATTTTAACGGCATCGAATGATGGCAGTAGTTCAGGCTGCAAAAACGTTCTGGGGGACACAACAAAATACGTACAACAAGCGTGCCAGGAAAAGCTAGCTTACCCGATTGTCTGGTTTTGCTTTCACATAGTTCTTACCATTGTAGAGGTATGCGCACCAGGAAATTCGGTTTGTATACAGAAGCTTGAAAGTAATTTAGGATGCACTCAAGTTTGTTTGAAATCGGTATTATTTATGCAAGAGCTTGACTCTTTTATGTAATACAGTGTTTGCCGTCTTACCCAGCATTACAGGGATAGTTCTGTAAGGGACCGAAAATATGGATGGCTTTTTAAGGCCGTGAGTAGCTCACAATTTTTACTCCTAATTAAGAGTGTCCAAAGGTTTGTGCATATTGGTCATATAGTGCAAATTTGTACATAAGGAACTGAAAATATGAGTAGTGATATAGTTTTTTACTTCCTCTACCCGTACCCAATATGTAGAGAAGATATGTATTCCCCTTAAAGATGTATTTCACCGGAAGTACATGTTTTGAAGTCCTTCTGAACAAAAGGCACTTTTAGAAAAAAGCTCCTCGAGGAGGTGTCTGTGAACAACGTAACTCAAACGAAAAGTCTGTTAACACCAAACTTGGTATTTAAGTACAGTATCCACAAAAAGTGGCGACATAATATCCTATACATGGAATATTTTCAAAACGTTTTTATTCTCCAAACATGGCTTTAATGATTTTAACTAAATTAACTTACATATATTAAATATACGTTACAAATAAAATGTATTTCTTATTTCCTCTTCAGGAGGAAATTTGTGTCATTTTAATGAAGTTAAGAGATAGGCAAAAGCGCGCTTAAAAAAAAAAAAAAAAAAAAAAAAAAAAAAAAAAAAATGTTCTGCTATCAGCCATTTTTCGGGTTATTGGATGAATATGGTAATACTTATGTCATTTTTTAAGTGCTGTCGCTATTTAGTTTCTTCTTTCCGTTTCTATTAACCTCCTTTTATCTACAACGAATACATAATGAAACTTGTGTGCAAACATTTAGCTCGATTAATGTGAAGTAGAACTTTCATTACTTTTTATTTATTTATTGAATATTTTATAGTCTGTATGCTTCAGAAAGAACAGAGCTTTTGGGTTATAAAATAATTACCAAAATATGCTGGGTGGTTTCCAAGATATTTCATACATGTGCAGTTATGCTAAACGTATGTGTTTAGGAAATGATTTGCAATCAACATTGTCACCTACATATTATAATTTAAGCTGGTGAGGAAATAAATTTGTGTACTCGCATAAATTAATGAGGAAGTTGAATAAACACGTTGATAATCCATAGGACATTTTTCCTTCGTTAGATCAAAATACATTTTCACACCAATTCCACGTATACAAAAAGAAGAAGTTACTAAATTATCATAAAATAATTATCTAAACATGCACACACAAAAGAGCTACAAAATCAGTCTAGTTTAAAAAAAATAAAATCAATGGAATGAAAAATCGTATAAAATATAGAATACGAAAACCGAAATATGGTTCTTCTTTCTGCATATTACGTAGAAACGAGAATTTCTCCTTAATTTGGCTGCTAAGACAATTTTAAAAGAGACAAATACTTTCTGGTGTCCCTGTACATTCAAAGAAATCCGCTAAATAACTAAGCACTTTCTTTTTAAATCTTACTGGCATCGAACCTTGTTGATACTGACGTATATTAGTTATAAAGGGTAAAATTTATGTTGCTGGTTTCAGTATAAAACTTATATTAGGAAACCTGTTCTAATACTTTCCTACGTAACTAGTGTAAAAGGAGTCACAAATCACACCATTTGGACCAGATGATCAGTGAATCCAAGCGCAAAACGGGAAACAAAATTTATTGCTTGTTATAGAATTAGTATGAGAACACGTGTTTTAATTACACCACTTGTCTCGTTTGCGAACTATAATTTAAAACTAGTAGCTTCATCTGTATGGCGTTTAAGGTTTTCAGCCGGTTTTTCATATCGATATCTAGTTTTTAATTTACAGGATCAAGTTTCTCTTTCACCAAACCCAATAAACCTCGCGTGACATTTCCCTGCCAATCTGAATATATTCGTACAGTACTGACGGTGATTTGCTACACACGAACCACTTCTTAAAACGCTTCACATTGAAGTCAGTGGAAGGCAAGCTTCACAATTACTTGAGAAACAACATCGAAAAGTTTATATATTTCACACGAACTAGAATATGATTTTAAGGTATTCTTCTCTTCTATAACAGGTAAGAGGAAGTACTGTATTCCACCCAAAATTGCGATTCAGAGATTTCACTGGAAATACATGTTTTGAGGCACCGTGAACCCGAAAAATCATTTTCAGAAAAATGAGCACGCAGGCGTGTCAACAGCATAACTCAAAAACTAAATGTCCGATAAATACCAAACTTGGTATTTAAGAGCATCGTCCAAAGATTACGATACGAAGATATTGAAGAAAATCCCCCATTCCGAGGTAGACATGGAAGATTTTTCCAAAATACTGATTTTGAAAAAAAATGCCTCCAACGAGTTTGATTAAAATTCAATATATTTGAGATATTCATATGACAGTTAAAATATGTCATTTTCTGGACATAGCCTGTGAAGCCTCGTTCATTCCGAACGTATTTTCAATAATGTTGTACAATAACTAGCAAACTTAAACAGTTGTACTGCAGTGGAGATGTTTAAACACACTATTTATTTGAAATAACATTTTTTGTGGCATCAGGCATCAGCTATTTCTGAGATGTTCGCTTATTAATGTTTTGTATTTTAGTCCTTTTTAAATGCTGATGCAAATCAATTGTTCTTCGCGTCATGGAAACGTAGAATTTATAGGTCGGTTTACAAATATCTGGACCATCGATTGGGTTTCATCTAACCTCCTTGTACCTTTAACGAAATGTATAATGGAACTATTTCAGTAACGGTTTACCTCGATTATAATGAAGTAGATAGAGAACAACAAAGAAAAGGGGGAAACATTCCTAAGTATAAGTTGTAGAAATTATATTGTATACGTAAAGAGGCAATGAAATAGTCGATCAAAGCTCTAAAGCAGCATCCAAGCATTCTGGAAGTGACACATCTATAGCTTCCTCACATCATGTTCATCAGACAAGCGTTCATCCACAAATGGAAAACAGAGTGCTATCAACATGAACTACGAACACTCAAACGACAAAATCAAGTAATCATCCCTTGTCTCAGAATTGGTCACTCCAAATTGATGCACTTTTCCTCTTATCCAAGACCAAGCTCCAGTCTGTGGCAAATGTAACACACCATTAACCATCAAGCACATCACTGTGGACTGCCCTTGTATACCAAGTGTAGACAGCAAGGCAATATCTCGGATTTCTCCAGTAACATAAACATACAAATCAAAATAATAAAACCTCAATCCGTGGTTCAAATCCCGGCTATGGCATTTAATTTTTCAGTCTCATAGTGTGGAAGAAAATAAAATTCCGTTTCGCCAGAAAAAAAATGTGTCAAATATTCGGAATATTTGGAGTCATCTATTATTTCACTAACTATCGTGCAGACATTGTGTGAACAATACTGTAATTTCTATTTCAACTCGAATGAATTTAGTCATAATTTAATGTTACAAATTAAACTTTGCATGACATTTTAATATTAGATTGTGACTAAATTCATTCAAATTAAGGTAAAAATGCATTACAGCATTGTTCACACAATGTTTTCGCGTAGTTGGTGAAATAATGAACTATCTATACCCAGTGATCAAGAAACTAGGTGTCTCCAAATATTTGATACACTTTTTTTTCGCCGAAACGGCTCTTACTGACAATAACAATTGTACTGGACAGTGAGTAAGTGAGGTTTAAGGGCCCGTCGACAGCTAGGTCATTTGGGTCCTAGGTCAAAATTTAAAATCTAAAAACACTCAAACTTCTCGGGCTAAAAGTAGAACGTTAAAATAGACAATTAAAAACGTAAACAGCTAAAAACACCAAGCTACAAAGTAGTACGCTAAATTAAAATCCAAAAGAACAACGTACTAAAAAGGGTAAAAGGTGAAAACTAAAAAACTAAAATACGAAACAGTTAAAACATTAAAAGGTAAAATGTATCAGAGTTAAAAACAAAGTGAGATCTTAAGGGTTATAACCTCATAAAAGAACTAAAAACATGTTAGATTTGCGTAACAAAATCAATCTGGGCAATGAAACGTTGTATTGGACATATTTATTATGCTTATCATGTAGAATCCCTGGTTAACGTATGGCCATTTCACAAATATTAGGAAAAAAAGGGGGATGCCTCAGGGTATTGCTGTATCCAGGGCATTTTATACCATAAATAGTTGATCCCGAAGTGGACTTTCTAACATGACTTCAACATTAAAACGCATTGAACTGAAGTGTTTATAAGACAAACCAATATCACACTTTCAACTGAACTTACCGAAAACTTCGGAATAGGATTTTAAGTAGTGTATCTCGTGAGGGTATTCACAGCGTTCTTTTCTCTTAAGATTTCTGAAACAAAAACTTCCTACACGTTCACACTTCTTCTGTTACGTAACACGGTAGCATATTTTAACACCTATTTCTGTGTCACCTTTCTCTACGCTTTTTTCAGATGAGGCGTTACAAATGTTAAGGACAGGATATCCTGCTAAGACAACAGAATAGCGCGTTGCGTCCCTTTTGATCTCAAGGTAAAGATAATAACCTATGAGGGAAGAATGGCCATTCCTCTCATTTTCCGTGATTATATACAAAACGGTTGTCGGCCCGCTCGGTTGAAATATGAATATCTGCTAACAAGGCAAATCCTTCACGTGACATGATGAAAGCAGCTCCACCGCGCGCGGAAGGGGGAAAGGAGGAGTTGATCCTCCTTCGATGTATATGACCCTCAAGTTAATTTTGTGTTTGCTTAAGGCAAGCCATGTCTTGAGGAACTGTTTCTTTTTATCATGCCAAAACTCAAACACTCCTCCTAATCCTGCCTTAAGAACTATCTCTCGGTCTCTTGCACGCGGTTTTCCAAACAACGGCCCGTGGACCTCATGAGGTCCAGTAACGTTCAATCCTCCTATACCTCCGCTGTCAGTTGGGACTCCGACAGATGAGCGGCCGAACTCTGAACCACATAGCGATGCCAATAAACTAAACGTGTGCACATTACTTTGCACACACCAGGATGCGATAAAAATGTTATGAAAACTACAAAGAGACAACGGCCACAAGTGAAGTTTTAATCATAGTTACAAAAGTAATAATTCAATAGCAATAGTCTATGTAATGTTACCAAGAGATAAAATGGTAAAGGGAGGGGAAAGAAATTTGAACCTTTCTTGCATGCGTTTTGAAATACCGAGAAAGGCTCAGATTAGAAAAATTATTTTGTTGTTTAACGACGCTGTCAATTGCCAGGATCACATCAGCGTCGCCGGTGTGCCGGAATTTCATCGCGCAGGAGTTCTTTTACATGGAGCTGTCGTTTTTAAACACACTTAAAAACCATCGGCCTGGGCCGGGTTTGAACCCGCGACCTTGGAAACAGTAGACCAGCGTCTAACCAAATGAGCCACCCAGACCGACAGGCTCAGATTAGGTTGTGAATAATTACTATTGGAAATCATTATTCTCCTTCACTTTAGGTTTTTCATATTAACCACAAATTAAATAAGCTGAACAATTTAGAGGGCAACAGAAACGTACAGAAATCAAATCAATTAGGCGTACAGTTCTACTACATGCCGCCATATTGTTTAATTTGTTTTCTAAAAGGAGCATTAGCGTCAAAATAACCTCATAATTCACTGCTGTAAAAGATTGAACTACTAACACAGATAGAAAACGTGAATGGAAAGCAGCCTTTTACTCGGAGCATGAGGCTCTAAAACATTTGAATAAACTTCACACAGGAAAAACAGCGTAAGGCAAGCAATAAACGACCACGTGTATTGTAGCGTTGTTAACGCTGGCAACATGGCGGCTGTTACCATAGCAATGGGCCTGCCGCGCTCACTTGTTTTGTTGATTGCAGGGCTTATGTAAGACCCAAATTTTCGAAAACAGAGGCATAAGCCTTCAAGCTGGATATGAGGATATTTAAGAAGAATCAGATTAACATCCTGAAGTAGGAGAGTCTGTATCTTTCGTCAACGGTAATTCATACCTGGACAAGCGAGTCAGGTTCTAGCAGAGATGAGACAACATCACCATTGCAAAAATTAACGTGGTTTCCAAACTGCGAGCAATACAGAACCTCCACAGCCGATTACAAAGCAGCACTTGTTTTCTAAATTCCCACTTCAATTTTGTTTCGAAATCCTGCAGTGAATCCAGAATTTTCCGGAATCCCTTTAGTTGTCGCGTTGCAAACTCTAGATAAGCAAACTAAATTAACATTAATCATTTCTAATACGATGTATTGAGACAATTACAGTCAATACTCCAAATGCTTACCGAGCAAGAGGGCTCCACTGTAATGTTTAAGGCTCAATTCGAGAGGATCCGGGTTCGATTGCCGGCACGTTGGAATTGTTAGGGACCCCGTCCTTGTTAGCGTATATCGTCGTCCAGATCTGGTCACCCTTCAGGTCTTCCCTTCTTCCCAGGTAATGGAAGTGAAGAGGGCCCACTGGGCTACATGCGCCGCTGTGCTCCAGTTATGAAGCTTTCTTCGTCTGCCTACTCCTAACCCTTAATTTTGTAAATTCTTCTAGGCGTTTGATTATTTCAGATCAGAAACTACACCTAAAACACGGTGTTTTTGGGGATGTTGAACATCCACGTAGAATAAAATCCAAGAACTTATGTACCTTAAAATATTAGCATTTAAAAAGCTTTGTGAAACAGCTGAACCGTAGTTTGACCACATTGAGCTATCCTTCCATTTCAGTTCACATGTCCTATTATAAAACCTAGGAGCTTTATTTTAAGCATCCAAGCTTTGTTACGTTCAACATCTTCAACCGAGAGGACTTAAATATTAATTCAAGCCATACGGCTTCACATATTAACAGAAATATTTAAATTTTTTACCATCCTTTCTCCTTTTACATGGCATGACCTAACTCTTAATTGGCCTTTCATTCTTCCAGGAAATCTTCAAACGCGAATATCTGCGGAAACTTTTGAGTCTTCAGCATAAATGAACACACGCAAAGAAATTATATTGCTTCTTGTAAGAAATGGGGTAATAATCCAGAAATAAGAAAGAGTGGACATTCATCGTTATTCTGCTCATATCTTCATTTAAATCTTTTGGTTGAGGAATATAAAGATAAGAAATGAATAGAGCACACACAAAGAAAGAAACAGCTCAGCATAAAACCTCGTGGTGCAGAATCATAAAGGCATTAATCGAGTTAGCTTCGTTACGGAATTACAAAGCCAGTCAAGCAATAAGAACGCCTGATAGAAAGAGAATAATATGTCATTAACAAAGATGGAAGCGCTCCATTTTCGTTTTGAAATTTACTCCAGGCTTTTTAATTTGCTACCCAGGCACTCATCCCTCTGTTGAGAGAGAGAGAGAGAGAGAGAGAGAGAGAGAGAGAGAGAGAGAGAGAGAGAAGGTGCATGCAGCTTTTATTAAACCCTCTCGTTTTTTGTGCTCGAAACAAAAGCGCATTACATGGATGAAACATCAGAACGTTTCGCGGTGCAGAAAAGCGTACATATTTTCAAATTTGTATGGACAGATAATGCACCTCTTCATTTTTACACTTCTACATTTCAAATGAGGTATTCAAACAAGTTTTCTCCTAAGTATAATGTTAAGGAGAAGTGCCTATTGCAATCTCGTCTACTCGTCCTGAGCAGAAAACAAAGGAATGTTTAAAACTCGAGTTCTTTTAATGTCAAGATATCCAGGGCGTCAGAGTGAATTTTCTTTAGTGCTGCGCCACCGGAGGACTAGCAGTGCGTGGAGCTTTTCTTTATTTATGCTAAGCAAATTACATTAATGTTACAAGGTATTTGTCCCAGATTCATTGGCTGTCACGTCCTATGTGCACTTTAAAAACGTACATTTTTATTAAAATCTACTCATTACGTAGTTAACTATTTGCGTTCTCCTTTTTCACCGTCCAATTCCATTTGTTTCTTTCTTTATCTAAAAGCTGGGCTAATTTCTCACCATATTTATAGAGCAAACCACTTATGTCACATGCCTGATAATTTAAAATCATTTTTCAGATAGGAATATGCCCGTACATTTGCTTTCAAACATCTGTTCAATATCTCCCTCAACGCCACAGTAGTCCTGTGGTATACCATTTCTAAGTTGTTTTAATCTCCCAACATCAATTTTTAACCATGCAATGCCCTCTGATTCCTCTTTATTTACCTTATCTATATAAGTTTCCCTTTCCCACGATCCTTTTATGTCAGCATAGAAGTCACTAGCGAGTTTTAGTACTTCTGTCTTCAAATCTTCTTCTTGCAGCCTTCCAAAATCCCTTTGTTTTGTTTTCCCTTCTCTATACCCTCACACAACCCATTACTTTGCAAGTTATTTTCAAGGCTATTTGCCCACACGCCGGTTTTTAAGTTTATCTTTCGATACTCTACACCAGCGGTGCCCAACCCTGTCTCTTTGGAGACGCTTACGAAATTAACGGCTACAACACCACCTCCGTCCTTCAGTCGGACGGTGAGTCAACTAGCAAAGGTAACCCCGTCAGTTTCCAAGCGTGCCAGTACACCGATCATTTAACTTGGGCCCTCCCCATCCTTTATTACAGTCACATTTGACTACAGTTGCTAAGATTCGAACTCGCGACGTTTGGCTTTGAATGGATGGCCAGTTCATTGCGTATCGCACTAACGACCGCAGCTATTCGATCGCTACGGCCAAGGCGCTTCCGAAAGGAATATGAAAACTGGTTTACGAAATAGAGGAAGCACGGGATATGTAGGTGGAAAAATGTCTATAAAACAAATTTTAAAAAGTGGCATAGGGTCTAAAGAATCCAAAATATAAGTAGCCTAGAGTCATTCGCGCAGGATACTCAAGGCTATGTTATTTGGTGTAGCCTTCCAGTCAAAATCCTGGCGCTCTTATTTAATTTGTTATCGAAATATCGGTAATCAATTTCAAATATAGCTGTGTATGAATACTTATTTCCATGACTATAGTTCAATGCTCTATCCATTACCACTCCTTTCTTTCCAACTACCCTCTATCAATTTGAGCTATGTACCTTAAAATTGCAAAGGGTAAGCTTAATATTTCCTTGAAGAATATCCTGTGAACAGAGTCTATGCTTTCGAACCCTCCAACCGGACCCACACTTCGATACCATACATTTTAGACTACCTCTATGCTTGGTATTGTATTTTTGAATCCTCTGACGGTTACCTTAGCAGTTTTCACTTTTGTTGTGCTAATTTCCTTGGTACGGCGTGGAGTTTATCACGCCTCAGCAAACAGAATAACCAACACCGCTGGAAGATAACTTCATTAACCAATATTTCGCCGGGTTTCCCTACTAGAATAACGTGATGGCTGCCCATCGCTCCCAAACGCTGCTTTACGAATCCATAGAACAGCTCACCGTCTCTCCCCTCAGCAATACTGATAGTCTCCTGACACCTGTTGCAGGTAGCTACACTCCTCGAATTTCTGCAGAAGAAATATTGGAAAACAGACGCCGTATTCTGTCTCCGTAAAACACGTAATGCGAGACATCGATTTTCTTGCACTTCTTTCCGCGACAGCCCATATTATCTCGTCTAATTTGTCTTCGATTGCAACAGTTGGCTATGTCTCTTTTGGTCTAAAAGTACTCAGTTTGGTTAATTGATTCTAACAATCTGTAAATTGTGGATTTATTAGTAATGATGGCGCTATGAATTTTTTTGTATAAATTAAAGCTGGCAGTCCACACGTGACTCCATTCTAAGAAAACTTACCACAATAAATACAGGCTGCTCTATGGTGTACAACCGTGCATCATCAATACAGTCAGCTTTACGTATCGTTATTCACACGAGGGACGAGTGTTCCACGGAAGCAAAGGAAGCATTGCTTCCGCTTTATTTGTTAGTTTTACCTACACTAGAAAAGTCTCGTTTTACGGAAGCAAGATATTTCTTGCTCATTACCTCCATGTGGGTAATCCAAGTTGCTGCTTATTAGAGGTTGGGAAAGAAAATCAAGAAAATGTATTTTCCTTGTGAATGATAATAGTAATTCAGTACTACGCAATACAATTTTGAATCCAGGTTTCTCTTCATTTACCTCTGCAAAGATGAAAAAGAATCATCGAAATGGATAGGAAAACTCCAGCATTAGAGAATTTCGAAGAAAAAAAAATAATAAACGTCTGTGCGACATTTTAATAGACATTTATGGCTTAGAAGACCTACAGGTTGTAAAAGTACAGCCAAGTTATTTTGTTGTCCATCTCTACTTTTCTCAACATTATTGCTTCCATACTATAAGTTGACACCACACGCCACTGCTATACACCATGGCAAACAACATAACACTGAGTTGCAAATGTCACCGTTCTATTTATTTTATTTGATACTTAAAAACCCAAATGTATTAAGCCAAAAATTGAATACTCCAGAGTTTCTCTAAATGTCACCTAAAATCGTCAGAAAAGTCACGAGTCTTTGAAATCCTGTCGCTATGTAATTTCTAAAGACTACATATACAAAGCGACCTGTCGCCAGAGCTGGCAACACTCACATACACACCTTTCGTGGTAAACAAATGGACCACATGAGCAGATTAACAGTTGAAGTCCTCTCTTACTTTACACCCCGATCGGCTTGTTCTATATAGCGGGCCTTCACAACAAATCGGGAAGAAGCCTAACTAGCCGGGGGACTCGAAGCCTTCCCTCTTTTATGGCAAACCTACTTACCCTCATACTACCGCAGGTGATTAGGAAATACAATAGGGTTTTAAAAGGGTCTGACAATTTCAGGGATAGAAATCCAAGGATTTTCTGTTCTAGACAAGGATAGAAGAAAAAGTGCCAGTATTAAAACTCGTCCACTATAACCTCTCACTTTTCTCAGCAACAGACTCAAGACGGTACTATGCCAAGAGCAGCCAATATGATTCCAACAAGATGAACACAGCACACACTGAAAGAATCATCTCGAACGATGGAGATGTGGTGTAGCCTCCGAAATATCCAGATATCTCTGGAGTATTTAAAGAGCATGGTTTATTAAAATGTCCAAAACTTTTGTACGTCTTATAGACAACATTCATAGAAAAGTTAATACCATTCCATTCGAAATGTTATAAACGTTTTATGACAGTATGCATTACAGACTGGTAATTTAATGCTTTTCTATGTTGCATGTGAAATATTGCTCGCGTTAATCCCTTCTGTTGGTTAATTGACATAGACAATATAATTAATGTTTACTACAGAATTGTATCGTTTGGTTACAATGAGTCGCCCTGTATTTCGCTCAGCCCAGGATCTGGGGGAGATAGTAATTCTTTCAGTCGATGTGATTTGTTTTACCCTACCAACGAGTATCTTTTATTTTAAGGTTCGTGCTGTTCAGCAATACACGTATAGCTTTTACTTGTTTTAATCTTTGTTTCAACATTTGTTTTAAGCATTAAGGAATTCTATTTAAATTTGACGAAACACTTCTACAGCACGCGTAAACAAAGTATATGATTCGAAGAGGAAGCTGTTCTGAAGTGTTAGATTAAATGTCGGTTACAATGTTTTACGACTGCACGCCTCACTTGATAAAAACACAAACCTATTAAACTCATTAGCAGAAGGTGAAATATACTACCTGTTTACGTTTAGTAAATGTAAAATAAAAGCGCAGTATTGTTTAAAAAAAAGGATGTAGGTAGCATTGTAATTGAGGAGTCAGTTTCACCTGTAAATCTATATATTAAATAAAACAAAAGATATATAAGAACAGTTAGACTTCAGAAAAAAATGTATTCTGTACAAAATTTATTTCTAACGAGATGGGCAGTAACTCTGAACTCCCCTCTCCTTTTCCATGTCATTCTTTTAGGCTTCCAACGTAATTAACATCATTGCCGTTATGAGAAATCCATATTCTCTTGCCAAACTCCAACGAACATTTAACAATGCTAATTTAAACAGAACCACCCTATAATAATCCTTTCACTGTGATCTCCGCAAAAGGAAAATGGCGTGCCCTATCTTCTAGTTATGTAAGCGATGCGACATGAGGGCAAGGTCTGCTTAGGTCGTGATCCACCCTTTGTTTTACATCTCGCTATTATTCGTGCTTACTGTACAAAATAAACATGTAGAAATATTCAAACTACCCCTTTTAAATTATAATTCAGTGGTGAGAAGATGTAAGTTGATATGCACATAATTGTTACATAGAAGTATTACACTCCACCCACAAATTCCTTAACAATATTCCGCGAGTAAATAACAGCATAACTCAAAATCGAAATTCGAATAAATACCAAGTTGGTATTTTAAGTTCAGCTTTTCTAAGAGTGCGATACGAACGTTTCCAGGAAATTGTAAAATTAATAAGATTTTCTTTCCTTTGAAGCTTTAAAAGTAAAACTTTCCGCTACCAAACTAGTTTACAGGGAAACTGGATCATTAGTTTTAATTTTCTCAAAAGTAGCTCTAACGCAAGTTTACAATATTTGCATCACTAATAAAGTATATCAAACACATTTTGAGAATAAACAATGAAGTCTCGTTCATTATAATCCGTTTTGCATAACCACGAAGGCGAAGCTGTGGACGAGTAGTTAGATCGCTCGCCTATCATCATGGTGGCCTGGGTTCGACCCCAGTGGACAACAATTGGGATTTATGCTGGACAAAGAGACTTCTGGGTGGATTTTCTCCAAGTTCTCCGGTTTCCCCGCTGTTCATTTTACCAATTTTCCCATCATTACCTTCATTTCATTTCAACTTCTTCCTCACTCGCACACCAGGCTGAGTCAATCCCCCATTTCTGATTCGGCAGGCCTCTGACCCCAGGCGCACACCTTAAGTGATATAGTGTAACTCAGTTATTATGAATCATTTCTTTTTTATCCCGCATTTAATCACAAAGTATATGATGTTTCCTACTGCGCTGCATGTATTTGTTATTCGTATGTGTCAACTCAGTTCGTCGAGTGAAAATACGATTAGTAGAAAGATTTCCTGGGTATAAGTTCCAGGGCGCACAACAATCTACACACTTCAATAAATAACTATGGCACATGCTCATCAACCAGGCGATCCTGTAATTAGGCGCAAATTTTGTGAGTGGAGTTTCAATAGTGTCTACAATGGCAAAATAGACCCACATTTTTTTTTTTTTGACTTGTGTGTACACAAAATAATCGTTATTGGAGTTTTGATAAATCTAATATTGTTCTTGAAACATCTCTCATTGACAAAAGCTTTAGTGTATGAGCGGAGAAAAAGTTTTAAGGCTTTTTTTTTTAAATCAATGGTTGACACCCCTACTTTTGCCCCATTTTTAGAGAATTAACAGACAGAGAGCGTGTTTATGCCTTTTTTCAAGAAGACTGCCACAGCTCATACGGACAATATTTCGATGAGAACAATTGAAAGTGCGTTTGAGGACCAAATTATTTGTACAGAATTGTGGTCCCCTGGGTCCCCCGTTTTAACACCCTGCTATTTCTATCTCTGGAGTAAATTAAATCATAAGGAACACAAGAGAAACCCACACATGCTGGAACAATTAAAACAAAATGTCCGCCAGATAAGTGCCAGAGTTTGTCAATGTTAACTATTAGTGGTGTTTCCTAACGTGGTCTCAAAATGTTGTTAGCTAATGCTGGATTTCTGACAATGAAGTCATTAATCCTCTTGCTCTCCAATATTTTTCACTGATGGATGGGGCACTAGAAGTGGCCGGGCATATTTGAAGGTGGTCTCGATCCATTTCCTCTTCAGATCACATAGAGGACAGAGTGGTGAAGAATATATCCCAATTCTGTTTAAATGTTTTGCCAGACAATCATGTCTGTAATCAACCTGAAGGTTGCAACTGCTGTTTTTTCGAGGATACTCAGGAATTACTGTTTGAATGTTTGGTAGTTCCCATCTTTTATTCTTTGATTTTTCATAGTAATATTTTTCAATAATTTTTTTGAATTCACAGTTGACTAATGTTTTAGCTGCCTAAAATGGTAGATTAACTATTGATTTCTGCACATTGCCGGTACCTTTTTTTACAAGAAAATCAGCTTTCTCATTACCACTCAGTCCACAGTGAGCTGGTATCCATTGGAAGACTAGGTGTTTTTGAAGTGCTGTTAGATGGGTAAGGATTTTCCAACATTCTATAATTGTTTGGTTTTTTGGTGACAACTTGGAAGTAACTGCTATAATTGCTGCCCTGGAATCTGAGAGAATAGGTCTCAAAATGTATGAACGACTTTTTTAGGTTCGACCCAACCTCAACAAAGACCGAGCCCGAGAAAGGGTATAGTGTACCACCCGGTCCGCGTAGATTGTGTAATTTATTATTATTATTATTATTATTATTATTATTATTATTATTATTATTATTATTATTATTATTATTATTATTATTATTATTATTATTATTATTTGAAAAGTGTCAGTAGAATAATCATACAGAATTCCTAATACAGAAATCTGCAATAATTGTGCTATTCTCGGAATTTCAACATCGGTGACCAAACATATGATAAATTATTTTATACCTCTTAATTTTCAAGCGGGCCTGACCCGAGCCTGAGCTTAAGCCCGGGCAGACATCTGGTATCCTCTGCTGCGAACTTTCATCCCGTTCTCGTCTACATTGCATCTTTTAGGGAGCAATTTCTTCCCACTTGGTGTTCCAATCAACTTCTTTTCCTCTTTCCTGTCCCATTCTTTCTAATACAGCTCCAAATACCTAGCAGACAAAAGTATGATGACTTTCAGTGGATGAATTATTTAAAAGTTGTCTCTATGTGAAAGTTATTTTATTTAAGATAATCGTTTGTGAATTTATAATTTCAATATGTAAACCTTTCGTGGTAGTCATAAAAATAATTTTCATGCTCACACATGGCTATAAATATGCGATAATTTTCTTTTAAAAAGATACCTAAGAATGAGAAAGTAGCTGACGTATAATTTAAGCATAAGCCTTGGTGGCACTGCGCGGTTCATAAATCAATTAGCAAACATAAAAGTAATTTGAAAACGTTTCACCTCCCAAAACGGGGAAGCAGTCCGTTCCCTTGGGTAAACATAAAACTCTAATTATGAAGTCCAACTGCGTCTTCTTCACCCAATATCCCCTCCTGTCGGATGATAGATCCCTGTTAAAATCACTGCTCCGAGGCAATTTCGAGAAGGGCTCCATCTGCTCTTGCTATGGCCAAGAGATGTATCTACCGAAAAGCTAAGGTTCAGATACGATCAGAGGAGGGGTTGGGAGGTAAAGAGAAGAAATCATAATAACAGCCAGCAACTCGCTAAAGCCTTGTGGCGGGCCTAGATTATACCCATAACAGCCTCATGTATAATAAGACTACACTTGCCATCTCTTTCCCTCACGGCACCACGGGTAATAATTGTGCTGGCTTGCCGACGTGGATAACAATTTCGATTCCTTCTCAACCCATCCAATTTTGTTGCCTGCCAGCCACCAATCAAGCCTCCTCTTTTTGTACCATTTATTTTTTTAAGGCAGTATATACACATTATATAGTTTACATTCAACAAGTCTTTCAACATGTCCGGTTTTGCCGCCTATTGTACTACACTATACAAATATTAGACGCTGTGCCAATACATGTGTCGGACAGTCTTTTGTTTCTGCTTGCTTTGTGCCGCAGGATTTAAACAAATGACGCAAGGCAAAGCGAGCTTTTCCAAAAGAACAAAGCCGATTATTTATTAAAAAACACTGCTCGCCAGAAAGTGTTTGCAGCTCCTTTTCCAAAAAGCCCTTCGGCTAACGTACGGACTTCTCAATTTCTGCTGCGCTCTACTGCGTAATATTCAAGCATCCCCCCCCCCCCTCCTACAGAAACACCAAAGATTTCTTACAAGTGTTGCAATGGCACCCAGGGGAGGATTGCCAACTTCAGCATATAAGTGAAGTAAATATCATACTTACAGTGAAGTATTGCTAATATCGGCAATGTTAATTATTTACCTAATTTAATGCACACTCCTCAACTATTCAACGCAGCAAGAAAGTTTAAAATATAACAGGTACACGGAAAAAGGGGGAATGTCATATTTTCAACAAACTGAAATAATTCAATTTGAAGATTTCAACCGTTGCGTTTCAACCGAATGCACTGGCCGAATGAATTGGTATTGTACATAGACAATAATGAAAATGTAGAAAAAATGTAAAATCAAGTAAATACAGCTTTGTCACGAAAATAAAGGGGAATGTCAATGTTATCAGCACAGTATCACGGAAATGAAGAGGAACGTTAGTTCTGACAAACCATAACAAATAGCATTATAACACCTCTCAATTAACAGTGAGGAAGTGTATCAATGAGGGATCTTCCCTCTGGTCCACAAAATGATCTAAGGACTGACATTCTCCCATTTTCCAGTGTACCCTTCATATATAATTAAACTCTTCTTTCCGTTAAACTTAAATTTAGATGATTTTAGCTTTATATTCCACAAAACTATATTTACAAGAAAAAAGAAAGTAAAGGGAAAAAATTTATGCAGTTATGAACTGCCTACTAAGCATCTCTCATGATTCTACTTGTTATTTATCCCACTGTTATGTAATTCAACATACCTGGCCTTTCAAAATGCTGAGTACATATTTTAAGCATGCATTGTACTGCATGTCTGTATATTTAATGAGGTCATATAATCACTATGCAGTTGTGCGGCCCAAAAATATATATTAATTAAAAAGAGTTGGAGATTGCGTTTCTTTTTAATTTTGATATTTAAAAACTTGACCAGCTTGAGGTAGCTGCCTATCGCTGCCCTGGCTGCTAAGGTCACCTCGACTCCTTCTCTGGGCAGTGGTGAGAAGCATCGGTGGTGCGTCAGGAGTTTATACCTGTCCAACTGTTAGGGACTTCCACACGTCTCTGTGGCTCTGCTCCCTCTCCAACCTCTGCCGGACTTGTGGTCTCCCTTTCGCTTTAAACTAAAGAATATGCTAGGTTTTATAATCCACATTAATTTGAAATCTTAAATTGTTTTCGAAAAAATTCGCCACGACTCTCGTACAACAGCGAAGTTTGCGGAAACGATTAGTGCTCCGTAGTGCTTCTGGATATTTAAAAATCTGTGTAGCTCACAGTGTAATGACTGCAAGTGTAAATCTATTATTGGAATTTAAAATCGTGGAATGTTACCTTTGTGCTATATCAAGAAAGTTATAGACCTAAGTATCCACTATAGCTATTTCAGTGTTTGTGCTTCACAGTTTGACCTTGACGGAACTGCAACACATGATACACACTCAGCTGCACGCGTGAAGACAGTATTACTCGCGTCTGCACGGCTTGGCAAGTTATTTAATTTCTCTGCATTTATTTGGAATTCCAATCTGAATTTTTTCTAGGATTATATGGCATAATCAAGCTACGCTTTAAATTTTTTTCCGGAAATTTAAAGTAGAACGTTAGTATTGTTAATGATGTTTGCAAATGACTTTGTAAAAATAACATACTCGTATATTACACTAATTAGCATATATTTCAGTATTCAAAATGAGCTACATCGTATTTATATGAAAAATAATACCAGAGAAATTTATACTTATGTAGACCGGTGTGTGTAAAATAACCGAAAATTTAATGCTTTATATTTACGAAAATAATTAATTTGCAGACTAACAAAAGAACATGTGTATCACTTTTTCATTCACAGAGCAGGTAAATTTAATATCAATGAAATCGGAGACACGAAGGTCAAATTTTGTGCGATTTGACATGGAATGACTCTGTTATGTAATTCAACATACCTGGCCTTTTAAAATGTTAAGTACATGCTTTAAGTATGTATTGTACCGCATGTCTTTGTATATTTAATGAAAGTAGAATACCAAGACTGTACTCTGCATTGCTATACGTACATTTTGGAGGTGTAGAAGGCAGGTTATTACCCTTGGAATGTTTGAAACCTCACGTTAGTTTGAGATTAGCGGCTACCTGTAGAATGCAACGTTCTGGAGCAGCAAGCGGTTAAATATCTGGCATAGAAACCACACACAGACATCCAGCGCTACGCAACGCCGCACTCACAAATTGGATTCAAAACAAAATCATCACGAGGGTGGGACGGATGCTACCAAGTAAACGCTTTCAGTCAAACTAAACAAAGAAAAACACTGCTATTCTTCCAAATGTCTTGAATAAAAGCCTCCAAAAACACATGGTACCCTGGTGCTCTGCAGCTGTTCCTTCGCCTGAATTTGGTGCCTCCGGATCCGATACCCTCACAGAAAGTCGTCCTAAGGCAGTGTATTTGTGAAAATCCAAAAATCCAGTTTCCTTCTATTTGTCTTTTGTAACAAAAATTTAATTAGGTATGTCAAACAGTTAAGATATTAATTTCTTTCTTTTTTCTTTTCCGGTTTACCCTCCCCCTATTTATGACTAACACCCCCTAGGACTTACAAGCTAGTGCCTAGGGTCAGACGTCTGTCGGGGAGCACAGGAACCTACGGACCGGAGAGATTGAAAACCTGGAAGTACCAGGTAGGTATGAGAATGAGGAAGAGGATGATATGAAATGTAGGCGAAATCGATGATTGAAAAGGTGATAATGGACCAATTGGTGGAATGAGTGGCGGGGGAAACCGGAGAACCCGGAGAAAACCCACCCAGGCGCCGCTTCGTCCACCATGAATACATGTGGGTCCCTGGGATCGAACCCGGGCCACCTAGGTGGTATACGAACGCTTAACTTCTCAGTCACGGATCCGCCCGAGAGTAATTTATTACTCATAATTAAGCAATTTTTATATACCTACCTATTAATCCAAATGCTCCTTGAACACCAGGGTTTAACGTACCGCTCCCAAAGTTTTAATGTGAGCACAAATCTAAAGCATTGTTTGTCTTTTCGATGTTCCCCATATGGTCCGATTGACCTTCGAGGGTAACCTCATTCACCCAAGCGATGACTGGACCCACTAATGTAGTGGCAGCCAGGAGGCGGAATCGGTTACCTCCAATGGTAGGATGAGTAGCATGGCGATGGAATGAAAGGACCTACAGCTTTTATCGTGGACTCCGAAACAAGTTGTGCCTTGGGGATACTTTACATGCGCTAGTCAGACTTAAAGATTTGGATAAGGCCGACTTAAAATCGTACATTTCCGATGCAATTTTGATATTGAATGTTTGGGTGGATGCAACATTTCCTCTACTTATCACAGATTAGTCACACAGAAAGTAAATTACAGAAAAATAAACAGGTTTTTCATTTTCCAAGCTTTTTAATTGAACGGATCCTTCAGGGCAAAGGTACCTCACTGTCCTTGAACTCTGCTCACAATGCGACCAATGCAACTGCATATTTTCTTCTCTCCTGTCAGAAAGTATGCTCACTTGGTGTGCGATTTAATTAATAGATTTCCAACAATGCCAACAGAATTAATTTACGTTGCATATAATGAACATTTTGTCCGTATTGTTAAGAAGCATAACATTTCAACAGTTTGCAAACTATGCTGCATATGTTCTTGTTTTACATGTGTATTTTTATTTGATTCATTTTACTTCATGTTTAGTTTGTAAATACATTTTCGAATATATGCCATTGAGCTAGTCTTCCAACTCGACAACATTTGACAGTAACTCACGCCAACTCAATGAATAAGTCACGTCAAATTGGTGAATCCCCACCTTATCTGGCCGTAGCTGTTTCCTAATGACAACCATGTCCAAACGTAGGCTCATAAGCCAACCTTGGCTGTGCGTCACTTGACCATAAAACTGAAAGGTCTCTTCCACCACAATGGCTAGGGACAGGGGTAGAAAAATGTTTTGCGTGCAGAAACGTCAGAAGCCTATTCATACTTGCCTCTTCAGTCCAGCACTGATTGAACAGAATTTTCTTCCACCTTCCCCTGAACAACAGACACAGAGGGGTGAATATCTGCGTCTCTTTTCAACATATCTCTTTCTCTTTCTTTAGGCCACAGACAAGATAAACCGCACAGGGCATATCGACACACCCCTTCAATTGACGTGACTGCCTTCGTATTCGTAACAAACAGCAGTGTATTGTAATGGAATGACGCTATCTAAAAGTATTGTTAAAAGTATGTATAAAGAGCGTTTAGGAATCGAGGAATTAGAACTTACTCCTAGAAATAAATATACTTGTCTTAGGGCATTTGGCGCTCGTATATTGGCAATACTTGGCTCCACATACATTTACAAGCAACGTTTTCCTCGAATGAAGCTAATAAAAGGTAAAAATATAATTAGAATGTCAGATTTCATCTCACAGCACAACTAAAATATCTAATTTGGGAGCTTAATTTACTGTTTATTGAAGTATATCGTTTATTATTAAAGGCCGGAGACGTGTACGTTTTTTCCATAGATATACTGCACATGGACTTTACTGTTATTGCTCGCGCACGTAAACAACTGCAGGTAGGTAGGTACAGACTGACCATGAAAACCGCCTCACTGCAGCAAAACCTACAAGCATCATCTGAACACTAAAGAACACATCTGCAGCTCACTGCAAGAAGAAACAAAACAGTCGCGTTATACTACACCTTGACCTTGCATCTGCGTACACTTGCAAGGCAATGCTTCACCAGTTCGCAGGGTACCACGTTATTCGTTTTCGACTCTTGCTTCAAGCGGCAGCCGCTTGCATATTTGATGGCCGTGCTGTACTTCTGACGTCATTGATATTCTGCGTCCAGTTAACCTGTATCGCATGCGAGCGCACGTTACTCCGGCCTTTATTAATTATACGTGTCTTAAATGTCTTTGGTCTTGTGAATGTATAGTAGGCCTTCCTTATGCACAATGTTGAGTCGCAACTTAAGATAACACCACTTCACAGTGCAGAGGTCGATTTGCTCCTCTTCCTCCTTCCAAATACATGTCATGAGGGAAGTATCAAAGAATGGCTAGGCGTTTCGTCATGGCTGCCTTCCGGTGTGAATGAGACTCTTAAGAAGTTTTCCGAATTGCGTTTAAGTATGGTGATTATACTTATACGTAATAATAAATTTAGTTTAAATTTTATTGTTTAGTATCTCTAACCTACTTCCACAAAGAGAAGCATTTCAAAATGTTCCATTATTAATATTTCTAGAAATTCAATTGCGAAAAAATTCTTGCAGAATCGCAATCGTTCTCCAGTTGAATCTTTAGGTCATTCAATTCAATGATGTGTTGCTTGTACAAAGACCACCAAAGAAAATCATACTAAGTATGGCCCTTTCATTGGTTGTTTTAGGCTGCGATGCAAGGATGTGCTACCCCTTCTGGTAAATAGCTATGCCAATAACCATAACAAAGATTACAAAATGGCGTAGAAACAAATATATGTTTACGCTCTTGGTCGTATTGGCTAAAAGAGAAAGAAGTGCGAGTCCATTCAGTTTGTCATACACACAATATCATTATTGCTACCTTATCGTCTAGTACAGCACACGCCTCTGAAGGGGTTAAATGGTTAACATCTAAGGGGAAAACTTGATGGGAGCACAGGTTAGCCGTGAAGCTTACGAACCAAAAGATCCCAGAAAGCGATACAAAACCCGCAGAAGGTTTTCTTTGGCGCTCTTTGTACATGGTGAAGAATTTGTTTCGATATAAGTATGCCAAAAGTAAACGTCAGCGACAAAGGGTATAGCTTAAATATTCAATGTTAAAGATGGTGCATATTTAAAAGAATTATTCAAGCATAAAGTTCCTGTCTTCTAGCAAAAATTTGCAGCCTACAAACATCTGTGAGCAGGCAACTTGCAGTTGTGAAACACCGCTTAGGAACTTCTGTTTATTTACGTGTAAACATAAACAACGGCGGCCAAAGCATAGGGGATCAGCGGAACTCCTGAAACACGCTTATTTCTAGCGCTCGGCGGAAATGACACGTTAAATGAGAAGCGGAAAATGTGTTCGTTCTAGATGTCGCGATAAGATTGCTGTATTAGGTGGAAAAGTCCCTCCTGCTCTTGCTTTGAGGGCCCTTGTGCTTGCATCAAAGCCGCCGGAAGCTTTTCTCTGCAAAGTCACATAACTGAGCAATGAACGCTCTTCTTATTTACAGGAAGTAACTGTCCCAAACAAATAACAGCATGTTATTGGCTTAACACCATGTCTGCGTTGAGGCATTTTTTTTTTCCCCCATTTTAGTAGCCTTCGGAGCAAATGTTTCTATCTACTCCCATTTGTAAGCTTATAACCATATTAACGGCATGGTTTAGAGTAATATTTTACTCTACCTACAACATACCTATAGTAGGCAGGGGGAATATTACACCACCCAAAAATTCGATATCTAAATTTCACAAGAAATACTTGTTTTGAGATCCACTTAACCAAAGAAAAGTATTTTAGAACACACACAAAAAAAAAAAAAAAAAAAAAAAAAAAAAAAAAAAAAAAAAAGGTGTGCATAACTCACAAATAATATCTCTTAAGATATCTCTTTGTAAGAAACCCTCTTTTTTTTTTTTTTTTTTTTAATTAACGTCCTCCAACATTTTGTCATATCGGACGAATGAATGAAATGAAATGGGTAAAATGATGCTCAAATGAGCCCGAGGTCCATGGAGCTTTAAGTTACTCGACAATCGTCTTCTCAGGGTAGGGAAAACCTCGGAAAAAAACCTTACCCGGATAACTTACCCTAAGCGAGATTCGAACTCGCGACCTCTTGAATGTGAGGCAGACACGCTAACCATTACGCTACCGAGGCGGGTACCCTCTCTTTTATTTTTATTTTCCCAAAAGTTGCTCTAATCTATAGACTTCGTTAAAGCACACCACATGTCAAATACTTTTTTAAGCAAACCATTACTGAGATGTTTCTCGTTATTAATTTAAATTTTCAAATGCTTACACTTTTCTCACATAGGAATATGTAAAGAGAACGGAATTTCAAGGCTTCGAATGGCGACCAGCTTCTAAAAGACTATCATTTAGGAGTACGCATTCCCCTACTCCCCTTGTACCTACAAGGAAATATTTGTGCAAGTGTCTTTCTGGATTAAAGTGAAGCAGATAGATGAATAGTTTGTACAAGAGTGAGGAGGGAAGACCATGCGAGTGTAACACAAGATTTTTCTAAATAACGATTTTCGAAATGAATTCAAGAACCATGCACATAATACCCATGCATACGCAGTTTTTGGAGTTTATTCGGAGCACTGTAATTCCGCTTTTATTTTTCTTTGCGTGATCACAAAAGGGCATTTATCAAGATGTGAAATACGTGAATTTCCGAAACAGGCAATCTGTGATGCGTTAGACGGCTACCTATAAGTCATTCCATTTTTGCCATCACATCTTGCTTTGCATGTGAGAGAAACTTGTCAATCAATTTCGTAAGATGAAGACATATTTCTTGATCTAAACATGTGATTCGTGGAGCATTTGGGTATGTTAAACATCATGATACAGAACACTCATCAACAGAGCACAAAAGATGAAAACTACAAGAAACCGAAAAAGACAAAAATCCTCCCCTCATTACACTTATACGTATATGACAAATACCAACAACAAAAACAGGACAAACTTGAATATGACAAACTTGAATATTTACAACTCTTTCAAAACATTTAAATACACATAACATACACAAACACACACATACACACACACACACACACACACACACACACACACACACCAAACATACAAAAACTCTCATTAATTTAAAAAATCATTGATGAAGGGCACCAGCAAGAATAAAAAATCACACCCAATATGCAGTTGGGTAGTTATCTCTATGGAGCGATAGATGTGAAACACAGGGAACTGAACACAAATACAAAATCACAACACACAACACTGCATAACGTCAACAAAAACACAAAAATAAAAACAATTCGCACTAATGCCGAAGATCCCTCACACAACAAATAAAAACTCTTAGACTAGGCTGAAGAGGGATCTCCCTAAACAGCCCAGGTATGTTGTAAACATGCCCAAATAACATTTTTCTTTTCATCATTTCATTTCTTCATCAGAAGATGAGAAAACCGGAGTATCCTAAGACAACCGCTGTGTTTCATTTACTTCCCAAGAGAACGTAAAGCGTTTTATCGAGGCTTTTGAAGCAGCTGTAATAAGGACTCAAAGCAATTTAAAGAGATTCTTCTCGGGTTCTAGCAAGGTGAGAACGAATTACTAGTGGACATTGCCTTCCTTTTCACAGAATTGAGGCGGGAGGTACAAATGTTGCTGGAAAGCAATTCCATTCTCGCCAGAACCCGAGATGAATTATTTAATTTATCGTACGCTACGCCAGGAATGTTTTCTTTTCGTATTCTCGATGTTATTCGGCACCGGATGCCAAGAATTTTGCCACGGATAAGTCAAGAACATAAATAGTTTTCCTCAATGTAGCGAACTGCGGATAAAATTCGTCTCTAGACTTTTGGGCTCAATAAAGAAAACATAAAAAACTTCTTTTGTGGTCCTTGTAAATGAGAAATATATCGCCCACAGAGAACAGCATTCTTTTGTGAAGTATGTATACTATTTAGTTCCGCTATGCAAACTTAAATGCATTACCTATCCCATTAGAACTGCTTATTAAGTTTTACAGCCTTGTATTTGGCAGTTCTCATAGTAAGTATTCCAGTATTTAAGCAGAGAGGAGCAATAAACTTACTGTTCTCTCGTTTCCAGCTGTGGCATTGGATAAAAATTAGGACTAACAAACTGATGATCACAAGCACCTGTTTTCTTCTATCATACTTTAATGATGAAAGTACTCAAAACGACTAGTGAGCGAAAGGGGGAAAAGACTGAATGATTGATTAATTCCAATAAAATTCTTCGTTAACTTTAAATATAGATGCTTATGAAAGTTCAATAGCTACATTTCTGATAAGTACACACCTGTGTCTATTGCTATGTACATATTAAAACATTTCATACGAAATTATGCATCACTCACTTGAATTTTTCTGCCAATGACATTTATTTGTACATATTTTATAAATTATTCTTACAGAAGCTTACGACTTTCCCTACTACGTATAGTAAGTAGGGGAAGTATTATATTTCATCAAAAAATCACGGGAAATACATTTTTGGGACTCCTGAATTAAAGAAAAAAATTTTAGAAACAGATGTCTGTGTGGACAGAATTCAAACACAAACACATCTTTCTCTCTCTTGGCATTCTGGTAGTCTTAAAACATGTATTTCCGCGAAATCTCCATATCGAATTTTTTTATGTAACACCATACTTCCCCATCTTACAACACGTAGTAGCGAAAGTAAAAATTAATGACTCCCTATTTTAGGAAGGTATACGTATTTGAAAATTTAAACCATTTACAAGGAATATCTCAGAAAAGGTTAGCACCCCCCCCCCCCCACCCAAACACACACACACTATTTGACGTAAATGTGTACTTTAATAAGATCTAGATTTTTTGTTTAAGACTTTGTCTACCTCTTACAGTTTACCAGGTATGTCATTCATTCATAATGACGAGGACCTCAGAGAGTATTCCCAAAAAAATTTAAGGTTTACATTTCATTTGTAATGGAAATATCTTAAACATATGGGATTTTAACCAAAATCGTGACAACCGTTTTTGACTAAATCAAACTTTTCGAAATATTTTGCACGTAAAGAGAATTTAGGGTTGGGGAATTTTTTTCAAGATCTTCGAGTCGCATTCTTTGGAAGATGCTGAACTTAAACCTACTTTGGTATTGAACCGAACTTTCGTTTTTGGGTAATGCTGTACACCGACCGACCGACACAATACGCGCACCTCTTGGTGAAACAAATCTAATTGCATTATGGCAACCACAAAGAAGAACAAATGTCTAATATTTTGTGTAGTTTCAGCTTATTTCTATCACTGCGCTCAATCTTAGAGCTTGGAACCCACCAGATTGCTGCAATAATTGGTATTCTCTGCTAGTGATTCCCAAGGGTCTTTGGCATACCACAGCTGGGGCACTGAGAAAGCCTCTACTTTATTTTCGCCCAAACATGTATGAGATTCCCATCTGGTGACTTCGCAGTTCATGGCATCTGCTCAAAAATGTCCGTGTACTCCGAAAATCAGCTTTGGACTCCATCCGACCTATGGACCAAATGGCTATCCTCCTTAAGTATGATAATTCCTTCCGGAAAACACTCTCAGGCTCAGTTGGTCGCGGGTTCAAATTCGGCCCAGACCGACGCTTTTTAAGTGTGCTTAGAAACGACAGCTCCATGTCAGATTTACTGGCATGTAAAAGAACTCCTACGGGACGAAATTCCGGCACACCGGCGACGCTGATATGATCCTAGCAATTGACAGCGTCGTTAAAAAACAAAATATTAAATATTATTAACGATCAATCCCGTTCACTCCAGGCCGATACTAGAACATTCTCGACCTGAATGTTCAATATGGTTCCAACCTTCGACAGATACTAGGAAAAAGTCCCGGGTATTGGCAGCGCGGAGGAACTTGCCAAAGAAATGGCAAATTATGGATTTATGAAATTTGAGAGTCAACATATCCACTTGCTATTGTTACAGTTTTGTTGGGATTTGAAGCACCGTCACGAAGTTTCCCTTTATATCAAAGGACAGCCTTTGAAAGCCGTAAATCCGTTATATGTTATGAAATACATATTTTCTTTTATTAAAATATTCATAATAGAGTGTGTTCCTTTGATGTAAACACTATTTTCAAAATCTTGCTTCGTGTACAATAAATATGGCCGACATGATTACAGTGTAATCCTTTTGCAAACATTCTTTATAAAATCCATGTATCAAGCCCAACAGCAGGGATAAAGAATTCCGTTTTTGGACAACTCATAACGACAGTGATGTTTAAAAAAGATGCCTGATACGCCAGGAAGTCCTCCATCACTCTTATAACCACGAAAACCACAATACGCGCTTCTCTTTCAGAACATGCCGCTTTGGTGAGTGTAACATTAATCATGCGGTAGTCAATATTTCTTGCGTTTTGTTGGCCGCATGTTTACAACGTACTATCGTGCAATATTTCAATCCCGATAATGAATTAACGACCGCTGTAATCTATTCCTGCCGCCTAACACCTGTAATTCGCTTGCTGAACTCCTGACATTCACCACCCTCAAAGTGACCCGCACTTTTATCTGATCTAGCCAAAATTGGCCTTGATGCAACTTTGCCATGGGCCAGAGCAACCACGAGCTTCGAAAAAATCTTAACGCCTAATGAACAATCGCGATCTAGTCAATTAAATAATAATCAATTAACGTTATCCGAATTTTATACTTCTGAGATTCCCTACATCTTTGGTATGTAACGAAAAAAAAAAATAAATAAATAAATAAAAATCACACGTGGCATCTTTAGATGCAATTAGTATTGGTGTATGCACAAAACAGCTATGACCTGTTGCATTTATGCTGTTTCAATTTTATAAAGAATTTAAAGCTATTTTTTTTTTTTTTTTTTTTTTTTTTAGAAATCGGCACAAAAGGGCTGAAATTACAGTTGACTGGTCAGCGTTCTCCTTCTAAACCTAAGAATTCAGGGTTTGATTCCGTTTGGAATGAATCAAGGAGTTATTGCAGGTTTGGTTTACCACAAAATGATTAACATCCAATAATACTCGCAAAACTCATAGTCGAGTAGCAAACACCACCAGTAACTGTTTCTTAAGTCTAAATCAAAGTTATGACCACAAAACCACAAAAGAGTCATAATAATAATAATAATAATAATAATAATAATAATAATAATAATAATAATAATAATAATAATAATAATAATAATAATAATAATAATAATAATAAAAAATAATAATAATAATAATAATAATAATAATAATAATAATAATAATAATAATAATAATAATAGGGCAAAGCTTAACTATCTTCGACTGACAAAGTTAAGGGTATCTAAGTATTAAATGTGCATAAATTTGACTCCTTGTATTAGTGGTATGTATTAGCGATTTATTTCTGGCACTTCAACCTATATGATTTGTAGTAGATTTGTACCTACAACTTCAAAGAAAGTTACTCTAGAGAAAGTCACTCGAAGTCACACTTTGTATTCCTTAACCAATGTATTAGACAACTGCATTTATGCTGAATTTGGTGTGTTTCGGGCAAGAAAAGGTGTTCAGATTCTTTCAAACAGTTTCACCCATTGAAGAGACATTGCCCTCTCCTCTCGGTTATGGTCAGCGTTTTCAACGCGTCTAGTAAGTCTGTAGCACAAAATTATCTGCATTTTACCATCGATCATTCTTCACCTTTCCGAGCACAGGCATTTTTTTAGTCGTTCTTTTTTCCTTGGCAGTCCTCATCGCTCTTTGCCCATCATGCAGTTACTCCGACAAGTTTTTGAGCGCGTCCGTAAATCAATGTGGATTGTGTTGGAATGTCGATACGTGGATATGGTCGCTGGGACACGCCCCCTCTCATGTACTTTGTGGTAAGATATTTTTACCGTTACGCCCATCCGTGACGAGGCTTTTGTGCTGAAGGAAAGTATCATAAACAAACTTGGTAATCACAGCGCACTTTCTCGCCTGTGTGACTGCGACGTACAACTTGTCGCCGCGAACTGCCTGCCGTCAGTCAGAAACTAAATTACAGAGCTGTAAATCATGGCCGGTTCAGGTTTCGAAAATAGCTTCAACGCAATGGGTTTCAAAGCCTTGGCTGGCGACTCCGGCCCAACCAGCCTTGATGTAATAAAATCTGCATGTTGTAGTCGTTCTCAATATGGTTCACACTCCAGTTTGCCTTTTCTATGCCTTTACTTCTTAAAGCAATAAAACTTCATGCTGTCACATAACCTGAATATCTCGCTTTACTCTTTCACAAATGCCTTTCTTTGATACTACTTCCATATTTCGACCTATTCCTTGAAATCCAAAACGAGAAACTGGATTTCTTTCGAGGATTTTAGTAACCGCGAGAAAGGCAATTATTCAAAAAACATTATTTTATTATTGAAACTGTCTTTTCACGTTGGTTTGAGAGGGCAAATAATACATTTGAAATAATTGGTCACTAAACGTCACCGTAGCCGATGGAGTTAACAACTTGCAGGTTTTTATTTTTTACTTATTCATATATTTTCTTTCCACAATAGAACATTTCTTTTGTTAAAGCTGTAAAGAATTCAATAGAAATAAATGTTCGATTCTAAGCATGTTGTCCAATCATTAAAAACGTATAAAAGAAAACAAAGTAAGTTATTTAAATGGCTGAATTTTAAGTCAACTTTCTGCACTCAGTTGCACCATTATATAGTCACCCACTGGCAATGAGCTTGGAAGAGCGACAGTTGCAGCATGCATTGCTAGGTTCGATGACTCACAACATACAGCGTATGTGCTTCTCAGCTAAGTTCTTGCAGTTCCATGCAAGGGACATTCCCGCCGCTAAGAGTAAATTGTTTTGTGTCAAGTTTATTCATCATAGTTGAACATACTTAACAACGTAGTTCTCTGCACGATGTGTATCGAAATATACAATGTGGTGCAATTATCAGACTACACATACAGGAGATAGGCAAAATAATGTAAACACCTGTACTTACTTTGAAATGGCTTACTAATAGGGGTTGGGCCCTTACTTGCCCGTAATACAGTTGCAATTCTTCTTGGAATATTGGAATATAATGATTGTATAGTCTCCAATGGAATGATATGCCACTCTTCTATCAGAACCTCTTCAAACTCCTGCAGTGATGAGGGATACCGAAATCTGCTACGTAGTCTGTTTTCCAATACCGCCCAAAGTGGTTCGATAATGTTCAAATCTGAGGATTGTGCTGGCCAGGGAAGATACTGCGGTTCATTTCCATGCTCCTCAAACCACGATTGTACTGTCCTGACTGTATGACTGGGTCTTGAAATATGACATCGCTGTTGGGGAACAACATTTGAATCAAGGGGTGCACCTGATCACCTAAAATGTTCAAATACTCTTTGGCTGTAACACGGCCTTTGAGAGTAATGATGGGACCAGTATGCCCACACCATCACACTTCCACTCCCATGCTTAACCGTTGGAATCAAGCAATCAGGATTTTAGGCTTCTTTTGGAGTTCTCCAGATGTTAATCCGCCTGATGTTGGAAATAACGTAAACGTTGATCCGTCGGACCATATGACTTGTTTCTACTGATCAGCCGTCGTGGATTTATGCTCCTGACATCACTTTTACGTTTGGTTTAGTCACTAATGGTTTAGGTATAGCAGCTTGCCCATGAATATCTGCTTTATGGAGTACTCGGCGGACAGTGTCAAAAGATAACATGGTCTAGAAGATGGCTATTGGGCTCTGCAGTCTTTAGACGCAGTAGTTTTGTGTTTCTTTGACAGTTCTTGTTAGTGTACGATGATATCTGTCATTTAGGTTTTAGGTTAGGTATTTCCATGTTTTGTGTAGGCGTCATGACTGTTGAAACAGTTGCTCTTGAAACATTAAAGAAGTCTTGGTTACTGTTACTCCTGCTAATCGAGCTCCCACAATCTACCCTCTTTGGAACTCTGTTAGGTCTTTCATTTCAAGTCTAGCTGTGTCTCTGAATGCAAATACACAGTGTGCTACTCGTCAACAACCTGTACTGATGCCTAGTCAGTAATGAACCGCACACTCAAGCCCGACACGTGCCTTACCTGAGTTGTTGACCATCAAACACAAGCATCCCTTTACTACCACTGTTCACATTATTTTGCCTATCTCCCGTAGTCATTGACTCATTTGAAGCTTTTCTTGATAGCATAAGACAGTCTTATGCCATAAGTGTTCCCACACAACAAACAGGACACGTTTTTGCACGATACTAACCGTATCAGTGATGCCAACTTAGCCCTTTATGGGTAGAACTAGCCTTATTTAAGAGATAGCCCTTAGTCTGCGATAAAAGTAAAGGCATTCTCATTCATTTTCCATGAGAGCTAATTTGAGCCATTTTTCAAAATACACAGCCGTTTCTACCATTTTCAGTTTAGTCTAATTTTAAAATTAAAATCGATGAAATATCACAGAGAAGTTGATTATGAATTAATGAAAAATAGATCTATCAGGTAAAAAAGGGAGTCATATAATCTCTGCGTGCAAGAGTCATATGAAACCTGCATGGCTGATGGGCATTGAATATTCAAGTTTCTTTTCTTTTTAAATGTTTTCTAGCTAATCATGTTACGCATGAACCTTCTGTGGTGAAATCACAGAACATTCACTACTCAAAGAAATTTCTTTGACAAGCCAGGGAAATAATTTTATAAGATTGGAAAACCCTGCCATCTCCCTTATTCATACGAAACCTAATTTGTCTTATATTATTTATAAGCTGCTCTCCAGTCAGGCATTTGTGGTCTTTCTGTGTCACTTTTGACCATTTTAGTACGAAGTATTGGTAACAATGCCCAGTGTACAAACGCATTTGCTTGCTACTGCGCAATAGTTGCAGGTTAATTTTTAAATGATTTGAACGTAGGCAATCACCAGTGTTTTCTACAATACAGAAAGGAAAACGTGTAAATTTATCACGTTTGGTCTAATAATCTGATCAGTCTGTAGCCTTCTATTTGAAAGTAGTAGACAAAATGTCATAACCCTTTCCAAGCGTTACAGTTCACAACCTTTTGTTCGCAATCCAGGTCATACTTTTAAACACCTATTGCAAGATAGGTAAACCAAGCATCTTTATAGCCATTTTGCGTGCGAATTTCAGTTCTATTGCACGTTACTTGCCGGCGGTTTATACGTAATCTGAACGGAGTTGCAGTAATCTATCTGATATTGCGCGGACGCCGCCATGACCCAGAATGCTGATCAACATTGCTTTGATTGACAGATTTGTCCCATATCTTTTAACTACCGCGTCCAGCAATCTGCCCACATTGGCTGTTGTGGAATAGATTGTCCTGCGAGGTAAAATAGTTCCTTATTTGACGTGATCATGTATCTTAATGTATTCAAACAGGATTGTCAAATTTACATTATCATACCCGTATGAATTAAATATATTACGTAGCAGAATTGACACATCTGAAATGCATGCCTATACACTGTCTGTCTGCAGGAGGCCCAGCTTGATCGAAGATGAACACGAAAGCGTTGCTGAGTCTCTGCTACTCTCTTCGTTTCTGCTAAAACAATAGTTATCTAGCTCAACTTAGACCATGCAAGAACTATGGCTCCTCGTCACAACAATCCAAAGTTGTCAAACTGCAAATAAAATATTTATTAGACAATGTCAATGCATGACATTTCGTGCGCCACTCTGTACTTCATGTTAATCGAGAAAGACATTTGTGGAAATTGTATTACACGTTTCCTTGTAAGTATAAGATAAAAGAAGAACACAAAACACTTAAACGATAGTTAAATATTTGAAGAGCTGGTTGTATTTTGATGGCTTTGACATATCTACCGTTCTTTGCTTGGTCAGAACACAGGAAAAAGACTTTCTAATTGAGAAAAGTATAATTATCTGAAAATTCAAATCAATAACAAGGAATGTCTCGAATACGGTTATCTCCAGAAAAATAAAAAATGTTTGACATAAATTGTGTGCTTTAACGAAATCTACATTTTTTGTACAATAGAATTTTGTCAGTTTACCTGTTCTGCAAAGGTAATCTAGAATTAAGAGGACTTCAGAGACCATTCTCAGAAAGTTCAAGATTTTCATTTGTCATGAAAACAACTTAAACATATGGCATTTTAATCAAAATCGTTAGAGCCATTTCAGCACTTTCTCCGTGTACACGGTAGTTTGTGGTTTTTTTTTTTTTTTTTTTTTTTTCCCCTCGAAAACCTTCGTGTTTGTTATTTAATAGACTTTTCATTTCTGAGCTATGCTGTTCAGACACGGGTGTTTTTCTAACTTTTTATTCAGGGGACCTCAAAATGTATATTTCCGGTGAAATCTCGGTATCGAATATTTGTGTGGGATGCACTATCTTCTCTACCTACTATATACGTGACAGAAAAAGTATAAAAACAAAAACAAACAAAGAAGAAAGAAAAAGTTGATTGGATCAAAATAGAAATTGAAAATAGTGAGCGGTTACCTTATTCCTACATTAAATTAGTATGAATTGCAAGTTTGCCTTATCGCGAGTACAATATTGCTTGCAAAGTTGCGGGTTGGCAATGCTGTACAACAATGGCATAGAACTGGCCGCCCAAGTTTCGGCAACAACTTAAAGAGCACGTCGCATGCTTTTTATCTTGCATTTTCGATAGAGAACAGAATGCGGCTATAACACTTCCTTTCGTTTTAGGCACAAAGTCCAATAAATCATATAGCAAAGTCATGCGCAGCAAATAAACTCTTACAGTTTACTGTATAGGGGTGGATGAACTTTGTTTCTGAGGAGGGGAGCCCAGTGGTTGCTGATTAAATGTTCCTCTTTCTGGGAAATGACGAAACAGTGGGCGGGTAAACACTAACCAATTCTCTGAAGTAACGCGATACTTATTAAAACATTGAAACTTGGAAAGCACAAAAGGGTTATTTATTTTTCCGGCTCCAAAGCGACGACAGCGAAAGTGCCATTTCCCCGCTGAATACCGCCACATTCACTTTCGTAAATTACGTTTACAGAACGACTCTGCAAAACAGTCGCAATATTTCCTTACAGCATTAAAATAACCAACACGATTTAATAGCTATCTTTATGTAACTAGGTTGGAAAAATGACAATCTTTGATCCTTTTTGTTGGTTTTGCAATCGTACAAAGCGTTTCTCAAGAAACCACCTGTCGGTATGGGTGGCTCAGTTGGTTAGACGCTGGCCTCCTGGTCCCAAGGTCGCGGGTTCAAATCCGGCCCAGACCGATGGTTTTTAAGTATGCTTAAAAACGACAGCTCCGTGTCAGTAGATTTACTGGCATGCAAAAGAACTCCTACGAAACCAAATTCCGGTACACCGGCGACGCTGATGTGATCCTGGCAGTTGACAGCGTCGTTAAACAACAATTTTTTTTTTCAAGAAAGCACCAAGATGGGAGTAGGTCATGCAAATAATTCAATCTTTATGGACACTTCGGAAACAAGCAACAACATTGATACTTTTTAGAAAATCAAACAAGGATTAGTTTTAAAAATAATTTAATAATTTTACTATGTTTCAAAATATTCCGCTTTATCAACAAATTTTTGCAGTCGATGAAACAGTCCTTAAAGCAATGATGGCATTCTTCCTCAGGCACTTCAGAAACCAGGTTTTTATAATGTTCCTCTGCTTCATCTGATGATTCCACGCATTTTATCGTTAATTTTTTGAAACAGAAAGAAATCACAAGGTGCTAGGTCACGGCCCATGGCGCTGACTTTTAAGGCATCCGTTTACTCAATCGTTAATTTTGCTGTATGCAACGATGCGTTATCATGATATAAATGTATTTTTCCTTTTGGGTGTTTTTCACCAACTTCTTCAAAAATGTAGATGGACATTTGTGTAACAATCGGCAGCAACGGTAAGTGTATCTTCTAACGGGTCCAAAAGACCTAGTGTCGATGGACCCTTAAATCTTACTCACTCACTCACCCAATCTTCTAATGATATAGTAACAATATAGGCCATTTAAGAAAGAAAGAGGGAGAAGAAAAACTAACAACCATCTTCTTACCAGTAGTTCGGGGGCTTTTGTAGGCTTAGGCTCTATTCTATAAAGACCACTGAGCGGATTTCCTTTCAGGATCATAACAACAAATCTAAGATTTATTCAAACCAAATTTGAAAGGCCGCTTTGTAATTTTCCTACACTTTCTCTGAATCAATGCATTATTTTTAATCGGGAGTCAGTTTATGTAGAATTCATCCAACAAAGCTTTCTCATGTCTAACTGCTGCTGCAAAATGTTTCGAACTTGATTCATACAATGTCTCATACCTACCGTTGCTCAAATAAATTAGTGTCGATCTTCTTCACTGCTCGAAAAGCGGCAATATTTTCACCAGTAACAGTAGTTCTTGGGCGTCCTTCACGAAACTCATCGCTAAGAAAAAACTATTTTTTTTTTTTTTAAATTTGCTGTAGCAATTATAAATTGTTGCCTTTTGCCAAATGCATTTCTGAATCGATCTTCACATTGTTTAGTTATTTAAGGACAATTTAAAAACGTAAAAAAATCACAGGTCAGTAATGTTTTCTAGTCAAATTTAATTGGATGAACATAAAATCTTTAAATGATTATAATTAACAAACTACTCGTAATGGGGCAATCCGAACAAATTACACGCCAAGCAACTCCCAAAACATTTAGGTGTCAAATATAAACAACTTTCCATTTTGTTTTAGAACATTTCCATAAGGTAAAGAGGAGCTGGATAACAGCATTTAAATCTATGGCGTGAATGTTAGCAATAATGTTTATTTTATCATTTATTTACTTAGAGAAACGACAGACACATAGTATAATTAAAAAATGCCAATTTTTCATATGCAGAAAGAACAAATCATGTTATAATTTACATATTCTGACGTGTTTCGAGATTTTTCATTGCATGAATTTCATATTCTTACTTCCTCTGCTGCCTGTAATAAATACAGGAGCTATTGCATTGCAGCAAAAAATTCGATACAGGTTTAACATAAGAAACAAGATAAAACAAATACAAGTTTTGAAGCCGCTAAATAAGTAAGTTATTTTTAGCAAAGTGTGTGTGTGTGTGTGTGTGTGTGTGTGTGTGTGTGTGTGTGTGTGTGTGAGAGAGAGAGAGAGAGAGAGAGAGAGCGAAAGAGAACAGCAGTGTGAAAGAAAATCACAATTGGTCGACCTAACAGTTATGAAACTACGAGGCTCGGGATTAAAAAGTCGTACTTAGACATCGTTAGTCATCATTGAGATATCTCAAAATGAATTTGAGATCTTAAGACTTACAGAAAAAAATGTGAACCATTTGGGGAATTTAATGTTTCCATGGTAACTCGGTTAAAAAAACGGGATGGAAGCCGAAAGATCCGTGGTTCAAATCCCGGCTATGGCGTTGAATTATTCAGTCTAGCATTACTTAGTATACCCCTGCAAAAGAAAGGCTTGGAAGAGTGGCGAGTTGTGGCAGAGTTCGTGCAAGGGCATCGCTCAGATAGACGCTTCAACCTGCGGACCACCTCGGTTTTCTAATCTATTTCATTATCACCTTGCTGGCTCGAAGCGTTGAGAGTAATAACTCGTACACGGGTGGGGAACCGAAGTCAGGTCCAGCCAGCAACACGCTGCTAACAAGATTTCATTCTTACCGCGCGAGAGACTTAATCAGCATACATTATACACGGCTTGCAAGACAGAAAAAGTGCGGTAATTGGAAAGTTAATTCATTGTGGCATCAATTAATCACCACGTGTCATGCGCTAGAAACAGTCGTATTAGTTACTCGAACAGAGAATGTAAATGGTAACGAAGGGGCGCCAAGCGAGATGGAAAATTGTTTATAGGACAACAAAAGTTATTGCAAATGCCTGCAGCTATCCGCTTTGGAATGCTTTCAACCGGCGGAATAAACGAACGTCGTTGTCCCGCAAAGACAGATAAATATATTTCATCTTTCTTACTCGCGTAATCATACTTCTTGTATTATTATTATTATTATTATTATTATTATTATTATTATTATTATTATTATTATTATTATTATTATTATTATTATTATTATTATTATTATTATTATTATTATTATTATTATTATTATTATTATTATTATTTTATTGCTGTCCCAATCTTATTTGAATCCCATTCTCACCTCCATCTTTATTTCATCTCGCGTTTATCCTCTCATTCTGTTCCTTGTTTTAACTCTCTTTTCTCTTACGTTTTTAGCTTAGCATGTTACTACAGAGCACTTATTAGCGTCGTTTTGTCCGTCAATCCGTCTGCATGGAAAAGATCAAAAGACCGCCGTCAGTGTCGAAATTGAGTGTTAATTTAAGGATGCTCTATAGCTGATATGGTTCTCAGCGTCCCATGCTATGGTGGGCGTGAAAAACAGCTTAATTTTGCACAGAGACCTCTTTATCAGGCTTGAGGTTCTTTTACGTGGCGTAAATCTATGACATGGGACCACTGGCTTTACGTCCCTTCCGAAGAAAGCATGCTTAAGATTTTTACGACCGAAAACTGTCATTGGTAGTGAACTAAGAGTTGCTAATGCAAAGAGAAAAATATTACAGATGGTAAAAAGCGATGCTAAATTGACAGATTCTGTATTGTCTACGTATGTTAATTATCAGTTAGGGAAGGGAAATATACCAGGGACTGTATGTTATATTCTAAGCAGTATAGGTTATGGAGCTAGGGTACCTAGAAGAAAACCATGCAACGAAAGAAAAACAAGAAATTGAGACCTGAATTTACTCGAGGCACATAAGCAAGAAGACACGTTCTGCGACAAAATACTGTTCACAGATGAAAGTAAGTTTAACATATTTGTAAATGACAGCAGGATTTTGGTATGGAGAAGACCACATACTGGGCTTGAACCCAAACCATTCAAGCCACGGTGGTAGAAGAATTATGGCATGGAGATGTATAGCCGTATCTCGTATTGGACAACTTGTGTTTGTTGTAGGTAACATGGATAGATTTCAGTATTTAAATATCCTAGAGTAAAATCTGCAAAAAGGTGTTGATATCTTGCCTTTAGGCTCAGGTCATTACCATCAACAAGTCATGACCATAAACATACAAAGGAAATTGTTCGTGTATGGTTGTTACACCATACTTCCAATGTAAGTTCCCAACACAGAGCACATAGCTTAATACAATCGAACATGTTTACAGTACACTTGAAAGAACGTTCAGAAAACACGAAATACAAAGTAAGACAGCTCTGAAACAATATCTGCAACACAAATGGCAAACTATTACACCAGAGTCTAAGAGAGTACCAAAAAACTGGTTTATTCCATGCCAAAGAGATTAACAGAAGTGATACATAGAAGAGAGATGCCCACAAAGTACTAACATTCTTATTATATTTATGTAAATTGTCATTTTCTTTGAATGTATAATACTTTTCTCCCTATTGCGTGAAGCCAGCTGGCACAATATGTCTATTTACTTTTTGAAGAAGACTAATTTGGTTAATCCTTTCATACATAATGAATAGGGAGGAAACCCTATAATGTTAGCTTACCAAATATTTGGTCTTTAGTGGTAATAAAGTAATTCTACATAAACAATAGTGTATGAATAATTTTTTCCATGACACTGTGTAAAAGTGCACACAGCTTTGAGGAAAATTTGTCGACACATTTCAACTGTGACTGAAATCCGTACACGGTTGAAGGTAGCCTATATAAAACGTTTCCAAACTTGCAGCTGAATTTGATTTTCTCAAAAATGGCTCTAAACGATTTTGATTAAAATACATGTTTCAGAAATTTTCCTTTCAAATAAATGTACGAGTATTTCTTAATTTTCTGAGTGTCCTCAGAAGTCCTCTTTAGTCTGGGTGTCTTTTGCATGACTGGTAAACCGGAAGATATAGACAAAAGTTTACTAGACAAAAAATGTAGATCTCGTTGAAACACAATTTATGAGAGATTTTTGGTGGAGTGTATCATTTCCCAGATATTCCTGGTTATTTGTTTGAATTTTCCAGTACCTATACTTTTCTCAAACTGAAAGTCATTTCTTTTTATCTCTTAGCCATGCAAAGAGAATGTAATTTCAAAGCCACCACATAGCAACCAGCTCTAAAAGATCTCACTTAAAGACGTCGACCCTCGTAGCCTTGGTCACTGGAAGTATCTCTTTGGCGCCCCGCCTCGCTGAGGGTCGCGGGTTCGTAGCCATCTTGCGCATGGGTACTTCTGCTCTGCGTATTGTGTGTATGCATATGCGTAAAAACGGACAAAAAGAAAAAAAAAAAAAAAGGAAAAAAAAAAAGCACGAAAGTAAAAAGAAAACAATAAGCCTACTGCATTCCCATATTTCCTTACACCTACAAGAAAATTAGCAATATAATATTTTCTGCAAATTTTTATCTCTATTAACATGAAGCAAATATAGAAGTAAGCGTTTGTAAGCCTAGTCTGTTATGTGAGCACAATACATCAATTTTTTCTATATCTATACATATGACAAAGCTGTGACCGAAATTGTCTCTATCAGAGAGTAGGTAAAGAAGGTATCGAATTCCACCCAAAAATTCGACGAGATTTCACGGGAAGTACATGTTTTGAGTCCCCTTCCCCGAATACACATAGAATTTTAACGATTCTATACCATAGCTTTACAAAAATTAACTTTTCCATCCACTTCCTGTTAATCGGGATAACGTTTGCAGAAATGCTTTAATGTTTTCACTACATATTTGTCTTACAGACACGCGGGAAAGGGGGGGGGGGGAGGCTGGGATGCAGAAGGTCAAAGAGATAGCCCTATCTTTAAAAGCAAGTCTCCGCACTTAACAGTGCATTATAAACAGCTACTGTCGCATCCATGAAATATGCTGAATTTAATTACCAAATTTGGTATCTGACTTAATTTATGAGTCATGCTCGATACCAAATAGGTATTTGTTTGGAATAAAATATCCCTTATATAAAAAACAATACCTATTATACGTAGATGGCACAGAAACTAAAGACCTGGCCAGTAACTGTAAAGTAATTGTAACATTTGTGCCTAAATTACGTAAACAATGGTAAGAAGTGTGAAACTTCTTAACTTAGGATGCACAAACATTAACTCGAATGCAATAGAGAATTTGAATACTCCAAAAAGCCAGCAGTAATAGTTCAAAACCGTTTATTTAGGTACACCCCCTTAAAAAGGGGGTTGCTGGCACGTACAGGTTTGTCTTAGGGAAGAGGGAAGCGAAATGGCTTATATAAAACGCAGCAGAGCTGAAGAGAAGAAAGGGTGGGCATTCATTCCGCATATGAAGCCACTGAAAAACAGTTGACACTAGCGAGCTGTGAACTGGCTCCTCCTCCTGCAGCTACAGCTTCGCTAATGATGGCTGACATTAACTTTTAATTCTCCTAAGAGGGTCTTCAAGTGTGGCACGCTGGAGAACCCCTGCATCAGCCTACTTGTTCCTAAGTAGGCTAAAAATACCCTCCATCCCTTCCACCAAGTGACAGCAATCAATAGAACATACAAACCTAAATCAGAAGCATGGCCTGCACTTTCAAATATTTACACGAACCACACCTATGTTCAAACAAAGAGAGAACAACGTACGTTATCACCCTAATGGCAGGGCTACCATCCTCCTTTACATAACAAACACCAGCTTCGTCCCATCAAAATATGTCCACAGCTGCAATACGATCCAACACTTCGGGCCTCCGAGCCAGCGCTCAAGCCAAACAAACGCAAAAGTATGTATGTTACACTGCATGTTAAGCGCTTTTATTGTATTATTTATAGTTATTATCCTGCACTCAAAACAACATTTCTCCCTTCGAGCATTAAGCTACCATTATCGATACATCTAAACAAGCTAGAGATCGATATTCAAATACAAGTAAATAAAACGACGACTTTTGCCATTTTTGATGTGGTTTTGATATGAACATGCTATTGGAAAGATTGTGCGGTGCATATTACGTGCTAATCAGTGGCGTATCTAGAAAGTTTTGTAAAATGCATGCAACATGAAACTCCAGAACAGAAGAGCTCAGAGCCCAATAACCAACATTTGGCTTTAAGCGATAGTCAAATGTTTCAAAGCTAGTCGCAATATGAGGGCTTTAAAATGACGTTCTCTTTGCACGGCCAAGAGATAAAAACCTGAATAACGAGAAAAGTTGACATAAGTATAAGTATTACAAAACTCACAAAATAACAAGGAGTACCTCCGAAATGGTTCATCCACACAAGTAACAAGGAATATCTCCGAAATGGTTCACTCACACAAGTAACAAGGAATATCTCCGAAATTGCTCACTCACACAAATAACAAGGAATATCTCCGAAATGGTTCACTTACACAAATAACAAGGAATATCTCCGAAACGGTTCACTCACACAAATAACAAGGAATAACTCCGAAATTGCTCACTCACACAAATAACAAGGAATATCTCCGAAATGGTTCACTCACACAAATAACATGGAATATCTCCGAAATGGTCACTCACACAAATAACAAGGAATATCTCCGAAATGGTTCTCACACAAATAACATGGAATATCTCCGAAATGGTTCACTCACACAAATAACAAGGAATATCTCCGAAATGGTTCACTCACACAAATAACATGGAATATCTCCGAAATGGTCACTCACACAAATAACATGGAATATCTCCGAAATGGTCACTCACACAAATAACAAGGAATATCTCCGAAATGGTCACTCACACAAATAACAAGGAATATCTCCGAAATGGTCACTCACACAAATAACAAGGAATATCTCCGAAATGGTCACTTACACAAATAACAAGGAATATCTCCGAAATGGTTCACCCACACATAACAAGGAATATCTCCGAAATGGTTCACTCACACAAATAACAAGGAATATCTCCGAAATGGTTCACTCACACAAATAACAAGGAATATCTCCGAAATGGTTCACTCACACAAATAACAAGGAATATCTCCGAAATTGCTCACTCACACAAATAACAAGGAATATCTCCGAAATGGTTCACTCACACAAATAACAAGGAATATCTCCGAAATGGTTCACTCACACAAATAACAAGGAATATCTCCGAAATGGTTCACTCACACAAATAACAAGGAATATCTCCGAAATTGCTCACTCACACAAATAACAAGGAATATCTCCGAAATGGTTCACTCACACAAATAACAAGGAATATCTCCGAAATTGCTCACTCACACAAATAACAAGGAATATCTACCGAAATGGTCACTCACACAAATAACAAGGAATATCTCCGAAATGGTTCACTCACACAAATAACAAGGAATAACTCCGAAATGGTTCACTCACACAAATAACAAGGAATATCTCCGAAATGGTTCACTCACACAAATAACAAGGAATAACTCCGAAATGGTTCACTCACACAAATAACAAGGAATATCTCCGAAATGGTTCACTCACACAAATAACAAGGAATATCTCCGAAATGGTTCACTCACACAAATAACAAGGAATATCTCCGAAATGGTTCACTCACACAAATAACAAGGAATATCTCCGAAATGGTTCACCCACACATAACAAGGAATATCTCCGAAATGGTTCACTCACACAAATAACAAGGAATATCTCCGAAATTGCTCACTCACACAAATAACAAGGAATATCTCCGAAATGGTTCACTCACACAAATAACAAGGAATATCTCCGAAATTGCTCACTCACACAAATAACAAGGAATATCTCCGAAATGGTTCACTCACACAAATAACAAGGAATATCTCCGAAATGGTTCACTCACACAAATAACAAGGAATATCTTTGAAATGGCTCACCCCACAAAAAATGAATTTGGACATAATTTCTGTGTTTTAACGATATTTACATTTTTGTATAGTAGGATTTGGTCTAGCTCTTGCGGTTTATCAGTTATGCAAAAGTCATCAAGAGTAAACACAACTATATGGACTATAGCCAGAAAATTCAAAACATGCATTTCATTTACCATAAAAAATATCTTAAATATATGACAGTTTAATCAAAATAGAGCCATTTTTGAGAGAATCAAAATTTTTCAAAAATGTTTCAGGTAAAGGGTAATTTAGGATGGAGGAATTTTCTTCAGAATCTTCGTATCGTATCCTTGAAAGATAGTAAACTTAAATACCAACTTTGGTTTTTAGCCGACTTTTCGTCTTTGAGTTATGCTGTTGACACACACGCGCGCGCGCGCGGGCGGGCGGACCGTTTTCTAAAAATGCTGTTTTTTCATTCAGGAGCTTCAAAACATATAGTTTCGGTAACATCTCGACATCGCATTTTGGGTCGAATACAGTACTTCCCCTACCTACTAGATGTAGTAGAAACTAATAATGGTCTATTTTGGTACCTATTTTCACGATTTTGGGTGCCTTCTTGCCTGTTTATTTTTAACCGCTTCAGTACTTAACATCCGGTCTCTAATGAGCAGGCATCCGAACAGTTCCCATTTGATCTGTTGAGTCCCAGTTGAAGCTTTGTATTCTTCAAAAGACCCAACTCTCCTAACTTAGAATTAGAACTACAAATCTGATTTCAGTTTTTTCCCCCCATAGAAAACTCTCGTTTCATAAATTCATCCAAAAGCAGGTCAAGAGTTTTGCTAAGCAGTTATTTTCATGTCAATACTTCGCTTTCCGCCATGTTCGATTTCAAGCGCATCTTAAGAAGCAAATGAAGACTATAAAAATCTCAACCCACATCCGGCGGCCCCACAAAAGTTGACAATAAATGAAGATTTATGGCTCCGCAGCATGCTATTCCATTCTGCTCTGGATGACACGTCTTTGCGCCTCGCCTTGTGGTGTTCTAGTTCAAAAGGCTTGTTTGTGGCTGAATGTCGGCATTAAAAAACACACAAAAGGTTTTGGAATATGTGCGTGAAGCCGTGCACGAATATTTTAGTATCAAGGTTACATCGGAGGAAGATCGTAAAACGGTGTGCGTGAATTTAACATCATCCTAGGTTGCGTTCCTTACTTGGTCCCTCCGTTTTATTGTTGTAGGTTCACTCAACACTGTCCTTGAGATTATTTTAACGGCGTTTATTCCAGCCCATTATCATGCTGGGCATAGGAAGAATGACGACGCTGCAATTCCAAAGTTAAATAGTCTTATCAAATCCGCAATTTTCCCAGCAAAATATGTAGATTTTAATAAACGCATGTCTTGCCATTGTGTTTCGAAACTATGATCTTTCAACAATTCAATGCAGAAGACACACTTTTTATAATAATGATAATAATAACAATAACAACAATACTTTATACTTATAGCACGACAGCTCATAAGGCTTATTTCTGGCACCTAATTCTGCCTCTACAACAGATAAGCAAGCCATGCCTGGTCACAGCCTTCTAATACCCTGCAGATTAAACGCAAGTAAATGCGTAGTGGCTGGAAAACATTTCAGTCAGGAGGGCACGTAGCAGCTCTTTAAACTTTAACAAACATTTAGATTAACAATAACTTGACCATAACACTCTCCATCAATTGAAAACTCTCTGTAAACAATCTTTTCCGCAATATATCAAAGCGGAAATCACATTGGAAAAGCATCGCGTAGCGGTTCACATGTATTTGGATCTCTCTGTACCTGTGAGGAAATCTGTATAGAAGAATAGGCGCTTTTAAAAATAGTTTTAAAAGAGCTGAGTAAAAAAAGTCGTATGGGTACATACGTCACATTTTTTATATACATGCACGCTGTAACCCCTTGAATATTAATAATGAATAGGGCCCGGATTTTTAGGATTTAACCTATTTTTTTCCTTGGCATTTAATTAACTAATTTCAAGACATATGTTTATTTCGCACATTCTGAAGCAGAATATATGACTTTCATTGCACCTAAAAATGCCTATTTGAAGGGTTGAGACCTAAAATGGCCTAAATAGCTGATTTTCCTTATTCAAATTATGTCATTTTTCCTTGGAAATCTATTGGATAAATATTATTCCTACCACCAGAAGCATTAGAGCTGAGATAATTCAGCATAATACCGCTAAGATGCAGCACATCCTTTGCACATGTGACATCTGATTACTCTTTGAGGCAGTAAGCAGGTCAGGAGCACAGATTGGTAAGGAGGAGCTTGAAGTTTTAAGAAGAGAGTTCAACAAGTAGGGTGTTTGGTGAATCGTTGCTGCAACACTTTTAACTTGAATTGTTATATAGCGGAACAATGCCTAAATCGCACTTACTGAGACAATGGATTCCTACAGATCCCAACTTTACTACAGATGGTCCAGTAGTCTTTCGTCGGGCATGCTCAAAATAAGTAAGTTTCTTGTAAATAACCTAAACACTGCATGCATTATCTTATTGAAGTGTATTTAGGGTCTGTATTTTTAATTTCAGGTTAAATGTGAGAAGAAATCCCATATTGAGCAGCACAAATCTGCAGTTTTAAATATTGCTAGTTTTGGTAGGAGAAATAAGCGTCTGCGTACTGATGCTGCTGGACTTATTTCTACCACAGTTGGCAAACCTGAAGCTAGCTTTAAGGTTCACCTCTGCCAGGCGTTGGTATCTGTAAACGTCCCATAGAACGTGCTAACGAACCCGACCATGAAAACATTTTTAGAAGAGATCAGTGGCCGCATTATACTTAAAGGATCCACTGTAAGGAATAATTATTTATTTTGGTTCCTGTTTACCAGAACACACTACATGAAATAAGAAAATATATAGGGGATCACTATATCTGGTGTTCTGTTGATAAGACAACTGATGGTTGCGGTCGCTTCATTGTGAATGTGGTAGTAGGGAAGCTGGACCCAAAAGAACCAGGTAGCCCTCATCTAATTCTTTGTAAAGAAATAGAAAAAAACTAACAATAGCACAACAGCCTGTGCAGTGAGGGACGCCTTACGCATATTGTGGCCAGATAGTAAGTTCCTCTTGTTAGTGACAAATAGTGCTCCTTACATGTTGAAGGCAGGGGAAGTTCTACAGTCCTTCTATGCAAGCATGCTGCATGTTTACTTGGCTCATGGCCTACACCGCCTTGCGGAGGAGGTTAGAAGCCATTTTGATGATTTGAACAGCGTGATATCTTCGGCCAAGAAGGTTTTCTGGAAAATCCCAATACATATACAGTTATTCAAAGAGAAGTTACCGACAACTCCTCTTCCGCCTGAGCCGATACTTACCGGCTGGGGAACTTGGCTGTCTGCTGTCTTTTAGTGTGCTGAGCACCTAAATGACATTAAAAGTATAGTAAACGACTTTGATGAAACGGACGCTTCCTGCATCGCCAAGGCCAACAAATCGATCAAGGCTCCTACCATCGTCGCTTCCCTTGCGTATATTAAGGAGCATTTTTATTGTATTCCAGAAGCTATCATTGCATTGGAAAGCACAACCCTGCCTCTCAAACCTGCTAGGGATATCTTCGACAGTGTTTCCAGAAAAGAAACAGCTGGACCAGTGGGAATTGCATGTTCTTCAAAGCTGCGGAGAATTATTCAATGTAATCCTGGGTTTAATGATGTGAAAGTCATCTCTTCAGTACTGCAGGGTGAAAAGTACGTCGGAGAAATTTCCTAGCACCTGCAGCATTAGTATCAATGACCTACGCTCCTAGGACATCATATTTCGTTGAAAGAACTTTTTCTTCCTGCAAGAATGTGTTAGGTGATAATAGGAAGTCGTTCACACCAGAAAATGTGGGTATGTATGCAGTTATATACAGCAATGCCAAAAAATAATCAACAAAAGAGACAGTAAAATGGATTATCTGTATGCTGTATGATTTATATCTCAATAACGTAACCAAACCAGAAAATTATTTGTACCACTATTGATCCGCAAAGCTAAAACCTAAAGAAAACCCTATTTTAGGCATGTGAAAAACCTAAAATGAAGGTTTATAGGACCTAAAAATCCGGGCCCTAATAATGAATTATACCATATTATATATAAAAAGTAGAGAAACGCAGCTCACGTTTTGGGGGCTATTTTTATATTCTCTCCGCTCAGAGCCTTTTGTGAAGTTAATGCACCCACCCCAAACCCTGTCGAGAACACAGGCGTAATCTAGCACCCAAAGGCTTATCGTTCTGCCTACCTCGTACATGTACGAACCGCGATAACGGTTTTAACGCATTCAGTGCCCATGCGATAATGTAATTATATATGAAACGTCAGTCCTGATTAAAGACTTGTAAATTACCATTTCTGTCGAAGTGCGGGGGAATGCAAGGCGGAAGACGAGAGTAATAAAGCTCTTTAATCTACTGGGGGAGCTCAGAATTAGACCATACGCCTCAGCTGAGATTATCTGGAGCAGCACAAGTACCACTGGCTGCCTTTCCTTTGTTGCATAAAATGGAAGAAAGAAAAATCTGATGTGTGCATTCACATGCCTTTCTCTACTCACTCTAGTACAAACTATTCCTAAAAACGCTCATTCTTCTATTTATTTTATGTTATCGAGATAAACGTTTACAAAATGGTTTTATTACACATTTCCCAACAGGTACAATAGCAATAACAGAATACCGTAGGTTTATGCTATAGTAAAATCTTTTAAGACCTGGACGCTATGTGATGATTTTGAAAATCCATTCCCTTTGTATGTCCAGATATACAACGAATAAGCACTTCCCACTTGAGAAAGAATAAGTATGGAAAATTCTAACATATTTCAGAAATGGTTCATTCCACAAACATTGTATTGTATTTTACAAATATGTCCAAAATTATGGGTCCAATAAATAAATTATAATTCATAAATGCGGCAATTATAATTGTAGTAAATTCTGGACAAAGAAACTCAGCAAACAATCACTTTAACCGCGAGGAATATATAACGTTAGAATGTATAAAATTGTCAGACAGAAGAATTAGTTTCAGGTTACCAGATAGTTAAGCAAGTCATTAGCGAGCGACTGGATTCCTTAGACTTATTCGTAGAATTCGCTCGAACAGCAAGGCGAATGTGAGTAGCGGAGTAAAACTGGGTTGCCAGATGAACTACCGCGCGGATTGCCTGCTGTGAATTTTATAGACGATGTTAGGGTGGAAATCAGCAGAATTTGAAAACTGTAGAAAATATGTTGCAACATGTCATTAGCGTCTATGAATGCGGAGGTTGAAATGATTTAAGGAAAAGTGGGAAGTAAGCAAGAGTTAGCGTCTATCTACAAAGCCAAGTAGAGATACATAGGGATGTTCAGTACTAGAGCAAAAGCTTACCCTTACATGGAACATTTTTCGACTATTTTGGTATTCTCAAAAACGGCTTTAACGATTACCATGTTTAAGATATTTTTATAACAAATGAAATGCATATCCTGAATTTTCTGGGGATATCCTCAGAAGTTCTCTGCATTTTTGTTGACGTTTGCAAAACTGGTAAACCATAGGAGATAGAGAAAATCTTACTGAAAAAAAGTAGATCTTGTTGAAACACAATTTGTCAAATACATTTTTTCTTCTCTGAGTTATTTCTAGGATATTCCTTACTATTTGTTTAATTTTCCAATACTTGTACTTCTCTCAAATGGAGAGTGTTAATTTTTAACTTCTGGTTCATGCAAAGAGAACGGAATTTCAAAGACATCGCATAGCGACGAGCTTTGAAAAATTGACTATCCCTTAAAGCCTATTGTATTTCATCCTTGCACCTATTAGAAAATTAGCAACACTAAATTTCTGCAGATGTTTTATCTCGATTAATGTGAAGTAGATAGAGGAATAAACATTTGTCAGAATAGTTTGTACAAAAGTAGAGAAAGTCACGTGAGTGCAACACATCAGATATTATAGCTACGCTGTTCAAAGACATACATTACATACATTACATACATTACATACATTACATACATTACATACATTACATACATTACATACATTACATACATTACATACATTACATACATTACATACATTACATACATTACATACATTACATACATTACATACATTACATACATTACATACATACATACATACATACATACATACATACATACATACATACATACATACATACATACATACATACATACATACATACATACATACATAAATACATAAATACATAAATACATACATACATACATACATACACGCACGCACGCGCGCGCGCACGCACACAAACTTTTCCTAAAAGTACTCTTTTTAGATTCAGTGGGTACCAAAACATTTCCGATGAAAAGTCGATATCGAAAACAACACTCCCTACTCACTATAGGTAGGGAAAGTAAAAATTGAGATTTATGGTATACGTTTTTGATCCGTTCTATTAATCACACCCAGTATCTGTAGGCCAGAGGTGAGCAATTCTGCACATTCATGTTTTAGGTCCAGTATTGTAATTGTGGAATATTTCACATAATAATACGCAATGTGGTGTAAAACACATCGCAATTCACAGGCAAATGTGCCTCTAAATATGATAAGCAACTACTATCAACAACTACATATAATCTATTTGTTCTTCAACACACAATCGCGCTGTCTAGTGGAGAGCTTCTTGGTACAATGTATAGTGGACAGAGTTTATCGGCAGTTCCAAAGAGTTCAACATGGCCGACATTACACTAAACAGCAGATGACCGCATCCCCAAAAAGCAGTCCTGCCAACGTACATAATAAAGGTATTTCTAACCTCAAATATCACAGGGTTAAAGCATCATGCTTTCAAACGATAATAATGCCTGAGCATCGTTGCCACACAGCAAAGAACGTACTCGCCTTCGGTAAATCTTGTTCTGCACTTCTGAGCGCTAAATATCATAATATATATTTAATGCACTACTGCGTAATGAACACAAAAATAATAACAGTAGCTATAACTGCAATGCTGCTCTAAAAGAATTCAAGACAATCACGCAAACGCGAGCAGTACGTCCACAGATTAATTAATACGGCGTCTAAACATAATCTTATTTTAATAGCAATTTGCCTCTCTGCAACGCGTTCATAAACAAGCACTTCTGTGGCAACATAACAGACGCAATAGCACCAGCTATGGCCGTAGCTTTACCGTGGTTATATGTTACGAACAGTTGGCGGCACTAATGCAACCTAACGGATGGAATATCACCAAATATAACCAGACTGCATCTTAGTGTGACAAAAATGTCTAGGTTTTTTGGGAGGTATCACAATAAGCTATGCCTACTATAAATGTAGTAACACCAGCAGTTCAAATTACTGTCTACAAGGCAGATGAACTGTAGGAGGTCCGAATGATTTCTAAACGAGACTTCTAGAGAACCTGAAGCCACAAGCTTCTTCTGTGTTATACAAAGCTTGCATTACTAATAACAATTGTTTAAAGGGACCAAATGGCGAAAATTGTCAAAAAGTGACATTCTTACTTTTTTGTGTAGCCTCATCAATTGGAATTTCCTGTTAATGTCTGGCTTAGCTCTTAAACAAAAGAAACTCTGGCCTTTGCATAGCGCATGCCGGTTCACTTGAATACTTCGCTGGAAATGGCGTTCCAGACGCTAAAGTTCTTCTCACGCTGTCAAGCATGGAATCTGGAGGCATATTTAGCAATTCTGATGTAGCCATACCTGCATTACTTTTATTGCCCTCCTAGTCACCCTATTACAACGTTCTCCTCAATAGTATTTGCAATTACACCAATCTTTAGACCATTACAGTTTTCTGTTTCAATGGGGACAGACACTGCTGCTTGTTTTTACCAACAGTTTTTGCCGCCATTGTCTCAGTGTTGTAGGTATATTTCGTGCCGTTGTGATTCCTTGTGGTTTCCGACTCGCTGCCTTGTTCACTCCGGAAAAAATGACCATGCAATGGCAATCAAAACATTTTCTTTGTTTCCTGGGCTATGTCAAGTGTGCAAAAGAAAGAGAAAAAAATGCGATGGTTAAAACTCAGCCTTTGTGCAGGTGTAAATACTAATACAACTGCATTTTTAGCGATTGCCAGCTCAACACTATTGCATTGATGGGCACAGTCAAGACATTTTCCCAAACGTTAAGGAACAATCTAATTGCCCATTGAAGCTAGAAAGGTTTAACGCACTACGCACTCATACAACTGGATTATTTTTATGTTGGTCAATTACATTATTACATAATATGTACTTAACAAAGAAAATGTAATTAAATGTGTTCTGATAATTTTCAACGTCGGGCAAATAGCTGATGATAAAACTTAAATAGTCTGAAGCCATCCTCCCCAAATAAAGCGTATGTTTGCATGTGTCTGTGGTAATTTATACTTCACTGATATTTCGTCATATTTCATTTATTATCCTCTGGGTTTGCTAGATTTTATTGTAGCTGAACAGAAAAAAAAAACTATAAATAATATTGAGCCTTAAATGCATAATTGTGTTTGAGTATTAAGTTCCATAAAACAAGTTGTGCACCCTTCAAGAGTTAACAGAAAGCATCTTTATGATGCAAAAATAGGGTGATCGTAAAACTGCTAATATTTTCAATGAGAGGCGCCTGAACACAAACCTAAGTCACCGGTATGTGATTGATTGTGAGGGTATTTCAGATGCTACAGACCTATAAACATTTGTTACGCCAAGCCCTCTATTAAAACACGAATAATTGCCTCTGCCTAAAACCACATAGATATGAAGTATTATATTTAAACTATGATTAATCTAGACGTAATATATATTTGTATACACATTCATGTTACGATAATGGTAATATTTGTCCATGTAGAATTTGTAACATAGGAGCTTGCTAAGATCGAGTTTGTTGGGAATCTGGAACTTGGTTGGTTTGGCGACAAGAGGGTAGAAAAGTCTACCGAAGGGTGGAAAAAAATGTAATGTTAAGGGGCCCACCCTCTTGACATAAACCAGATACGTCTCAAGCAACAGCGGTTCTATCATGTGACTTCTGAAGGGAATTAGGAATGTATTGGAAACTTTGAAAAGTTCAACGTTAAGAGAAGAGGGCCAATCACGAACAAGCATTTTATATGTTTAAATTTTGTGTATATTAGGAATGAAAAGACGGCAAGACTGAAACAGTTATCAGCGCATGCGGATTGGGTGCAATGCCGTCGCAGCTGATGTAATATTTATTGCAAAACTCATAAGAATCTGCACATAATTTGGAGAGTCAATCAAAACAACAGCCTTAATGAACCGCGCAAATGTTTATGGCAAAACCAGTACAATAAGCAAAGCTTTAACAAAATAACTGCTTTCCGTGTTTTTTTTATTGTGATCCAAGGTAGTGTCATATCGGACGGTGAATGAATGAAATGGGTGAAATGATGCTCAAATGAGCCAGGTTCATACTTAAGTTACCCGACATTCGTCTTCTCAGGATAAGGGAAAACTGCGGTAAAACCTTATCCGGATAACTCACCCCAAAGCGAGATTCGAACTCGCGACCTCTTGGACGTGAGGCAGACACGCTACCACCACGCTACAGAGGCGGGAGCTTTTCGGGTTATAATAAGTTGGCACTATTATTTTTATTTTTGTCAATGCTGAACTCCTTACCAGTTCACGCCTAATTAGGGGTACGGCTCAACTGCTAAGTGTTTTAATTAGCGAGGCACATTAACTATACTCTTAATAGACACTATAGGCGTCATAATGAATCAACATAAATTAATCAATATTTACAAAATTGACCCACAATCCGCCGCAAGATCCTGTAGATATATAAACTTGGAGTTGGTTCTGCATGCAACAAAATAAATAAGTAACCTACAATACGTTATAGTTTGTAATACCCGTTTTATTCAACATGCAACACTGTGGAAGAACATGTTGGTTTAATGAAATAAGAAAGTACGCAACCTTTATCAATAACTCAGCGTGGACGAATTTGAATGAAATGTGGAATTTTGTGTATTTCTCAGAGAATTGATAAAATACTTGCATCACTGACTTAGTCACCTCCCTTCTTGAGTGAGTTATCAACGAAACAAATTATAGCGACCATCATAGCCATGCCTCTATTTCGACATGACAGTAAAGTCCACACTATACAGCTCCGGTATGTGAATGCCTGGATGGCGGCGCCGTGGCCGAGCGGTTAGCGCGCTCGCCTACCACTTAGGCGGCCCGGGTTCGATCCCAGGGACCCGCATGTCATATTCGTGGTGGACGAAGCGGCGTCATGGCGGGTTTTCTCCGGGTACTCCGGTTTCCCCCGCCATCTCATTCCACCGGTGCTCCATCTTCATTCCATGTGTCATCAGTGTCACCGCCTGCGGTGCCGTAGTAGTAAAAGCGGGCGTTAAACACTACAACAACAATGCCTGGATGTTAAAATGGAGATAGGAGAAATTCTCTGGAGAGGCCCGTAAGGTCTCCAGACATCACTTATTTCTTTGGGAAACATGAAGCCAATTTTTTATTCTCCTTCATAGAACAGCCCTACCCAAAATGTAGAAATAACTATACATATTTTATTTGTTAATGACGTCAATATATAAACGCCGGTGCCGTGCCGAAATTTATATATGTCAGTAAATCTACTGACACGATGCTGTCGCTTTCAAGCACACATAAAAACCATCGGTCTGGGCCAGGTTTGAACCCGTGAGCTCAGAAATAGGTTTTATTAGTCAGAATAACGGTCCTTAATTTAATTCAGGCAATCCACAAAGTAAATTGGTGTTTTCCTCCTATAACCAACTGATTGTTCTTTGTTTATTAAAACTCAAGAGTTTTAAGCTGCCAAACTTAATTACGAGGCCAAATTAATGGAACTTAACTCTATGAAATTGGAGTATCAAGTTTTCCAAATGGTGTCACTGGAGACGAGAGGGTGAACTGTAATATTAATGTAGTGTGAGCAATACTAGCTTTAATTCTCATCATTGCCTAAATTTCTCGTCTTTTTAATTATATTTAGAGTTATTTATACTGGAAACTTTTGAAATGAAAGCCCCATATATCAGAACTAGTATAAGTTTTAATATTTCTAACATATACATCAAAAGAACGTGTGTGTTACCGTTATTGCACCCCCCACTCCCAAAGCTAAGAGTGCAAAGTAAAGATTCGTATTTATAGAGCAAAGAGATAACTTCAATCTCCAAATGGGCTACTTCCATCAATTTTGGTATGAAAACGTAGCAATAGATGTGTTCTTCGCAGTATTTCAAATTCCGTTACTTACTAAAATACGGAAAGGAGCTCGATCTGAGAAACCTTTCATCCCAGCTATGATGATGAAAGGAAGGAAAGAAAGACGCTTGCAGGAAAACGAGTTCAACTGGCTTTATTTTTACAAGCCCCTTTGACTACTACATAAGTATTCAACATCAAATGTTAGTGAATTCTAATGCCCTTTCTCCACTTGTAAACATCAATTCCAAGGCTTTGGAGATCTGCTTTAGATCTTGCGGCGGCAACTTTCTTTGGAAGCAGGCTGGGTATTGATTAACATCCCAGTTTTTGGAAAGCACTGAAGGACTTGATCGTTTCAAAAGCCCTGAAAGAAACGTTACGTAATGGTGCGTTTCCCTTGACCAGAGCAAGTAGAAAAGGGAGCAGGGTTCGCAATTCAACTAATTCATCCACTCACAGCTCTAGAAGCACTTCAAAAAGACGCTAAGAGAGGGTTTACAGATTTACGAGCGCAGCAACATTTCTCAAGTACTTCATCAGAAAGGCTCTTTGTCGTGTTATTTAAAAACAAACACACACACACAAAGGAAAAACGACCTGATACCTAATAAGTACAGAGCGGCATAATGCGAACAAATTATCGAAATGCTCTGATGAAATATGAAACTGACGAATACATCTTAACAAAATATATTCATAACCTTACCATTACCGACAACACTTTTTACTTTCTCTACTGGTAAGTAGAGGAAGTATTGTATTCCACCCAAAAATTCGATGTCGAGATTTCACCGGAAATATGTTTTGAGACCCCCTGAATTAAAAAAAAAAAAAGCTTTTTTAGGAAAAGGTCCCTGTGTGTGTGTCTGTGTGTCTGTCTGTCTATCTGTCCGTCCGTGTGTGTGTGTGTGTGTGTGTGTGTGTGTGTGTGTGTGTGTGTGTGTGTGTGTGTGTGTGTGTGTGTGTGTGTGTGTGTGTGTGGACAGCATAACTCAAAAGCGAAATGTCGGTTAAAAACCAAAGTTGGTATTTAAGTTTAATGTCTTTCAAGGATGCGGCACGAAGATTTTGAAGAAAATAACCGCACCCTAAACTACCGTTTACATGGAACATTTTTCGAAAATTTTTATTTTCTTGAAAATGGCTCTAACGATTTTGATTAAAATGCCATATGTTTAAGATATTTTTATGACAAATGAAATGTATATCTTGAATTTTCTGGCTCATGAAGTCCTATTTGCTCTGGATGACTTTTGCATAACTGGTAAACCGTAAGAGGAGCAAATCTTAGGATACAAAAAAATGTAGATCTTGCTACACACAATTTATGTCTAAATATTTTTTTAGATTGAACTATTTCGGAGATATTGCTCATTATTTCTTTAAGTTTTGAAGAACTTACACCTCTGTAAAGTGGAACATCCCTACTCATTTTAATCAAAATCGTTAGAGCCATTTTCAGGAAAATCAACATTTTCGAAAAATGTTCCATGTAAGGGGTAGTTTAGAGTGGAGCAATTATCTTCAAAATCTTCGTGTCGCATCCTTGAAAGACATTAAACTTAAATACCAACTTTGGTTTTTAACCAACTTTTCGTTTTTGAGTTATGCTGTCCACAGACTAACAGACGCGCGCGCGAAGACCTATTTCTAATTTTTTTAAAGGGGGGCCTCAAAATATATATTTCCGGTGAAATCTCGACATCGAATTTTTGGGTGGAATACAACATTTCCTCTACTTTACTATACGTACTAGAGAAAGTATAAAGTTGAAGGTCGCTCAAGGTATCCTGCGATACTCAGCTTTTGGCCATCTCCCAGGTAGGTGGGTAGCGCACCTACTTCACATTCAAGAGATCCTGAGTAAGAATTTCGGTCAGGGTGAGTTACCTGAATAAGGTTTTTTTTCGGGTTTCCCTTATTCTGAGAAGACAATATCCTGTAACTATGCTCTAGGGATCCCGAGTCCATTTGAGCATCTTTCTATCATTTCGTTTATTCACTGTCCGATATGACCTGCCGCGTTAAAGGGACCTTGAGAAAAAAAAAAAACTTTTGTAAGAATAGTTTGTGGACGACAGAGTAGAGGAACTTATATGAATGCAACTATCAGATTTTTCTAAGTTAATATTCGTGAAAATGCTTGTCCTCATGCCGGTAGCAAGCGTACTTTAGAATGTCTGCCAAGTAATTTTCATTTGATGACAATATCGAAGTCTCGAGCAAGCATTAAAACTCTTAAAAAAGGACAGTGATTACATGCATCGTAATACTAAGAGTACAAACTAGAGGCGAATCTCCCGGTCTTGTTAAACAAGTTTTGCTTGATGACAGAGTAGATGTTTTAAACATATAATTTTCTTTCTTTTTGCTACATAAAATCGCTCAGTGATCCGTAACATGGCCTAGGGAAGCCAAACCACAAAACCTTTTTATTCGGTTATTTCTGCATCGCTGTATGGGAATCCAGGATGCTCTGCAATGACCCAACACCAACAACATACCACGAGTGCGTTCTGTATGTAATTTGGCGAGGCAGAAATGAAGAATTACGAGCCGGTTGCTAATAAGTCGTTAAACATGGAGTAGCAACTATAACGCGTAGTTCAACTTAGACATTAAACTCTCTTTAACTGGTTTGGCATCAACGCTCATTTGTCGTATAATTTCATTTTTATGTAGACTGCCTTCAGTTTTTATACTCAGCGCAAAAAGCAAAGTTAATTAAAGATAACGTTAATGTTTTACTCATTGGTTTATTACATAGAGATGAAAAATTTGTTATTTTTCAATAATGGATCCAAACACTCCAGCCCCCTCCCCCCAACAAATAAAAAAAGTACGTAAAATACGTAAACCCTTGGGCGAGTCATGTCTGTAAAACTGGAAATAACTTGCAGTTTTCACAAAGTAGGAATGTCTGTCTGTCTGTCTGTGTGTCTGTCTGTCTGTCTGTCTGTCTGTCTGTCTGTCTGTCTGTCTGTCTGTATGTCTGTCTGTCTGTCTGTCTGTCTGTCTGTCTGTCTGTCTGTCTGTCTGTCTGTATGTATGTATGTATGTATGTATGTATGTATGTATGTATGTATGTATGTCTGTCTGTCTGTATGTATGTATGTATGTATGTATGTATGTATGTATGTATGTATGTATGTATGTATGTATGTATGTATGTATGTATGTATGTATGTATGTATGTATGTATGTATGTATGTATGTATGTATGTATGTATGTATGTATGTATGTATGTATGTATGTATGTATGTATGTATGTATGTATGTATGTATGTATGTATGTATGTATGTATGTATGTATGTATGTCTGAATGTATGTCTGAATGTATGTCTGAATGTATGTCTGTGTGTGTGTATGTATGCCCATTGGTATTGTCACCGCGCCCGCCGCATCTAATTGCCGACAACAGCAGTGTCACCCATCGCATTATTGTCGGCACTACCGCAAAGGAGCCGAAGGAAAGAGACAGAGAATGGCCGCATTATTGGGGCGCTTGCCGAAAGAGAGAAAAGGATAGAGGCTCCTGGAATCTTCTACTTTGTATCTCACCGCAATAACTGAACGTTCCTGAAGCTTCCAGAATAGTGCCTGGGAGATATAAATAGCGGTAAAGTGCGACAGAAGAGGAGTCAGACGTATGTGAAGAGTTGAGTAGTCGTGCCGACGGAAGGAAGAGACGTATGCGAAGCGTTGAGTAGTCGTGCCGACGGAGAGTCAGACGTATGTGAAGCGTTGAGTAGTCGTGCCGACGGAGACGGACAGACGATGTGAAGCGTTGTGCCGACGGAGAAGAGTTCTTTGTGCTACGAATTCGGAGCCGTGCTGTTGGAGAATCGGAAAAGACTTTCTTGCTGTTGCAACGAGTGTACAAGTTACTGTTTACGGAAATAAAAGTGTTTCTTTATCTCGACTACATCTGTCTTCTTTACTTTTCAACACAACCAAAGTCACAGTATATATGCAGGCACGTATGTTTGTATGGGTTCTGAAATGACTCCTTTTTTTCCTTTGTCCACGGGGGCACATAAGTAATTACGGTTTACGTATAACCATAACACAAAGGTACTTTGGTTTGGGTTCTTTCGCTATCATTCTCGTGATTCGTTGTTTGTGAATTTTCCTAAGTCGCATGACCATGCTCCCCTCGTTTCCTCCCTCCCTTCTATTCAAGTTGAGCTGTACACGCAAATTCGTAACGACTGTAAACAACAACGTATACTTTTTGTGCGTTACATCTAAATACTTATAATTAGTAATTACTCTCACTTAGTTCACGTCCTCAATCATTATCGGAGTAACCGTCTTATATCAGTTTCCAGGTGCTAATGGCTGCTCTTAAATGGCATCTCGGGTAATTGCCTTTGTAAGTGTATAGCAACAGTCAACAGCGTAATTAAATCTGATTGCTTCGAAGATTTCTAGTGGGCATTGACCTCTATTGGAACTTCAAAGCAGGAATAGTTCTAAAACCTCGTTATCAAACGCATTCCTGTAACTCGTGAGGCAACATATCCTCTGTGAACAAGAGAAACCGGCTGTAAAAATACTCAAAACCATCGCGATTGAGCAGTTGAACTGTGATTTTGGAGCTCCCATTGAACGTACAGTAATTGTACGTTCACCATTGGAAACGTTCCTAAACAACGGTTAGATATTTGTTTTTTAACTCAAGCCATGTTGTTTTTGCAATAAAGGAAACAAAAAAGCTGTAATGCCCACTACTTTGCTATTTTGTTATTAACATTTAAGCTAATACCTTAGTAAAAAGTGCGACAATGATGCCTGTTAGTCAAAAGTTTATCGCAGTAAATTACAACAAAAATTGTTAGTGGTTATTCTTCAATAAGGTTATAGATAATTAAAATACATTTAAGCAAATGTCTTAACTGCTTAGTAAGGCGGAGAATCCAAACCCTCTCGCATGACAAATGACAAGCCACTACAGCACGTAGCAACTGTTTGGAATGGAGTAACAACATTTTGGCCACTGCCTAGATTCCATTATAGTTGTATTCTGCTAGTAATGACTACAAAGCCACACACAGAAAACATTTATTTCTTCCCGACCATTTGCAGACAAGTAGGTAAATTCATTTCATTGCAGCGTTTATTTTAGCTAGTAAAAGTTTCAGAGTCCGTTCGCCTACCATTTAGACGGTCCGGGTTCGGTCCCAGGGACACGCATGTGGTATTCGTGGTGACGAGGCGGTGTCTGAGCGGGTTTTCTCCGGGTTCTCCGTTTCCCTGCCACTCATTCCACAAATTGCTCCATCAATCACCTATCCATTCATCGATTTCGCCTGCGTTTCATATCATCCTCTTCCTCCCTATCATACTTGGTGCTGGGCTGATCACCCGCTTCCAGGTTCTCACTCTGTCCGGTCCATTGGTTCCTGTGCTCCCTGACAGGCGTCTGACCCTAGGCACTGGCTTGCAAAGTCATAGGAGTTTTAAGTCCTACATAAGGGGAGAGTAATCAGGTGAAGTTTCATAGTCTTTAGCCTCGGTTCCCAAATATTCTCCTGCAACCAGGATCTTTTAACTTAATTATCCTTCAATCAAATTTAAAACATGTTGGAAAACGTAGTTCAAACTATTGTCTAGGTATAACATTTTAACTCCATTAATCGAGTGGTTGGCCTAAAAATTGAAAATTTGGGTTTCTCTTGGTATGAACTACCCTTAATTAAATGCTGATTTCGACCACATGTTTGTACAAGGGATATTAATGCAGCTTCAATAAATTTGCAACAGACAATGCAATTGTTGCGGCGGTTGGGTCAAGCCCATATGATATACCCCATTACTCAAAGAGTATTTTTGGCATTTAACTTTAATATTTGCGCTACTGTCTAACATGAAAAGGACAAAAATAGGATTTCAACATAATGTGACGTCGGCCGACGGCAGCGGCAACACAAGAAATGCTTGGGGCCGGGCTGCTTCACACCACAGGTGGCACGTGCATCAAATATGCTCAAGGTCAGGCTGCCTCGCGGGACCGCTGGTGAACACGTGGCAAGAATGAGTGCGGCACTTCAAAGGGATTTTAGAGACTATTCGAGAACTGTCCGAAGGCCGGCGTATTTGTAGATTCTAGAAAGGCGAAGTTCGAGAAAGGTCCGTGTTACGTCACCTCCCTATATAAGGAGGCGATGCAATGGGAGTTTGGAGTCAGGTTTTATTTTTATGGCGTGTGTGTGTGTGTGGGGGGGGGGGAGGCGTCGAAAGGACGATGACGAAGCAGTTAATGAGTGTCGAGTGATTGATTGTATTGTTTAAGACACAGAAAGTGAAGAAAGACAGAAAAGAGTCAATGTTACGAGAAGAAAACAGTTGTGAGTTGTAATATCACGAAAAACTGTAGCCTGTGTTTACGTCAGTAAAAGAACTGTGCTGTTTGCAAAATTTTTAAAAGAAAATGAAGTGAGAAAACATAACTGTGCTTTTGTCATTTCATTACAATATTAACCTAGATGATTTATTGCTCGAGTTGCTTCTCTATTAAATATCAGGAATCGTGTCATTTCCGTAAATGTTACTTTCTGAAGCTCAACAAACAATTTTGGTATTGTGTGTATAATAAATATTTTTGTAAAGCGCTATTTTCCCCGCAGTTGGATCTCCACAATGTATACTTTTAAACCATAGATGGCCTAACAAAGTTCTGATATCCATCTGAAGCATTTTTGCTTTTCCACTTTCTGTGAGAAATTGTACTTCTCATATCGCAGATGAATATTAACGTTTTATCTCTTTTTTGCCCATCAACTTTCGCTTCGACGCTTAATATCGGAGCTTTCGATTGCTGCTCCAATACTCGATACGAACGTTTCATCGGGGAAAAAATGACTAAAACCCTCTTCAGAAGCTTATATAAAGCCGATGCACGCGGCTGATGAAATTGCAAAAAAAGAGAATAAAAAGTACGCTTAAGACCGAGAGACGTGCATTTGGAACGAGAGTGAGCGTGTTTCCATTATATGCAACTACGTGAAATGCTTGTCATGCTTTTCCCTAGCTAGACCATGAAACAGATGCATTACAAAGGCAACAGCAAAAAGCAGAGAAAGATGCAAAACAACAAAACGCTAGACGGATTAAATTTCACTTCATCAACGCCACCATTATAAGATTTAGCACGTCATGTTTGAAGTTGCTAAATTATCTCCGCGTCAGGGAGATAATTTTATAATTTGACGTGAATGGTCGAAAGTCGCTTGCCAAACATGCAGATTTATTATTTCGAAATCTTCACAACGTCTAGGCTAGTTTCAATCACCTTTCTGTGTCGCCTATTTTATTTTATTTTATTGGAATGTGGACTCGACAATACAAATTTAGACTTTCATACATACAGCCGCAAAGTTTAAAAATCTGACGTGTTGCACTCACATGACTTTCTCTACTCTTGTACTAAACATTCTTACAAACTCTTATTGCTATACCTTCATGTTAGTTGAGATAAGCATTTGTACAAATTATCTTATTGCTTATTTTCTTGTAGATGCAAGGGGAATATTAGAATATAGTAGCGATAGTCAAATATTTTAAAGCTTTGAGATCCCGTTCTCTTTGCACGCTTAACATATAAAAAATGAACGATGTTCCATTTTACGAAAGTTTTAAGCTTTCCGAAACTAACACAAATAATAAGGAATATCTCAGAAATGGTTCACTCTACAAAAAATTTATTCAGACAAAAATTGTGTCTCTTAGCGAGACATACATTTTTGTATAGTAAGATTTTGTCTATCTCTGACGGTTTACGAGTTATTCAAAAGTAATCCGGAGTAAACAGGACTACATAGGCTACAGCCAGAAAACTCAAAATATGCATTTCACTTGTCATACAAATATCTTAAACATGGCATTTTAATCAAATTCGTTAGAGCCATTTTGAAGAAAATAAAAATTTTCGAAAAATCTTCCATGTAAAGGGTAGTTTAGGGTGGGGGTTATTTTCTTCAAAATCTTCGTTTCACATCCTTGAAAGACTTAAATACCAACTTTGGTTCATAACCGACTTTTTGTTTTTGAATTATGCTGTCCATAGACTGTCACGGATTGACAAAAACACACAAGAACCTTTTTCTAAAAATGCTTTTATGGATTCAGGGGGTCTCAAAACATATTTCCGGTAAAATCTCGACATCGAATTTTTGGGTAGAATACAATACTTCCTTCTACTTATCAGTAGAGAAAGTAAAAAATCTCCAGCCCAGACCGATGGTTTTTAATCGTGACGTGATACAGGCAATTGACAGCGTCATTAAACAATATATACATAAAATCGAATTGGAGCACAGAATGTATGTCTAATGCTTTGATGGAGCTAACCATTTTCGAGATATTCTTTGTTATTGGTCTGAATTTTCAAATACTTCTACTTTTCTCAAACTGGAAGTCGCTTTTCCTCTTTTTGGTCCCTGCCATGTAAAGAAAACGGAATTTCAAGTCATTACATAGCGACCAGCTATTTAAACATTTGACTATCGTTTAAGTCTACTGTATGCTATCACCAATGTACCGATAAGGAAATATGTATGGCTGACACAAAATTTAATGGCGGGTTGCAGGAGCTGGTCAACACAAAAATCCAATCAGAATTCTAAAGTAAGAACAAATTAGAAACTAAAAACTTCACTTATCTTATTATTTTGGTGCTGACCCTGGGGTTTCAAGCTATATCCAGCTCATTCTCAGGGTCAGCACCAAAATAATAAGATAAGTGAAGTTTTTAGTTTCTAATTTGTTCTTACTTTAGAATCTTGTTGCTTCACTGTTAATAGCTTCAATTTTTCCATAATTAATCCAATCAGAAGCTTGCCAGGCTAAGTTGTCTAGTTAAACATGCTGTGAAATCACGCTGTAAAGTTGGTGATGTAAATATAATTTGCAGCCACAAAATTAATTTGCACAACAGGAAAGAGAATGGTAGTGGTTAAGTATCAGCCCCTATCAAATTTTGTGTCTACCATAATAAAACCATTTCTAAAGTTTATCTAGATAATATGAGGTGGGTAAAACGATTACAATTTTTAAAGGAAAGTTTGTGTAAGAGTGAGTAGAGAAAGTCACATGAGTGCACAACTAGATTTTCTTCCACCTACTTTAATATTGGTGTAAGTACCCGAAGAGCGTACTCTGATTATATGTCCATATTTTATTTCGTATTTCGCTTTAACGTGCACGAAATGCAGACTAGTGAAACCATCCAACCACATGTGTCGCAATGAAGCGCTGTATTGTATTAAGGTTCTCTGCTCCCAGGATTCAGTTTCACACTGAAAGGTGTCACCCATGAACCCGTCGACCACATGGTTATGGTAAACCGCGAAGAGCTGGATTTATTGCAAGGTCCTACTGTCACGTCAAGTCTGACCCGGCCATTTTTTCTTCTTCTGTGACTTCGGCAACACATGCAGATGCGAATATGGGCTACTATTTGAAGTTCTGCCTATGTAGGTATATGTTAATGATTGTTTTCCGTACTAACTTCGCGAACTACATCTGGTAAACAGCATGGGGTTTACTTTCCTGGAAATTGGGGCGAGTTTATTTTTTTAAATAACACAAAAATTGTTTTTAGTTGCGTATGAGTGCAAGCAGGGTTTAAGCTAGAAACTAAAACAGTGTCGCAAAAATGCACAAATCAAAATTAACATTTGTGCAAAATTCTGCTAGTAGAAACATTTGTGAATTATACTACTAATGAAGATTTTAAAACGAAATATCTGTGTGTTGAACTGAAGCCAAGTGAGTGAATACGGTTTAACGGCCCGTCGACAACTAGAACCTATTACATGGGGAGAAACAAGTAAAGAGTGACAGGAATTTGAAAAATATTACAAAGCATTGAACAACTGAAATCACTCTTAAATGATATCTCCAAAGTGGTCGATGCTGCGAAGAAAATTATTTCAACTAAATTTAATGTTTTAAACACATCTACATTTTCTGTATAGCATGATTTTGTCTGTATCTTAACACTTACCTGTTATGCAAAATTCCTTACGAGTGAAGCATGCAGGCTATTCCCAGAAAATTCAAGAGACCTCTATTTGTCATATAAATATATCTTAAACATACTGTATTTTAATCGAATTCTTTCAAGCCATTTTTGAGAAAATAACACGTTTCGAAACATTTTCCATGTAAAAAGTAGTTTGAGGAGTCGCATCTGCAATGACATTGCAGCTTGCTTGTATTGACGATTTTCAACATTTTTCCCCCAATAGTTCATATTCTTTTGAAAGTTTCACCGTTTTTTAAACGTTGTTATATGTAGTATTTATAAGATTATTTGACAAGCACTTTTTGATTTAATAAGTCAGGAATTATCAATTTTTACTGAACTGTAACATTTCAACTTATAAAACCGAATCAATTTATTTTGCCGTCAGTTTATATCATACTATGTAGATGCTACTGTCAAGCAGTATCTCTATATGAAAACGTCGCTCTATTAAATACATACAAATAGTTCTGCAAACACCACCCTTGAAAAACTAGAAAAGGCGGAGCAATTTTCAAAATTGTTATAAAACTAATCACATTAAAACCTATATACAAATGTTCATGCTAACATTGAAATACGGAAAGATTGCTTTTTCATAAGCTGGCATTAAATGAAGATGAACATTGAAAATTAATACCACTTAGTGAAATTAAATGTTTGTAAAACCCCATTGTTACCACTCTCGTTTCCTGCGATGGAAATTTTATGCATTTTCGTGAAGGCTTTATATCGATTGTCATGCTGTTTATTTGAATGACTCGTAAATGGATTCTTCCAATGAATTCAACTGTTTTTAATTCAAACAATGTAATCAATGATGTAGCCAATACTGCTTCCTCTGTATAAGAAATTAATATAAGAAATGGTCACAATGTTACAATCAATATCAAAGTTACATAAAATGAATAATGGCAATGTTCAATAAAATAGGTTTATTAATAAAACTGCTGTTACACTTATTCTGTTGATTTGTTTCTACTACAACCTGCTTTACGTTCTATATATTTTGAATGTGTCAACAGTGGCGAAGGAGATCTAACCGATCAAAGGTCAGGAATAGGGTACGAGTTGGCTTTAATTCACCTCCTTTACGCTGAACCCGCTAACCGTTAATAACGCCTTGCTCCAAAAGACCTTCCTGAATCTTCTCGTTGGTCAAATCGTCTAATGCACGGGTGTTTATGACACCACGCCAGGAGTTCCTGGATGGATGAATGTGCTTGAACCAGCAGCGTGCCATTGCGAGATCTACTGCATCACTTTACTGGATCAGCAATGTTATCTAAACCCTTTTGAATGATAAAGGGGCTCACCGATATAAATGCCTTACTTTCCCCAGTTCTAGTTATTACTAAGTAGCGAGGACCACTCGACTCTGCTACTTCCTTTCCTATAATATTCCTGTTATAGAGTTTGTTTTGGGATGACCCATGGCGATGATAACCTCCACCATTGCAAATGTCTCCAATGGCATGTCACATCCTGGGCGCCACACCGGCTTAGGTGAGAGTCCTGGCCTGGACCTTGCTCACCCTAGGGTCTCATCTCCCAGTGTATAGGCAGAGGGACTCAATCGCCTTAAAGAATGCATCAGCTCATGCAATGGCCCCTCCCCCGGACTGATCTTTATCAGCGGATACGAACACAGATCCTACATGATAACTAGGGGCTGGGAATTACGCGGTTACCGAGTCACCCCTTGCGTCTCTCCATCCACCTTCAACCACGCGTAGGTTATCCATTAGACCGTGTACAGGGAGGTATCAGGTAGGAGGTCAAACACAAAAGTGGACCAAAGTTGACTGAGCGTTTACCATATGCTCTGTCACCGTGAGGGGTGAGGAACCCAATCGAGAGTATGGTTCGGGAACCCGGGTCAGCTGGGAGATAGTTTTCTCAGAATATATGTAGGTAGGGACAATACCAGTTAAATTGGCTTATAAATTTAATGGAGGCTAGTAATGATCGATTTGAAGTGAGTTGCAGACATTTTGAAGTTGAAGGATCGAACTATTTCTGAATCTTATCACACAAAACTGTAATTAGTGAATTATATATGCTAACCCTGAGTACCGAAACTTTACTGTTTAACAATAACTGTTTCCGAAATGACAATACGAAGCGATGTTTCCATGAGTCACAGAAATGGTTACCTGGCGGTGTACCCGGTCTTTATGCGCTGCGGCTGTCGATAATCGATCACAGTCAACATCTCTGTAAGATTGCCAAACACGGAAGTCCCGCCTATTTACCATCACTCCACGCCAAAGTTCCTACAACATGTTACCAAATCTTAAGCCCCTTTTTATTCGTATTTGAAACGCTGCTGTACTGTATAACTTGGTAAATTCCAAGAATTGAACTTCCCTTTCTAATTTTCAGAATTTTCTCCATGTGCTGAGCAATCGCACCTCCGAACATAACTGACTTCCAGGAACGTCTAGAGTTAATGGTTTTCTTCGCTACAATGCTTTGTAATGCAGTGCAACTCGGATAATTCGAACGTTTATAATTCGAAATCGTGTTAATTCGAAGGTTCTTCTTGGTCCCTTGGAGTTTGTATTACAGCAACCTAAAATAATCACATGTAATTTGAATTACATTTTCCTTAATTCGAATCTAAAGGTGGATAACCTCATCCATGTGTTTCTGCAAAAGATAAACACTCCGGGGTTGTTTGTTTGGTCGGAATACAGTTGGAATGCAGTTGGGGGGGGAGACGAAAAAGAGACAATCGAAAATCCTGATGTATATATGTACCTGTATTGCTAAAATGACAATTTTAAACTAACTTTTGTAATTCGAATTTTTTAATATTTGGAAGTTTTTTCTTGTCCCTTCAACTTAAATTATACAAGTTCCTCTGTAATTGGATTTTCCTCAAGTCCTAAATTGCCCCGCTAATGACTCTTCCCAATAAGAAAAACTTACCTCGTGCATTATGCATTATTTTAACATATGGAAATTATTTATTGCAGTTATTTATCTATAACGTCTGAGGTTTAAGTTGAAACATAACCATTGCGCTGCTACCTAACGGTTTTAGGAGGGGCGGGTGCGCTAATTACGGTCCGAGTGCTGAGAAACACTGTCACAACCACCCTTCACTGCCTAGTCTCACAGAATAAGTTGTATTTTTGAAATATGGAAGAGTTTCTGCAGAAATGTGGAAATGTTTTGCCGTATTTGCTTCGGTGTTTTTCTTATTGATACAAGCGGATGCTGGGAAATAACTCTGCAACCTTTGCAATGCAGAATTTAAATAGCTAGCTTCAATAGTAAAGGTTTTGGGATTAGGGCGTTTAGGATTACCAACTACCGGGTGGAATACTTTCCAAGTTTCAACTTAAACGTTACACACTATACCTCCCAATCACTCCTTTATAAAATTATTACTCATCCCCGTCAATTATTCTGGCATCAGTCTAAAATGGAACAGAAGTATCTAAACATAATTAGTTCGTTGTGTTCAGTTTAACAGCGAGAGGTAAGGTATTTGTGAAATGCTCCAAGTTGTTATTCATAATGAAAAGCATTCCCAAGCAAGATTCATTGACCACAGGTGGAGATACCTGACGTAATGTTATGGAGTGCGGTAAACCTCCAATTCTTCCTACCTTTCCTCCTTCCATTCCAGTTCCCCCCAGCTTGTCTTAAACCGTGAAATTGATGGCGTGACTTACAACTGCAGCTACAGTAGTTCAGCTTTGACACTTACCTGAAAAGAAAAAGAGAGAAAAAAATTAATCTCGCATGTTAACACGTACAACAGGTAAAACAGCATCAGCATCTGGAGAGACAGGTCTTCAACCTTCCCTGCAGTGCTATGTAGCCGGCAGAAACAATGCTACGTTATTTTAAACTAGAGCAGCTTAATTAATGGACCCTCCCCTGCCTTAGGACAAAAGGGTGGCCGCAGCTGATTTATGATACACCGACAGACAGGCAAAATACAAAATTTCATATTCCAAACCATGCTTGTTATCATTATGGGAATAAGTCCTTTTATGCTTTGAACTCTGTACAATTCAAGGCACATGACAAATCTGTCATAATACATAACATTTTGGTAAAATCTTGTATTCACTCATATTTGAGAGATTTACGAATTTTCACTTTGAAAATAATTTCCCTTAGTGTGAACCGCGCTTTTCAGATATCCTATTTGGGAATTTTCTGTGAAACACATTTTAGAATAGCCAAACCACTCCTTTCAACAATGCGTCTGGGGAAAAAAATGGCAGATACGGTTGAGAAAATATGAGAGGTCATATGCAAAATTAAAACTCCCTCCATTCTTGATGAGTTTATTTTCGCGAACCTATGCCTTTAGAGACGTATTGTAAATTAGCATTAAGCAAGGACAAAGCAAACAGCAAATATTTTAATTAGTTTTTTCTACATTAAAGGGCTTCACAATTATTAATATATAATGAATGAAAATATATATAGACACACAAGAATTGCTCGTTTAAATATATAAGATTTGGTGTTAACGCGTGAAGCTTTTTTGTCATTTAAAATGTCACGTCTTGTCTGAGTTCAGTGGAACAACTGACGTCACGAGTCATTGCGACAACTGCGAGTAACGGAGAACCACTCACCTTGGGACGGTAAAACTGCCTGCATTGCTATCTATTCTTGACGACAAATAAACTGATGTGGCGAATGAAATATTCATTTTTGTGTTTCTTTCCTCTTTAAGAAATAATCCCTAGAAAGAAGAAAAAAGTCCTTTACTTATTGGTTTCTAAGTAATTTATTGTTCCGTCTTAACTTCTCTTGTTGCAATTTTCCTCGATGCTCTCCAGTACAATAGTTTTTAAACTGTCCGAACCTTGTTTTCTCATCCGTACGAACTCGTTAGTAACAAAACTCGACTTGCGATATAAAAGGTTGAGAATTGTTTTAGCATCTTGCACATAACTTAAGTTCGTACTTTTAGACGCGGCGAATGGTTTAAATTGTGCAGTGATTTATAGTCAAGTTTACTTTTGTATTTATAAGACCGTAAGGGTGTTAGGTTAGTATCTCTCCGATTTCCGTATAGTAAACATGGCGGAACAGTGCGTGATTAATACAGTGACCACTTGCATTATCAGTAGTGTTTTGTTTATTTCAAGCAGGAAACAAGAGACGTTACACCCACCATCAATTTGCATAACGTCACACGCACAGATCCTTGGCTAACGAGAAAGACAGGCTACGGCGCGAATCGGAGTTACCTAGTAATGGTAGTCTGATATATGGCTAACATTGTGTACCCAAATGATAAGATTGTATCTTTTGTATGAATTCAACGAGCCTTTTTTGGGTGGGGTGGGGGCTTGTTTAGAATATGGATGTATTAGGCAATTGTGGTTTTACTTCATTGGACAATGACTCGACTAGGAGAATTACGTCACTGCATTTCGCGCCGTAGCCTGTCCATATCGTTAGCCATGCAGAGATCCTAGCAAGCTTATTCACCACATCTAAAAAATATCTCTTGTAATGCTTAGTTGGAAACAATACCCAGGCAATTAAAGTGGTTAACATATACAATAACTTTTTATATGAATGGTGTAATATCATTGGGATATCTGTGAACTGGCAATGGATAGGTGACATGGCCGCTATGTGAGTAACTTGTGGTTTGAATATCCTTTTGAAGCCAAGCCCTGAAGCAGAAAATTTCACATCTCTCAAATTATCTTTCTACGATCCCTTTCTACCCTGTGTAAAATATCTGCTAATCGCTCTGTTTAAGACACTCTTACTGAAGTGATTTAGTATTACATGCCCATAAACGCACCTTTTCAAAGTGGGTTACTTGCTAAACACCCCAGGTTTGCCATCCCGCATGGCTTCCCTCTTTCCCGTGGCAAGACCACAGAATGTTACCCTCATAACATCCCCTCTCTTTCATCCTTAACGAGGACACAGATTTGTGGGGCAGATAAAGTTCCTCTTCCTAAAATCTGCTAACAATAAGCACTTGCCTGGTAGCCATTGTGAAAGGCTGAAAGGGTAAGGTGTCTGTATTTTTAGCTTCGCACGAGAAATTCTCTTGTCGATGAAGCTGCAGTTTTACGAACAAGGCATCCCACCTCATCAATAAGCTGAAATATTTCTCAGCGTCTCTAGAGTGTTTTATGTTGACTTGCAAATCTTACGCTTATGTTGATTTTGTAGGCAAGATTTATTTTGAAACATATTTCCCATGCACCTAATGTTAATTTGCGAATATAAACTGAGGCAAAACCAGACGTTCAGTTTGTAGTTCTCCTTTAATCTTTAAGTTTTCTCGATTCTGCGGACGATTGGTCAATGCACACATGGGAGCGTTTATTGGGAAATGAGCCTGAACGCAGCAGCTATTCTTGAAATTTGTCAATCTTTATTAGAAGCCTTTGTGCAACGCAGTGTTAATGACCACAGAAAAGAAAACGCAGAAGGGACCATTCAATTGGACCTCGACTTTCAATCCATTCGTATCGAAATGTGAGACGCACAAACTCTTGCACTATCGATATACAGTTTAGAAACCATGTGGCTCTAACGCTGCCATATAAAGTTGATCATGAATGACCTACTACTGCTATAGCCATACTGATAGATAAATGCAATAACTCTCCATTTCTATATTGCCGACGTTTGCTCTCAATTTCCACAAATAGGTGGGAATTAAAAAAATTATTTTGTTGTTTAACGACGCTGTCAATTGCCAGGATCACATCAGCGTCGCCGGTGTGCCGGAATTTTGTCCCGCAGGAGTTCTTTTACATGCCAGTAAATCTACTGACATGGAGCTGTCGTTTTCAAGCACACTTAAAAACCATCAGTCTAGGCCGGGTTTGAACCCGCGACCTTGGGATCAGTAAGCCAGCGTCTAACCAACTGAGCCACCCAGACCGACACACACAAATAGGTGGATACAGTAACAATTAAAAGTAAAAATATGCGCAACTGATTGAGGTTGTGGTAAAGCTCTTATCTGCCACGCTGCGTATCCGTCTTCGAATCCCGACTAGATCAACACTGTGGAATACCTTGTGATTTCTCATCTATCTTTGGGGTAAATAAAGGTGGATCTACTGAGGTCCCCAATTTAATTTTATACATTTAATTATTGGCCACTATGGTCCCTGCGGTTCAAAGGGCGCATCTCTTCAATTTCATTAAATTTAAATGGACAACAAACATTCTGGACTTAAAGTCATTAAGGAAATTCATTTTACAAAAAATTTTTTCTAATACCCATTTTTACCAGCAGCTTTTGTATATTTAATTATTTTTATTTTATTTATTCATTTTTTAAGTTTCTCTAGTGTTTATCTGATGCAGACATGTGCGCCCGCGGTCTTCATTACAAATGGTTGGAGGTGTATTGAACCCAAAACAGACTTCTTTTTCCAGTAAAACCTCGATATTGAACAAAGGACAGTACTTAAACTGTAGTATTTAAGCATTTAAGAAAGAGCACATTGGGTGACGTTTGTAAGAATAATTTGTACAAGAGTAGGGAAAGTCATTTCATTGCAACACATCAGAAGTTCAACCTGGGAAAACTTAAACAGTAACAACGAATATTTTGAAAACGGCCAGTGCCACAAACATTATCATGCTTTAAGTTCTCATATATCTTTCTTCATTTATCAGTGATTCAAAACTCCATAGTTAATTAAGAATGAACAAGCGATACTTCAAATCAACATAGTTGGAATAATTAGTTGTGAAAACGAAAAATATCGAAAATGTATTCACTTGAAGGATAGTATTCAAGTACGAAATTTGGTATTAATCACACTTTCCGTGTTTGACGTATACTGTTCATTCCAATGCTGAAATTTTCATAAATGTATGTTTCAGGAAACCTTTCGAAGAATCGATATCAATTTTTGGGTAGTACTTCTCTTGCGGACTTCAATAGACGTTTTGCCTTGGGAAAACTTCGTATGAGCTGTTTAAGAGACTTGGATATGGCCGCCTTAAAATCATCCCAGAGCTGGGAATCGAACCACGGATCCTCAGCACGAGAGCCGTGAACAAACCCACTTCGTTCCTGCAACTATAGAAATGTTTCTTAGAGAGACTCCGGAAGAATGAACTCCACTTTATCAGACGTCGCCGTTATCTAGTTCGTTCGCGCGGAAAGGTTATCTAGGCCAGGGTACATATAATTAAAACAAAGCAAGCTACAAGAACAACACAAATCTTAATTGAGTCCTATCTCAGCGACAAACAATTTTCTTTAATTAAGCAGGGATATGAACTTTACTCCGCTAATGCAAACGTACACTGCGACTCGAGTTCAAAGGATTTTATTTCTATTTACGCCTAAACAAACAATTAACACAAACAAGTGATACGGTTAATATTGCAGATGTACATCAGAGGCAAGCATGCCGCAGCCCGTAAACTGAACACGCAGCCAAAAACAAACACGACTGACATTAAACAACGGCACAAAATTTCAACAGCGAGCCGCGCAGGCAAGGCTTCCTGTTCTGGCGTGCAACGCACAACCTTAGCTTCATTACTGCATCATAAATCGAGAGTAACACTAGGCGATTATCGATCGAGATCTCAAGCAAGTGCATGCACTTAAAACTCCAAAGAGCATTCGTCTTAGCTTTAACAAATTCTAGCTCTCTGTAAATGGAACAAAATTCTCGGTTTTACTTTCTCTGCTACTTATACTAGGGGAACTTTTGCAATCCACCCAAAAATTAGATATTGAGAAGATTTCACCGGAAATACAATTCTGTCTCCCTGAAAAGAAAATACGAAGGCTTATCACACTTCACCGATCTGTCGATGAATGTTCGCTGTTAACACGTTCCTTGCTGTTAAAAACTGAATCAGATTCATTTCACAGTCAGTGGGCCCATCGATTGTTTTGAACATTTTGAACTGACACTGTGAACAGCACACCGCAACATTATAATCGTGCTGCCCAAAAGGTTAACCTGCGCTTTATCTTTGTTAATGGAAACCTCTCAGATAATGCACTGATTATCCTCGGAAGTCGCCGTCGTTTCACATTCCACCAATGAGCACGTCACTTCAGCCAATGAATGCGTAGAAATCACAAATGGCAGATAAATGTTCGCTGTTCTCTCTCTCTCCCCCTTCCCTTATTCATTTATACTCTAAAAAATGGCCATGCTTGTAACACGTAGGAAACGTGACAACGTTGCTTTCTGCGACACTGAATACCTGCAATTTTATCGCACCCTTTGATGCCGCGAGGGTAACCATTTGAGCAGCACGATAATACCAATACAAATGGCGTCGTTTTACGCGCAAGGCATGCGCGTATCGGAAAGTATGTGAAACTACCGAGTTGTTTACACGAGCTTATCGCACATAAACGGCGAGAAATATATGTACATTGTTCAGATGCAATCATATCATCGGGACAACGTGTCACACATCGGTAGGAGCGAGAGATCGCCCATTTGTGTTGCATTACTGACTACTTCAAGTTACGAGTATTTTGCTGTTCTAGTAAACAGAAAACAAGCTATCGGAGCGCTCTGACAACCAAGGTCAATACGCCTGGTCGCTTTGCCAGGTAGTACACATTCGCATTTCACTGTTTGCGCCGAATTCGAATAGCAACGGAGATTCAGAACTTAACTCTCAAATTATCCTCGTAAAAAAAAATACCTCCCTGTGTGTATGTGCGTGTGTGAGAAGAACGTACCTCAAAAACGAAACGAAAATTCGGTTACACACCAATTTTACTAAAGTTCACATTCCACCAAGGATGCGACGTGAAGTTTTCAACAAAATCTCCCCTCTCCAAACTACCCTTTACATGGAAACGTTTTGATTATGTTTCCTTTTCTCAAAAATTGATATAACGATTTTGATGACACGAGAAACAACTAATGGTGATAGCAATTTAAAAAATCTGATGTGTTGCACTCACATGACTTTCTCTACTCTTGTGCTAACCATTCTTATAAACCCTTATTCCTATACCTTCATGTTAGTCGGGAAAACCAGTTGCAGAAATGATTGCGTATTTTCTTGTAAGCGCAAGGGGAATATGGGAATACAGTAGGCTTTGAGCATATATATTGTTCTTTAACGACGCTGTCAATTGCCAGGATCACATCAGCGTCGCCGGTGTGCCAGAATTTTGTCCCGCAGGAGTTCTTTAACATGCCAGTAAATCTACTGACATGGAGCTGTCGTTTTTAAGCACACTTAAAAACCATCGGTCTGGGCCGGATTTGAACCCGCGACCTTGGGATCAGTAGGCCAGCGTCTAACCAACTGAGCCACCCAGACCGACCGGCTTTGAGCAATAGCCACATATTTTAAAGCTTCCAAATTCCGTTCACTTTGCACGGCTAACGCATAAAAAATGAATAACGATGTTCCATTTGACGAAAGTTTAAGTTTTCAAAAATTCACACAAATAGCAAAGAATATCTCCGAAATGGTTCACTGTACAAAAATAAATAAATAAATAAATAAATAAATAAATAAATAAAAAAAAAAAAAAAAAATAATAATAATAATAATAATAATAATAATAATAATAATAATTTGGACATAAGTTGTGTTTTTGTAAGATCTTTGCGACCTAAGGCAGCTACTTCTCCATCAAGCAGCTCCTCAATTGGTCCTCCGGAGCCTAACGAGGCTGAGTGCACCCCGTGCCAGAGGCAAGCGCGCTACCAACTGCGCTACAGAGGCGGTGCGGTGGGATTTATAATCGCTGTTAAAGCTTCTTCAGTCGCGAGTTTGGAAAACAAACAGCGGAACAATAGATGACAAATTTTAATATGCATCTATTAAATACGCATTACGATGACAATATTGGAGAAAGGACAGGGAGTACTAATGGCGTTACCTTTAGAAAATTATTACAGTATCGAATTTCGGAGTTGATTAACCCACATTATGTTGGCTGAACTGGGCACTAACAAATGGCATACCCATGCACAAAATCGAATTTCCATGTTATTATCGATGTTGCTATCAACAGCCATTCCCGTCCCCATGTTGTGAACCAAACTAATTTATTTTTGCTTTCCGGTTCTAGATTTACGGTGAACCTGCTCATGTCTTATGGTTTTCCAGTTATGTGGTATTCAGCGAGAATGAAGAGAGCTGCAAAAGCTATTTGCAGAAAAATCAAGGTGCCCAATTTATCATAACTTTGCAGCTTGCACTAAAATTACGGGTATGGAAGAATAGCACATTCTTTAAGAATGAAATATACCCATCCAATTCTAAGAAAGAAGCAAGAGATTTCTCAGCAAAATAGAAATGAATTACTTTGGCTTCACCATAAAAATCTAGATTGCGAGGAGAGGTCATGCGCTTCGATTCCGAAGGAAAATGGGAGGGCTGAGAAGTAAGCAAGATCAAATCTTGACCACGGTATTCTTGAGGGCATAAAAAGCTATCAGCAAAGTCATTAAAAGGTTAGAGGTGGCATGCAATGTATGAGAATTGTATAAGCCTTGTGACGTAAGAAAATTATTCACTTCTTTAATTAGTATCAGCAAATAAGTATTATGAACTATTTCAGCAAGGAGAAGAAACGTTACAAAGGCAGGTTGTCGCTTAAGCTGGCGCCCATTGAATAAATTAATGAGCTTGCTTCGAATAGCGTTAACTGTACCATCTTGCAGTCAATCACAAATTATCCCTACGAATATGGCGTACACAAAACGAATTTAGTAGTACGTACTGTTTGGGATCACCTCTCAATCTCTTATCGTCTTACGGGGTCTTGCAAGGGGTAAGGCATAACTACTGACCAATGACAGTTGCAATACGGGGCTGCAAGCGTGGTGCTGTAATGAGGACAAGGGAAGGTGACAGTTGCAATACGGGGCTACAAGAGTGGTACTGTAATGAGGATAAGGAAAGGATTCTAGAAAAAAAAAAAAACAGGTTCTAATTTTCTTTAGATTTATTTCCAAATTATTAATATACACAACTCCAACTATTCTTGTCCTTCACCTAATTACCCTTCCCCAAGGACTTATAAGCCTGTGCCTAGGGTCAGATGCCTGTTGGGAAGCAGACAAACCTATGGACTGGACAGAGTGAAGACCTGGAAGCGGTGATCAGTCAAGCACCAGCTATAAAAGTGATGATGGTATGAAATGGATGATGGGAAAGGTGATATTGGAGCAGTTGGAATGAGTGGTGGAGGAAACCGGAGAACTATAAGAAAATTCGTCCAGATGCATATTCCATTAATACCATATGCGGGCACCTGGGATCGAATCCGGGCCGGCTTCGTGATAGGTGAATGGTCTAACCGGTCGGCCACGGCGCCGCCCACTCCGATTCACTCCCTAAAATTATTCCAACACACGACTACGAAGCGTTCCTCTCTCTCTCGCCGCCGCATTCGCTTATATAGGCGAGAATGACGTAGCATGGATTTTTCTCGAAATTCACATTTTCGTAGACAAGCCCGGCCGGCGAACAGTTTCTCTGTCTGGAAAAGCTTTGTTCTGCCGCACTTATAGTCGTCTTTATTCTGACCGCATCACTGTCGCCGGGCCACGTATTTACAAGCAGTGGTGTGAGGTAGCTTGACCTTGAGCGCCTTTGATGGCGGCTGCCAACCGGTGTCACAATATGAATAAAATTGAATGTTTAGATTAACAAGAAGTGGCTAGAATAAGCTTTTCTAAGAATAGATCAAAGACGAGTGAGTAAAAGTGTGAATGTAACACATCAGATTTGTGTCGGTCTGGGTGGCTCAGTTGGTTAGACGCTGGCCTACTGATCCCAAGGTCGCGGGTTCAAACCCGGCCCAGGTCGATGGTTTTTAAGTGTGCTTAAAAACGACAACTCCATGTCAGTAGATTTACTGGCATGTAAAAGAACTCCTGCGAGACAAAATTCCGGCACACCGGCGACGCTGATGTGATCCTGGCAATTGACAGCGTCGTTAAACAACAAAATAGTTTTAAATAGTAACATCAGATTTGTTTTTAAAAAACTATATTTTCAAAATCGAGATACTTCTATTTTTTGTTTTCAAGTTACAATCCATGAATTCAGCAAGTTTTCATATCTGGCAGTGATTTATCTTTTAAGAAAATTCCCCTTCAAAAGAGTAATGTTTTTGGGATGGGAGGTTAGGGTCATCCTAGCGTATCTTGAGAGTGAGAAACATTAAACCGGCAATAAACCTGTGTATTTCAAAGCAACCTGATTCAAAACTAATTTCTGCAATTTATTGGATTACTAATATTTTTTTTTTAAATCAAAGCCGCCGATATCAACGGAAAAGTTAAAAGGTTACTGCACAAATAAAACAGTCTAAAAGTCATTGTAATACATACTGCTTATGAACTGTACACTTCATCGTGTTTCGAATTGTATAACATACTTGTGATTCTAAACTTTCTATATACATTCACTAGCAGCAGCATCAAGATATAAAAATAATGTTGAAATTAAAAACTTGTTCCTTTAAAGCTAAGCCGAGTGTTTTACAAACCATTCTCGCATTACAAACCCAAGCTGTGATCTAGTAGCAAAAACAGTAAAATTGCTTGCAGGTGCACTTAGAATATAAATTTCAGCATAACGACCAAGTAAAAGCCGACCGAATGACACAAACAAGATTAATCACAGAGAAAATAGATAGTTCTCAGAAACTGTCTCGTTTCCTGTTAGAGGAGTTCATTAATTACTTTATCTGGAACATAAATCACGAGGAAAGATGAACTCGCAACCCCGCTTGACCCGTGCCCTCTTTTATCTCAAGGGTCAACCCATAGTTTTTCAGTGGCAGTTTTATTAAACCATCGCTTCCTAATAAGCGTTAGAAGCACGCCGAAACAACTAAACGATGCTTTTTTAAAAACTCTAAACCAAGCAAGGCAAACTAGGTATTTCACAACTTATTAGAAAAATCTCACTAAAAAGAAAACTTTGTTTATAGCATTTCAAACCATAATATCTGAGTCGTTATTCCACAAATTATTGCGCAAAAGCTTCATTTCCTACCTATATATAAGTCCTGTTAAACATTATAAATATTAATGTTATATTATATAGGTAATGCCACGGAAAAAATGCATAACGTCAGCCGTAAGTAAAATGCCTAAAACAGCAAGCTGATGTTACCCGTGACACACTGAGCGGTCAGTTTAAGTTTCGGCCGGTCGTGTCGGTAACAGAGTTCTGCATGAGCATTGGCAGCGTTCATATAGCTTTAACTTTTGCAGCTAGGTGTTTGTGAGAGGGCTGTGGACGTGGAGGGCTCGTATCTCATAGAATACACAGGTACAGACGCTATCGGATCCAAAACTGAATAATTAAACCAGCATGAAAAGCCCGTCTTAGACCGCGATAGCTAAGCCAACTTGCGAGTTCTATTCTCAAAACCTTGGTAAACTTTTTGTAGTGTCCGCTGATATACGAAGCTTCGTGATCAATGTAAATTCCGACCAGATAGTTTTTGGTACAGTTAGAGGCGAGGGTTTTCCCAGAGTCGAAGCTCCCCTTCTCTCCAACCAGGGAAAGGCGTCAGGCGTCAACCGAGTGGCACTCCTCTCGGTAGGGTTTTCCATTAGGGCAATACAACTCCACCCCCTGCGTGAACAGGGACGGAAGTGGATAAGCCACTTACACGTAGAGTTAAGGGAACACTAACGGAAAACCTAGCTAGGTTCACCAGCATTCTAGCGCACCAGCTGCTATATAGTGTCCCCTCTAAGAAACACATTTTTGTATCACTTCGCGCATACTATAAGCAGTTAATATTAAACTGATTGTTTTATGTTTCCGAGTAACAGTGAAAATGTGGCACGATGAAAGGCATTAATAAAGGTATCCACTACTGTATTTTAAAAATAATAACGTAAAAAAAGGTTGAGATCTATTTTTACTCTTAGGTTGAGTGTTGTGGTCAGGAGCCAATGACAGCATCCATTGTGCTCACCACTTCTAGCTGCCTCTTGCCTTTGTCGCAAGTGCATTCCGTATTTCGGGAAGAGGTTAGAATCGCGGAACATTAAAGGGTGATGCACACTGACACGTCACGACCAGAACGGAAATTTGCTACTGCCCGTCTTCCACGGAAGTTCAAACGCTCACTACTGGACATATTCCACCGGAATATTTGCTTGGTTAACAAATATAGATGGATACAACAGTAAAAGCTGCAGCTTCTCGGACGGGAATGTGTTAACAATTGAAGAAGAGAGAGATAAATGGGAAGTAAGAGTGGATTTACAGTATGGTGAAGTTATTAGGAGTCATGTTTTCCAGATTTGCGGGGAAAAAACTTAGGAAAGTTTTACAGGCGTGACTGGTTGTGATGGCGTCTGCAGCATCATTGCAATTCGTTATTTTGTCGAAGGTAAGTGCGTGTGATAACCATAAGCAGTATGTTGAGGGTGCCGAATGCATACTTAATATAACGAGTGTTTACCAAGGCCTCCCAACAGCAGCGTAAACTTCCGCAACTCGTGTGTGAGTTATTCCTCCCGGAAGGAGCGAAGCCAAATCCTTCCGGCCATGCCAGTATGCGTTTGATCCGACCCTTGCGGAAATTTTCTGTCTCATTCCGTTTCGATCGTGATGGGCCAGTGTGCATCAACCTTAAGGCGTGTCACCACAACCCAGCTGAGCATCACCGCTCAGACATATCTAATCTCTCACTGGTCCACCGAGTCCAACCCAATCCAAACAACTCTTCTACAGGAGGGGCTCAGATGTTCGGCCCGCGTACTTCTGGCTGCCAGAACTACAACAAAAGCTATGGCTCCGCACCACAGTAGATCAAGGGAAGTTTTTGGCACAGTTTAGTCCCAACTTTCTTCTCCTTTTTGTTCCAATCGGGCTTCTTTAAGGCCGCAAAATCTGCTATACCTTCCTAGAGAGGAAGCCTGAAATTATGCTGCTACGTTCGGCATAAGTATTGCTCCCTAGGAAATTGTTTCAGTGAGTATCCTAAAATCGGTAGGGGTGTTAGAAGGCACAAGGGAAATTGGTGCGAGTGTTTCCTATGATGAAGCATAGAATCGGCTCACTAGAACGAAGTGAATGAAGGTAGTTTCATCGGTTAGCAGCATCAGAAGTAGAATGGAAAGTAGGATCACTTCAAAATCTAAATGAAATGCCTACAGCAGAAGAAAGAAGCCGCTATACGAAAGTCTTGGAAATTTATTTACTAAAAGACTCCAAAGTAGCACAAGATGACAGGAATAGCTTCTTCGAGGACTGGTATAAGAACATGCCAGCTCAGGAAAGCAATTATCACCAAATCAGTAGGTCCTATTGATGAAATAACTCCTGCTGGACTTGTTAACCTCCTCAATAATTTCCGTAATGGAGCTGGTATTTGAACCATCGTTAATCTCGTAAACCTGCGCCGAGAGGAGGGGGGAAAACTTGAGCTACAGCTGCACTTTAGGTCCATGTTGCACTGAGGACCTTGTGACTTGTAAAGTTGGCGCTGTGATTGGGCCAAACTCCCGGCGGAATCACTACATAGTACAGCACTTTAATTACAGCTACTTGGAGATGGAATAAATTGCCTTTCTTCTGCTCTACCAGCACACACACACACACTCGTTGGAAAAGGCGGGACGGAAAAAACGAGAAAAAGAGGGGCATCGAAGCGACTCTGCTGCGGCGTTTAAAACATTAATAGCAACACGAATCTTTTTTCTTTACTTCTTGCATAGCGATGATTTGATTGACACGTTTGCCGGTCCTCAATCTTAATAGAAAGGAGGTAAAGATATGCCCCGGATGGCCTAAAACCAGTTTAAAACACCGGGGAGTGGTTCAACAAGAAATTACACAAATGGCGACGCTAATACGCAAGTGCAAAAAGCAGGAATTGCATGGCGTCCGCAACAGATTACAAACTTGTGCTCATGCATACCAATCGACACTTGTAATCTCTATAAATCATACGAGATGCTAATTTAACCTTAACTGATATTCGGTACAAAAAAACAATCGCTAAAACAGGACGGACATTGACACGGATCTAATTCGGAGAAAAAGCGCAATGCCAGCTGAAATTGCAGGAGACCAATCACCACCTCTGCGTCGATATCAATCTCAAATATGGAAACAACTTTTTTCTTCCATTTTACACAATAGTTTTACTTTTAAACAGCGTAAGAGTAAAACATTGAAGCACTTTTAATCTGAAAGTATTCCTATGTAAAACTAGAAAATAAAATTGTTCATACCATCTATCTCTACCACTTATCTAATATAAAATCTAATCGAAGTTCTGTTTTGTTTCCGGTGTTTCATTTATAACCCGCCTTTTAACTGCAGTGCGTACTTGTAAGTTTTCCTGCATTTCGGATTTTCAATACAATGAATTAAATTTCATGCCAAAAGCTGAAGAGTTTGATATTTGCTCCAGATCTTGGAAAGTGTCACGTTAGGTACTTTTTACTTACTCTTCTTCACCTGATTACCCTCCCCTTATGTAGGTCTTACAAGCCAGTGTCTTGGGTCAGACGCCTATCGGGGAGCAGGGGAACCTATAAACCGGATAGAGTGAAGACCTGGAAGCGGGTGGTCAGCCCAGCACCAGGTATGAGAGTGAGGAAGAGGATGATATGAAATGCTGGCGATTGGAAAAGTGATGATCGAAAACTTGGTGGAATGAGTCCACATTCGGGTCCCTGAGATCGAACCCGGGCCGCCTAGCTGATAGGCGAACAGTCTAACCACTCGGCCATGGCGCCGCTTTAGATTTCAAATCACTATTTAATATCTGAACTAAATTAAAAAGTTAATAAAATATTATAATAGAACTTGCACAATGTTTTTCCCAGGAATAAATCAGAGAATTCAAAGGCATACCTCTGGCAGTTGCTAAATACGAACACGAGTAAAGCATTTAACATTTTTCATATTTTGTAAAAACAACTTTTATAATTCAAAATTAGTAAAATACTCTCGTGTAGATTGCGAAACATGTCCCAAAGGTTGAAGAAATTTGAAATTAAAAATTGGAAGATAAGATTTCACAGTGATCCTTCGGTTACCTTCCAAACGGTTATTCAGAATGTTAACTTCTCGTTCTTGACGCATATTTGTTTTATATCCTCGAGCTCATTTGCAGCCTTTTTCTGATTACAAACCCTGTAGCAAAATAATAGTTCTGAGAAAAACGCTAAGACAAGTTTGAACGAAAACTCGAACTGTACCTACATTATATTAACACTAGCTGCCGCACCATGCATTCAACGTATGCATTTTGTGAGTTTGCCAAATTCCTTAACTTGAAAGTCATAAAACTTTTCCTCGTCTGCGTAATAATTTTGCTATGACATGCATAATGAATGGGAATTCCGTTTTATAAGAAATCCTGCTTCTTTTTGCCTCACATGCTGGCATTTTTCCTAATACCACAATAATCACACATGGCAAAGAACACCACTTCCTAGGCTATGCACAGTCTGATAGTCCATATTTTAGGCATCATAACATGAGCTATTAACAACTGTCCGAAAACATGGAGTTGACTTTACAACTCATGCCATCCATTACTGAATGTTCGCGCCCATTTACTACTGATCAACTCGTGCATTTTGTAGCAGCCCATCATAGCACAACATACCAATTAGTGCGGTACATTCAGACTTATGTTACAGTGCAACGCAATTATAACTTAATGCCTTGTATGTCAGTGGTGAAAATCTTTTGGATCTAGCCACAAAGCCTCCTTTGACATAAAGTCATAAAAAGACTTCCGCTCCCGCACATTTTACGGGTAAACCGTAAAAGTTGGCATGTATGAGTAAGGGGTTAAAAATAAAAGAATGGCTTTTGTAAGTCGGGAGTAGTTTATCATTTTCGCCGAGACCTAACACACAATGTTTAGCACTGTTCAGACAAATGGCGCAAATTTGTGCACAAGGGATTAAAATTCTATAATATTCGTCGGATCCTACAATATAAATTTGCAAACCGTTTTTTTTTCTTTTCACGGTTTGGCCAAACGTTCATTTCATATATCAGGATGGGTATATAAGGGTAATAAATTAAATAAATTACAGCTTTTAACATTTGAGAATAAAAGATTAAAAATTAGAATTGGTATCGATTTTGGAAGTTGTAAAGTCACCTAAGCTAAACAATCCAGATTTCTGCATAAGGAGTTTAACCCTTGCAATACTAATAGGGGGTTACTTAAGGCCCACCTTATATACTTTTTTTTAAAATTCTATCTTTTAAGTTTTTGATTAAAGGTATGCAATTAATAATTGTCAATCACTGTTTCTGTTACTGAACTGCGTAATTGTTTCAACGTTTTCATTGTTGGTCTTTTTGAGGGACAATGAAATGTCTGGATGGTCATAAAGTAACCCCCCCCCCCCCCGGTCAGTATTGTGACACCCGCGCCGCACACCCGAAGGCATGCCATCCACCCGGGGAAAGGGTGACATGACGACCCTAGCGGCCCGGGCAGCGGCTTCCAAGGAGGGCCACGGAGTTTCCAATTAGCAAGCACCTATGCCATCTACCCGCTAACGCCGGAACCAACCGTACTATCAACCGAGAAAAAAAAATGTCAGAGTGCGCGGCACGGAAGTCGAACCCGCGACCTCCTGAGCCATCCCGCTCGGTCTTAGTACCCATAGAAGAATAACAGTAGGTAAACAAAACGACGGTGAGAAGATGCATCGCCATCCTCTAGGTAGTGCAAGTCAATGGCGACCTACATGTTTCATAGACCAACAATATGAAAAGAAATATCAGAAATTACTCTTTTTTTTTTTTTTTTTTTTTTTTGACGTGCACGGACTAAGTTGTATTGTTATTTACTACAGTGCTAGTGAACTTGCCCGACATTGCACGATTAGCCATCTGAACTCGACGAATTAATTTAATTTAGCTCCCAAAACTCTACGAAATTATTGCACAAGGATTTCTAGGGAAGTTTTTGATTAATCTTCTCCTTTACGCCATGTAATTACCTTTTGTGGTCGCAATGGTAAAGTTACAACATAATAACGTAAAAGTTGCACAGTTTTCACATTACATAGAAACCCTTAACATACTTGTACAAAGAAATAGAAGTGAAGATTTCCCATTCTCAAGCCACCAATTAACCTCTTTGAAAGAGATGCATGGTCTGCGACCATCGAGAAAAATAATCCTCTCAGTTGTTAATTAATAAAACTATTGGTTATTCGAAGGTTTTGTCGTCCAAAAACATCAGTATATTCAACTACAGGGTTATCAACAAGTTCCTCCGCACTGGTACTGTGTTTATCTGCATTACTTTTCATGAATTACATACGTGAATCTATCACATTTTTTATTTCGCAGAATAAAAATGTTTTGGTGTGCAGTACTGGGGGGTGGGACGTGGTCAGCGCCCCGAGCCCTCCCGGCCAGTCATACGGCCTTCTCGACCTGGGGCCGCTACTTCTCCATCAAGTAACCCCCTCCTTGTCGTGGCGGAGGGGCTCAGTACCCGATCCAGACGGCCTACTAAGTGTCTTTTTGACCACTGGTAGGCAAGAGGTGAGGGGAAGCAAAGAGCATTCAGAATCGGGTAGATGAGGCTCGGTAGTCTTAGTCGACGACTCATCTAGAAGAAGAGGACTCCGAAATCAAACTCCCCCAGGGGCTCCTACTACGGTAGGTACGGGTTTGGCGTACCCGGGGCCCCGAGCCATACTCTCGATTGGGTCCCTCCAAGAGGGACGTTAACGTGGTGTGTGCATGGATACCTGGTCACGTAGGTTTGCCGGGGAATGAAATGGCAGATTTGGCAGCAAAGTCGGCAGCTACAGAACCCAGAATTACCATCTCACGTGTTACTTCGGAAGACTTTAGGCTTGAAGTGCGGAGAGCGGTGCTGTCGTCCTGGCACGACGAGTGGTCAGCTCTCCGCGGGAATAAGCTTAGAGAAGTGAAAGAACTTCCGATAAACTGGGTAACTTCCTGTCGCACATCTCGTCGCGAGGAGGTTAGTTTCGCTCGATTAAGAATAGGGCACTGCAATTTTTCGCATGGTTACCTATTTAAAAGGGACCCTGCGCCTCTATGTCCGCTGTGTGACAACCTTTTGTCAGTTCGCCACGTGCTGCTAGAGTGTTGCTCTCTAGCGCACCTTCGAGATTCTCTGCAGCTGCCTGCCGGACTTGCAGCGGTCTTGGAGGATGACAAAACAGCAGTTGAAAGAGTTTTTAAGTTTTTAGCCGATTGTAATATCAATTTGAAGATTTGAAATTTTAGATTTTTGTTTATGCCTTGTGACCTATTTATTACATTGTTTTATATCCGGTTATTGCCACTGGTTTTACATTTATGCGTATTTTTTCTTTGATACTAGTAATTTATTTTTTATTCAAGTTTATATCTGGCTATTGCCATGCATTTTAAAAGGGCGCTAATGACCTAGAAGTTGAGCGCCCTTAAACCCATAAATCATCATAATCATCCATCAAGAAGCTCCTCAATTGGTCCCCCCGGGACCTAACGAGGCTGAGTGCACCCCGTGCCAGACCTCCCAGCGGGGGGAAATCCCCATGCTTTGTACCGGGGATCGAACCCGGGTCCTCCGCGCCAGAGGCAAGCGCGCTACGGAGGCGGCCATTGAATACAAACGCTTACACATAAATTTCACTCGATCATATCAATATACGTAGATAAGGAGCTAAAATGCCCTTAGCTTTTAATCCTTTGCATTAGATAGAACATGCAAATTCCAATAACAGAAAGAATAATTGTTTGTGATTAATTGCTTCTATTCAATTACTAGAACAAAGACATGACTACTGGCTAGGGTTTATGTGTCCCACCTTTCCATTCGGCTCCTTACGGTTCACCTTGGGGATACAGGTATAAAACAATCACTTGTTTACCATTTTATACAAAATGCATTCGTTGGGAGCTGAAAGAAAGCGAGGGAAACAATAACGCTGAAATGGAGGGCGCATTGCTTGCCGTTGCCTTATTTCGTGCACACCATGTTCTGTCAAGCTTTGATTAACGGTTCAACTTTTCTCGCGTATGAAATTCCAGGAAATGCTATAACGACGTCGGGTGCTACCAACCTCGGCGATGAAGCGGATTGGGATTAAGGCACCAACTTCAAGATAGGATGTTAAATGTTTTCTCAAGCAACATCAAAGCTTACGAATCTTGTTCAGAACCATGTATAGCATGCAAGGTTTAAGATTAGAATGATGTATCATCCTACAGGCTCGCCTGTGTGTGCAACTTCGTGAAGAATTCAGAGAGATCAGAAGAACTCTTCAAAAGAAAGAAAAAAAGAGCGGATACCAGTTTCTAAACACCTCTTTCCTACAGTTCACTAGTATCATATTTCAATGCCAGTTGTACCAATTTTATTCTTGTACTTTACATGCACAGAGATATTAAGAGAATCGTCTTTAAAGGACATATATAAAGAGTTTAGAAAACGCGTGGAAAGTTTCTGAAAGATGGAAATAATTTCCGACACTCGTTACTGTTTTTTAAGCAACGAAAACGGCAACCCAAACCTCCAGCATTCTTCTTGTTCTTCCTACTTAGTATCTTAATACCGTCTATGATCTGGTGTATTTTTATTGCCCCGAACTTCTCCATTCACTTGTTTTTCAGTACGTCCCTTGGCAAGTTCCTTCTCATCTGAACCAGCCATTTTCTTTTCCTCTTCCTAGCAAGTTCCAATCTTCTTCCGAAGTTTTAAAACGTACCCATAATTATTTGGTTCCTTCATACTACACGCTACGATCTTCTCGTATCCATATATCAAATAGTTCTAAATAGTTCTCTTCAATTTGTCACAGTTTTGTAACTTCAACAACATATAGGTATAATCCCATACACTATACGGACCCGTTTCATTATTTCTTACAGTAATTTCTTCAAGAGTCCACAAAAAAGTTTTTTTTCCCCTAGTAAAAACTTATTTTGTCATTTCTATTCCCTGTTTGACTTACCCACAACTAACGCCATTATGACTATAGCACATCCCAAATATCTGCGCCACTACCTCACATTTAAATCAGCTATCTTTTCCACACATAATCCATGTAGAATTACACGTCTACTAGAAGTTAATGGTATACATATATCATAAACAAAGTATTGCATTCCACCAAAAATACTCTTTGTGGAGGGCATGTGCTCTTTGCATAGTGCATACGCTTTGCGCACCGTCCACTCGCCTGATCTTTCTGTCCTGTTACATGATAAAGAAAGTGAATGGCAGGAAGACTTGCAGCATTATATAAACCACCCCAGCACGTGCCTACCAACCAGGTAAACAAAAATACGGCTATATGAAACAATAATAAGAGCAATTTTGATGTATGGTTGTGAAGTATGCTTAATGACAAACAAGATAGAGAACAGTTAAATGGTTTTGAAAGAAAGATTTTGAGAAGACTTTTACGCCCAGTGGATGAAAATGGATTGTGGAGACTTAGATTTAACAAAGAAATATATCCTATACCGGGTGGAAGGGAAATTATTACATTAAACCAATCGTAGATGTCGGTATTTGGAACACTTTTTTGTATCTTACGTTTTTGTCTCTGACAGTTTCCAACGGAGACATTTTAGTTTTGTCGAAAACCTCGCAACACTGCAGATTGTGTGAGTGGTCATTTTTCCTAGCTCAGTACATAAAGAAACATAGTAACGGTGGGTCTTGAAAACAAACTCACACCCTGCCTTGTTCATCAGTGTTTACTGTTCGAGTGTGGGCCAATCACAAGGGTTAGTTCCCAAAACATTACACGAAAGCGAAAGCGCCAGACCCGTTTACATCCAGAAACCAGGTCAATTCCGTGAATAACCTCACGCAACGTTGTCGAGTTACTTCGAAACCCTGTGTGATGTCGCATAATTCTACCGAAGCTATGTCAGAAATAAGTTACTCTACGCATCTTACAAGTAACATATTGTTATCTTGTACATTTTTGTGGAATGATGCATCCAATTTGGATCAAGTACTAATTTTTTTCCGAAATCGACTGATCAAAGAACTAAATGACGTTAGACTTTTTTGTTTGTAATGCTTCTATGAAGCATATATTAGAAGAAATGTAATGACTTCCCTTCCATCCTGTACGAATAGTTAAATTAAGAAGGCTTCAATAGGCTGGTCACATATTGAGAATGAATGACCAAAGTATTACCTTTACAAACATTAAAAGGTAAAATGAATGGGAATAAGCAGTTGGCAGACCCAGAGAGATAAGCAGACGCAGAACATACAAAATGCAGCATACATGGAGATTCCATTCCTGTTTTGTTACAGATGAAAACGCTTCTCGTCCTACAACATAAACCGTCATGAAGAGCCCACACTTCGCCACCGCACACGTCTGAGGACAATTTCGAAAATGACCACCTTGAGCAACAAGGAATAACAACCAATCGTGGCATCCGGCTACACAGAATATTCATCCTACGCTACGCCAACAAAATTAACCTCATTATTACGTATAACAGCGTTGAATGCTGAGCTTTACGGCATTACTTGGTCATAGGCGTGTGCAGCATTTCCCAAGATAAACTGGTATTCGCGTTTAGAATTATCGAATAGTGTGGTTGAAAGGACACTAATTGAACATATCGGAATTCTTGTCCATATGGGAGATTAAAACTTCTTTAGACCGAGCGAGATGGTACAGGCGATGATGCTTGTGGTTCACATTGAATAGTCTCAGCTTCAAATCCCTTGAAGTCGACAGCAGCTAAACGAGTTCGTCCACGATTTTCCTCGGTTGCTACGCAATGCTTAGCGTATTTTTATGTCATTCATTTGTACTTAGCTACTTACAGTAAGCCGAGGAAACACAGTATTCCACCCAAAATTAGATATCGAAAGTTCACCAGATTTATAAATTTTGAGTTCCTTCTTTTTTTTTTTTTTTCTTCTTTACCCGATTACCCTCACCTTATGTAGGACTTACTGGCCAATGCCTAGGGTCAGACAGCACAGGAACCTATGGACCGGGCAGAGTGAAGACCTGGAAGCGGATGGTCAGCCCACCACCAGGTATGATTGTGAGGAAGAGGATGATATGCAATGCAGGCGAAATCGATTATTGGAAAGGTCATAATGGAGCAATTGGTGGAATGAGTGGCGGGGGAAATAGTTCTGAATCGGTTAAATAAATTTGTATTGAACTTCCACCTTTCAAGGATTATGACACGAAGAACCCTCATCCCAAGCTATCCTTTTCACATGGAAACATTTTTTAAATTTTCAAAAATGGCCCAAATGATTTTTATTAGACTATTTGTTTAAGATATTTACATAACAAATACAATGTGTATCTTTAACTTGTTTGGAAATGTTCTCCGAAGTCTTCATTCTGAATACCTCTTGCATTACCTACTGGTAAAGCAAGAGCTAGTTAAAATTATACTACAAATATATATATATATATATATATATATATATATATATATATATATATATATATACACACACATCTCGTGTCTGTCGCTTTACCCAGTATAACAAGAACAGTCTGTGGACGATTGAACAGAAAAAGTAATATGAATACAATACACCATATCATGTTCCTTTTTCAGGTACAAGGAGAACTTTTTTCTCGACCTTCAATATGTTTTTTATACAAAATTCAGATTCACCCTCAGCAAAAACCGAGAGGTTTTAATTTGTTTCTCCAATACATGAAAGAAATAAAACTATACCCAAAGATAAGCATAAAAACAAGAATCAACGTGTTGAAAATGTTAGCCATGTAGGGCTTCTGTGATCCGAAACCCTTAACTCCTCTACCGACCTCTGACCTAAGGCATTGACTTACGAGGCACTCTATTCATTTCTACATTCTACACGATCAACAAAAGCAATGCCGTGAGAATTAAGGAGTCTGGTGAAAGGGGAGTGTATCCAAAGGCCATAATTCATTGTTGATGTGGGATTTATTTCTCTAAACATTAAATCGACTGTCTGGTTTAATTTTAAAAGAACTCTTTGATGTTTTATTTTGCTCCGGCGAGATTTCTTGTACTGATGCGTTGAATCTAACGCTTCAGCTGCTCTTTCTTATTTTGGGAAGATATCCAACAGTTACAATGAACACATAATCTGGTATGCAACATTCACATGACTTCCTCTACCCATTCTTCTATAAACTATTCTTGCGAAAGCTCATTCTTCATCTGGTTATTACTCGTTTAAACTTGTAGAGAAATTGTTTAATTACTGTTTCGTGGTGGTGGTTGTGGTGGTGGTGGCAGTAATAGTGGCACTAATAATACTAGTAGCAGTAGTAGTGACCGCCTCCGTAACGCAGTTGGTAGCGCGCTTGCCTCTGGCGCGGATTTTATCCCCCCTGGGAGGTCTGGCACGGGGTGCACTCAGCCTCGTTAGGTCCCGGGAGGGGGGGCAATTGAGGAGCTACTTGATGGAGAAGTAGCGAGAAGGCCGGGAGGGCTCGGGGCGCTGACCACGTCCCACCCTCCAGTACTGCACCCCACCAATGACGCCTGTAGTGGGCAGAGGTGGGAGCCTTGGCCCTTCATGGGCTGTTACGCTAGGGGTTTAGTTTAGTTAGCAGTAGTAGTGTTTAACGCCCATTCTTACTACAGACAGTGGACGATGATGATAAATGAAATAAAATAACTGTGACAGGAAATTTTCTGCTGCTAAGTAAAGGGTACCTGCCCTAGATTTTACTACTGCATTCTCCTATTTTCATTGTGCCTATAATAAAATGCAATATAATAAAACCACTTCTACAAATATCATCTCGATTAACATGAAGTAGGCGGCAGTTAAAAAAAAAGAGTGAAATAGAGTGTTATTTATGGACGCTATTTAACTGCTGTGGTTTTCAACGTCCCATTCTACATTAGGCGTGAGAGACCGCTTAATTTTGTTCAAAGACCTCTCTATTAGGGTTGGGGTTCCTTCACGTGCCGTAAACCTACGACACGGGACCACCGGCTTTATTTCCCTTCTGAAGGAAGCCATTTTAAGGACTTTTACGCCTGAAAAAAAATCCATCGCCCTCTGCCAAGTTTGAACCCGCGACCTTGGGAACCAGAGGCTAGGTGGTTTTAAGAATAGTTGGATTGAAGAGGTCATGTGAGTGCACACAAGTCTGGTGACTGTTACACATCATCATTTTCTTCCCGTAAACAACGGAGTATTCTGCTGGAGTTACCTTTCGGTGCTACTTCTTACGTAAGATTGGGATGGGAGGAGACGCACAGCTGTTCTGGTACAAGCAGAGCACTTGACAGGCACCTCATAAAACCCTAAGCCAATGCAAGCTTATGTTTTGAGAAAATAGCAATTCTAAGGCCACCATCACAAGGTCGAGATAGGAAATCGCCTTGTGGGCCCATCATAACGACCTGAGAGATATGGCGAGGATGCTGCAGCAGCTTCTGTCGGCTTCTCTTTGTGACGTCAACTCTAACCGACATACCAACCAAAAGAACGCGACGTGAGACCCGAAACACATGGGTGCCCAGTGCAAGAGTGGCTTGCATACACGGCGCCGGAACCTAACAAAGACTTAGGCGGGCCAAAGGTGTGCAGATACAAATTCTCAACATCTGTTTGCCAATTATGAACACATTATTACTCTTCCACTGCTCAATTACTTTCTCTCAGATAATGCCAACCGCTGCATGGTGTTTTTGTTTTCCTTTCCGTCTGCTGCTTCCTTCATCATTACTTCTCTACCCTCTTTTCACTTTCCGTTCGGGGCTACTCTGTTCATACATCCCACATTTGGCACAGATCGTCGTTTGTTAACAACCCAATCACGGCCATTTTATTGCATTATAGCAAGTAATGTCACAAGAGGATCTGGGGCTGCGGATAAATTCATGAATTTGAGTAATATTCTCCGACAATTTTCTAACTAAACGTTCGTAATTACATATTCATCACTACTTTAATTAGTCAGCTTGAGACTGCAATAGCCAAACTCGATCGCTATTAGTAATGTCAACAAAGAATAGCGAACAGTCGTAATTGTATGCACTGCGCTTTTCTTTTGTTGAAGTGCAGAGATATAAAAGAAAAATGATTTACATAATTTCGAATGAGTAATTGTCACAGGAATAGTCATACAACTGTAATCTCAGTTTGTTATGATATAACAACAATGTAATCAGAGAAAAATGGATGCAGGATTTTGTAATTCATTTAATATTTCTGTGCGATATACCTGTAAATGCACGGAGCGGGAATGTCTTGGTGGCAACATGCGAGTCTCACTTGTCCCGGGTTCGATTTCCAGTGAGCCTCCCACTTTGATAGCGGATACTTCCGTAGTTTTATTTGCTTGGTAGGCACGTGCTGGGGTGGTTTATATAATGCTGCAAGTCTTCCTGCCATTCTACTTCTTTATCATGTAACAGGGCGGAAAGATCAGGCGAGTGGACGGTGCGCAAAGCGCATGCACTGTGCAAAGAGTACATGTCCTCCACAAAGAGTATTTTTGTATGCACATTTATATGCCGCCTTCAACATCTAAGGTCATATGGGCGGCTTTTAAGCTTTTGGAACAGTTGCAGAACAGCAATGTTATTCAATCGTAACAGCGTTTTTGAACTCTGGGTTTCTATTATTTTGGATTAACTTACTACATTAAATTCTCTCTCTCTCTCTCTCTCTCTCTCTCTCTCTCTCTCTCACCCACACACATACACTTCCAGACTCTAGGGACCATGGGTAATAATCCTAGTTAAAACTTCTCACCATCCAACCAGGAATCGAAGCGGGCCCCTTCCACAGTACGCAGGTACTCTACCGACTGAGTTACAGGGCCAGCTAAGAGTATTTTCTTTTCTTTTTATTTTAAATCTCTGTGACCTATGTAATGTAGACTGTAGAGATAAATGATAGCCCCTTTTGTCATTCTTCTGTTTACTGAATAATTGTAGGTGAACTTACTGCTGTCTCCAGCTTTTTGTTACACTCTGTGTATGTTTGAAGAACACTGTCGACGTCTCCAAATTTGGTTGTAAGCGAATGCACACGTTTAAGCCTTGGGAAGCATCAACCATTTAAGAATTCTTATAATAGAGATTAGAACCTTGGATCTTCCCATCTCCGTCCGGTTGCTTTAACCAAATGAGGTACCACAGCAACATGACGGCACATTAAATAGCCCGATTGCACACAATTCTAGAACCATTTGGGAACCTGTTTACGAGAGAGGTTACGAGAAACGTCTAGAAAATAGCCGGCACTCCACTTTGGCTATAAAAGCGAGCCAGCAAATGTAATTGTAGCCTTTAAGTCGGGTCTCATGTACCGGCACCAGGCAAAAACATTTTTTTCAAATAAAGGAAACAAATTGAGGTAATGTTGGAACACTTTTAGTGAGCGAATCGTCGGAGTTGTTATGTGAACAGTGGGCAGAATTAGGGCTTTGTCAAGGTTACGATAAGACGGAACAGCTGTGAGATGCAAGGTCACAAGGAATTGCAGATTATGTTAACGATAAAACAAACTTTTTTGTTGCACTTCAGTTTTGGAAGAGAAATAAAGAAACTGGACTTGTCGTTTGTCTCTAGTTTAACCAAATATTAGGTCAATAAACGGAAATTAACTGTTGTTGCACACTAGCCGTGTCAATCATACACACGGCCCGCTGTATTTTGTAAAATGTGCGGAACAAAGGAATCCGCTGAAAGAAAATTCACTGTTCGGCAACGTTTCCTAATTTTCGAGAACCTGCGCATTCTGCTGGTTACCTACTGCAATAATTCTGAATGTTATTTTTATACGCTCACCTTCCTAAAACATATACATTAGCGAATTTAAATTATTATTTTCAGTTCTAACATTAGAGAAGTAAGAACAGTGCTGTACTTTCATGCTCTGAAATAAAGACAAAAATTTTAGTCATTTTAGATCATTTTATTGATATTTTTAAGTCATCAAAATTCGGGCCCTGACCATAAACACGACTGAAATTAAAGGTACCAAGACAATTACTAAATAAGACTTTAAATCATTTGTTGGAGGTAAAATCAGAAAAATTCAGTGTCATGGCCGGCTAATGTTGCCACGGTTATAGTAACCCGACGGAGATCGGAAGATCTGTGGTTCAAACCCCGGCTATGGTATTGCATTTTTCAGACTGATTCCGTCTTTCCAAACTTGTCCTACATACGGTAGGTGTGAAAGAACAATTTATTTCCATTCTAGTTTCCCAAAATATCCAAAACCTTAATGATAAAGCTACAATTTTAGTCGCATCGTGTGTAGGTGTCAGTTATGCCCAAACGGATAGGCCAGCCATCAGCATTGCAAGAAACAGCCCCATGCACACGGTAAGGTGACAGAATTGTGGCTTTAGTGTTAACTAAAACTACACTTTAGTTTACGCCACGCCTCTATATTTAGCGTCATGCGCGCATTTACATCGTGGATGTTTAAATTATTTCTTGAATCTATTTGAGTCCATTGTCAAAGGGATCTGACAAATGCTTACAGCGCAGTGTTAACGTATCAAGCTATCGAATAAAACTATAGCGGTCGTGGCCTTGGCATTTAGCAACGCTACTGGATTTTATTACGAATACTGTAGTATGTGTTTCGTGCATTGGCGTGACCGAATCTGCAGGGAACAAAAATAGCATTAAAGTCAAAAATAGGTAAACAATGGCTCGGAGGCGCACACATTGAATATTAATGAGAGCAGCCACAGGCTCTGAGGATAACAAGGTAGGTCATATGGGGGGAAAAGTGCACGCTGTGTAGCTGGCCTTCTGGCATTGCCTCCGGTTGGCAAAAAGCACATCGTGCTGCCATCCGCACGCCTCGGTCACGCTAGTCCTGCAGTAACAAGAACACAGGCATATAAATCTTCTCCTAAAAGGTGTTACACTACGGGGAAGCTGTACAGACGCTAAATACCTAGATGGCAAATGTAATTCGATTCTCGCTCGGTGGACAGGGTCCCATCTCTTGTGTCAGCATTCATGCTAAAGGCAAAACAAAATGTTCTGCTATGACTTCTACCCATTCATTTTTACTTCCTCTACTATGTACAAAGGCACACTGAGTGGTATCCTAAAAATATGGAAGCTACGATCAAACAGCGTAATGGTAGGAGCAAGTGTTGTGGGTGAGCTAGCTTTTATTGATGACAACATGAACTATGATAAGAACAATTGTAGGTACTACACAGAGATCCAAAATCACCCGCGGCGCGGTGTTTTTCCACTGCGCTACCGGTAACACGATAACAGCAGCTGATGTGCACAAAGTCACGTGGATAACTTGTTTTTCTCTGCTCTGAAAATGCAGTACTGAGCTGACGCACTATCGTGTGGTTGAGTTATTATCAGTGTACTTTATTATTTTGTCCTGTACTTAGTCACAAAGTGTATTATGGCTCAGCATTTGTTGTCTACTGCACAGCTTGTATTTATTTACGATTCGTATGTGTTAACTCAAGTCAACTCGCAAGTAAAAGTGCGATTTGCATTGCAGAAAGATGTCCAGGTGATCTGCAATTTCTATCTTTGGAGTAACTTAAACCATAAAGTGTACGAGACAAACCCACACATCCTGGAAGAATTAAAATATCTGCCAGGAAATTGCCAGCATTTCTCATTGTGAACTACGGCGAGTGATGGATAGTTTTCTAAAGAGGTGCCAAAAATGCATGGACGACGCTGCCCAGTTTCAGCATCTGCTATAATTATATTGGTAAGCAAAGCCTTTAAAAGTAGTTTTAAAAAATGTATGGTTTTATCCGCGCTGTTCTATGACAGCGGCAGTCGGCGACGAGCGCAGAGGACCCGTACATACAAAACAGTGCAGCCGGTTCACAGTCTTTCGAATCACCTGCTGTAAAAGATCTGCAGGGAAGTGCTCACAAATCTCAGGGACAGTTTTTATTTTCAACAAGCACAATTCAGAAGTTGCTAGCATCTGGATCATTTACAACACACCCCATACGTTCATCAGCTCAAACACCCTGACTTGGAGTTGATCGAGAACAAGCAAAACAAGACTGAAAAATATTATTCTGCAGGGATGGAATAAAATTGATTCACACTTAATTAGCAAACACACACAATGCCAAGGAGTTTGGCAGCCATTATTAATGCGCAAGGCATGATAACCAAGTATTAGAACGCTGTGTTTTGTTTATTTGAATACTTCTGTCCAACTGTTGGGAGAACATTTTTCAGTTTTCACTACGAAAATCTATTTATATTTAACTAAAGTAAATGCACGTGTCATTAAAATTAAAATAAAAGTGTATTAAAACATAGAAGAGATTTGTTTCTTAATAGTAGCATAATGTTGACATTTGAATACTTCTGTCCGCCTCTATATGTATAGTAAACAGGGGATGTACTCTGCTCCCAAAATTCGATATCGAGATATCACATGAATTTCTGAAGTCCTCTTCATTCTGAATGAGGTGTTATTTTGAATTATGCAGTACTTTCTGCTGTTGCATTTCTGTTATTTCTTCCGATATGTAAAGAGTAGAAAATTTTAAGACCTTATGTAGCGTTCCTGTTTTTAAACATCTATTTATTTTCCTCTATTGCCTTTGTGCCTACTATTAGGCCTGGGCAACTCGTGGGATACCTTGAGCGATCTTCATAATTTTTTACCTGCTAAACATATAGTTATCAGTGCAAGGTCCCCTCCGAAGGAGTGTCGCCTTGTCGTGGCGGAGGGGCTCAGTACCTGAGCCAGACGGCCTACTAAGTGTCATTTTGATTACTGGTAGGCAAGAGGTGAGGGGAAGCAAAGAACATTCCAAACGGGTAGATGGGGCTCGTTAGTCTTGGTCGACGACTCATCTAGGAGAAGAGGACTCCGAAATCAAACTCCCCCAGGGGCTCCTACTACGGTAGGTACGGGTTTGGCGTACCCGGGGCCCCGAGCCATACTCTCGACTGGGTTCCTCCAAGAGGTGAGAGGGCACCTGCCAAACGCCCAATCAACTTTGGTCCACTTTTGTGTTTGACCTCCCACCTGATACCTCCCTGTACACAGTCTGATGGATAACCTACGCGCGGGTCGTCGGAGGATGGGGTGACGCAAGGGGTGACTGGGTAATCGCGTAAGTCCCAGCCCCTGGTTATCATGTAGGATCTGTGTGCGTATCCGCTGATAAAGGTCAGTCCCGGGGAGGGGCCATTGCATGAGCTGATGCACTCCTGAAGGCGATTGGGTCCCTCTATCTATACATTGGGAGGTGAGACCCTAGGGTGAGCAAGGTCCAGGCCAGGACTCTCACCTAAGCCGGGGTGGCGCCCAGGAAGTGAGCATGCCATCGGAGACATCTGCAATGGTGGAGGATGACATCGCCATGAGTTCACAAAAAACTCACAACAAAAAAAATTTTAAAGTTTGCGTAAAGGAAGTAGCTGAGTCGAGTGGTCCTCGCTACTTAGTTATATCTCGAACTGAGGGAGATAAGAAATTTTTAACGGTGAGCCCATTTACCATTCAAAAGGGTTTGGATAACATTGCTGGTCCAGTAAAGTCATGCACTAGATCTCGCAATGGCACGCTCCTGGTTGAAGCACATTCAGCTACCCAGGCAGCTAAGATACTGAAAGCGAATATGCTAGCAAGTTATCCTGTCAGTGTTCAGATGCACAGAACTTTGAACTCCTCGCGCGGAGTGATAAACACCCGTGCATTGGATGATTTAAGCAATGAGGAGATTCAAGAAAATCTTACGGAACAAGGCGTTACTAATGTTTACCGGGTTCAACGCAAAGAGGGTGGTGAACTGAAGCCAACACGTACCCTGTTCCTGACCTTTGATCGGGTAGATCTCCCGCAAAGGATTAAGGCAGGGTACGAGTCCATCGAAGTTAGGCCGTTCATCCCGAACCCGCTGAGATGTTTTAAATGCCAGCGCTTTGGGCATACAAACGAGTTTTGCAAGGGAATACCTACTTGTAATAACTGTGGGGATGCATTTCATGATGGTGATTGTGCTGCAGCGCCGTCATGCGTAAACTGCAAGGGTGAACATGCATCCAGTTCCCGAGATTGTCCCCGTTTTATAGAGGAAAGAGCGATCCAAGAGATACGGGTTAGAGAGAAGGTGCCCTTCTCAGAAGCCCGGAAGCTCTTGCGTCTACGCCAACCCTCTGTTCCAAGATCCGGTACCTATAGCTCAGTTACAGCTAAAACGGTACCGAAACGAGAAATCGCAACACAAACCAGCGATATAAATGGGGCAACAATATCAGAAAAGACACTCGTACCCCGTAGCTCAATTCCAAAGCCTTCTACATCGGCACGCAAATCTGTGTCAACGTCTACAACGTCCGTAAGTGCAAAGAACGTCAGCTCTACATCACCATCAAAAGCATCAAGATCAACACAAGATAGAAGCAAGCCCGTAAGATATGATGCCTCACCGATTAAGTTCAAGAAGACCTATACAAGAAACGACTTCCTCAAGGAAAATGGTACGTCCGATCCCAGTACATCGAAGGGATATAGAAGTCCCCGAACATCTCCTCGAAGATCCCGAAAATCTTCTTCTGGAGAATCTTCAGGGGTGGACTCAGACCGGCGTCCTTCATCTTCGCCGGTCCCCATTAGCAACCGGTTCGAGACACTCGAACCCAAGTTTGCTATGGGAAAACGCACGTCCTCGGCAGAGGACATGGAACTAGAATCTGCCCACACTGGGAGACCCCCAGTGGAAAAGAGACGCGAAAAAGCGTCTGACAAAACAATAAGCCCAAGAGAAAAGAAACGGGCGAAATTAGTTCGCCAACCGCCTACTCCAAAGTAATGAAGAGTTACCTTGGAATTACCTATCCCATACACAATGCAATATGACCATCCTACAATGGAACATACGTGGAATTCGAACTCAAAGACCAGAACTTGAGCTCTTGCTCAAAGAAAACGAACCTCTGGTCGCATGTTTGCAAGAGACTAAGCTGCGTCCTCAAGACGCTTTCCATCTAAGGCGATACACCCCAGTACGGTGTGATGTTATACCAGAAGAGGGTGTTCCGGCACATGGCGGCGCTATGATACTTGTGAGAGATGACATATATATGCAATCTGTACCAATACAGTCTGATATCCAATCAGTTGCAATAAGGATTATACTGCCAGACATCCATTTCACCATCTGCAATATATATTTACCTCCGTCCCATGACTTCTCGCACATTGATTTAGAAGATCTAGTTTCCCAGTTGCCAACACCGTTTCTGTTGGTGGGAGACTTCAATGCGCACCACCCACTTTGGGGTTCAAGTCGCGCTTGTGCGAGAGGTTTTTGGACAGTCACAACCTAGCTCTCCTCAACACTGGAGAGCCTACATTCATTTCTGACTCGCACAGCACCTTCTCACACCTCGATCTTGCAGTTTGTTCACCTCAGTTGGCAGTCTCCTTACAATGGAATGTCATCTCTGATTTACACTCTAGTGACCACTTCCCATGTCTTATTAGTCTCTTGACGCAACATACATTTTCCACTCGTATGCCCAGATGGCGTTTGGACCATGCCAACTGGAACCTTTACACCCAGTTGGCTGTCTTTACCTACAACGAGCATGACTCAGTAAATAATTTGGCGCAGCATCTCACGGAGACGATTCTCTCTGCTGCTGAACAATCGATTCCGCGGTCGACTACACACCCCCGTCGATTTCCCGTTCCCTGGTGGACGGAAGAATGTCGGAATGCCATTCGTGCTCGAAGGCGTGCACTTAGGGTTTTCCAACGTCACCCTACTTTGGAAAACCTAATCGAATACAAGAAAATGCGCGCCAGGTCCAGACAAGTCATTAAGGATAGCAAAAAGTCATCATGGAGCAAATTTGTAGCTTCATTTAACCGACAGACACCTTCCTCGGTTGTGTGGGATAGATTAAGGCGTGTTGCAGCTATAACGACCCAAATACCAATAGCGGGACTAAAAACAGCTGCAGGAGCTGTTGTTGATTCATTTGAAGTGGCCAATACCTTTGGCAGTGCTTTCGCACAAGTGTCTAGCTCGGAAAATTACTCCCCTGAGTTCCTTCCAATTAAAACTCAGGTGGAATCTCAAGGCTTCTCGTTTCGTTCTAGAAACGTAGAAGATTACAATCGCCTTTTCACCATGGCAGAGCTGGAGTATTCCCTGAAATCTTCGCGATGTTCAGCACCAGGACCGGACGGTATTCATGTACAAATGTTACAACGGCTCTCTCCTGAAGGTAAGGCATTCCTGCTCGAGGTCTATAATCGTGTTTGGGTTGACAGTATAGTCCCAGAAAATTGGCGGGAGGCCACCGTTATTCCCATCTTGAAGGCTGGGAAGGACCGTCATCTTCCCTCCAGCTATCGTCCTATTTCCCTCACCAGTTGCGTTTGCAAGGTGATGGAACGCATGATCAATGGACGATTGGTATGGTGGTTAGAAAGTCGTAACCTACTGACTAACATCCAGTGTGGTTTTCGACGACGCCGTTCAACTGTTGACCATCTTGTGTCAATATCGACACAGATAATGGACGGCTTTATGAAGAACTGTCAAACCGTTGGCATATTTTTCGATCTTGAGAAGGCTTATGATACGTGCTGGCGAGCAGGGATTCTACGTTGCCTGTATACCTGGAACATACGTGGACGCCTACCACTTTTCATTCAGGAGTTTATGAAGGACCGCTTTTTCCGAGTAAGGGTCGGCTCGGTTTTTTCTAATTCTTTTGTTCAGGAGGAGGGAGTACCTCAGGGTTCGGTGCTAAGTGTCACGCTCTTTGCTATAGCAATTAACTCCATCTGGAAATGTGTTCCACCTGGAGTTTCGTCATGCCTATTCGTAGACGACTTCGCTGTCTATTGCACTTCTCAGCGCACGGCGTTCTTACAACGGCGCCTGCAGCAATGTTTGGACAACCTTAGAGAATGGAGCGTAAGAAACGGCTTCCGTTTCTCAACTGAGAAGACAATCTGCGTTAATTTCTGGCGCCGTAGGAGACGATTACCACCTTCGCTCCGATTTGGTCCAGATTCACTTCCCTTCGCAGAAGAGACGCGCTTCCTGGGTTTGATCTTGGACAGGAAGCTTAGTTGGTCGTCGCATATTGCACAGCTAAGAGCGAGATGTGACCGTTCCCTAAATATTATGCGAGTACTGAATGGCAAATCGTGGGGAGCGGATCGAACAGTTTTGTTGCGAATATATCGCGCATTGGTCCGATCCAAGCTAGACTATGGGTGTATTGTTTATTCGTCAGCACGACCATCTGTGCTGAGAAGATTAGACGTGGTCCATAATAGGGGCATCCGCATTGCAACAGGAGCTTTTCCAACAAGCCCAGTGGTGAGCCTTTACGCCGAGTCCGCAGAACTTCCTCTGCATTATCGGCGTGAGATTCTCTTGGCAAATTATGGTTGTGCGCTTAGGTGTATGCCTAAGCACCCAACGTTCGCTTCTTTTTTCACCACCACGCTAAGAGAACGATATAGAAATAGCACCCTTAATCCAAAGCCTGCGGGGTTCCGTTTCCAAGAGCTCCTAGTGAAGCTTGGAGTGGAACTGCCTGTGATGTTCGCCAAGGGCGAGAGACTTTACCCCCCTTGGCTATCTGGTACGCCCCATGTAGATCTTGGGATGACCGTACACCAGAAGTCCACGATGCCTATTTCAAGTATCCGCACGTGTTTCTTAGAATTTTTGTCAGGCTACTCTGACCGTCAATACATTTACACCGATGGATCAAAGAACACCAACGGTGTTGGATGTGCTTATGTTTATGGAACCGAACCATATACATTCGGTTTTCCAAATAGCACTTCCATTTTTACTGCAGAGCTTTATGCAATTTATCGAGCCGTTTTGTATGTTCGCCGTCGTAAATTAGGTGACTGCCTGATTTTGAGCGATTCCCTTAGTGCACTGCAGAGCCTTTGTCAGTTGTACAACCCCCACCCTATTGTACAACGTATCCAGGATGCCCTCCATGTTTTACACGCTTCTGGTGTTGAAGTGGTGTGTGCATGGATTCCTGGTCACGTAGGTTTGCCTGGGAATGAAATGGCAGATTTAGCAGCAAAGACGGCAACTACAGAACCCAGAATTACCATCTCACGTGTTACTTCGGAAGACTTTAGGCTTGAAGTGCGGAGAGCGGTGCTGTCGTCCTGGCACGACGAGTGGTCAGCTCTCCGCGGTAATAAGCTTAGAGAAGTGAAAGAACTTCCGATAAACTGGGTAACTTCCTGTCGCACATCTCGTCGCGAGGAGGTTAGTTTGGCTCGATTAAGAATAGGGCACTGCATTTTTTCGCACGGTTACCTATTTAAAAGGGACCCTGCGCCTCTATGTCCGCTGTGTGACAACATTTTGTCGGTTCGCCACGTGCTCCTAGAGTGTTACTCTCTAGCGCACCTTCGGGATTCTCTGCAGCTGCCTGCCAGACTTGCAGAGGTCCTAGCGGACGACAAAACAGCGGTTGATAGAGTTTTTAATTTTTTAGCGCAGTGCAATATAAATTTGAGGATTTAAAATTTTTAATTATCTGTTTCTGATTTTGGACATATTTATCACCTTGTTTCATATCTGGCTATTGCCACTGCTTTTTACCTTTGTATATTTTTCTTGTTGCTAGCATTTTTATTTTTTGAGTGAAATTTATATCTGGCTATTGCCATGAGTCTGTTAAGGGCGCTGATGACCTAGAAGTTGAGCGCCCTTAAACCAAATCCAAATCCAAATCAGTGCAAGGTGGTGAGCACGCTGTACTCAGTGGGCACCGTTTGCCCAGCGTTCCTACAATGAAATGTAATGAAACTAAGTCTGCAAAGGTTTATCTTAATTAACATGAAGTAGATAAAATAAGCTTTCGTAAGAACAGTGTGTAAAAGCTTTATAAAAAATAGGCGATAGTGGTTGGAGAAAGTAATGTGCATGTAACACAGATTTTTGCGATTTATGGGACCTCAAAAGTTGTATTTCCGGTGTGAAATTCCGACATCGAATTTTTGGTACTCCTCGGTCTTCATCATGCCAATCGAGGTAAACATTTGCTGAAATTATCTTATTGCTAATTTTCTGTAGATGCAAGGGGAATATGGAATTACAGTAGGCTTTAAGCGACAGTAATCTTTTAAGAGCTGGTACCTATTTGATGACTTTGAGGTTCCATTCTCTTCGCATGGCCAAAAGTTTGCCATTTGAGTAACGTGTAAGTAGTTGAAAATTCAAGCCAATAAGAGATTTCGGAAATGGTTTGCTACACAAAATATTGATAAACTGTGTGGTTTAACGAGATCTACATTTTTTGTGTAGGAAAATTTTATCTGTTACGGTTTACGAGTTATGCAAAACTATTCAGAGTGAAGAGATGAGGATAGTCCCAAAAATTCAAGATATGTATTTCCAATTGACATGAAAATACCCTAAATATATGACATTCTGATAATAATCGCAGTTATTTTCTTGAGAATCAAAATTTGCGAAAAATGTTCCAAGTGAATTGTAGTCTAGTGTGGGGGAACTATCACAGTTTAAGAACTTCTTTAGTTTTATACATAAAACAATTAAAATATCGGCGATGTATTGCATAGTAGTTCTTATGAAAACGAAGTTTAACAAAACATGCACTAACACCTCAAAATACCATTGTATATTCTTAGGACATGAAACAACTGTGAATTACAAACAGAAATAAGGTGAATTAAGAATACTGCCTGGAAGTTTAGCGGTGCGTTTTATTTCTGGCTTTTATGGCTGACAGTGCAACCTAGTTCAAATACAGAAACAGAGGCAACAAAGAAAGTGAACAGGTAGCGTGACTAACTAGTTAAATTTATGAATGGCAAACTGTCCAGAACAAAGCTTTGCTACACGTATGAAAAAAAAAATTCCCTCGACTTTATCGGTTGTTTAAGTGTGGCAGGCTTGCCAACAGAAGGAAACAAACTCCACCTGGTAAAAGTTAGCTTTGTGAGCTACAGCAATCGCGATAATGAGTCGAATTTATATTCTTTTTCCTACGTATGTAGGTATATGCTTTTTTATTGCAAGAGGGGAGTTTTTAGCGATGAGGAAATTAAAAGAAACGTTTACATCCTTTGGTGTTTACTTGGAGAGTATGTACAGCCATGGACAAAATCGTTGGGCTCATTAGGTCAAAGTCCCGCGTAAAGCGCTGTTTACACAAGTCGATATTTCCAACATGCGACTGGGTTTATTCATAGTATCTCTTCCATATGTTATCGTATATAGCACTTAACCCCCCCTAATCCCTAGGGCGCCTCCTCTATGCTGAGATTACCCTCATCGCCCGGCCGCTGCGCCCTCCAGCGCAGCCAAGGCCACGGAGGAGTGCAGATTGGGGTGACGGAGGTCAGCACGCCGACTCCCCCAACTGTAAGGTGACTACTTGGTCTTTTAGGGACGCTACCTATGAGGATGGCTCCTCAATTGGCCCCTCAGGGACCTAACGAGGCTGAGTGCCAGACCTCCCAGCGGGGGAGAAGAAAAATCCCACGCCGGTACCGGAAATTGAACCCGGGTCCTCCGAGCCAGAGGCAGGCGCGCTATCAACTGCGCTACGGAGGCGGTCAAGTCTGCTCAATCATTTTCCTATGGCTGTACACTCTATGAAAATAAGAGATAGTATGGGATACTCACCACACACCGCAGTGAATTAAAATATTAGGTTTTAAATAGCATTAATTAATGTGACAATTAGGAAGAAAAATGCCAGTATAATACGCAAATAACGCCGATGTACTTAGCAAAAACGGCAATTTTTTTTTCACTTCCTAAAACCTTTCGTCATAATTAACGTTTTTAATTGCATTTCCTTAAAATTGTTAAATAAAAATTATTGCTTTGTTTTGTTCTCCAACCACTGAACCTTTTAATCACATACGGTACCTATTTGGTTTTTATCTTAGGTGCATAAGAAGTGAACGTTTAAATTTAAACTCATTTTGTCATGTTTTTATGCATTTTCAATTTTAGTTTGTCATTGAATTTTAAGCACTTGCTGAAAATAAACGAAAGAATTGTCTTGGGAAGTAAACACCGCTATAGAGTTCTTTTCGGGCGTAAAAATCCTTACCATGAGTTCCTTCGGAAGGAAAGTAAAGCCAGTAGTCCCATCACGTAGACTTAAGACACGTAAAGGAAATACAAGGCTGATACAGGCTTCTGAACGAAGGTAAGCGGCCTATTAAGCCCGATATAGAATGGGACGCTGAGAACCATGGTTAAAGAACATCCATAAATAAATATTTGAAGTTAATATTTTCCTAACGCAACAACTCCGCAGCGGGATCGGAAAAACAGCGAGCATTCTATTCTGCTGTGCATCTGCCCTTACCGTCAAGTGTTACTTTTTCCCCATCAACAACAAAAGACGCGCTGTGGCTTTATGTCTGCATTTCATAGTATTCAACAATCAATGGAATATGGAACAAAGGTGTTTATGGATGTAATCGACTCCTTATCTCCTGAAAACGCAACAAAAAATAAATAAAATCTTTATTATTGAAAATATTCGTGTCATATCCGGGAAATATGAACTTAAAATACCAAGTTTGGCATTTTAACTACCTCCTGTTTTTCATTTATACTGTTCACAGACACGCGGATCTTTGTTTTGCTTTTCTAGAAATGCTTTTAGGGGGATAATGGGGCCTCCAAACGTGTATTTACAGCAAAATTTCGAAATTCCTCTGCGTAGTAGAGGCATAAAACTCTCATGTAGAGGATCAAAGCTCAGCTCTACAAAATCAAAGCAATGGCCGACTGCATATTTGGGAAAACACCACTATAATGTGTATGGGGTTACCAGATCTCTGGGCACCGACCGGAATGCCCGGGTTTGGAATGTGCCCTCCGGTCGACAGAAAACCTTTAGCCCGCAGAAATTTGTTTGATTTGAAATGTTAATAAGTAGTAATGTAGATATGAAAATTTACTGTACATCAAATAAACTGAGCGTCTGTGGTGCGGCAGAAATTTTAAGTTTCGGTGCGTTTCCCTTGGTTTTTGTCATTAATTATACATAGTAGTATGCATTTTAATGAAACCTGAAATTATTACAGCATTATTATGCAATGCAGTCTATTATTCGAAGTGCGAGAAGTGTGCAAATTTTTAGTATTGTGTTCAACTGAATCCGGCAAAAGGATAGAGAAGAAACAGCTTATTGAAATATACCCCAAACCAACTGGGACATTTTTCCATCATTTCTGGCACGCTATGATTATATCTGGTGATATGCCAATCTTTTATATTTCTTACACCCCCACTTATTAGCTAGGTTATTCTTGCCGAAGCAGTGATAACACCCTGTAGATCTTGGTTCTATTAAAATCACAAGTCCACATTTTTCCGTTTTCTTGCATATTCTCCAGTGCCACGCAGTTAATAGCTCAGTTGCAAGAGAATTGCAACTTGCTTAGATATATATAGTCCATATTTCGTCATACTGGATTAATATAGCCATAGGAATCTACTGAGTCAGTGAAAAGATAAAATGGCGACCACGACAGTATACATCTACAAACATGGCTGATTTAGTTTTCATACTCCATACTGTCCCCTGAAAAGTGTACATAAATTTTCCTGAAAGATAAAAATTGCGGGATTTCGCAGACCAACTAGAATTCTAATAGCATCCTTTAATAACCTTGTTTCGGTACTTCTTAAGCAGCGCTCTTATCAACTACAGGCTCCTATAGTCGACCTGATAAAGATCAGGACTGAATACAGTTGTAAAACTACCATGGGCTACCCTAGACTTATCATAAGAGTTAACTACAGTAGTTTTCCTAGTAGAATTGGTCTCAGTTAAGAACCCGCATTACCTGTACGTTAGGTGAGTTGCATATCTATCGGGCGTTACCTCATATCGATTGCATTGTCTTTTGATCAGGTTTTACTAGATTCCTCTAGAAAGCGGAAGCGTTCAACTTCGAACCTTCTAGTGAAGGAGGGTATACGAAAGGCCGCTTAACCTACGGAACATTAGTGTTTTCAAAAACATTTGGAAGCTCCTCTAAGTATACTATAGTTCAAATCGAAGACATTGGTAATGATCACGAGTAATATTTTGAACCGAAAATTAAAATTTTCATTTTTATCACGGTGACCAAACTCATGATCACAGATTTTGGTGATCGTATTGGTTGAATTTCTCAACTCGGTATATTTTGTATTATGTTTCTTTCCCAACCAACTTCCACAACTCCAGGATTGAATGACGCGTGAGGGGGGGGGGGGGCAACCACTGTGTGCGACTCTCGTTCGGTAGGTCTCGGGTTCGAATCCCGTCGACCGACCACTCTGACTTGAGTTTTTCCGTGGTTTCCCCTTGTCACTAGATGAATGTTCAGGTGGATTCTCTTCTCCACGTTCCAGCGAATGCGGACAGATGGCGCATATGTAACTGTTAGGGACTTCTATGCGTCTCTGGGCTTCGCTTGCTCCGCTCTTTGACAAGCCTTCGGTCTCACTTTGCCTCACCCATTGCCCCTAAGTGGTGGCAGCCCGCGAGAGATCCATGTCGGGATCGCAGTGGGTCGAGGTGTCCCTCCTCCGTTACTACACAGAAAATAACAATTGTGTGGAAGCTACCAATTGCAAACAGTGCGAAATCAATTATTTCTCAAAAAATTGCAGAGAAAATACCTATTCAGTTTACTTTTAAACCATCCATTACCATAACGATTTTTTTTTTAATTTCAAGTAATCGCAGCATAAGCCTATGATTAATCTCTGACAAATAAGTCTTTTATGGCGAATCTGTGCTGCTACAAAAAACTGTTACTGCAACATCTCATTACGCTATGGATATCAATAACATCTCCATCAAACCAGCGGTGAAACATGAACATCGGCTTCACATCTTTCTATGAAAGAAGATGCTATAATGACGATCACTCCAATATTGGAAGAGAACACTAGGATGCTATCCCAGCTTGTCATTTTCAAACAGCTTCAGGCTTGGTTTGCAATCTGTTTCGCAAGAAGTATGTACAGTGGAACCGACTTGCTCTGTGGTCACAAAGCAGAGCGTAAGAATAACGCCTCAGGGACTTACAGCAAAGTTTTGTCACACGAAGGGATATCATCTGTCAAATTCATACAATCTTCACATCGTCCAAACAAAGCCGTCTTTGTGATATCGGAATCAAACTAATACAGCGCTCCCTGTGACAAATCACAAACCCTTTGTCTAAAGGAAAAAGAACATTTGCCTCTGCTCTGAATACAGATAGATTCCTATTTCGCAGCAGCAAAGAATAGACCATCACACTTTGCTAATCCTGTGTTCCAGATTGTAGCTCTCAGTGTTTTTATTTACACTGGTGCAGATATGTAACGCTCTGGTATAAGAGGAATGCTTGAAAACGAGCAAAGCTACTGTATCATTTGACAAATTATATGTACTTTGAAATCTGCACTTTTGTAAGATTTTGTCGATGTTGATTTACGAATACCACAAACTATAGAACATTTATTTAGAATGAACTTCACAAACCATAAAGACTAAATTAAAATAAATCTTAACGTTTTATTAGTCTCTTGTGACATACACATCATAAAAATTACGACAAACACAACATTTAATGGCGGATGATTGCTGACCATTACTATTCTCTTTAACAAAACAAATTTTGTGGGCCCAAATGATATTCATATTAAGGGCTTCACATATTACGGGACACCGCAAGACGTGGCAAGCTTCTGATTGGACGTTGTGTTGAGTCACACGCCATTAAATTTTGTGTCAACCATAAATAAATGACTTTCCTATGAGTACTTCTCAGGTTATTCCCAGGAATTTCTACATACAGATGCATTATGTTTATCGTGCAAAATGCGTTAAAAATGTTAAATCCAGATTGTTAAAGCCAAATTTGAGAAAGCAAAACATTTTAAACATATCCCTTATAAAAGGTAGTTTGGGGTAGGGCTGAAAATATATTAACGTTGTCTAAACATCCACATTAGAGCGTTTTAAATTTCAGTGTGATACCTCCTTTAGTTTCCGAGGTGACAAATGTTAAATCTGGATTTTATTATCCTATGCCAAATGCTCCACACGATGCAATTTTAAAAACTTTGTGACTATAACGTTCAAATCTGTCATACAATTTTATTTTCTAGCCTTAGTTCAAAAGAAAATGACTTTTAAACTTTGCCATTTGAAAAAAACTGTTCAAAAGAAAAATAAATGTCATGACAGATTTGTTTGTTTTGGGAATCTGCATGACAAATTTCAGAAGAGCTGGACGAAAACTGCATCGGTGGCAGATCTTCAAAAAGTGAATATGGTAAAAAAATAATTTTCAAAAACTTTAAACTTCAAAATGAAGACATTTTATTGTGTATTTTTAATGTACATTATATGAACATAGGTACCTGTAATAAAGAAAGTCGAAAAGTATTTTAATTTATGGCCGCTTGCTATTTTAAAGTCAGAAACACAAATGTCAGATTTTTGCGAGATTTCTAATAAATTTCATTAGTATATTCCCTTGAGCTGTGCAAACATATAAGAACCTTAGACTAAAAAGGTTTTTTTATTTGATTCAGGGGACCTCAAAACGTGCATTTCCGGTGAAACACTTATTTGCGTGGAATACAATACTTACTCGTATTTTGCCTACTGCAGAGGTGGCAGAGAAAGCAAAATTTAAATTCTGATTTTTAATATCCTAATGCACCGTATTTACTTTTAGGGCTTAGGTCGAAGCTATTTTCAGCTACAAATAGTAAGCTTTGCCGCTCTGCTGTAGCGAATGGAGAAATTTTTGGGGGCGAGATCGGTTAAATGATGTGAAAAAACAGCATGGTAAAACCCGCAACGTACAGAATATGAAAACCCCCAATGCAATCGCTTGCTTACTGTTCCGTGTGATGTGTCAAGCGCAGAGCAAGCCACAATTTTCCACATGCGCGCACTCAACTTTCCGAGATAACTGTTGAACCAGTAAGGAAAGGGATGTAACATTTCTGCCGATGGGAATGACGTTCCTTCAAAATCTTGTTCGTGTCACTGGTCGCAGCTATCACATTCCCGGAGGCTTACAAATTGGAAAGAAAATCTAATGTGCACTTCGATGAACGCAGTTTTATGAAAGCGTGATAAGATTTAACGACATTTCCACCAACCCGATGTCAGCAAATGCTGTCAGTTGCAAAATAGTGGCAATATTTAATAAATATAACAGTGGACCTTTTCTGGCCCGTAGCTCGTTAGGGCACCTTAAGAAATTAAAATTATTTTGTTGTTTAACGACGCTGTCAATCGCTAGGATCACATCAGCGTCGCCGGCGTGCCGGAATTTTGTCCAGCAGGAGTTATTTTACGTGCCAGTAAATCTACTGACATGGAGCTGTCGTTTTTAAGCACACTTAAAAGCCATCGGCCTGGGCCGGATTTGAACCCACGACGTTAGGGCACCTGACAGCTGTGTGAGGAGTCCCGGGTTTCATGCTAAGACCATGAGAGTGTTAATGTTTGCGTGATCCAAATTACCCCCCCCCCTCAAAAAAAAATTTACACCAGTTAACCCAATTCTCGATATGTTCCAAGGGCAAAAAGGCCGCCGATATGGTCACTGTAGATAAAAGCGGGATACCAATGAAACAATTTAAAAAGTATGATGTGTTGCACTCACATGGTTTTCTCTACTCTTGTACTAACCATTCCTATAAACTCTTATTCCTACATCTTCTTCGTGTTAGTCGAGATAAACATTTGTACAAATTATCTTGTTAATTTCCTTGTAGGTGGAAGGAGAATATGAGTATACAGTAGGCTTTGGGCGATAGTTCAAATCTTTTAAAGCTTTGAGATCTCGTTCTCTTTGCACCCTTAACAGGAAGAAGTCCAAGTGCGATTGCAGAAAATGTATTTTTAAGAACATATTGCATCCTAAATTTTATATGACTTTAGCATGTTCTTAATAATTTCCTTGTCGTCAGTTTTCGTATTTCCCAGAAAATTTTTGCACACTGTCTTCAATGCCACCCATGCTGCCTTTTCGTTAGGGAAAGTGGTTCTTCAAATATTTGCGTATTTGTGGGCCAATAAAAATTACTTGTTTTAATTTTGCTTTGCTTATTCTTGGAAACTTTTCTTTCAAATACCGAAAACGCCTACTCTCTCTGTTCAAAACCTTTACAAAATTCTTCATTAAGCCTAACTTAACTCAGTTACTTCGTAATGTTTTTCTTTAGCACGACTGTTCCACTCACATATAAAACAACAAAACTTGGTAAAACCACACCGTGCATTCCCAGGAGTAACCCTATGACCTTTAAATCTCCACAGATTTGCCATTCATACTTTGCATAGTTTATAGCTTTCAAAACTACCTTCAAATTCTCATATGTTTCTTTCATCTGGAAAGCATGAGCTATAGGGATGGAAGGATAAGAGTTACCATTAGGTAATAAAACTTCCTTTAAACTTAACTTCGATAAATCAATGAAAAGACGTCATTCGGATGGCTAGTATTGTCACTCAGTTGTTCCATGAGCCCATTAACAAAGAAGAGCTTTCAAAGAAGTCATATTTAAGCCCCTCGTCAAAATGCTGAAGTTACCTCGCCTGCAATAAAACTCTTACCAGCCTTGAATGACAGATATTGAGAGGGTGAGCCGACTGATAAAGTTGCGGCGGTGGGAGTGGCGTAGCGCAGCGGATTTTTGCAAATCACAATCATAAACGTTAGGTGATATCACAAAACGGATTTCAGTTCTGAAATTGGTGCTTAAAAATCTATCAGAATCGCCTATTTTTGGTCAGGTGCAAATTTCAGTGTTGTACAGTGTAAACACTCAAAATGAGGCAGTCGTCCAATTTTTGGCGGCGCACATAATTTATGTTATTTAACTCTAAATACAACTGGTTGAAAAGTACTTCCGGGTATCTCAAGCAGCATTTCGGGTTTTAAGTTATTCATATTTGTGGAAAAAAATATTAAATCATGTAAAATGATCAAGGAGTCCCAAGCATGTTCTTCATCTTTCACATATTTTCCAGGTTTTACACCTCACTAGACACTAAAAAAAAAAAAAAAAAATAAAAAAAAAAATAAAAAAAAAAAATAAAAATAAAATAAAATAATATCTGCCAGCTATGTCCAGATACCTAATTTCTTATATCTGGACGTAGTATGCGGATATTTTCATTTATTTAAACTTATTTATTACAATTTTTTCACAATAGAATGTGCAGAAGTTACTAACCTAAATTAAATAACAATATAAATTAAATATTGTAAAGTTGTCCCTAGTCTCTGGTAGGCTGTCCAAGTCTCATCAGGCTGTCGTTTTGGCCTCGTTCTTCTCCTTTCTGCTTACAGTTGGTTTGACAATCTTAACGATCGACGGGATGGTGCTACAACAGTCGCTGGAGGTGTATAAAAATTTCTTAGATTTCTTTCTTGTTCAGTTTGTCTTAAAGATCTTTCTGCTATACTGATTTGAGTCGCTAACTCATTTAAAGCATTTAGATTTTCCTTATTCCTGACCATTTCCGATAAAGTGAGGTACTGAGCTTTTCCCTGTTAGATTGTCCTATTTCACTGTATTTCTGGCAGTTAAACATTACATGCTCAGGAGTATCTTCTGTATTGCATCTGGTGCACATTTCAGAGTTGATGATACTAAAACGTTTTAAGTAAGTGCCATATGGCCCATGGCCTGTGATATAGTGTAATGCAGCTTGTAAGGGATTTAGGTGCTTTAGTCGTAACCTTTCTCGTATATTAGGGTAAAACATATAGGTGCGTCTCCCAGTTTGCAGGTTATCCCATTCTGACTGCCATAAGGATATTAACTCAGTCCTTATTTGTCTTTTCATATAGCATCGTTTTCCTATAGTATGTTCTATCTTTTGTTGATTGCTTTTCTTTAGCCAGTAGTAAGCACCATATAGGCGAACCTGTAGATCTACTGGCCAGGTACCAGTGGCCACAAGAAGAGCCATAGTAGAGGTCGTTCTTGCTGCTCCAGTAAAACGGAGAAGAATTTTCCTCTGGCATTTTCTGAGATCTGCGACGAGGTTTAATTTTTGCATACACTGTGCCCACGCTCCTGCACCATATGTAATGATGGCAGTAAAGATACAATTATGATATGTTCTAATGGTAGTGAGAGGTAGTTTATATTGACGTTGGGCAATACTGGCAATCTTCATCATAATTTTACTGGCTTTGTTGCAGACCTGAGTGACATGTGTCTTGAAGTTGCCTTTCTCATCAAGCGTTATTCCAAGGTCCTCACTAGACACTGCATTTATACAGGTTGTTCATTTCAAAGCGAATGTAAATTAAAACATTCATGTGGAATGAATGGGCGTTGGTAGCCTACTTATCCGCCACTGCACTACTACTATAGATTACTTCCTTCCCCTTAGAGCTGAACTCGCCTAAAAATTGACACAAAACATGACTTCATGACACAGTTTAAAATGTGCACTCAATATGTTATCCCAAACAATATAAATCTTAACAAGTTAACCGAAGTACCTACCATTCTCTCACTCCTTCATATGGCGAGTTTATCTCAATACTATAATACTATACAGCAACTATTTGAAAATAAATACCATTCGATAACAAACAGTACTCAAAACTGTTATGGAACTCGTCGGACGTCCTTTGGTGCGTTGTTTATAGTGAAACAACGAATATAGAATGATCCGTTTGAGAATACCAAATTAAAACAAAGTAGTATGAGTATTAATTAGTCTTGCCCGTTTATCTGTGACTTCTGGATACAACGTAAGTTTCCGTTGGCCGTTCAGCGGCGGTTGTTGTCAGCAAGACTTGCTTGATAAAGAGTTCCTGATAACGAAAACGTTCTCCGAGGTCGTGATGACCGGTCTGTAACCGTCGCAGGAATGGCACATTTTGGGGGTTTCCTTGGTACATATACAAATTAGGAATATTAACATTTAGGCATCATGCAGAGATTTGGTTACAATGAATCACACTATATATGGCTCTCACACGTAGCGAGACGAATGTGATCTAGCTAAATAGCATGGGCTGAAAATAATCAGAGTTGCTTAGAAAAAGACAGCGGGTCAAGTTATATAACAGCTAGAATACGAACTTCCAGTATCACTGAACATAACTGACTGAAGTAGAAAAGACTGGCCTGTTGGGAGAGCACAAAAGAAGCGATGGATAACAAACAGCGTATGCAATGCAACTTGTGCTGTTCCTATTGGAGTATTTTTATCTCAGGCATATAATAGCCGACCCTTACGTCCCTCTTGCACGGAACACATGAAGAGTAAAGGCAAGCAGAGAAGAAGAAAGATGCGATTGCTAAAGGGGACTGGACGAATGGATCGGATATTGGAAGCGGACTACAGAGCGCAGAAAAGAGAGAGAAAACCAGCCTGTGGGGAGCGTAGTACTCTTTGAAGAGAACGAGAAAGGCCCGTTCAACTTGGCGTTATAATACGGGGAACTTTCTTCATTATTCCGAGCACATCCATGTGTATGTATATTGAGTGACAAGGGAATTGGAGCTCGAAAAGATGAAAAGTTTCCGTATTCAGGCAGCAGGGGCTTTAGGAGAATGTGGTGTGCCAATCATCTTCATACCTCCGTTCTTTCCCTAAATATGTTAATAGAACTTCCCTTTATATTGCAGTCGCGCTGGGACGCTTGTTTGTACAGTACGGGCGAGCGGAAGGATGGAATACTGATGTGCCACGTTCCTCCAAATGCTGCAATCCAAGTTAAGAAGAGCATTTTGCTTGTATCTTTCTAAGCTTGGGCTTCATTTTTACTGCCTCTACCACTTACAGTAAGCAGGGAAAGTAATGTATTCGATCAAAAATTCCCATGTCGAGATTTTAGCGGAAATATGTTTTGAGGACCTCTGAATAATAATAATAATAATAATAATAATAATAATAATAATAATAATAATAATAATAATAATAATAATAATAATAATAATAATAATAATAATAATAAATAATAATAATAATAATAATAATAATAATAATAATAATAATAATAATAATAATAATAATAATAATAATAATAATAATAATAAACCGTTCGTGTGTGTAACTCAAAAGTGAAAAGTAGGTTAAAAACCAAGGTTGGCATTTAAGTTTAACATAATTCAAGGAAGAGACACGAAGATTTTGAACAAAATTCCTTCATCTTAAACTACCCTTTACATGGAAAATTTTTCGTAAATTTTGATTTTCTCAAAAATGGCTCTACTTTGATTAAAATGTCATGTTTAATATTTTTATGACAAATTAAATGTATATTTTGAATTTTCTGACTATAGCCAATGTAGTCCTGTTTACTCTTCATAACTTTGCATAGCTAGTAAACCGTAAGGGATAAAGCAAATCTTACTATACAAAACATATAGATCTCGTTAAAGCACACAAGTTTGGCCCAAATAACTATTTTTGTGGAGTGAACCATTTCGGAGATATTCCTTGTTATTTATGTGAGCTTTGCAATACATTAGACTTTCTTCACATGGAAGGTTTCACCTTTTATATCTCTTGGCAGTGCAAAAAGAACGGAATTTCAAAGGTTTCATATAACGACCAGCTTTAAAAGATTTGACTATCGCTCGAGTCTACGCATTAAGTCCTTTAGCATCTACAAGGATAAATTTCTGCAAATATTTATTTTGGCAACTATGAAGAGTGGTCAGAGAAAGTCCTGTGAATCTAACAAACGCACGCACGCGCGCGCGTGTGTGTAACAGCATAACTAAAAAATAAAATTTATTAAACGTCAGTTTTATTTACGCCACGTATCTTCCAAGGATGCGAAACCAAAGATTTTTAAGAAAATTACTCGCCCAAACGATCCTTTAATATAGAAAACCTTTCTCAAAGATGGCTGACAATTTGGACTAAAATATCATTGCGATACTTCCAAGACAGAATAAATGCATATCTTGAACTTTCTACACATATACATTCTGTAAATTTGTCTTCATTTTGAATGACATTTGACAAAGAACACGAGACACAAAAACTTGATGAAAAAGCAAAGTTCGTTAAAATACACAACTTATGTAAATTAATTGAATGTGATATTTACCATTTCCGCGAAATTCTTTGTTAGTGATTAGCTTTTTCAAATACTTTATATTTTCTCAATTGCAAATCGCTATTATTTTTCAGGTAAAGAGAACGGAATTTGAAAGCAATTTCTAGCGACCGGCTTTGATAGGATTTGACCTTATGGAAAAAGGGGAGGGCGGATTTGACTCCACCTACTTTTCGACCAGCCATGACGCATACATGCGACTCAAATACAAACCTCTCTAATGCTTTGTTACCTGAATAATTATATAATTACGAGAAAACAATTGAAGACGTTAAAAAATGCTAAGCGAATATTCATGGATGTGATTTGTTTGAAAGCCAGAGAAATTTAAGAGTAATTTATATGGCGAGCCCAAAAATAGTGCAATTTGCACATTTACGATCATGTTTCTCTTTTATTCAGAGGACTCAAAAGCTGTGCTTCCACTGATATCTCGATACCAAATTTCTGGTTGCAACGCTTCCTCTTCCATAGGTAAGCGGTAGACAAAAGTAAAACTCGCCCCTGAATTGCCAAGTAAGAAAGCCAGTCATAACAAGTTTTCACAGCTATAATATACGTAACAAAAAATAACAACAGTGAAGACAACAACGGCTACAGACGGTGAAAAGCGAGGTTACGCATTATATTTTATGCCCTTTGAGAACCAGTGCTTAAGGAATAATAAACCAACCATTCAAGCACCTGCATACTCCCGTATAAACACTCGTCTCAGGGGCGCAGACGCAACCAGCATGACACTTCAGCAGTCTTTTTTTCTGCACAAGCATGAAGCATTCACAAGTTCATTAATGTCAGCTGTTCCTAGATGTTTACTTCCCCGACTCATGGACGTCCCTAGGGACTCTCTAGTAGTCTTGCTAGTCATCTTAGATGTCGAGCAGAAGGGACAACTGTCATTCCTTGAATGGATGACCACTTTCACTCTCAGTCACGCTTATTCTAATGACGAATTCTACGTCTTTCAGATTTCACAGCTTGTCACACAAAAGGCAGCAACCGATTTTACAAATATTTTAAGCTCTTTCAATAAAAATTCTAACTTATTTCTCGTAACCATTTCTACAGCCAAATCCTTACCATTTAAAGAACTAACAACACAATGTCCAAGTGTTTTTAGCATTTTTATTTTCTTTTTTTAACTTTCTCCACCATGCACATATGAGGTATTCCAATCCATCCAAAAAACCAGATACGAGATTTCACTGCAAATACAAGTTTTGAGGTCACTTGAATAAAAATCGGATCCGTGTATCTCTGAACAGCACACCTAACTCAAACAGAATGTGTTGCACTCACATGACTTTCTCTACTCTTGTGCTAACCATTCTTACAAACTCTTATTTCTATATCTTAATGTTACTTGAGATAAACATTTACAAAAATTATCGTATTGCTTATTTCCTTGTAGGTGCAAGGGGAATATTAGAATACAGTAGGCTTTGATCTTTTAAGCTTTGAGATCCCGTTCTCTTTGCACGCTTAACATATAAAAAAATTAACAACTATGTTCCATTTCACGAAAGTTTTAAGTTTTCCGAAACTCACACAAATAACAAGGAGATGGTCCGAGATGGTCCACTCTACAAAAACATCTATTTGAACACAGATTGTGTGGTTTAGCGAGATATACATTTTTTGCATAGTAAGATTTTGTCTATCTCTTACGGTTTACGAGTTATTCAAAAGACATCCAGAATAAATACGACTACAGGGGCTATAGCCAGAAAATTCAAGATATAAATTTCATTTGCCATAAAGTATCTCAAACATATGGCATTTTGATCAAAATCGTTAGAGCCATTTTCAAGAAAATTAGAATTTTCCATGTAAATGGTAGTTTACGGTGAAGCAATTTTCTTCAAAATCTTCGTGTGGCATCCTTGAAAGACATTAAACTTAAATACCAAATTTGGCTTTTAACCGACTTTCTGTGTTATATTTATGCTGTCCAGAGACATATATATCCTTTATAATCCTGGAACGTATATCTTACCTCAAAATATTTATTAAATAAATCTGCAACTAGAATTCAACCAAACCACTATGGGATATGAAAATATAGTCTACAGTAGTGAAATAGCCAGTTTAAAAATATTTGGAACAGGCTTATGATTCTTGGTGGTCTTCCCTTAAAATATAAGAACTCCCGGCTGCGTTAGCATCTCCCATTCATTGCCGAAATGCCCTGGGCTATTTCTCTGGCTACGTTCGAGGAAATATGCTAATCCATTCAAAATTACGATATGAAGTTTTTGCATAAAATATATATTCATCAAGCATTTCCCTTTCACACTTCAGGTAATCAAACAAGAGAGGTTTGTATGTGAGTCCCCTGAATGCGACATAGCACGACGAGCAGTAGGTGGAGGCAAATCCGCCCTCCTCTCATTCGTATGAGGCATCATTGGGATTGCAGAGAGGCCAATCTTCATACCTAGCACTAACATATTTCAGGAAGGTAAGCCAAGAAACATTTTCCTCTTTTTTCGCTCTAAAAATTACTCGAACATTTTTGGTTCTCGATTGAGTGGCGTTGTAGTCGCCTAACCTGATGTGGTGGACCGCTGTCGCAACCCATAGCTGCTTGGCGAATCCTGGTGACGAGATAAATCTCCAGCACACTTTGGAGATCCTCACACTGGCTCGCAATACCCACCAATACGCCCCTAGGGCGCTCTCATTTCATCCCTTCCTTCCGTGGTTCGACATACAATAGCCTAAAACAATTGGCTCTGTGTGGAATTCGTTCCATCTATACTCTACTCTATTGGCCTCAAGCTACTGTTTTCATCATTCTAAACTTAATAAGACCATCTTCCTCGGCTTCTGAGCTCTTACATTTTCAAGGAAAGAAGCCAGATGACTGGGACATGCGGAAGCTATTTTTGTAATTGTACAAATCTATAGAAAAAAAATCTTCTCGTAAAACATGCAACAAGATTTACTCCACCCCAAAACGTAAAAGAGGTAGGACTTCTGTGAAGTGATGCAGAATGCAGAGTATAAAATGGCAGTGTAGTACGTGTTCTTGAAAATATATTTAACAAACAAATATTGTGCCTCCAGCAATAAAGCACATCAAACCAACGACGAAATTGCCCGTTTGACGATGTTCCGGAAGGTCCCTGCTCAACGTTCACAAGATCCACCAATAAACCTAGCGGAAAACAACCATCTTCGGGTATAAGCAGGGTGTGGCACCGTTGCTTTAGAATTTGGTGGATGAAAGGAGCCGAACGGTGTACAAGATGCCCTCTGGGTTGACAAAGTAATTTATTTGTTGCGTATGCGCAATTTACCAGTAATTTGCTTGGCAAAGAGAAACCAGTTTTTATCGGGCATGTAAAAGAGGCCCATTTCCTTGCACACACCAGTAAAGTATCTATAAATTACTGTCACTATATCAAATTTCAAATTTATATTCTATAAACTTTTCTGGCGTATTTGCTATGAGATCATTGTTTGGCTCTATCTAGTTTTCTTTGACGTGAATAATTTTACGGCTGAATGTTAGTGAAATATATGACACTAATCCTAACATGCCCACCTGTAAAATCATTGCCGGTTTAAAATTGGAGCATGGGGAATATAAAAAATGTTCGACCTGATCAAGAAACGTACAATTAAAAAGAAAGTTTATTATTACTGTTGTGACGTCGGGCTCGGCACACAACGAAGGACGGATGGGGCTAAGCTACTTCACAACACATGATGTGTATATGTGACTGGCAACAATCGAGGCGGCAGAAACAAAAGGGATTTCGAGAATGTTCGCGAGACTTCTAGCTGCGTCATGTCCACTGCGTGTGTGTGTGGAACTCGAGAAAGATCTGTGTATATACGGAGGCCAGAGAAGACGAGAGCAGTGAGTTTTAGAGTTGAATTACGAACATGAGTCGGTCAGTGAGTGTGAGACAGCCGTGCGTGTGCGTATGGTACGTCGTAAGAAGATTCAACGAGCATCGTTAGTGATTGTAACGTCGTGATTAGGATATGAGAGACAGAGGAAGCGAAGAAAGACACCGAAAGGTTTGAGCAAGGTTATGAGAACAGTTGTGAGTTGTGATAACCCGAAAGACTGTGTTAACAACGGGAAGAAAACTGTCTATTTGTGGTACAATTTTAGAAGAGAATAAAGTGACAGAAAGGTAACCGGGCTGGACTTAGTCATTTTGTTACATTATTATTATTATTATTATTATTATTATTATTATTATTATTATTATTATTATTATTATTGTTACTCTACAGACTATAGTCACCTTGCAAGTTAATACATTTATTCCAAATATTCTCCAATTTTTAAAACAAGCAAAGGTCCTGCAATTTTTGCTGCAATAATCCTCGATGAGTGTGAAAGTGAATTATTGTAATGAAAGAGAATTTTCTTATCACGTGTGTGCATGTTTGGCCTGAATAGTATCCAAAAGAGAGCCGTAAAACACGTGTGATGGTTCTACCCTTATAGCGGTAGTCTATCAGCACCACTTGAGAATCTCAGACAACCGTAGCCATTACTTTTGCTGTAGATGGAATGGTCGCTTTTCTTTGTGCCATTTCACATATAGCCACTCACTGAATGGACTGTTCCTTCCTCTTTGGGATGTTGTGACGAACCGTGTTTCTTCTACTGAATGACGTTCAGGGGATTTGCACCTATCTCTCCTGAGAAATGTTCATTCCGTCGAGCTCCGAGCCTTCCCATACCAAAAATGCCTGCAAAATGTAGTGGACAAGACTTATTTTTGCAGTTAGTCAACTCGCGCGCCTTTAATCGGCAATCATCGAATAAGGCACTATGGATTTTGTTTACAAATTCGTCGGTCTTAGCGCACACTCAAGCCAGAAAGTACGGCAGGGAAATTATTTTCTTAGACAATCGCTGCTTCCGTTTACATTTGTAGCTAAATAATTCCAAGCGCAGTACACGGTTGAAAAACGTCATCTTGCACTTCTTCAGTATTCCAAGTTGTTTCCTTGTTCTGGGAATAATTAAATTGGATGTTAGGAATTCAACCGACATTGTCAGGGTGTTACAGGGCGATAGTACACAAACACCTTGACATGGGACATTTATGAGTTATTAGAGCGGAGGGAGATATCACAAACCCGGCACAGGGCGGCGAAGGCAGTGCCACAAAGACGTGCGGAAGTGCCTAACAGCTGACAGAGAGCCACCGGGCACACCACCTGAAACTACTATCCACTACACTGTGACGACGTCGAAGCGACCCGGACAGCGGCACGCAGCTACCACGAGCGGGGCCATGGGAGAAGTGTTTATAGAACGCAAGCAACCGCACCATCTGCGCATAGCTGCCCGACCCACCGCTCTGACACCCGGACCTGGAAGATGACAAGAGAAATGACACACGGAAGGAAGGCGTGGAATGAAATTAAGTACCCCAACATTCGCTTAAGCAACAAGGGAAACCACGGAAAAACCCAAGTCAGAGTGAGCAGCCACTAGGGATCGAACCCGGGACCTCCTGAATGCAACGCCGAGGAAGTGGGCACGCAAAACACCGCGCAGCCTGTTCGGAGATTTTTTGCTCTCCCGGTACTTGTTCAACACTCGTTAGCAACCCATAAACGTTTGTGGTTGAATTCTATAACGCCCTGTATAAGACTTGTATTGGTGGCCCGACCATCCTGTATTTCGTATCAACACTTCCTTTCTGGACCGATTAAATCTGAAACAACGCATGCTCATATAACATGTTTAATCCATTTCGATTCAATACTCGTATTCCGTATAAAATTCAATTAGAGCAACTTTCCTATTTGCTGCAATCTGTGATTTAATCCGGAACCTATGAGCTAGATACAGCTCAAGCGTAATCAGCCTCCACAGTATACACTGATAACGAATGTTTGCACCTGGAGGCAAACCCCTCCAAACGTGAGAGATAGGAAAGCGTGGGAACATCAACAACTTCAACCTTAGCAATGCACTGTGCGATCTGAGGCCATTTTTAATCTAAACAAAGGAAACCAGATTCACTGAATGATGTAGATATACCTTATATGCAGTAACTTAATCGTTTTCAATAATTTAAAAATCTGATGTGTGCACTCACATGACTTTCTCTACTCTTGTGCAAAATATTCTTAAAAACGCCTACTTTTCTATCTACTCATGTTAATCGAGATAGACGTTGTAGAAATAATTTTATTACATATTTCCTTCTTGGTACAACGAGAATGGGAGAATCCAATAGGCTTAAGCGATAGTCAAATCTTCTAAGTGCTGGTCGCTATTTAATGGCTTGGAACATTCATTTCTTTGCACGTCCAAGACTAAGGCTTTAAGCTATATAATGAAATTATATTGAAATTCCGTTCTCTTTGCCTGACCAAGAAATAAACAAATGAATAACGAACTATCGTTTGAGAACGTCTAAAAGTATTGCAAAATACTGACATAATGAGGAATATCTCCGAAATGCTTCGCTTCACAGAATAAGATCATTGAACATAAATTGTATTTTAACGAGATCTACAGGTTTCTATAGTACGATTTTGTCTATTTCTTATGGTTTACCAGTTACGCAAAAGTCATCAAGAGTAAACAGGACATGGGGTATAGCCAGAAAATTCAAAACATACATTTCATTTGCCACAAAAATATCTCAAACATGTCATTTTAATAAAAAAAACATTTATTTTTGATAAAATCAAAGTTTTTCATGCGAAGAGTAGCTTACGATGGAAGAATTTTCTTCAAAATGTTCGTGTCGCACAAAAGATATTAAACCTAGACACCAACTTTGGTTTTTAACCGACTTTTCGTTTCCCACACACACGGACCTTTTTCTAGAAATGTTTTTTTATTTTGTATTCAGGGGGCTTCAAAACATTCATTTCCGGGACAATCTCGACATCGAATTTTTGGGTCGAATACAATACTTAGTATAAGTAAAAAACGAATGACTTCCCATTTGAGAAAAATAAGTATAGTAATATTGTATTGTATAGTAATATAGTATTGGAATAAATATATCATAAATGGTTCACTCCATAAACATTTTATTTGACATACATTGTATGTTTGAATGAGATCTACATTTTTTGTGCAGTAATATCTTGGCTCTCTACTTATATAACAGTTTACCAGTTATGCAAAGATCATAAAAATTAAAAGGACTTCTGAGGAATTCCCAGAGAATTCAAAATACACATTTCCATTTGGCATGAAATTGCTTAAAACATGTATTTTATCCAAAACAGCTAGTGCCATATTTGATCATTTTGCATCGTCCATATGATGTGGCAGGTTAAAAGACGTTCCACTTCAAGCAAAGCAAAAAATCACAAAGTAATTTCTTCCTTTCTAGTATTTGCCTGATTTATAAAGATGTTTGGAATTCATCCAGATTCTTACATTTACATATTCATCACAAAATTAAACGAAAAATATCATCCATCTAAAATTATAGAATTAAAAAAATGTAATTTAACGAACGCTCAAGAAGATGCATTACTAAAATGCTGTATAAATCTTCAAAATTTGAAATATGTATTCCATGACCTTAAAAATTCTTAGGCGGCGTAAATAAAAAGTTTGTTTTGATTTTCTATATTACAAATATCTATACGTATATGTATAATATAGGATGGTTTCTGAAAATTACTTTTTCAGAATTCATTTCTTCAAAATGTTCCACACGATGCAGTTCTCATCGAATTGTTCTGAAATAGTTTTTGAGTTATTAAAGCTAAAGAAAGATTAACCTAGGAATTTCAAAAGACAGAATATGAAAATTATTTTCTTTGGACTAAGGCCAGATTTGTGCGTTAGTGAATAAATAAATTATTTGCTTATTAACCAAGCTGTAAAGCACGCTTAAAAGCCATCAATCTGGACCGGGTTTGAACCGGCGACCTAGGGATCAATAGACCAGCGCCTAACCAGCTGAGCCAACTCAGCCGTGCGTAAATGAACTTAGACTTTTAAAGTATAATATACTGTTTTAAAAATTGCATCGTATAATGCATTTGACATATGATAATAAAATTCAGTTTTTAAATTTAATAACTCGGAAACTAAAAGAAATATCACGCCGATATTTACAACCATCTAATGTTTATATAAAACAACACTAAAAATAAATTTTCAGCTAAATTGGTTGACAACTTTAGAAAATCACGGTTTCAATGGTGCACCCCAGTAACTCTTGGCGAGCTTAGGAAGGAGTCAACACTAAAGGCTGTTTCACAACCACCCGGTAACAACAGGAACAGACGATACTGCGCACTGGGATGTCATTTGTTTTGGCCAACGAAGAAAAAATTAACCTGCTCTCCAATTCAGCCAACATAAGAACAGGTTAACCAAAGCCAAATTTCGATCAAAACGCGAAGCTATTACCTACGTATTTCCGATTGCGAAAAATTAGCAAGCGTCAGTCCATTAGCGTCCTAGCGTTCATTAAAATTATTTGTTCTTTATTGTCATTCCCAATTCTTTCCCGTTTGATTTTCCCAGAATTGCGACTAGCGACAGCTCTAGCGGCCGTTTACGTCACGGCCGCCATTCATTTCTACCTTAAAAGAAGAAAAAGTTTCAATCTGCATTCAATGGATCTAATATGCCGTGCCTGATAACGGCAAAACCAAAGTTGCATCTTGGCCAAGTAATTCTTTTCGTTCCCGGGGCCCAGGGACGCTTGCAGTTTGTTGTAAAAACTCCCAATTTAATACAAGTGTAACTACATGACAAAGCGACCGGGCGTATTGGCTTTGGTTGTCCGGTGCTGCGATCGCTTGTTATCTTGTTTACTAGAACAGGAAATACTACCTTGCAAAGGTACAAGGCGTATTGACCTTGGTTGTCGAGCGCTGCGATCGCTTATCTTGTTTATTAGAATAGCGAAATAATAGTAAGTTGGCGTATAGTCAGTGACAAAACACAAATTGATGTCTCGCGCCTGCCGATATGAGACATTGTTGTCCTCAAGATATGATTGTATCTGAACAGTGTACATACATTGTCTCGCCGTGTTTGGGCGATAAGTTCGCGCAAACAGCTGGGCTGTTTCACATTCTTTCCGATAGGCTCTAGTATTTCGTTCTGGTTATCGTTACCGTTGTCGGTGGTTGTGAACCAGCCGTGCATAAGTCCTGAGTATAACGTCTGTAGGCATCACATCCAACACCTCAAAAGTCACGACAGGTTAGTATTTGCGTTGAACGAAAGTAATTTACTGAGAAAGCAAATGCCACGATGACGTTATTCAAAGTAAATTACCAAGCAAGGGTCTGGACGATCAAACGTCGTTAAAACGGCATCACTGCACAAATCCCACCATCATTATTTCTTTACAAGCAAGTGACACAAATCACGGTTTACTAGACAATCTTAATGAGAGACTGCCGATATTACTCCCTTCATCTAAATCAGCGGGATGAAATACAAGGAATTTTCAGTCTCCAGATATATTTCTTGCTTCCGACGAGTGCACAGTCACGATTCTTCCTATTTATGCATGTTGGAGATTATTTATGAAGTTATCTCTTCAAGCTTGTATTCAAAATAAGGAAAATAAACAAAGGTTCTTACATACAGGAGGAGGATTTATTCGCTTTCCGTCTGCACGAGCAACGATCTGACTGCGTAATGCGATTCCCGGGAGTTGAACATGGCCTCTTGGACCACGAAAAAACGTGAGCATCTGTTCAGTATTTTCAGAAGCCTCAAGGGTGCGACAGTCTAAGAACCAAGTTTAATGCATGTGTAAAAGCCAGAAACAGAGATTCTCACCAATTTTATGAGTGGTTCAAATGCCAGTTGTGGCACTGAATTTTTAAGTTCCAGTTCTACCTCTCAAATTTTATGAGTTTCTATGATTGAGAGCACTTTGAATACCTCCTATAAGCTGACAATTTCAAACAGATCTGTCGCTATTTGGATATTACCTATTTTGTTGCTTTGTGTAGACATATGATTCATGCTGTTTTGTAAACCCTAGCATAATAGCCCTGACGGGCCAAAGCTTACCACCCGGACGCTGCGTCCTCCACCTCTGCCCACTGCATGCGTCATGAGTGAGGTGCAGTACTGGAGGGTGGAATGTGGTCCGCGCCCCGAGCCCGGTTATGCGGCGATCTGGGGTCGCTACTTCTTTATTAAGTAGCTCCTCAATTGGCCCCTCCGGGACTTAACGAGGCTGAGTGCACCCCGGACCAGGTCTCCCATGGGAGAGGTCCCCACGGTGGGACCGGGATCGAATCTGGGTCCTCCGCGCCAGAGGAAGCCGCGCTACGGAGGCGGTTATGGTTCATGCCTACTGGAGTAAAATATACCATGGCTGACACAACATTTAATGTAGGATGTCAGGAGGAACTACTCAACACAAATCCAATCAGAGGATTGCCACGCCTTGCGGTGTTGCACAAACACGCTGTAAACAAATATCATTTGTGCCCATAAAATTTACTTGTACAACAGGAATAAGAAAAGCAGTGGTCAGGCATCAGTCGCCATTAAATTCTGTGTCCGCCGTAATTTTACAGTGCCTATAATTTATTATTTTCAGTCTCTTCCGTAGATTAAGGGCTTATTCTACATTCTCTACTGCGTATAGTAGGTAAGCATTGCATATAACCCAAAAGTTCAATGAGATTTCACGGAAATACATGTTTTGAGACCCCTTGGTTTAAAAAATAGTGATTTTAGAAAAGGTGTGTGTGTCAACAACATAACTCAAAAATACCAAACTTGGTTTTTAATTCCAGCACCTTCCAAGTATCCAACACGAGGATCTTCAACGAAATCCTGCCCACACACGCTTTACAGGGGACATTTTTACAAAATTTGACATAAAAATGGCTCAGCTGTTGTAGGAATACTTTATAGAATATATATATAAAGTTAGGAAGAAAAAGTCTAGTGAATGTAAAATATATTACATTTTTCCTCCTCCATTCTTTGTTTACATCCTCATCTAGTATGAAACCTATGCCACAGCAGCTGTCATATCTAATGGATAGTTAATAGTGCATCCCCTACAAGCAAAAATCATGTTATTCAAACAAAAGCTTCGCAATTCATAATAATTTGTTTCCTTCTAGATAGTACAACGTTTGCCGGAAGCTTGGCGATCACCCAGACCTCCACCTGACCTGATTTAGCGCTCAAGGTACGCTGACGTTAAGGGTGGTGCCTGAGGGAAGGTCATGCGGTCATCCTGTTCTCCGATTCAGGTAATGATTTATGGTGCAGGGGGCCGTCTCAGACAAATATTTTAGGTGCTCCTTCTATACCTACTCTTCAATACCTTTTTTTACTGCTCTTCTGGATATAAATTTCCAGGATTACTCCCTCACAGTATAAGTTCTATTTCAAGTCATTTTGATCCCCACTGTTCAGGCACATTTACAATTAACGTGGTGAACTGAATTTGAAGTATTTGCCAACTTCGATTATAACTGGCGCTTAAGTGTAAAGAACTACCTCCTAATATGATTTAAAAAACACCTGTCATAGACGTGAAACGGCGATATGCGAAGAACATGCGCCAGAATATTCTTGGAATGCGCAAAATTAGTGATGTCCAAACTTATGCATAAGAAAGGTGGGAGGATTTGCCATCTACTTACCACCGTGCTAAGAAGCATTCATAGGACTCAAAAACAAACCTCTATTGCTTGATCACCTAAATGAGTCAAGGGTAAATACTTCACGTCGGTCTGGGTGGCTCAGTTGGTCGCGGGTTCAAATCCGGCCCAGACCGATGGTTTTGAAGTTTGCTTAAAAACGACAGCTCCATGTCAGTAATTTACTGGCATGTAAAATAACTCCTGCAGGACAAAATTCCGGCACATCGGCGACGCTGATGTGATCCTAGCATTGACAGCGTCGTTAAACAAAAAATCATTTCACGTACAAAACGAAGGAGCCGGGGTAGACCGACAAGCTGACGTCATGTATCATTTGTCACGATTAATACGATAGTATTTCTCCATTTCATTCACAACTTGTGATATAACATATAAGTTAAATCTAACAAAAATCAGAATTCAGTTTTACTTTCTCTACTACGTTTAGTAAAGTAGAGAAAGTATTGTATTCCACCCAAAGATTCGATGTCGAGATTTCACCGGAAATGTATGTTTTGAGACCCTCTGAACAAAAAAAAAAAAAAAAAAAAAAAAAAAAAAAAAAAAAAAAAGAAGCATTTTTAGAAAAAGGTCTCTGTGTGTGTCTGTCAGTCTGTGGACAGCATAACTAAAAAATGAAAAGTAGGTTAAAAACCAAAGTTGGCATTTAAGTTTAATGTCTTTCAAGGATGCGACACGAAGATTTTGAAGAAAGTTGCTTCACCCTAAGCTACCCTTAACATGGATAATTTTTCGAAAATTTTTATTTTCTTGAAAATGGCTCAAACGATTTTGATTAAAATGCCATATCCTTGAGATATTTTTATGGGAAATGAAATGTATATCTTGAATTTTCAGGGTATAGCCCATGAAGTCCCATTTGTTCTGGATGACTTTTGTACAACTGGTAAACTGTAAGAGATAGACCAAATCTTACTATACAAAAATGTAGATCTTGCTAAAATACACAGTTTATGTCAAATACATTTTTTTGTAGAGTGAACCCATTCGGAGATGTTCCTTGTTATTTGTGTGAGGTTTGGAGGACTTATACATCTATCAAATGGAACATCGTTATTCATTTTTTATATTTTAGCCGAGCAAAGAGAACAGAATTTGAAAGCTTTAAAAGATTTGACTATCGCTCAAAGCATACTGCATTCCCTTATTTTTCTTGCGCCTACAAGGAAGGAAGCAATAATATAATTTCTGCAAATGTTTATCTCAACTAACATGAAGAAATAGGATTAAGAGTTTGTAAGAACGATTAGTACAAGGGTACAGAAAGTCATGCGAGTGCAACACATCAGATTTTTATTATTCTATCCTAATTCTATTTGTTCCTCTATGTGCATGTAATTGGTTTCAATAGGTGTTTGAAACAATAAATACTAGCAGTTATTAACATATGTTAGCAAATAATGACAAATACAAGTGGTGCCCTCAAGCTCCAATGTTTTTTCAAGGCAAGTGTGACTGTGGAGGTTGATTAGGAGGTTAATTAAAGCCAGCAATTAAAATTTAGCAACTAAAAACATGAATTAAAATATATGCTGAATGTGTGCCATTTATTTGTTAATGATTATCTAGTTTTGATACACTTGAATACAATCTGAATTTACCTGCCAATATTCAATACTGAACTCAATTTGATGTTATTCCGAATCAGGGATTCAGTTTGAACATGTCATCAATTTCGATACCCCGTGTAAATGCAGTGACTATCAACATGGTTCTTTATTATTTTCACAATTTTTTTCTCTTCAAAGGAGCTGAATTACTATATCTCCTATGTCACCAATTTCCAATTAATGCAGTACTCTTTTGTTTTACAAAACTGATACAAGCAGAAATATTTTCAAATTTCAAAGCCTCTTCCTTTGGTTAATTATTACTTTGAGATAACGTTTCAATACTTTCCATAAATTAATCTTTAAGCCTTACATTCTATTTCCTGATAGTAACAACTCTAAATAACTTAACCATGTTTACAATAAACTTTGTTATTGAAAGCAAGCAGTTCAAATGATAAAATGTGTCTTGAATGAAGATGTTGGTTCCTGCATTATTAGTTGAATGTTACAAACATATTAACCAAATTGTTAAGTTTCCCAAGAGAACTGTGCTAGATTTGTGTGTCTTATCCCAGAATGATATAGCGTCTCATTTTCTGCCTCTGACATGACCTCTAATACCTTCAAATGGGCACTTCGAAGATAACGCCAGATAATTTTCTAGATGAGAGGGGTTCTAAATGTGGCAAGAATTCCTGGTGAAGAGAGATTAGCTGATGGTGTATATTTTGGAAGAAAGGAAAAAGCTATTTTTGTAATAAAAAAAAATGACATGAGTAATAATCACTGTATGTCCCTTTTTAAATCCCTTCTATATTTGATTCATATAAAATTTATTTTTATTTGCATTACCACATATGTTTAGGTAGAGAAGGTACTGCATTCCACACAAAAATTTCGCTGAAAATACATTTTTGAGGTCCCCTGAGTAAAAGTAAAGTATTTTCAAAACTTTTGATTTTATAAAAAATGGCTCTTAATTTTCATTAAAATACATGTTTAAGATATTTTATACACAATGAAATGTACATCAGAAGTCCTCTTCATTTTGGATCACTTTTGCCTAACTTCTATACCATAAGACACAGGCAAAATCTTACTATATAGAAAACATAGATCTTCTCAAAACACAGTTTATGTCAAATTGTTTTAGTGGGGTACATTTCAGAGATGTTCCTTATTATTTGTCTCAATTTTCAAATACTTATATTTTTCTTAAACTTTTTTTATCTCTTGCAAAGAGAATGAAAGAACGGAATTTCAAAGCCCCCATATTGTGACCAGCTTTAAAAGATTTGATTATTGCTTAAAGCCTTCTGTATTCCCATATTCCCCTTGCACCTACAATAAAATTAGCATAAGACGTTTTTGCAAAGCTAGCACCTCCATATGATGCTTGTACCTTGCTTAAGCCACTGCATTCTTCTTTTACATGTTAGGACTTATTTACGCCCCTCTTAACAAAATGCATTTTAGAATATGTATAATTCATCTCTGCTTTGGTAAACTTCTCCATTTCTGATGATGGAATATCTAGTTAAAACAGTGACACTCTACACTTTAACCACTCTCTCACACTTAACAGTGAAATTGGATTATTGGCTCCTATCATTTTAGGGGACCTGGTGTAAATATCTGAAAGAGGCTTTCCTGTATGTTACATATTAAGTAAACAAACACACAACTGTGTTTATTCATACACTTATCCTCCACTAGCAACATGATTAGCGAGTCATTATGGTGCAGTACTCACTGTATATTTGCATCATTCTTAAAATATATTCTTACAGTCTTAACAATTTATTACATAAAATATTAAAATTGGGAGGTGCTGTCTTAAAACATACTGATAATCTTACCTTTGCAGAACTATACGACAAATATTTACCGAGTTTGTTGGTACTGGAGCAGCCTGATTTTGTGTTAAAAAGATACAGCCACACGAAAATTCTTGTTCTTAGTAATTACAAAGAACATCTGTCAGCTGTATCATATGTTCAACATAAATAAACCATTTTGCGAATTGAAGAGATCCTTAATCTGAGTTGGGCAGTTTTCTGACACTGCCTCTTTGAGGCTAATAGAAAAAGAATGTTTCTCTGGATTATTGCTAACTCAATTTAAACCAGGGTGTGTATTCTACAGAAGCAAAGTAAGCATTATACTGATTGCTAACAATACAATAATTTCTATATCTATTCCCATTAAAATAATAATTATGGAAAATTTAGTAATACAATTTTGAAACAGTGCACGCAAATTGCTACACTTTGACAGTAGTTTTCTGGAGCCTCAACAGATGGCATGGAGTGTTAGCTGATGGTCGATATTTAGGTACATTGTCAATATATCTCGTTTTGCGGAAGCAAGATATATCTTGCTTATAACTTCCCTGTGAGGAATTTGGTTACTGGTCGTTAAGAAGTTAGGAAAGAAAATCGAGCTAATTTATGTTTTCTTCATAAATAGTAGAAGTCTAGTATTACTCATTGTTGCAGATGTGTTAATAGAAAGTTTGAAAGTTTCATTTCTAAATAGGGAATTACATGTGTTTTGGTAATTACGACTTACTGGAAACAATTTTGATACTGCAAACGGCTCGTGCTTTACGGTGAGAGCATGAGTTTAGTGGGGAGTAGTGAAACATGTGTAAGGGAAATTTTGAATTGAGCTTATTCTTCATTTAGCTATTCAAACAAGGAAATCATCGAAAAAGGTTGGGGGAAAATTAAAGAATTTTGAACAAAAATCAAACTTTTGTGCATTGTTCTAATAAAGACATTATGGCATAGAATAGCTTCCAGGTTGTAAGTTACTTCCCTCCATGTCTACCTTTCTCAATATTATTGGTTACATACCATAGATACCACAAGTCACTATCCTAAATAGTGACATCAATATACTAACAATATATGATGATCAGAGTATTACAGTAAGCATTATATTCATATGTCAACATAATAATATAACCAGTAAACAACCTTGGCATTCAATCTTACTCTGACAAGAAACCAAGATCATATTCACAACATAAACATGTGTTTGGTAAGAATGTATGAGCCCCTTCATTAACTCTGAAACGTCAATACGACCATCCTCATGGCATAATGCTGTACTTTTAGTACATCTTTCATAATCTCAATCTTGGCATAATAAATTAATTACTCTTTCAAAATGAGTGGTAATTTAATTCATGTGATACATGGGAATCATTCAGTTTATACTACAATTTTGTCAAAAAATGAAGTTAACTGCATTGCTGTAAATAATGTTGTATTAATATTTTTAATTAATAGTTGTACATAATTATTTCTAGTTTTTATTGAATATTTGTATACTTAATTTTGTCTTTCCATTGTTTATGAGAGTTATCAGTCAATAAATTGATTTCTTTTGGTTATTTAAAATGTGAAATCTTATAGTTATTGTCATGGCCAACAAAATAATGTATAAGTATGTACCTATAGGTGATAGAAAATACCTTACTACCTAGTAATGTCTTGCTGTGTAGCATTAATATCATCATAGTGTGCACCTATTTTATTTACTGTTATTAGCAGATCACTGCCAAATTCATATATATGTATCTGACTGTTCCTCCTAGGACCCTTTGGGATATTTAAATAAACAAATAAGCAAACAAGCAAATATAATACCAAGTTTAACCAACCTAGGTTAGAATTCAATAAAGCAATTCAGCATTATTCTATATGTCTAGAAAGAGAATAAGGTATCTAATAGGACAGTTAAAAGGTAAATAAACCACAAAACTACACCGCAATTATTACAGCAAGATAAATGTGGTACTTAACCAAAGCATGGTAGAAAACTAAAGCCTTCACAAATGTTGGGGTTTCTAAACTGGTGAACAAAAGTACAAATAAGTATGTACTTTAATGATGAGTAACTTAATTATATTATCGGAACATGTTTCATTCAGAACTTACCATTTACGCAGGTTAAGCAGCTTATTAGGGCGATAAACAACGCCACTAACATCCTAATGCAGATTGGAGGGCTCCTTCGACATAACTTGTTCCCTTCTCCAACGTAATTGTGCTTCATAAACTCGAGCAAAACTCAACACCGTTATTGTCAAACACTGATGAAACATCAACAACCCCAAAACATTCCATTCCAGTTTCGGGAGCAACACAAACCACGAACACTCCACGCGCCAAGATAAACAAAAACCTGTGCTCTTACACTACATCGGTGCAAGTAATAACTTTTGCCAACTTCTTCTCTTCAGCCTTAATATAACGCACACCGTACATTCCCTTCAACAACGTATACAAATATACAACCTTCCCTTAACAAAGTTGCACATACATCGCCTCCGTCTTTCTAACGCTGGAAGCATAAATATTGTAACTCAAAACTCTCGCATACTAAGGAGCACCAATTTCGATATGTGCGCCACTTGTAGTTACAATTTGGAACTATTCCTCAGGTTTCGACATTCATTTCATTTTCCGATTAACCTGCCATCTTGTGGCCACTCTCAGCATCATTTGCATGATTTGCACATAGTACAATGAAATAACACAATGTATTTTAGGAATCCTTGCCCAGTTTTCACTAGGCAATTTAAATGAATTAAATTTCGTCAAGTTATACCTAATGTGTTTACATACATACATTTATTTGCATTCCATAGATCCTCTTCTATGTTTCAATTATAATACCATTGTATTCCTTTATATTAATGCTGTACCAAATTGATTGTTAAATTCTGAATGAAAGCAAACTTGTATTTTGTTAATATAGTTTGTTGTCAGCGTAATAAATAAAACAAACCTTCAGAAGACATAAAAATTCTCCAAGCTTATATGCACCTCACCCCTCAAATTCCACCCCAAAAATGTTTAACGCTAAAAGATTTTTTACAAGATTAAAAGAGATGGCGCAGTGGCCGAGCGGTTAGAGCGTTCGCCTGCCACCTAGGCGGCCCGGGTTCGATCCTGGGGACCCGTATGTAGAATTTGTGGTGGACCACTCATTCCACCAAATGCTCCAATATAACTTCTGCAATCATCCATTTCACATCCTCCTCTTCCTCACAATCATACCTAGTACCTGTGCTCCCCAACAAGCGTCTGACCCTAGGCCCAGTCTTAGGGGGTGTAAATCCTACATAAGGGGAGGGTAATCAGGCAACAGTAAAAAAGAAAGACAAATAAAAGTATAATAGATTTAAACATCCTTCCAATTCCACTGTTCCATGTTGAACAATATTGGGGTGTTATTTTTATTCTTTACAACATATAAGGAGTTTTAAAACATTCAATCCATTAGTGGCAGAAAAATGCAATACCTTTAACACTGATGAACAAGGATATCAGGATGTTATTTTGATCTCTTCCAACATATAAGGAAATGTTTAACATTCAATCCCTTAATTAGAGAAAAAGACAGTATTCGAAACTTGTTGTTGTTAGCTAATGTTGGATTTTTGACAATGAAGTCATTAATCCTCTTGCTCTCCAATATTTTTCACTGATGTATGGGGCACTAGAAGTGGCCGGGCATATTTGAAGGTGGTCTCGATCCATTTCCTCTTGCAGATCACATAGAGGACAGATTCCATTGTAGAAGTCTGATGTTAGATCTTCTATTAATATAATGCTTTGGTTCTCGAGAAGTAATCCCCGCCCGGAGATCCGAATGGGGGACTATTTTAACTCCGGAACATTTTACCCCTCGAGTCATATTTCATAAAAAAGAGAGCAATAGCAGTAATAGTAACCGTTTTTTAGAGAGCACCATATTTTTATGTTTTGGCAGTCACATCGCTCTCTCACAACCCCCAGAATGTCTGGGGGACCACACCTGTCGTTGGTTTATGGGTCTCACCGACCTGACCGGGAGAATTATCAAAATAAATTCACCAACCATATCCTCTGATTACCAATCAGAAGACGTGTTACATGCCATGACAGGTCAGCATGTTAGGGGTTAAGGTTTTGTAGAAAAATTAGAGAAATGGAGAGGTTGGAAAAATAAAGACTCCCTAGCCCTCAGGAACCCTAATAGCATCGAGGTCGGAAGAGAACAAGAGATGACCAAGGTAAGGTCAGATAGGAAAGTTACAGTGAGGAGTAGAACACCAGTAAGTGGAAGTAATGTTCTGCTTAGCTTGGGTACATTGTGGTTGCCATTCACATATCCCCCAAACGGAGACCCCTGAGTATTTTCAAATATGGAAAATTCAATTCTTTAAAAATCCACATGAAGCAGAATAAATATGGAAGCTTAGAATAAAAGTGAGCTATTCGAAACTTAAAAACTTACCAAAATGGGAATCTCCCTAAATAATACTATAGGCTTTTTTCAGGTTTGAAATGCATATTTTCTACTGGTGACTTCAGATCAACAGGCACATTTTGTCTTCTCTATATAAAGAAAGTATTGCATTCCATGAAGAAACTGGATATTGAGATTTTACTAGAAACACATAATTTGATATACCTGGAACTCCTCAAAAAAAAAAAAAAAAAAGTATGTGTGAACAGCATATTCCACAAACAAGGTGGATAAATACGAAATATCATAACTATATCATAACATAACTGAAATTAAATTGACAATAAAGAAGTATTTTCCAAATATTCTCATTACCTGAATTCCCTCTAAATACACATTTTCATTAATCAGTGATCAAAACTTTATGTTTCAGGCACTGACATTGGGTACATCATACATTACAGATCTATACTTTGTTCAGTCTTATGAGACAGAGGAAGATTATATCTCCTGCTTCCACTGTGTCAAAAGACTGTGAGCAAAGTATAAATTGTAAAAGCTGTGCATTTTCACTATGTGATTTTCATTTTAATACCCCAGTATCTGTATATTATAAAGCATTATGGGGTTTTATGCAACAGTATTTTCACACCTTTGTATCAGTTTTATTTGTTTGCTTAAGTATTTACATATATGAATATAATACTGTCTAGACAAATGAAAATCTCAGATTGTGAAAGACTGAAGAGCATTTAGGAGCTTAGGCCGAAAATACAGCTATAGTGTTCTCTTAATGGAGCAACCAAACCAATGAAATCATTGCACTCTATACACTGTGGTAAAATATTGGCTTCATTCTAAAATGTAAAAGTCTTGTTTTTGAGCATCCAGTGTGATATTCTAAGAAATTATTTTGCTCTCTGTGTTAAATAGCATTATAATCTACATATATTGTACTTGTGTTTAAGACATCAAACTTTTTGTAATCATTTTACCTCAGTAATATACATGTCTTTTTTTTTGTTTTTCTAAGTCTAACATCCTTTAACAAGGTAGGTCATACTGGACAATGAATTATGCTCAAATGAGTCTGAGATGTGTTTAGATTAAGTAACCCAACATGTATCTATTTTGAGGAACAAGGGAATAAAATGGAAAAAAGCCGTATCTTCATCATTCACTGCAGAGATTCAAATTCAGGACCTCTTAAATACGAGACACACACTACAGCCATACCAAGCAGACGGCTGTCATAGTAGTTTTGTCAGTCTGAAATAAATGATAAATGTCCAAAAGCCTCAAATAATTTTTCAATTCAGCCTACAAATTCATTGCTCTATTGAAATTTATATTGTCTCTCACTTTGTAAAAACATCACAACTATCAGAAAAATTTCCTTAAAACCATGCCATTGATTTCTTTATACTACACTCCATTCGCATTTTCAGCCACAGATGGGGTAGGGGAGGGTAGCACAGGTCCATGCAGTAAATGCATGTGGCAGCACACACAGTACATATATAATCAGTGAAGGCGACAATGAACATTCTACTCTCCATTACAAGTGAATGCTATAAGAGGCTGTCACTACAGCTGCAAAAACTTATAAAAGAAATGTGCAATAAACACAAAATGTGCACTGTTGATTAATTAGTCGCTAAGCATGACCATATAGTGGTTTGACTGTTCCCTTGTCATTGTACTTTGATCCCCAAAGAATATGTATGATTAGAACTAAACAATAAAATAAAACCCTCATTTCAGCCAACAAGGGAAGAAAAAATGTTACTGAAATTTAAGCCTTCATTCAAAGTACTACAAAGGATATTGAAAACAAGAATCATTGGCTTAACTACATACAGTTGAACCAGAAAACAAATAGTTTCTTTGAAGGTATAATGGAAAACAGCTAGCCTCTGGTAATATCTACAAGATGATATATTTTCAGAAAATGACCATTAATGTTACATTAATTTCATGGTTTAACCAGTATAATAAAATAGTGTATATTTTACTGTTTTATTTATTCTTCATATTTGAAGATTACTGCATGTTCCTTATATCTTCTCTGGTTTATAGATTCAGGTTTCTTATTTATAATGACGTTAACCCTTTGCGGCGCATAGCGTACTAAAGCGTAGTGAAATGAAAAATGGCCTGCCGCGCATAGCGTAGTAGAACGTAGTAAAGCTTGTTCGTCGTTTCATATGGGTTCTGCTTATGCTGATCCCAGCTTTTAGGAGCTGTGTCAATGTAGACGTTCTCCTATTACACTGTTACAGCAATAGCAACGTGAAAGAAACTAATACCAAGCTATAAATAACACTTCTTAGAGCTGAGTGCAGTCGTGTAAGTAAGCAGTTTCCTGACGCATTTACAGCTAATTCAGTACCATGGAGGCCGTTCCAAGTACATCACGGGCTAGTAAGTGCGGTAGTGATAAGGTTTTGGTAACAGATGAGGAAATACTTGCAGCAGTTAATGAGGAATTAGATCGCGAAAGTAGCTCCGACGAATCTTGGTTTGGCGAGTTAGAGGAAGACAGTGATAAGGAACAAAGTGACAGTGAAGGTGCTGAGGAACAGGTAGCAGAACAGGTGACTAAAACTAATGCAAAGCAAACTAAAACTAAATTAGTACCTGCACAGTGGACCTCCAATTTGTCTTTCAATGAGTTAGAAGTATTCTCTTCCCCTGTAGGTGTAAATCATTCTATTCCTCCAGGAAGTCCAGAAATAGATTATTTTGAACTTTTTATAGATTCCAGCTTTTGCGGCAAAATTGCGGAGGAAACCAATATGTATGCAGCTCAGATTCAAGCTAAAAATGCAGATCCAAAATGGGAAGAAACAAATTCAAGGGAGATACAGGCCTATTTAGGTATTTTGATATATATGGGGATGGTGGATTTACCTGAAATTAGGGATTACTTTTTGGGGGATTTTTGCGTTTGTCCAATTGTAAGACAAGCAATGACCTTGCTCCGCTTTAAAAAGATATCACAATATCTTCACCTGAATGACGAATCTGCAAAACCACAATTTGGGGTAGATTCTAATGATTATCTGTATAGGGCACGACCTGCGTTAGATATAATTAAAAAGTTTTCAAATGTCTACAAACCAAATCGTGATCTCTCTGTTGATGAAGCAATGATCGGTTTCAAAGGGCGCTTCTTTTTGAAACAATACATGCCCGCTAAACCTACAAAGTGGGGGATAAAGGCATGGGGTATTGCAGACAGTAAAAGTGGATATTTACTGACCTGTAAAATCTATCTGGGGAAAAAAGAGGCGAGAAACAGCGATCTTCTGCTTGGAGAACAGGTGGTGTTAGACATGTGTGAGAAATACACGGGATTGTGGCACCACGTCTACTTTGATAATTTTTTTACTTCCACGCGGTTAATGAAATTACTTTTAGAGAATAAGACATATGCGTGTGGTACAACGCGTGCCGGAAGGAAAGACTGGCCAAAACAGTTTTCTAAGCCAAAACAATTAAAACTGAAAAGGGGTGAATCTTGCAAACTGCAACATGAAGGTGTAACTGCAGTAGTTTGGCATGATAACAGGGACGTTCTTTTATTATCCACCAATTCCGATCCTAGAACAGATGGAGAGGTGCACAGGAAGAGTGGCAGGGGGAGAGAACAATTAAAAATACCTTGTCCTAATGCAGTGATAAATTACACACGTAATATGGCAGGGATTGATCTCGCGGACCAAAGGAGGGAGTGTTACGGTGTCGGCCGGCCTTCAAAAAAATGGTGGAAATACTTGTTCCATTTCGTAGTGAATGTTGCCATTGTTAATAGTTTTATAATATACGACATTTCAAACAGACCTGCTTCTACAGCTCATGGCAACAGGCTTCTTCACTACAGGCAGAATTTGGTGCGACAGCTAATCGGAAACTTCACGTCCCGCAAGCGAGTGGGATTTCAGCGTAGCCTACCTTCTGCTACCCATGTGCCCAGTTCTCTTCACACCCTTGTAAAAATTCTAGGCCGGGTGAAATCGTGTGTACAGTGTATCATAAAGAAAAGAAAACCACAATCAGGTCGTGGCATACAGTCACAGTACAAGTGCAAACAGTGTGACATTGCCTTGTGTAGAACTGGGTGTTTCCTCAGTTATCATCAAGCGAGGAGGGTGGAAATTCAAAACTAACATGGGGTGCACATACCAAAATATTAATAAGCATAAGTGTATATAGAATATTTTTATTGTGCAACAGAATAGTGTGAATAACATTTTATGGACCAGCTTCAATATCTTCAATATAATAATGGCAGGGATGTAAACTTTTTAAGGGTGAGTACCATAAAATTTCGCAGAAATTATTTTAATTTATCTTAGCTAACATTAGGATATTTTTATGTGGTGTTAATATTCTAAAGTAGCAAAATTTAATTTCTTTAATATTGTGGAATATTAAAAATGTGTTACAAAGGGGTGCATATGTTTCCCTTCAACGGGGTTGATTTTTTCCGTTATAAACAGTTGAAATAAAACTTATATCGTATTTACTGCCAACCAATATCAAATAAGTTATTAACCTCTTGAGGGATATGGACGTCATATGACGTCCATTTAAAATGGCGGATGAGCGATATGGGCGTCCTGTGCGTTTAAGCATTTAACCCTTATTTATCCCTTATGCAACTCAACTTATTATAATTTTCCCTTTATGAAACATTTTAGTAAGGTCTATATACTTTATTGGCTTACCTTAATATGTTCGTTCTGCAGTGATTTACCTCAAAACAGGGATAAACACACAAGGGTAGGTACATCTCCACATTCGCGAATTCCCTTCTTGCGGCACACGAAACACTTTCGAAATGGGCGGGACTTCTTTGCTGTTGGTGGTATCCTTTTAGGATAATGTTTTCCTTGAAGTCTGAGGGGTGCAGGGGTTTTGGATTTTCAACCCCCAACGTGGTATTGTTCAATTAGGCTGTGAGTTATTTATAGTCGGTAGTCAAGGTCGGTCATTGTCCTGTGTGGGTTTAGAGAGCTGTCCAAATCCCCAAACAATTGTATATGGTTATATCCAGTTGGTGCAAAAACTCCTTTTTATACCACTTCTCCCTTCAGCTACAAGCAGGAAAGAATACGTATGTATTTCAACAAAGAAAGACACGGACTCTACCCAGTTACGAAACTCGCGTAAGCAAAAGTTGTAATGTTGATCTATTCTGATGACTAAGAGACCACGCAAGCAGTAGCGATGTATTTCACAGGATGCTGACGCATTAGCCACACATACAATGGGTGTTTCTTTACTGAATCTTTCCCAGAACATATATTAGATGCGTTCGACAGAGCAAAGTTGACTTTTCACCACAGTGAAGCAAAGTTGTGCCATTTCAACCTTTTGTAAATACAACTCAACTTTGCTGATGACGTACATTTATACTGCAAATAACGAGTTTTATACCAGTTTTTGTTTCATTAAAATAACTTAATATTTACACAAAATACAGCTGTGTATATACGAAGCGCATTTAAGAATTTAAATGCTAGCAGTTCTCGGCTCGCGGACATTTAAATGGCCATCGCTCAAGAGGTTAATTAAACACATTATTTCAGACAGTAAAAGATACTATGATTATGCAAGTACATAGGTCACTTTTAATGTATTCTCTCAAGCTTCCACGGCCATCGTTTAAAATATCTTGGCTATCCGGTTGTTGCCGCGTCAAATTATAAAATGCCGACGTTTCGACCATCTTGTCGTGGTCGTTATCACAGGCAAACTGCGCCGCTATGTAGCAGCTAGTCAACTTATATACTGGCAAACAGGTGAAAGGTGGGTAAATGGTGAGCCCTGATAGGCTGGGCAGTCTCTGCATTGCGGCAGTCCTTCTGCATTGCTACGTCACTGCCATAGAATCATTACACTGCGGCACTGCCATAGAATCATTACACTGCGGCACAAATGACGTGGTGTTCTTGTGTTTTGTTCTACCCATGGCCGTAAACCAAAGTTTGTTAATGTGCATGCCACCATTATTATTAAAATTCTTAGGACAACGGGAAATTTCTAAGGCCTCTTTAATTTTTTCTGGGTCGCCATCTGTTTTCACTGGTTACTATCTTGGTCTGATCAAACAGTATTGTGTGTTTGGTTTCGTAAGCATGTAACGCGACCGCCGATTTTTCAATATCATTTTGTTTGCACTGACGTATGTGCTCTTGTAATCGTTCTTTCACAGTTCGACCAGTCTCACCAATATATGATTTGCCACAGTTACACGGTATTTCATAAACACCGGGTTTGTTCCCGTTGTCCTAAGAATTTTAATAATAATGGTGGCATGCACATTAACAAACTTTGGTTTACGGCCATGGGTAGAACAAAACACAAGAACACCACGTCATTTGTGCCGCAGTGTAATGATTCTATGGCAGTGACGTAGCAATGCAGAAGGACTGCCGCAATGCAGAGACTGCCCAGCCTATCAGGGCTCACCATTTACCCACCTTTCACCTGTTTGCCAGTATATAAGTTGACTAGCTGCTACATAGCGGCGCAGTTTGCCTGTGATAACGACCACGACAAGATGGTCGAAACGTCGGCATTTTATAATTTGACGCGGCAACAACCGGATAGCCAAGATATTTTAGGTCACTTTTAGTATAATATCTGTAGTAGCAGTTCAGAATTTAAAGGGACACAAGTCTGCTGGGAGAACAACTAGCTAATACTGTATGCGCAGCAAAGGGTTAAAGCAATTTTCAGCCAAATAGATACTGTAAACTAACTTCCTTCAAGCCCCGAAAAGAACACGAATGGCCTGCAAAAGATTACAATGTACTTCATGCAAATGGGAGCATCTACTTATTTTGGATTTTTTCCAATAAACTAAATACTGTGCACAATAAATGTGAAAACATCTGTTGGAGAGTAAATAGTACCGTATGTACATTATTATTTATTTATGCCAACAAACTTACTGTTGGTGTTTTTAAACACACAAGCCGTGTGTGGGCAAAGTTTAAGAGGTAGAACTGGAACTTAAAAATTCAATGCCACAACTGGGATTTGAACCACAGACCTTCCGCTTACCAGGCAGCTGCTCTACCACTGAGCTATTGTGACAAACTGCCAGAATGGCATTAAATTCTCAAACCAGTTCCTATTTCTCCTGGTAAACCACAAAGGCAGTCTCACATCAGAGACAAATTACCCCAATGGTGACTTATGCCAACAAACTTACTGTTTTTTTTTTTTTATATGGGATATAAAGTACTTACAATAGTAAGTCACCATTGGGGTAGTTTGTCTCTGATGTGAGACTGCCTTTGTGATTGTCTTTGTTGTCTTTGTTTACATGTACTCACATTATCATACAGGTGCTAGTTATGAAGATGCAGCCTTAGATTGTCTGTTCTGTAATTTACTTCACCTAAAACTCCCATCTATAACATACCTTAGGCTTCTTACAAAGAGAAATCCATCTAATGGCTGTATTTTGCAGTATAACATATTTCACAGCACAAGTGTCGGCAGATTTTTTTTCAGGCGGAGCCGCATGTTGGAAGTTCACAATTAAACAATATTAATTCATTATTACACAGTGCAACTGTTGTGTGTGGCCATGTTAACCTTCAGCAACTAGCGTACACTTACAGGAGTAAAAACAATTCTGATGTACTCAAAACACTGCCTTCTTGCACCACTCATAACTTAAAAGAAAGGAAAGGAGGAAGGGAAACAAGTATCACATGATGCTGAAACTGCAATGCAAACATGTACTCAAAAGAGTTATAAATAATGGTGACTTCATAGATCATCTTTTATTTGCAAAAGAAATTACGATTATATGGTGTATAATAACGTAGTATAAAAACCCGCATTGAAGAACACAGAAGAAATTGTCGCTTGGGTCAAACTGAAAAATCAGCAATTGCTGAACATGCCATACTCGAAGAAGGGGAACACATCATCCAATATGGTAACACAGATATTCTGGCATCTACATCCCACTACTATTCTCGCTTATTCCGTGAAGCCATTGAAATACACAAGCACAAAAACAATATCAATCGCAAAGAAGGACTTAAACTCAACAGAATATGGCAAACAGCGTTAACAAAAACAAAAATCCAGAACCCCTCTCCAGCCAATCAGACGCCACCCCCTTGTAGTACTCCACTGGTACAAGTCCAGCCCACTGGCCACCCGGACCTATCACAACGTACTTCCCCTCCAGCCGCCGACATAAATACCGCACCTCTGGTGGTGACCAGCACAGTCGGTGCTGAGATCTCCACTAGGAAACTTCGACCTCGCCGCCACTGAAGATGTCTGCCGTAGTCGCAGACGAAACGTTTGGGAAGAAGAAGGAACCCAATAGACCACGGCCCACAAGCCCGGTTAATATTATTGCATCTAGTAATTACGATTATGTTGTATCGCACATACTTTTTTAACTGGAGTCGACATTATTGGATTGCTGGTTATGAAACACTTATTTTCTTTACACGATTATTCTCCCCCTATGTAGGACTTACACCACTGCTTAGGGTCAGACACCTGTTGGGGAGCACTGGAACCTATGGACCACACAGAGCGAAGTCCTGGAAGCAGGTGGCCAGTCAATGCACGAGTGAGGAAGAGGATAATATGAAATGCAGGCAAAATTGACGAATGGAAAGGATATAATGGAGCAATTGGGGGAATGAGCAGCAGGGGGGAAACCGGAGAAAACTTGCCCTGATGCCACGTCGTCCACCACGAATGCCACATGTAGGTCCCTGGGATCAAACTCGGACTGCCTAGGTGGTAGGCAAATGCCTCCAAGCAAATTTAAGCAATCTTTCATGCCCAATATAGAATGGGATGCTGAGAAACAGCTGTTAAAGAGCATTACATAAATAAAACCTTAATTTCAATATAGCTTTGCATTACAAATATTTAAGAGCTCTTAAGCAATTAAAGTAACGTACCTTTTTATAAGCTAGTAACAGCGATGTGAACGTTATGTGAATTTCGGATTGAAACACAAAACATCACATATATTATTTGTAAAGTAACATTTGCTTTGGGGTATACGGGGAACTGAATTTTAAAAAACGAACAAAAAAATACCCAATCAAGGCATTTATTGACGAAAATACAGAAAAGTTGTATGGTATTTACAGCTGTTACTGTGGTGCCCCTCTTCCACGACCAAATCCTCCTCTCTGGAAATAAAGCAAACGAATGTGTAAGTACAGCAAAAAAGATTTTATACTTTCAGGATCATGCAAATACTAACACAAATAATGTTTATTAACATAACACCATTCAACATTAAGGAATTACTATCATGGTAGGACCAAAACATTCTCTGAAGAACATGAGTGAAGTTTTACGGATAAACCTGCCTGAACTTATAAAAATGGACAACTCTACACACCATAGTTACAAATGTAGATTACACCAAAATAGACAAGCTTGGGAGGAAATCAAAGCAGCACCAATAAACCTTTGTTATGCCAAGAGAATATTGCTATGCACAATCTCACTTTATTTCAAATAAAGGAAGCAGAAATGAGTTTGTAGTTTCACATTTTAAACTTTGTATACTAAAACCTTCCCATTCACAAGGACTTCAGAACTAGTTTATTAAGCTAATTGTTAGAAGGAAATCTCAGAAATAAATTTCTCATTCATGGCAATATGCCAGGGATAACTTATAGCATCACTGATTTCCCTCATTTACATTATGCTCTCCAATGCTACCCTTGCATTTACAGAGGAAACTTACGAATTCCAAATCTCCAGTTCCTGCACCAACATCTGCTTTCTTGTCTGGACCGGCTGAGGCAGCTCCAGGCGCTCTCCTGTATTGAGCTCTGTCTTCGGCAGGCCTTGCACCCTCAGAACGTGGTGCAGCAGGTCGTGGACGAGCTGTCTCTGGCCTTGTCTGTCTCTTGAGTGTAGCTGGTACAATCTGCATAAACCACCATAACAATTTTTCAGTAACTAGGAACACATGTTCTTTTTAGTGGAAATATGATTTTTTTGCAAAAGTTCTGCATATCTTTTCCTGGACCCCTTCCCTCCATTATATTTAAACCAATACAAGAGTCTAAAGTAAAAACAAATTAGAAACTAAAAGCTTCACTTATCTTAGTAATGTTGCAAGTTCTTTGGTGCTAATTTCTAATTTGTTTTTACTTTAGATTCTTGTTGCTTCACTGTTAATAGCTTAATTATTTCCTTATCAATACAGGAGTGTTCATTTAAACTATGGAGAGCAAGCAACATTGAAAACCATTACATATTTGCAAACTGCCCAAAAGTTGCTTTTTTTACAATGAGGTGTAGCTTACTCTCTGCACATCTGCTTATGTGTAATCCTCCCAGTCAATCCTCTCTAATGTGGTCTTAGGTTTCACATATTCAGAAAATAATATGTAATATTTCTACATATAAATCAATTGTGCAGGATAATTTAATTAGATGTGCTATCTTCCTTCATGTGTAAGACAATTTTGCTCAAAACTAACGAGTAGTAAGAGAGAAGAAAGCTATTAGTCAAAATACTGAAAAAGGATGCTCAAAGAGCAGAATTCTATTATTAAATCTGCAATGACTTAAGAAGAGTTAACAGTTCTTACCTTCATTCCACACAGTAAAATTTGATATACTTTAATGGTCAATGAATCATTCTGGTCTACAAAACATGTAAGACAGGGCTGCCCAAACTACGACTTGCCAATGCTTTTCCTGTGGTCCACCTGACATGCCTGAACTGATTCAATAGAGAAATACAGAAGGAATAAGGCTGCAGAAACGTTTCCCCTCAAAACATAGGTTCAAATAATGCTCAAGGAATATCAAGTAGTTTTGGACATGCTTTTCCAGCAGAGGACAGTGAAAATAGATTATACATTCTTAAGTGTACTAGTCCATCCTTCTAGCACAAGTCAAGGAGATCTATAGCAGATCATTCACACCTTTATGTACAGTTATCTATTGAAACTCAGGCCCTAATGACCTAGTTGTTGACAGATCCTTAAGCACAACACATTCACTCATTCTACTGAAACTGGGTTGAAGAGCATCTGTATTTCCCAGCAGTAATTGTTTAATTCTCACTGGATTGTGTACTTTTGAAAAAGCACAAAATTGACACAGATAAATTATAGCTCTGTAGTTATTATGTAAAGCAGCAGGTGAACGACGTACAGAGGTATTTTTTAGAGGTGGCGCGTGACCTTATCGCTCGCGCATATCCGAGCATCACGCAAAGCGATGGTGGGGGTAAGTTTCCACCGGCAGCCTGCTGGCTAGTGGGCTATAAGTCGAAGAGATACTAACCAGACACCCCTTTTATCTTGCAATAGACAAGTGGACTCGACCATGAACTACTGCGCAACATTACGACACATGCCACCTCTAAAAAATACCTCTGTATGTGTAATTTGTAACAATGTGATTGCACTAAGACATTACCAGATAGAGCATTCCTACAAGTTTGACAAACTTACTGGTTATGAGCATGTTTTGAAAGCAAAAGAACTTTGCAACAAAATCACTAGTCAACAGCAATTTCCAATTCACGAAGGAAATTTGAAGCAAAAACAAAACTGATGTGTTGCACTCACGTAACTTTCACTACTTTTGTACTAACTATTCTTACAAACTCTTATTTCTCTATCTTCATGGTAGTTGATATTGGTGCTCTTTTTAATATGATGTTTTGTATGAGTTGAGCTATGAGATTCTTTTACTATCCCAGGTCGTGGTATGGGTGAAATGAACGAACACAGGATGTAGCTTTACTATATCACTTTTATTTGCACCTTTCTCGGTTGCAATATTACACTCGTTACATTTTAATTAACTTTTGTTGCACATGAATATACTTCCTTGATAGTCTTTTCACGTTATTAGTTATTTTAGATCACTTTTAGCGTCCACATTTACGCATGTCACAAAACGTGTCTACTTTCTAGAGGCTAGGACACTAATAAGAAAAAGTTGGCATCTCTTTACATAATGCATTTGTATTCACATGTGTATGCGTTCATTTCCCGCGAAGCACACTTGGAAACCCTCCTACATGCTAAATAGTTCCTGTAATGTTAGGGAAGCGATCTTTATCTATCCTCCCTACACTTTTAACATTAAATATATATGGTTCTCCCTTTGTCACTACTATGCCCAACTACAAAGGGAGGCCATAGAAATCTACAAACACAAAGACAACTTCAGTCACAAAGAAGAAATACTATGTGTACATAAAGCATGGATACCGGATTTAGATAACACTTTCAGACACACACAACAGTTGTAATAAAACCATACCTACAACCGGCCAATCACTACCGTAGACGGCGCAATAATGCCCCGCCCACCCCCACCCATATAAATAAACGTAACGGACATTAACGGTCATTTCTTCTACTACTTCTCTGCTTCCACATTCTAACTCTGACCAGTGCAGATGGAGGATCGTGTTACCCTGATTATGCCAAGCGCAGTACTTGGCGAAACGTTGCTATCTACCATGCCTTCTGGACCACGGCCTACAAGCCCGGAAAAACTAAACATTTGGAATAATCATATGACAGTATTTAGACAAGTGTTCCTGGTTTATTTGTCAATATATATGTGATGTAGAATAGAAAAGTACTATTTATGCAGTTTTCCAGCAACATTTTGCAGAGAATAAAAACAATCCTGGACAGTGGCGGCTCGCAGTCAAAATTTTAGGGTAGGCAAAGTGTAACAGTAACAACAAACAACAATAATAATAACAATAATAATAATAACAATAACAACAACAATAATAATAATAATAATAATAATAATAATAATAATAATAATAATAATAATAATAATAATAATAATAATAATAATAAACCCCGTTTATCCAAATATAGGGGGCGAAGTCATTGCGGATAACGCAAACAATATATTGTTTGGTTGTTTAATAAGAGCAGAGTGAATGAGTGTGACTTACGGACGAATTACCGCCAAAACTAAAATCACGAGTGTCGGCAGACTTTTTTCCAGGGGGGGGGGGGGGGGGGCACATGTTGGAAATTTGCAATCATATAATATTAAATCATTATTTTACTGTCAAAATTTATAGTATTTGTTGCAGATAACCGTATTAATTTGTGCTAAACAAAAATTGTTCTTTACATCAAAATTAAAATAATAGTTTAAAGGTCAGTAACTGACTGCACATTAAGTTCACCAACTTCCAAGGGGGAGCCGTGGCCCCCCTTGCCCCCGTTTCGCTACACCCATGACTAAAATAGATTAAGAAATTGAAAAATTGTCTGACTGCAGCTTTGTGTTAAATAGCTAAAACACTCCTCTTTTCATTGTTAGCGCGCCGCGAAAGCGAAATTTGTAATAGTTCACTAATTAAGTCGGTCATACTGGTATTACACAGAGATAACGACAGATTCAGATCTCTGAGATCTTCGTTCGTGGAGTATGGCTGTTCGGAAAATGTCGCATAAATTCAGATTTGGGCCGGCAAGTGCTCGGACTGCTGGCAGACGCGTCTACGCATGCTCGGAGTGCATATACAGACCGAATGTTTCCTTATCCCTGTTCAAGGGCCTCGTACTGAGGAAAGGGGGCCGGGCAGGCAGAGGTTAAGCTAGCCGGCTTTCCACTACCCAGGTTCCATGCGTATCATTTCTGCCGCACGTTTCAAACACGCAGCGCAGTTTTGATGAATCGGAATTGAGATTCAAGGATTGACCATGCGCTGGTCATTATAACCGAGAAAACTTTTCTTGAACTGCAATTTAGGGGAAAATGACGGTTCAAATGATAAAGTGCAGAATCATAGTTAAACATTATTTGTTGATGTATTACGATAGGGTAGGCAGTGCCTACCCTGCCTACCCTGAGGAGCCGCGCCTGATCCTGGAAGACATCAATGGCGTAGTTCAACAAAAGCCAAGGTGTAGTATATTTTCTAATACACCTCAGCATTATTATACCATGTACATCAAGCAAATAAAGTGGGCATAAACAAATCGCCAGTTTGTAACACCCCACAGCCACGTGCATTTGCAATGTCAAAATACAGTTATCACTAGGCTTAAGTATAACGAGTTTTATGCCACTAAAAGGAAATACTCGATCTAAACATGCAGCACATGGAAATTAACTGCTACTTGCGTCAACTCTGTCCACAATAACACTTTCGTTTTCTGCTCGCAAACTCAAAGCCAATGTGCAGTAGCAGCTTATGAAGAGAAAGAGGTAGAACTGGAACTTAAAAATTCAGTGCCACAACTGGGATTTGAACCACAGACCTTCCGCTTGCCGGGCGGACGCTCTAACCACTGAGCTATTGTGACAAACTGCCAGAATGGCATTAAATTCTGCCTTTGTGGTTTACCAGGAGAAATACGAACTGGCATGAGAATTTAATGCCATTCTGGCAGTTTGTCACAATAGCTCAGTGGTTAGAGCGTCCGCCCGGCAAGCGGAAGGTCTGTGGTTCAAATCCCAGTTGTGGCATTGAATTTTTAAGTTCCAGTTCTACCTCTTAAACTTTGCCCACACATGGCTTGTGTGTTTAAAAACACCAACAGTAAGTTTGTTGGCATAAATAAATAATAATTACCTTATGAAGAGAAATTCGGGATCAGAGTTAACTGCCAACAGCACAGCTTGTTCATTGTTAACAAAAAACTGGTGAACTTTGACAGATTGCAGGTCTCACAAATTCATCACAAACATCTACCACTGGTCTGGTGAGCTGTCTCTTCTTGCTAGCATTTATTTCTGACTTAGCTGACTGAGGAATTTTCTTTGTGTGTGCTGCTGCTGTTAACTAATGCTGGATTTCTGATAATGAAAACATTAATCCTCTTGTTCTCCAGTATTTTTCACTCAATGATGTCTCACTGATGATAGCTGGACAGCATTGAAGGTATTTTGAGGATCACATAAGGAGTAAAGTGGTGAATAATAAACCCAAATTCTATGGAGATGCTTTGCTAGACAATCATGAACTATGAATATCCTGGAATGTTTTGATTGTTTGATAGTTACGAGCACTCCAGTTTTCTATGTGTGCTGTAAATACCTGAAAGTGACATACCAGTAAACTCAGATGTTAGTTTCACTATGTCAACTGTATCAAGTTTGGGATATTTCTCGCTGAACTTGTTAAACACATTCAGTATTACTGTCTTTTCACCTCTTAATGATGGTTTTCCGTGCTCATGTTTCCCAACGCCAACTCGTTCCACTAAATTACTTTCATTTTGAGTGATGCACATGCCAAGTTAGGCTGGTTACAGGTTCACTTAACTGCACATTCTTACACTTTAACTATGCTTACTACTCAATAGTTCATGTTTTAGGAAACTTAAGTGAGATTTCAGACCTTAACAGCAATATTTTTTAAGAGACTATTTAGAGAGCAAAAGTGTCAAGAAAGTGTGCTGTCATTAAAATGAACATGGTTTTGTTTATGTTTACTTTATTCACTTTGTGTACATTGTATAGATACTTGTAGTTGGCAAGATTAATATTTTTATAAACTCACCTTCTGCTCAGAGCCATAAAATGTCCACTCAGGAACGGTTAAGTCAGAAGTTTAACCTCTTGCATATGGTCCAATAGGGTACTAGTATCCTGAACTCCTTAAAATTGTATTTCATCTTTGTGTATTGCCACTTTTAGGCAGTCATCATGCAAAAACTACCAACATTCAATATCATAAATAGTGCTCACCTCAGCTGGCAGATGTAGGTAGTTTCTAAGGTAGCTGATACCCTCATTTGTGAGGTACCAGTAGAAATGTCGCCAAGCAAACTGCTCCAAAACATAACCACGAGACTTCAATGACTGAAATGCAAACACAAAAGCAACCCATAAGAAGTAACTCTTAGGTCAGTCATCATCTTAATTATTTTTAATAGTAATAAATTGTATTTTCTTGTTACAGTTACAACCATGCTTAAGATATACAAGTTCTGATCTTAACATTCAACTAATTGCATCAGACAACAGCTACATTTCACCACACGTACCATTATGATGGAAATGATCTCACCACCTGGTACATTCGGAAGATGTTATAATGCCCATGATTCACTACTTGTATAAGCTTAGGTTAATTAGCAATTACACCAAAGCATGCAAGCAAAGTGAGTGTGTGTTCTTAACAATGCTTAGGATTCATTATTTATCCAAACTTGCAACCATATGTGGTGATGATACACTAAATGGCTCTGTGAGGCCTGCAAGGCTCTTGGAACCCATTGCATCTCTTATAATAGATTATACAAGTCTGACGATCCAAATACACCAGACATCATTCACAATTTATATAAGCTTAGGGTTCTGATTCATACCATTTTTGAACAATACTGTTTTAAAATTTACACTTATACAAGTGGGAAGCAAACAAAAAGGACAAATCACATCACCAATCTGCTGGATTTTGCTTTTTATTTAACTTAGCAGTCCACATTGCACATGAATGGGGAAAACAGCAGTATTTGTCATTCTATGAAAGTAATATACAACCCTACATGCAAGATCAGACAGTTACTAAACTCAGCCAAGGACAAACAGCGCCCCCTTTCATCAGATGGGGTATAAAATTCCATGTAGCTGCGGTCATGTATACATTGGTACCACTATGCGCAGTGTCGCCACCAGATTAAAAGAACACAACCGGAACTGCAGGTTAGAGCAAGTGGAGAAATCTTTGTTTGCAGAACACGCATTACTGTGTGGCCATGACATTGAATTCAAGAACACTCAAGTCCTCTCATCAAATGTCAGTTATCATGCTCGCCTACGGAGGGAAGCCATAGAGATATTTAAGCACAAGAATAATTTTAACCGCAAAGAGGAATCCCGCTTTACAGAAGCTTCAATCACACAAACATAAAAACAGTAAACATATGGAACAGTCACTTCCCGACCAGAGCCAATCAGAACACGATCAGCCTTAGCCCCACCCCTCTCCAGCCGATATAAATTAGGATGTGCAGACATTCACTTCACTCGACTTCTGACTTCCACAGCAGATGGATCAACACCCTGAAGATGCCAGGTGTGGTCCCTGGCGAAACGTCGGTTCACTCAAGAACTTCTAGACCACGGCAAATAAGCCTGGAACACAACATTTATCTTCGAGACGCCGGCCGTGAAAGTCTCAAAACAAGTGTTTTGTAGCTTTTAAAAGTTTTATGTTCAGCGTAATGTTGTGGTTGGATGTCCAAAAATGGCGTGTAACTGCAGATTTTTCCATCTGTTTGTATTTGATGCATTTCATGTGCTCTTTTAGCCTGGTTTCTAAATTCCTGTTTTCCCTATGTAAATCTGGACAACTGATTTGATAGATTCCTGCTTTTTTGTTGTGTGGTATCTGGTTCTTTGACTTGTTCCACAGTAATTTCTCTAAGTTGAAATTATTTTGTGGGGCCAAGATAATATATTTTTTGAAGATGTGGAATTTGTAGTGCTTACTTGGATGGTAACTGAATTTTTTGAAAATCATATTGCTTTTGTGTTGAGAGTTTAGTGATCTCTTTCAAGTGTTTGTTTTTTTAATTGTGCTATTTTCTTGTCAATGATTTGTTTGTTGAATCCATTATTAATTGTTGTGCTATGTGTTTGTATTCTTCGTCTGATAATGGGGTAAGCTTTTGTGTCTTAAATTATGGTTTTGTGTATGTATTTCGGATTTGCAGGGTTCTACTGTATTCATTTTACGTGCAAATGATCCTTTCTCTGTCCCAATCCTTTAAAATAAACAATCTATGGATACTAAATGTGATAACAGCAACATAACAGTCAAATAATGACAAATTTATCACATTGATGCGCACTGTCAATTTCTACTGGTTGTAACATTTTCTTATACACATCTGACTCTTCCTGTACTTCCTTTTTCAAGCTTGCAGCATGTGGAAACAGTTATGGTAGAGGCACTTACATCAGAAAGCAAATATTGAATGGAAATAGTAGTGGGGGAATCAATTTGGGTCAACTTACAGTGATAAGTGAGATTAAATCAACCAGAATCCTGATTGAGATTTCACTTCAGTATGAGTGCAGGCTAAAACTTTCTTACATTGCAAAATTCCCAGATAGCTGTGTGAATATCTAGAGTAATAAATGTTTTATACAACCACAAGAGATGTTTCTAAGACGAAGTCGTTGGGCCCATCTGCCTTCCGTTGTAAGCTACATTCCTTACATAGGTGAAACAAGTATCAAGAATCAATTATACTCCATCCAGTCTTAGATCCAGATCTTGTAACCCTCCGCAATAACCTGGGGTTCATATCGGCTGTGGCTAACACAAACAAATGCCATATGGACTCATGTCTCATGTTTATGATTCAACAGAACACTATTTACTCTGGAGTTTTAGGAATAGCACTGCTATCACATGTCATCCAATAGCCTTTACTAGGGTTATCATACATCTTGAAAACTTTCAGTTAATCGCCAATATTTAAGATACTGCATTTTGTGGTGTGCTTTGGTTTTGCACGTATTACAGAATAGTTGTTGATGGCTTGTATTTACATCAAGCTGGGACCTAAGAGTGGAGCAATTATAGGTAAACACAGGGCAACCAGAAATGGCAAAAGTTAGCAAATAAGGTGACCAGAGTACAGGGCAAACGAAAATAAGATAATTTTGGGAAAGGTGGAGGAATTTGTAGGAAATAACGGAAATGCACCAGTTTGTAAGAAATGGTGTTCAACAGGTGTCAGCACCAGAATAAAGGAAGAGAGTGTCCACTATCCGGAACCACTGGTGTTTAGCTTCATTGGTCCCTGGATACTTGTCTACCTAACTGGTAACACCGTAAACCTAACCTGTTCAGATGGCAGCACCCTTAGGTATTGTCTGCACACGTACCTTCTGCTACATCTGGTGTGTCAATACTGGCATCAGACTGAAAGCAACTGGAAAACTCCCATAAAGTCACAGTTGGGATGCACGTGATATCATTTTATAGTGTGACTTTTACTCCAAACTAAAATATTTATACTTGACATTTACTCTTTGATATTATCTGGAGTGCTAATAAGTGTTATGTGACTGAAGAGTGTTGTTATGAGGTTCATTTCCTTTAACTCGTTGGTGACGTATGTATTGCCAACGCTGGAAAATTGAAATCAGCGGAGGTTCCATGTAAAGGGTAGATTAGGGTAGAGAAGTTTTCCTCTAAATCTTCATGTTGCATTTATATATTATAAATAACAACTTTGGTTTTTAATCTACTTTTCGTTTTGAAGTATGCTGTTCACACATACGCTCACACGCGGACCTTTTTGTAAAAATTCTATTTTTTTATTCAGGGGACCTCAAAACATATTTCCGGTGAAATCTCTACATGGAATTTTTGGGTGAAATACAATTCCCCGACTTACTATACGTAAAAGAGAAATTAAAAAGGAAAGGAATAATATCGCCGCCGCACAGCCACAGCGTGCTATACAAGAGAGAAGGGAGCTTGACCCAATAGCCGAACACCTACCCAGTAATGTTATTACAGATTACTAACAACAAAAATATTAATAAATAATAGTACATTGATATTAATAAATAACAGTACATTGTTTTGGCATTTTGTGATGCGTGGTTGGTAGTTTTAGTGAGTTGTACAATGTTAAGTTGACAACAGATATTTCTGCCTTGCAGCGCCATCTTCTTCCGTTGTAGGTCAGTGACATCATAGAACTGTCAGTGAACCATGTGAGAACGCGCTCGTACAGGATTATTTATGTGCTTATTGAACAAAACAATTATGAAATAGAGTTGAGTTCTGTGATACTAGTACCTGCACTCATTTTAAAATCAAACCCCTAAAGGTTTCCATTTCATTTAAAATTACCTGCATGGCTTTGATGACCTGTAGGTTAGGAATGGTTTCCAATTCAGGATGCTTAGGTGCATGAAAATCCTTCTTGGCTACCATCACACCCTCCTTAAACAGGTATTCGTAAATTGCAACACGATTCTTCTTTGGCATCAACATCCTGAAAAAAGAACACTTGTTTGTACTAACCTGTTGTGACCACCAGTAAAAGTATGTTCAACGTGTCGAAAACAGGTTATCAAGCATATTGGCAACTACTTGCGGTTTGTTTTGTATTTTATTCTATTCCCCACAGAAACCTAATCTATGTTTCCTCAAAACTCTCTAACTATGAATCCAGTATCTGAAACTATAATGATTGCGATTTGCAATTAATACATTCATCCATAACCTAATTTCAGTTCCACTGAGAACGTCACGGCGCCACAATCCACGTAAATCAGGTATCACTTGAATATTAACCTCAGCAGTAAAACTAAACCGTCTTTGATGAAAAGGTAATTTAAAATTTTAATACTAAACACAAAATCTCGCCACCGCTTCAAAACTTGACTGACATATTTAGTTATTGAATTTAAGTTCTAGGTTATAAAGGATTCATTCATCACAAAATAAAATAACAAACCTAATATTCTCTACAATGGCAAAACTGGGTTTGTGATGGAAAAGATATTTAAGGATTATTTATAAATTACACTTACTTGCTTGATGTTCTTCACCACGCCACCGGAAAAAGAACCAGACATGAGAACAAACAAAACATAATCGACAAAACAGATGATCTATAACACTGCCGCCAACATAAAATGTTATCAACATACACTCTCTGGAACAATAATGTTCTGTAAAGTTAACTTTAGATTGTATTCTCTTTGCCAAAGAGAGGCGACGTTCTTTGGTTAGCTGCTAAGAACTGAAATAAGTATGTATTAGAAGCCGAGAATTATTTTTTTTTCTAACGTCCTCCAACATTGTGTCATATCGGACGAATGAATGAAATGAAATGGGTGAAATGATGCTCAAATGAGCCCGAGGTCCATGGAGCTTTTAAGTTACACGACATTCGTCTTCTCAGTGTAGGGAAAACCTCGGAAAAAACCTTACCCGGATAACTTACCCTAAGCGAGATTCAAACTCGCGACCTCTTGAACGTGAGGCAGACACGCTACCGAGGCGGGCTATTTTGTGTTTAGATATTATAAGTTATTATTTCATCACATTTCCAATAAAGTGCTCGAAAACATAGCAAAAATATATGTTCATTAATACTAATAAAAGTATTAACATCATCATCGTCATCATCATTCTTATTGATGATGATGATATCGTAAACTAAAAACATTTGCTGAATTCAATAAATGTTCATATGCAAACTGAATCATATGGAATATTCCACCGCATTTGTCGAACGATTCTAGAATATACAAGGCAGGATTGATAGAAGCCGGTGCAATAATATGCATAGTAAAACTGGAAGAAAAATTACAAATACGATATTTAAATAAAGTACAAGAAAAATAATGAAAATGTTAGTTTCATTTCCTTTTTCAAACGACATACATATGTATATCAAGGAAGACGTTCAACGTTAAAGAAATTGCATTGTGTTAAATCATATAAAATTTACTTACTAGTGCTACAGGTTTCACACATTTCAGCCAAAGCTGATAAACTTCGGTAAATGAACCAATGGGATACATGCATTCATTCTATGGCGTAACGTCTGTAGCGGTCAGCGACGAGTAAGGTTTTTGGTTTTTGGTTTTTGGTGTTTGGGGGGGACTGCCTATTCCTCAGAAAACTAATGTTAAAAAACTTACTCTTCTATCTATGTAGGTACTTCAAGTTAATCGAAGTTAATCATGTTTGTCATGTGTTTCCTTGTAGTAGTGTGTACGTGTAGTAAGATTTTGCCCATTTCTTAGGGTTTACCAATTATGCAATTCTGATGAAGGCCATGGAGTCTACAATGGCCGAAAGCTTAGTGTTTTTAAACCTCACACGATCACCCGTGAAGCCTTAATTAATTTGCAAAACTCATTCAGAATCAAGAGGACTTTAAAGGTTAGTCCAGGAAACTGAACTTTGACTTGAAATATTGTATACGTATGATATATTTTTTTTTTTTAAAAAACTGTTAGATTCGTTTTTGAGAAAATAGTAAACTTCGAGAATTTTTCTATATAAATAGTATGGTATGGGGACATTTTCTCATAAATCTTCCTGTCGTCTCCCAGGGAAATAATCAAATACAAATTTAGTATTTAACCTATTTTTTTTTTTTCTAAAATAACTATTGCATAAACTGAATACAATGCAGTTGTGTATGCATTACCAAATGGATGACCTGCAGCTTGTGATCAGGTACTTACTCATCTGAGTTATAATTGCAAGTCGGTGTGGCATTTTCGCATAAGTATTCTGAGCGGTGGGTCAGGCGGTAGATTGTATGTTATTATTTGCAGAATCAGAGGATATTTACGATTTTCCAACGTTCTTTGAAGTCATAGGTAATTCATGCAGAGAAACGTCTTTACCTCCGGAAGTACTACTAAGTCGTCATGTAGTACGGAGTTGCGCACGTATCATGGTGATCTTATCTTAGTCATAGGCAGCAGTTTAGAACGGCCTGAATATTTTTAGTTTGTGTAGCAGAAACAGATCCACAGTTTGAACAACCATATTGCTAAATATGACGAATTGCTGATGCATATATCAAGCACTTATATTGCAGTGCAAGTGATGATCATTCTTTGAATATACGTTTCAATTGATACATTGTTTCGATATTTGATCAACATATCGGTCATATGCAAATTCTACGCGATTAGTCAACTGTCAATCCAAGATATGATTTTGGTCAATGTCGGTAGGTTGATCCCAAATTTATCTGTGAATAGATAGTATTACTTTTATAGGTAAACAAAACTGTTTTTACTGGCTCGTTTAACTCAATCCGGGCGCTCATTTCCCGCGCTTCTGGGTAGACCACTATTCAAGATGGCGGACAAGTATTAACGTCTACGTGGAACAGCGTGTTAAGTTATTTTGTGAACAAGGGCACGAAACCTGCGGAAATTTACTGAAGGCTTCAGGTTCAGAACGATGATGAGATAGTCGAAGTAAGGCATTTGACCAGTGCAGCTTGTAACATATGGACATGAGCGTCGGCAGACATTTTTCCGGGGGGGGGGGGGGGCGGCATATGTTTGAAATTTGCAATCAGATAATATTAATTCACTATTTTATTGCCACAATTTATAATATTTGTTCCATATAACCATATTAATTTGTGTTAAATAAAAATCGATCTTTTAAAATAGTAGTTTTAACAGTCAGTAATTGCACATTAAGTTGACCAACTTCCAGGGAGGGGCCGCGGCCCCCCTTTGCCCCCCCTTCGCGACGCCCATGCATATGGAACAATTCATTAAACTTTTCAGATGCGCCTTGTATACAAAAATATTGAAACATCTTGACCATGAAGTGCTATAACCTTATGTATGTAAGAAGGAATGTTTGTAAAAATGCATTGTACAGGAAAACATGTTAGCCAGTTGAAGCAATTAGAGTACAGCAGTCAAATATCTCTACAACAGGATTGGGCAAAAGTTGACCCAGCACATTGTGCTGGAAAAAGTGACTGTGTATGAAAGGGAGGACCCATTAAAGTAAGAGAGGTGCATAGGAACTCCCAGAAATGTCAGAGTAGCATGACTGCAGGAAAATGAACAATTGTATTTTCATACAATGCTACGAAAAGCACCAACAAGAATAGATGTTTCAAATACTTGTGCACATTTGCGAGTCACGACATTTAGATATAAAAGGAGAAACTTTTTCCTACCAAGAGAAGAATTGGGGAAATAGCGTGAGACTACAACTTCCCACTAACATTTTTACAAGTAGTGCAGTAATGGAAAAATAATTATGAATACAAGGAAAAAGTACAGCAAAATTAATTAAGGCAAAGTAATTTGGCTAGGCACTTTCAAACATTCATTCTGCAACTGGAGTAAAATCGTGCTAATAACCAAACATGTGGTTGTTCTATTGATCTCATTAACCACTCCTGAGAAAAGAATCAATAGGAAATAAGTTTGATTTATGGCATCTTCCGTACTATGGTCACAACGAAAGTTTTGAGATGCGAGAAACTGAAAGTTGATCCACTCGAATTGAAAGCAGAGTGGATAGTCGCATCCTTTGTGAGTAAACTGATATCAGGTAGTAACTCTCCACTCCAGGAATTCCAGGAGAGCAAGGATGAACAACCTACGGCACGCACATAGTTTCTGCAACGGAGCTTGGAAGAGAGCATTTTCACTCATTGATCTTTTACAAGTGGGTTAAGCCGGTGCAAAGGTCTTGAACATTTGTCACAGACTTTTCGGATATTGCTCCTTTCCATGCAACAGTTTATCAGTGGTTTCAGGAATTTAAAAGGGGCCAAACATCTTTGAAAGATGAAGGAGGCATGCAATGTCAGTGACTGAAGGAAACATTGCAGCATTGAGAAAAATGCTTCACATAAATAATCACATAAAATTTAAAGAAAGTGAAGCAGCATTACAGATTGGTTTGCCAGCAGTTTTAAAAATCCTCCATGAATTCCTTCAAGGTCACATCCTGATGAGTCCCTCACAATTTGACGGAAGAAGAAAAACACACCCATGTTGAACAGTGAGAGAAAATCCTGACAAGATCTGAAGGAGGACTCCAGATGGGTTTCTGACATTGTCACAAATTACGAAACCTGGATTTATTAGTTTGGTTGGGAGAGCAAGCAGCAACCAGTGGAGTGGGTCTTTTCTGATGACAATCCATTGACAAAGTATTCACAAGAAGATGGTAGCCTCATTTTTCTTGAAGGGTGGTCTTGTGGCAACCATTTCTCTGGAGGAGCAAAGCATGGTTACCGTTAATTGGTATATCAGTTTGCTTGCCAAGCTTCAAGAACAGCAACCATGTAGAGGATCCTTCTCCATCATGACAATGCGTATACAGCCAGTATGCTGACTCAGTTCCTGGAGTCTACAGTGGTCATAATTATGATTCATCCACTATATGGCCCTGACCTGGCTCCATGTGACTTTCTTTCAATGTTCCTGATAAAATATTGTATGCTTGGAAGCAGCAAAATGCTTTCTTTCAAGCTCTTGGGTAGCTGTGCACCATGGGTTGTTCATCCTTGTTCTGCTGGTATTCCTGGAGGGAGAATCACTACTTGCTACCAGTTTACTGACAAAGGATGGGACTATCCTTCCTGCATCTGATTCAAGTGGATCAACTTTCACTTTATCACATCTTAAAGTTTTTGTAGTGACATCAGCTGGAAGAATATTAAACCTGAGACTTCAAGATAGCAAGGCAAGTACCACCACTATATCAAATATAACTCTGCACCTGAGAGAGAGTAGAGACCCTATCACACTAAATGACTCATTCATATACTTTCTAAAATCATGATCATCCTAAGGTACCAAAACTTCAATAATATTTTGGCCTTCTCAAGAATCCTCTTCCAACTTTTTCTGAAGATGGAAGAGGAGTGAGAGTCCCAACGGCAGAAGAAGTGGAAGAGGCAATTCTAGGATAGATCAGACTCTAGCTGTGGCAAGAGCAATGTATCTAGGGGACGGAAATCCTAAAATCAAATGACCTGGTCCTCCAGGTTGGGGGTTCTTCCATCACAGTAAAAAAAATTCTCACTTGGAACTCTTAATTTTCTAAAATGCATTAACATATTTTGTAACATGAATTCAATATATTTTTAATTAATTACAATCAAACATGTAGGGTGAATATGTGTGCCACAAATAAATAAATGCAAACAAATAAATTTAAAAGAAAACACAAGGATCGTTCTAAAGTAAGAACAAATTACAAACTAAAAACTTCACTTGTCTTAGTAATATTGCAAGTTCTTGGTGCAAAGCTGACTAAAGTTTCAAGTTGACTCCAACTCATTCTCAAAGCTACAGTATATACAATTCAGGAAAAAGCAATTGATGTGAATGCCATTAAACATTATGGAATCAGAGCACTAATTAAATTTTATTTTTGTTGTTGAGGTATGTATCTCGTATTTTGTTTCATTTGTGTGCACCTTTAATATCTTGGATCACATTGTGGCTCTGAATTTGGAAACATTGTCCATTGACAATGACCTTCACTGTTCAAATTCAGCTATCATTACATTGTCTTAATTTAGGTTTTTCCGAATAAAACTAAATTCTCTCTATCTCTTATACACAATTTCATACTGGCGAATGGATAGGAACTAATCCTAGCTATAATCACCAGTTTGAAGAAGGGAATAAGCACCAAAATTTGAGGAATGAGTTTCTGTTAAAAATCATATCTATGCACCTAGAGGCATGTGTCAGGAGAAAGACTGTTATAAATAATATATGTGTGTGTGTATGTATATATATAACATGGGGCCTGTAGTTCTTCTTTCCCTGATTACCCTCCCCTTATGGAGGACTTACACCTTCTAGGACTTACAAGCCAGCCTAGGGTCAGACGCCTGTCGGGGAGCAGAGGGACCTCTGGACCAAACAGAGTGAAGACCTGGAAGCAGGTGGTCAGCCAAGCACCAAGTATGATAGTGAGGAAGAGGATGATCTGAAATGCAGGCGAAATGGATGATTGCAAGGGTGATAATGGAGCAATTGGTGGAATGAATGACGGGGAAAGCCGGAGAACCCTGAGAAAATCTGCCCAGATGCTGCTTTGTGCACCACGAATACCACATGCGGGTCCCACCTATGTGGTAGGCGAGCGGTCTAACAACTCGACCACGGCGGCACCATTATACTTCCAGACTCAGGGAAGGATGAGGAATAATCCTGGCTGTGGAAAAATTCCTACCCCCCTGCCGGGAATCGGATCTGGGACCCCTTGCACAGAAGGCAGGTGCTCTACAAACTGTGCTATGGGGTCAGTCAGGCCTGTAGTTCAAGAAGCCAAAATGCTGAGAATTCAAAGTTTCTCCACCTTTTCATAATACAGTTCTCTTCCTTTTTGATTCTATCAGTTATTTTCTTTTTAATTTACATGGAAATATCTCATAATTTTAATACAAGGCATGTTTTTAAAGTACAGATAGTTTTTTAAAGAATAACAGAACATTATCTTCCAAATACTTTTAACATCATTCATCTTACACTTATCGTAACAAGTCACGTTTTGTATGCCTTTGTCAAAGAATGATACCACCTGTGATGAAACCAAGTCTACACTTCTTAAAACCTAATCTGAAGCTTTCCTGGCAATGAACATATTCAAAATGTTCTCAGGCTTCAAGGCAGGTGTAGTGAAGAAGAGCCATCAATGTCAATGGCTCATCACTACACCTAGCTCGAAGCCTGAGAACATGTTGAATATTTACACTTCTTGTTTCACAACTTCATTGTCATTGAAATGTTTTCCAGGGAATTTTTTCACATGAAAAAACAGATGAAAATTACAAATATGGATATAGGGAGAGTGATCTAATTATTCCCAAACAATGTGATCAAATCTTGAGTTTGTTTGCCTGTGTGTGGCCAGACATTGTCACGCATTATTGTTTAACCCATAAATATCGCATAATTGACAGTAAATGTTTACTGGTGAAACATTTCTCGCATTCAAAAATGAACCCTGATCTGACTTTACAGTCAGCAAGTCCTTTGATTGTTCTGCACATTCTGAAATGCTCTTCAGTAGGAAAATACAAAGTGACGGCCACTAATAGCTGGATCTGGCTTCCTAATAAATGATGGTAGTGATCATATGTGCCCAAAATTGCGGCTGAAGGAACAAAACATTTGAATGGAACTTATCTTAAAAACATGCCTCATAAGACATTAAATGCTGCCTATCCGAAATATGTTAGTGTATACTCAGCTTTCTCATGCCTTTAAACCAACTTTTATGAATGTGAAATTATTTTTCAGACATTTTAATTGATTTTTACAAAGAAAATCTTAATCACAGGGTCATTAAAAAAAATATTTTGCTTTGCTTATATACACTGAGTTATTTCACTTCTGTAATGAAATTTTTAAGGTAGACAGAAGCAGTGTCCATGTAAGGACTATTTATGTATCACTCAAATAACTGACAATTGGCACTCAGCACTTGATCTATTCGTTTGCAAATATTACTTCATGATAAAGTCTTAACTAAGCATTTTGGGTACATTAACACGTTAATCTCGACCCATGCTTTCAAAACAGGACATTTATTTGGAACTACATTAGTTACTCTCAAGCATGTAGGAGTGGTATAATTTGATGATGAAAACAAAGAAAATAGTGCATAAAATATGGATACTTTAGGGATACTTAAAAATTCAATAACATAGCCAGTACAAATACCACAGGTCTTAGGCTTTCCACTTTTATGCTCTACTTCCGCATTAAAATGGCAATGAGACATAATTTGCATTAAATCTTATCTGAATTCATATAACTGGGAAGGCAAACTCAAATATTAAAAAATATCTTTCTGACATATAGAGTGGCACAAAAGTCACTAGACACAGATTTAAACAAAAGATTGAATTTAAGTTTCATTACAAATACAAACAATAATTATTTTTTATGTCCAAACTGTTTTCCATCTTCATTAATAATCTTTGGAAGTCTTTGAAAGTTACATACTCTATGACATAGTGTAGTCTCACTGTCCAAATCATGAAATGTATTGTGTATGTGGTCTTTTAGTTCAGCAATGGTCTGAGGCTTTTGAAAACAAATAGAATTCTTGACAACACCCCATAGGAAAAAAAAATCCATGCGTGATATCTGGTGAAAGTGAAGGTATGTCAATATCTGCACTTCGACCAACCACTTTTCCTTGGAAAGTTTCTTTTAAGTAATTGTGGACTGCAGTGGCATAATGTGGTGGAGCACCATCACGTTGAAAGTAAATTTCTTGAAAGTTTTCAGCATGTTATTAGTCCTGGAACCATGCAATTCTGAAGCATATCCAAATAGTTATCTCCTGTCACTCTTCTTTAAAAAAAATATGATCCAAGTACACCACATGGTGATATTGCCCCCCAAACACACCAGGTTGATCCAAAAGATTTTGATTCTTAGTATACCAGTAAGTGCAGTTATGTCTATTAACTTGTATACTTAACTTAAAATTGGCTTTGTCAGACCACATTATTTTACTGAATAGGTTAGGTGCATGTTTCTGTTGGTCAAGCGGAGTGGAGTGTGGAGTTTAAGGGCCCGTCGACAGCTGGGTCATTTGGGCCCCGGGTCAATTTTTACGGGCTGAAACAAATTAATACGGTTAAAAAGGGGAAACTAAAAAAGCAGTAAACTTGTAAGAAGGTAAAACGTGAAAATCTAAAACAGTTAGAACGTTAAAAATCTTACGGATAAATATTAAAATAAAACAGCTAAAAAGTAAAAACAAACGGTGCTACTATAAAACCGGGATTCATTGTCTAAAAACCGTAGAATAAAACACCAAAACTAAAACACAAGTTAAACTTGTTTCCCAAACCCAATTTGGGTGACGAACCGCAGAACCTTATCTACCGATACCGGGTCGTCGCCCAGAATTGACCGCATAGTAAAACCCAGGCCAAGGGACTGGCGCTCTCTAGTATATCGTGGACAATCAAGCAAAACGTGTGGGACGGACAGTTGTACACCGCACGTCTGACACACAGGGGCCGGGTCGCCACGCAGTAGATGACCGTGTGTGGAGCGAGTGTGACCGATTCTCAACCGGGTGAGAATGACCTCCGACCGCCGCGCATCCCTGACGGATGTCGGCCAGGGTGTTACTGTGTCTTTGATTGTCCGTAATTGGGTGCCAGATATTTGTTCCCACGACTTCTGCCAGAACGAAAAAATATGGCGCCGGAAATATCGTTGCGCATCACTAAAAGGCAGAGTTCGTGTAGATAATCCCGGCAGACGACATGCAGACTTTGCAGCCGCATCCGCCTCCTCGTTACCAGGAATACCCACATGGCCTGGGATCCATATAAAAACAAACTGGTATCCGTGAGTCAGTAACTGTGAAATGAGTGTCTGTATTTTAATTATGAGTGCTGAAGTGCCGAGAAATTGTTGTAAGGCCTGGAGAGCACTCAGAGAGTCACAGCAAATCATAAAATTTCCAGGTCCTGAGCTGGAGATAAAGAGTAAAAAATAAAATATGGCGAACAGCTCGGCGGTAAAAACAGAACTGGCGTCCGGAAGGCGGTACTTGTGAGCCTCATTGTTATAAACAAAACTACAGCCTGTAGCACCACCCACCTGGGAACCATCGGTAAAAACCGGAAAGTAAATCGGGTAACGTCCCAGGAGCTCGGTGAAGAGTTGACGAAACACCGAGTGAGGGGTAGTTACTTTAGCATGGGCTGCAAGCTCGAGGTCGAATTGGGCACGGTGGAGTTGCCAAGGAGGAAAGCGACCATGGCAATACCGCTCTACAGCAGGCATTCGCAAAGAATGTGTGGCGAGCAGTTCACGAAACCGAATACCGCTGGGGCGGGATATTGAGCTATTTCGCATATAACGGTGGGCTAGGTCTGGACGCAATACAGAGTAAAATGACGGGTGACCAGGGTGAGCTGCTAACCGTGCCACGTATGAAGAAAGCAATACCGAGCGTCGCACAGACAATGGAGGTTCGCCAGATTCAGCATACAGACACGGAATTCGACTAGTACGGAAAGCTCCAGTAGCAAGGCGGATACCAGTATGATGAATCGTATCTAAAAGGCGGAGTTTAGAGGCAGATGCCGCGCCATAAATAAAACAGCCGTAATCTAATTTGGACCGGACCAGTGAGCCATACAACCTCAACATGACGGTTCGATCGCCGCCCCAAGATGCCCCAGATAACACCCGGAGCATCCGAAGCGAACGATTGCAGGAAGCACGAAGATGGCGAATATGGTGCTCCCATGTGAGTTTGCTGTCGAGGTGTAGGCCCAAGAACTTCAGGTGCGGAACAAAAGGAATACGCGTGTCACGCAAATAAAGAACAGGAGGAGGATGCACACCACGAAGTCGATGAAAGTGTAGACACTGTGTTTTCGTAGGGGAGAACTGAAAGCCGGTGCGATGAGCCCATTCGGCGATAGAGGATATGGTCAGCTGCAGTTGGCGTTCGATGTGTTCAAGATTAAAAGAGCGGTAGTAGATGGCAAAGTCGTCAACATACAGCGATATCGGGATTCCCCCACGAACAACACTGGCGATACCGTCAATCGCCACGGCGAAAAGCGTTACACTAAGAATCGACCCCTGGGGTACACCGTTCTCCTGGATCCTGTCGTGGGATAGTGTATTCCCAATGCGGACACGAAACCGGCGTAGTTTTAAAAAATTTAAAACGAGAATGGCTAAATGACCGCGTAAACCGTAACCGTGTAAAGTACGTAGGATACCATAGCGCCAGGTAGTATCGTAGGCCTTCTGCAGATCGAAGAAGACACCCACGACATGCTGCTTCAAGAGAAAGGCATTTTGTATATATGCTTCCATGCGTGCCAGATTGTCGACACTGGAGCGATGACGACGAAAACCGCACTGAGCATTGCTCAGCAGGTTATTCTTCTCCAGCCACCACACTAAGCGAGTGTTAACCATACGTTCGAAGGTCTTACAAACAACACTCGTCAGGCAAATAGGGCGGTAGCTAGAGGGAAGTGTCCGGTCCTTTCCGGGCCGAGGGATGGGGATGACAATACCCTCGCGCCAGGAAGACGGGAAAACCTGCTGAAGCCATATGCGGTTGTAAATGCTCAGCAGGAAGGAGAGAGCCGCAGGTGGAAGGTGAAGCAGCATTTGTCGGTGGATGTCATCAGGGCCAGGAGAGGAGTCCTTTGCGAGAGACAAAGCACGTTCTAGCTCCTCTTCGGTGAAAGGCGCGTTGTACGATTCACTGCAGTCACTGTTAAAATTGAGGATTATCCGCTCCGCAGATTCCTTGATTCCTAGAAAGGCATTACTGTAACTTCGGGTTTGGCTGTCAGCAGCGAAAGAATCGGCAAGGGTGTCGGCGATGTCCTGCTCGGAGGTGTAGGTGGAGCCTTGTACGGCAAGAGCGGGAATAATGGTCCGGCGACACTTGCCGTACATACGCCGAACAGCAGTCCACACCCTTTGTGCCGAAGTGCGACGTGAAAGCGAAGAGACGTAGCTTTCCCAGGATCTGCGCTTTGCACTCCGAAGAACAAAACGTGCTCTGGCACGAGAACGCTTAAAAGCTATAAAATTGTCTTCGGTCGGATGTAAACTAAAAAGACGCAGAGCACGTTTACGCGCTTTGATAGCCAAACGGCATTCCTCAGACCACCAAGGCACAGGAAAGTGTCGTGGTGTAGATGATCCACGAGGAATGCTGGAATCTGCTGCGAGCAACACAGAACATGTAAAATATTCCACCATGTCGTCAATGGTGGTAAAGCCATCGTCGGTGAGATGAATAAGCGAGTGAAATTTCCCCCAGTCAGCTCTGGAAATAATCCAGTGAGGATGCCGTGTTGGCACAGTATGACTATGGTAGAGGTGAATATTAATGGGGTAATGATCGCTGCCAAATAGGTCGGAAAGCACCGACCAATCAAGCAGTGGAACTAATGCCGGGCTACAAAAGGTAACGTCTAGTGCTGAATGTGTGCCGTGAGTGGAGGATAAGAATGTGGGGACACCAGTGTTCAGCAAAAGTAAGCCAGACATGTCACAAACGTCTGCTATAAGGCACCCACGAGCATCGTCAATGTCGGAGCCCCATAAAGTGTTTTTGGCATTCAGATCGCCGAGGAATAGAAGCGGTGGCGGAATCTGAACCAGAAGAGCCCGAAGATCGTGTTCTTGTACGACATTGACCGGTGGCAGATAGACATTGCAAATAGAAAAGCACAGGCCCCGCAGCTGTACACGAACCGCTACAGCTTGCAGCGGCGTGTTAAGCGGTATGCTGGCAGCAGAGATGGTATGTGCCACCAGCGTAGCCACACCACCGCTAGCCCGCCGACCAGCTGCAGAGTCATGTCTAAATGCGGAAAAATTACGTAGATGTAAACCATGATTAGGCTGCAAATGGGTTTCTTGTAAGCAGACGACGGAAGGCGATCGCTGAGAAACTAAATGTTGTATGTCTGGAGCCCTGGCCCGGAACCCATTAATATTCCACTGGATTATTTCCATGCTAAAATCGAATTAGTAGTTGGTCTTTATTTTCTTTTTCACCTTCGCACTCTTTGGACCGATAATGTGAGGTCCACCATCCTCCGGTGACTCCTCCGATGTGCGGGAGTCTGAAGAACCCCTGCGGCTCGCAGAGCGGGAGCGGGACTTCACAGAGGACGTGCAACTACTGGCCCGGAGTTTATGCCTGGAACGATGGCGTTCAACAGGCAACGAAGCAGTCTCAGAGCTAGTCGACTGCGGCGGAGCTGGCGTCTGGACGGCAGAAGAGGTAGTCTGTGGTCGAACTGTAGGTGGAGTAGAACTATGCTCGTCAGGTGGGCCAGTTTGTACTCCCACGGAAACCCGAGAGGGCGAACTGGGGCACGTCTGTACGACGGCGTCCTGTTTCGGAACAGCCTGGCGGACAGCTGCAGAAAACTTCAAGGTGGTGGTTGGATGAAGTTCCTGATACCGCTTTCGTGCGTCTACAAAAGTCAGGTGTTCCTTAACCCGAAGCTCCTGGATTGCCTTCTCCTCTAAAAAGCGGGGGCAATCGCGCGAGTTCGACGGGTGTGCACCTCCACAGTTGACACAGGTGGAGTCCTGATCGCACAGGGAGCCGTCGTGAGCATTTCGACCACAGCGAGGACAAACTGGTGTACCGGTACATCGCTGCTGCGTATGCCCGAACTTCTGGCAGCGGAAACAACGCATAGGGTTCGGCACATACGGTCGTACGGTTGCGCGTTCATACCCGCAGAAAATGAATTGCGGCAGAGTCGTACGTTCAAACGTAAGGAAAACCGTACGTAAGGGGGAGGGCTTGTCATCCTTCTTACCAATTAAACGGTATGCAGCAATAACACCTTGGTCAGAGAGGCAGTTAACTATGTCCTCGTTAGAGAGGTTGTCCAGACTTGATGTTGAAACTACGCCGCGACAACTATTCAAAGTCTTATGCTTCTCTACCTTTACGGGATAAGAACCTAGGAGAGTGGCTTTAAGTAGTTTTGCGGTTTGGGAGTCTTGAGCCACCTCTATCAGCAAGTTGCCGTCCCTACATCGAGTGACATTTTTTACAGCGCCACATAAGCGATCTACTTCCTTTTTAATATAAAACGGACTCAGAGTAGCCAGGGTCTTCTTCTCGCTTACCATACTCATAACCAAAAATCGTGGAGTTGAAGGGGGGGAGCGCAGAGGAGACATTATGAAAAGGTCCCCCTTCCGGACCGTCGGCGTCAGCCTGCCATCCGGGGGATAAAGGAAAAAGACACCTAAATCTTCCGGTCTGTGCCGGCCCGAAGCACCCGCTTCAGACCCGATCTCAAGGAGTACATCAGAAAAAGTTACCCTCCGCCTATCACTACTTACCGGTATGCGACATTTCCACCAAAGGCAGGCCCGACTTTATGCCCCTACCACAGGAATAACCGCCTGTGGCTCCCCACTCTAGCCCACGCTGCCTCAACGGAGTCAGCGTGGATTCAGGGGACTTGTGGTTGATTACATCGGACCCCAGACAGCGGTAACACGTCGGGTCCCCCTGTACACCCCAGCGGCAGCACGGCCGCCGAGATACCCATGGGGACCCGGCCCCTAAGGAGCTACGGGGGTGTACTTGACAATGGAACGGCTCCGCACCTAGTGTCGCACAAAAGGGGTAGTGAGGAGGGTCCACTCAACCTTCACGCCTGAGCCTCCGAAGAGCACACAAGTTGGAAGCTGCGCCGAAACCGTGGGACAGGAACCACGGAGACAGGATAGATCCCTGTTGGTGAGACAGGAGTTATAATTCTAAAACTTAACCTACATAAAACCATAAGACCTAGAAGAGGAAGAGACTAAATCTAAGTGGATGATAACGTGGCTAGACCTGATGGAGGCGAGGGGATGATAATGGGGATGAGCGGCTCGGGGCCCCGGGTGCGCCAAGCCCGGACCTACCGTGGTAGGTCCCCCTGGGGGATGTTGGTCAAGCATCAATTCACAAAACTGAAGACGTCGGTCTGGGTCATCTTCAAGTAGCCTATGTTGTAAACATGGAATGTAAACTTTAAACTTCTGTTTTTGCATTGACCTTCATGATAAATCCAGCTCAGTTGCTAATCGTCTGGTTGATTTTCGCAGACTTTGGGTCACAGCTAAACATACCCACAATTCATTTTCCTCACTTGTGACTGTTCTTGGGGACCCAAATCTTGGTGTAACCATTACAGATCCATGTTCCTCAAATCTACCTCATATTTCTTACACTGTTTGTCTAGACAGTGATTTAGATCTAAGGTGTCTTTCCCATTCATTAACTACTATAGTAGCACCACTTTTATAAAACGTTTTTAATGCAAAAATCCTTTTTTCTTTCGTTAACATAGTGACAATTCGGAAAACTACAGTTGTCAACATATTTCACAGATCACGCTTTCAACAATTTACTAGTTTGATTATCCTGTTTGATTTGTCATTGTATTGTATACCACCTTGACATGGCATAATCATCACCATTTGGTAATAACAACTTAATGGGTTAAAACTCCCTACTGAACTACATACGTCTTGCTATCACTTTCATTTTCTTTTAACAAATTGTCCAGTGACTTTTGCACCTCACTGTATAAGTTTCTCCTTTCACAGATGTCAAAAGTTTACTGTGAAGCAAGACCTGTTCTTTCTTATTGATCTACGTTTGTCTTAATGCTACACAACCTGAAAACACAACAGGTAGGGAATCAGACATACCACTCATGCTCTTCAGGGGTGTACCAAGGTAGCTGGTGTTGTCTCTTAACATTCTTGATATTAAACAGGTCACTGTGCACAGAGGATAACATTAATAAATAAAACATTGCAGTTTAACAATTTTATTTCTCCATATTTCACTTCAATTAAACAGAAATCAAGCTGGTAAACATTTTTGAAAAGTCTACTGAAAATTCCAATTGCCCTTTGAAATTTACCTATTCATTTAGAGTATAAATGAAATATGAATTTATTCTTATTTTAATTTCGGATAACTATTTTACTTGATTCATAAATGTGACAAATTGGCAGCATTGTATTTTATTAATAAAAATACTTGTTTTTGCTATCTTGTGTCTAAAAGATGTGTTGAAAAAGTTATCATCTCAGATGGAGGTGTCATAAAAATGTATGTATAACATTATTAAGCGTAACAATATCAAATATCTGATATTTACATAGTGTTATTCTTTTACACAGACACATTCATGACATGTACAATCGCAAGTCACACAACATATTCATTTGTAGTAAATCTAATACCTAAGCTTCTGGGATTTTATTATTTAAGGTTTTATTCTACTAAACATAAAACGTTTTAAATAGGAAGAAAATATTCAATGTTACTCTTTTATGCAGAGACATTATTCATCACAGTTGGTTTCCCAAGATATACAACACATTCATTTGAGCTAATGTCTAAGTTCCTGGGATTTTATGCTTTATTTTACTAAAGCACAATGTGAGTGAGAAAACATTCAGCTTGCTGAAGTTACCTCCATAATATGCTTCCAATAAAGTTCAAAATCATTCAGTAAATTACTAGTTAACAAAGGCTGATATTCCGCGGCCTTTTCCAAAACAGTCTTTAGTTTACAGTAAGTTATGAACGGATTTGGAGAAGAGAAGTACAATTGCTCAAAATTCTCTTTGCGCATTTTCAATTCCTGGAATGTTTTAAGTAGATCATCTGATTTCTTATCTTCAGCCTGAGGCAGCCCATTTATAGTCCTTTCTGAGTCTGGTACAGATGTTGGAAGCAGTTCATTATTCTTTTCCGAGTCTGGTAGAGAAGTTTGAGGCAGTTCATTATCATTCTTTTCCGAGTCTGGTACAGAAGTTTGAGGCAGTTCATTATTCTTTTCCGAGTCTGGTAGAGGAGTTTGAGGCAGTTCATTGTCATTCTTTTCTGAGTCTGGTACAGAAGTTTGAGGCAGTTCATTATTCTTTTCCGAGTCTGGTAGAGGAGTTTGAGGCAGTTCATTGTCATTCTTTTCCGAGTCTGGTACAGAAGTTTGAGGCAGTTCATTATTCTTTTCCGAGTCTGGTAGAGGAGTTTGAGGCAGTTCATCATTCTTTTCTGAATCTGGTACAGATGTTTGAGCCAGTTCATTATCATTCTTTTCTGGATCTGGTACTAGTATTTCACTTTCAGCAGAGTTGCATTTGGCTTTTGCAATATATGCTGCTACATCCTTTTGCATTTTTTTGATTTTCAAACAGTCCAGAGAATACTGCACGCACTCCAAGGAGATTATGTCATTTCTGCAAGATTTTAAAAACTCCAGTGGAATGATCCATTGTTCAGTATGTGTTTCTTTAACATTTGGGCATTTCTTGGCATCACCTGAACTCCCTAAATCTTCATTCTTGTTCTTGTTCTCAAAATACTGTATCAGCCACTCTAGTAATGCAGCACAAAGATATGCTCTGAGACTGCTGAAGGTTCTTTTGGGATGCTCACTGCCAGGCGTAGAGAACACACTATCAGGTGCACTTGGACCTAGAAAAAAATTACAACGTTCAAGAAATCTATAGGATATATAAAAAAAAGTTTTGAGAATGTTATCTGATAACAAACATACAGATCATTGCAAACCCTTTTTATGCCACAAAACATTCATACAATAGAAATTTAAATATAAATTATACCCAAATACACATAAAAGATAATGTGCACACTTTGAAACAAAGGAAAAGAAATACACATGCACAAGAACATAAATATAAATAAACTGAACATCCTTTGCCATAGACTAAGTAAGACTACTATCACACAGTAAATGGAGCCCTCACTGAAAATATAACCTGAAGCTTCAAAAATTCAAGAAGAGGTTGTATAAATGGATACTGAAAAATCCTGTCTATAGTACGCAGGTATTTTAAGATTAAAAAATAATTACATTAAGGGATATTGTAAGTATACAGTGGGTCCCAAAAAACACAGACAATGTTTAGTACGTTGTGCAGGATGCCAAACTGATTGGTTTTCAAATAGGAACCCCCTGTCTGGAAATGCACAGTTTGGATGCTGGAGAGCGTTGAAGTTTGAGAACAAATGGTAAAGCAGCAGTAAACCATTACTCCATAAAAAACCTACTACTTTCAAACATCAGAGATGCTATTCCACCTAACAAAAAATCTGGCATATACCAAATTGAATGCAGTGATTGTAATGAAATATACATAGGAAAAACCAAAAGAAATTTAGAAATTAGATCCAAGGAACACGTTAGAAACATTAAAAGTAAACAATTATGGAAACCCAGTTATTGTCCGGTTGATAATGGAGGAAAGTTAACCTTCGAAATGCGTCCCGGAAGAATATGTTGTGAGTGTTGTTCAGTGTTATTAACTCACCTTTTAAATTAAATTAACTACAACAACACTGTTTTCAAACTTCTATGAAAGGAAGATAACAAAATTAATATTTAAAAACATTTCAATAGCAAACTGTACGAAGTGCATTACTTTTACAAGAAATACGCTGAGACAGGATATTGTAAGATCCCAAAAGAAAATCATTTATGTGAATATTTGTTGAGAGTGTAATTTGTTTTTGGTGTTGGTACGAGATGGTTGAGTGACTAAACGTGTTGCTATTGTTCATTGTTACAAAAAATTAAGTTTGTTTAAAGACGTCATAAATATTTCCATATTTAAATTTAATATATATGTATAAATAAAAGAATTATATGTGTTCAATATTGAAAGTGAAGGGACAATAGCTAAAGATTGCTTCCCTAACAATACGGGAACTATTTGATGAACGCATACCAACATTTATTTATTCATCCACTGATCATTTTACATGACATGGGATATATCATATATAGCACACTATAATTAATACATAATTATTATACAAAATACAATAGTACAACCTTGTATCATTTATGTAGTTTACAATGCCATTGGTTATTACAAGATATATCATTAAATATTTACATCTAAATATAACATTCATTATAGTTCAGCAATATTATACAAACATTTATCTATTAGAAATGATTTTAGAGTAGCTTTAAATTATGAGTCTGTCCTATTTTTAACTGCTAATGGTAATTTATTATATAATATAGCTCCTATTTTATATGGGTCCTTATTGGTTTGACTTTTATTCGTGCTCACCCTATGGTAATCATTTGCACTTCTTGTGTCATATTTATGGCAGTCTTTATTGAAAAAGTTAAACTTCTTTTTTTCTTTAACAAGCATAATAGTTCTGAACACATAAAGTGAGATCACAGTTAGGATATTTTGAGTTTTGAATGTTTCTCGACAGGATTGTCGAAAATGAAGATGGTATATAGTTCGTATGCATTTTTTTTGTATCTTTAATAATCTGTCCATGTTGGTTTTACTCGTTCCCCCCCAAATTTCAATTCCATATGTTAAATGTGGGTAAACAATGCCATAATAAGCTGATTTTAGAATATTAATGTCACCATATTTTGCTGTCTCAATAGGTACAGTCCTGAGTACAGTCAACCTGTACGCGGATGTACACAAAAAGAAGGTAGCATCATGTGATGTGGCACTAGAATCGTTATTAGCGTCCCATGATCTGAAGGGAAAAGACGTGTTTTTATAGTGCTCTTGGATGTGAGTAGAAAATTGACTAAACTTTCATGAGGCTTTTGTTCTAAAGTTGATAAAAAACTGGAAAGACTATCAATATAATATAAATTGGTGCGACGAAAGTGTAAAGATGAGAAAAAGTGTTAATAAAGTAATATATCATAGTAAAGTAACATCGAGTGTTTGTTCATTCCATCTAGTACCACGATCTAGGGTAGAAAAAGAATCTCATAGCTCAGCACATACAAAGCAACATATTATTATAAAAACAGCACCAACGCAAAGGAATAATTTCTTTCAAAATGCCCAAACTTTAAGTGCAATTTAATACTTCACTATTTGACAATGCAATGATGCAAAGAAATTCTGAGACAAATAGCCTTTTAAGGCAAATTTTCTAGTCACAGGAAAACAAGAATTATTTCAATATTTCATACATTGTATAATGTAGAAACATTGCTATGGACATATACCTTCCCTTCTAACCTGCCATTAATATTTTCATAACATCTAACACTGCATGCAAACATAACTCTATCACAAAAATTGTTCCTTATGTATTATGTGCTGTTATGTTTGTACTCTGGGCTATTAAACTGAAATGAGAGGGAATGTGCCATTATGTATTTATTATTGCAATACTTAATATGGCTAGAATAATTACAATCACTCCGCTCTTAGAACCTCACTTGATGTAAACACATGCCATCAACTAGCCCATGATGTCTGGGAAATCAAAGTATACCAAAACACGCAGTACCTTATTTGCATATTTACCTGTGCTTTTTCTAGAAGAATATTAAATATAATTTGAAATATTTGATTAATATAAATAGTAAACTAAAGAAGGTTGTAGTTACTAATTAATTTTGTGTGGTGTCGTTCATCTCTCTTCTGCATCCATATTGTGATGCTGACCGTGTGGCGCACATCAAAGATGCTCAAGGTCAGACTGTCTCACCCCACTGTTTGTAAAAACGTGACAATGACTGCACCACATCAAAGGGTTTTTGAGATTATTTGTAGGATGTCAGACAGCTGGCATATTTGTAGAAGTTCCAGAAAGGTCCGTGTTATGTCATACTTGCTATATAAGGAGATGAGGTGATGAGAGAAGTAGGTAGAGTTATTACAGACATGAGTCAGCGCAGCAGCAGTGTTAGGAATGTGTGTACAGTTGTCGTGAGAGATACATTGCATCAAAGTAAAGCCAGTGAAGCAGTCTTAGTAGTTCCGAATGATAGTATCATCAAAGTCAACCATTTTTGTGAGACAGAGAAAGTGGAGAAAGACAGAAATGAAGGAGTCAAGTTACAAGAAGAACAGTTGTGAATTGTAATATCACAAAGGTTTGTAGACTGTGTTAATGACAGTAAAAGTGAACTGTATTATGTGCATTCAGTTAGAAGAAAATGAAGTGTTAGAGCAAATATGAACATAAGGCTAATATGGAGAGACAATATATTTTGTTTATATCGAGTACATTCTAAAGCTGGATTGACTATACAAATTAATTCTATCTGCATCCACTATATTAAATTAAAATAAAACGAGCTGAAACTTACCTTGAGGACTCAACCAGATACACAAGCATAACAAGAAGTGTTGCTCTTTGGGATGAAGTACAATGTAGTGGTAGCATGTATTAAGAACAGAACAAATATGATGATTCCTTCTACGATCACTGCTTAGACATGCCAGTGCTAAACCTCTGCTCATGGCAAGCCAAAGCTGCAAAAGTAAAACAAGTTTCTTATACCAAAATAATTTTTAACTGAAATTCATCAAATTATCATAATATTAATTAAAACTGGGTGTAGTACAGTCTGGTGCATGGAAATGTGCTGATACTGTTTAGTGTCTTTCAGTGTGTTTCTCTATTTAATTTTGGCAGAACCTTTTCACCATGTGATCCCTACTGACTTGTATTCAAGTCTGACACACAAGCAGTGACCTATGAACAAAGGCTGTGGCCACAGTTATTAGTGCAAGGGAGGGATAAGGAACTACAGGGCTTTCAAATTGGTTCTTCACCACTGCACGGCCTTTTGCCTGTGCGAGTTTGAAGCTGCTGTGGCTGGGTTTGCAGATACTAACAAGCTGCACGTAAAACGTGTATAAAAGCCTTAATTAATAACGCGCGCCGTGAAAGCTTTAAACCTTACATATAAAAATCTTACCTTATAGAAAATGCTGGCAATGTCATGAACGATGGTTTAATCGATTAACAGCTTCTGTTCTTTTCAGATGAGGCGTGGTTTCATCTAAATGGTCATGTGAACACTCATAACAGTCAGTATTGGGCATTTCAAAACCCACATCGCATTCAAGAAATATCTCATTATGATCAGAAAATTGGACTTAAGTGTGATGTTAGCGCTAGACATATAATTGGTCCAATATTTTGCGACCAGACTGTAAATAGAGGTACTGAAATGACATTTTGACTCCATTTTTTTGTGAACTGACAGAAGAAGAGAAATCATATGGGTGGTTTCAACAAGATTCTGCTACTGCAAGTATAGACCATGAATAAAATGAAGGAAGTGTTTGAAGATAGGGTGATTAGTGTTGGTATATGGCCCTCTTGCTCCCCTGATTAATAGTGTGTGTGTGTGTGATTTTTACTTGTGAGGTAACCTGAAAGACAAAGTTTACGAGAAAAATCCTCACACATTGGAAGAACTAAAACAAAATATTAGAAATGAAATCAGAGACATTACAGTTAGCCCAACTTAATCGTGTGAATCAGAAGATTTTTCCCGATATAATGCCTGTATAGTGGAGGGACATTTCCAGCATTTTCTATAATGTTAGATTTTTATACATGTTTTACGTACGGCTTGTTAGTAGCGGCAAACCCGGCTGTGGCAGCTTCAAACTTGCACAGGCAAAAGGCCATGTAGCGGTGAAGAATCGCTTTGAAAGCCCTGTACTTAACCCGAGTGGAACAATTGTCAAAATCTTTTTTGTGTTTTCCCCTTACGCTTTGTCTTTACATAAAGTTGGTAAGTCAGGCCATTAAAAGTAGTTTTAAAAATGTTGTAATGGTTCATCTGCACCTTTTTATTACAGTGGCAGATGACGAGCACCGACAGTGCAGACAGACAAAACACTGCACAGCAGATTCATAAGCTTTTTATTCTCCCAATAGTATACCAACATTATAAAAAACAATAAATCGTACCTTCTCTCTGGAATCAACAGTTGCACTTATTCTAAGCTCCTTCTCTAAGACTGAATATATTTGCTCCACACTGTCTTTGTACAGTTCAGCATCCCACTGTTCCATGATTTTTTGTAACACAGGCAGAGAACTATTGTCTGGAGTGCCCTTAATCCATGCAACATATTCTGCAAATGTTTTTGGACCTTCGTTTAAATATACAAATTCCATAATCCTTCTGTGAGCTGACAACAGCAACGGTAAGTGCTAGAAAATAAAGCAGAAGCATAACAAGCATCAGAAAGGGTTTCTTGAATACAATTTTTATATTTGTTTCATAAATTCATTTTAGAAGCTATGAGATGCACAAAAAGGAATGGCTCATACACAACAATAATAATGACGATAATAATAATAATAATAATAATAATAATAATAATAATAATAATAATAATAATAATAATAATAATAATAATAATAATAATAATATACTAAATGCCACACAGTTTTGTTTATATCAAACCCTTCAAATGCTTTGGAGTTTACCCATGTTCTACTCCAGGCCATGCAAAATATTAAGTAACACTGCTATCCACAACCATTCATTATTTCTACCATCTATAATTCTCCAACTATTTGTACTACATGCTCCCATTTACTTATCTCACTGTATATAGACATAAAGTCTTTTAGTACTAAGTACAGATGTGTGGTGGGTTGTATTCATGGTGAATACAAAGAACTGGTCTGATAAAAACATTTAAATTAACTGCCCTGCCCTTGAGAATGATGGCTTCTATCTGTGTCGCACTCACATGACTTTCTCTATCTTGTACTAACCATTCTTACAAACTCTTATTCCTATATCTCCTTCGTGCTACTTGGGATAAACATTTACAGAAATTATCTTATTGCTTATTTCCATATAGGTGCAAGGACAATATGGGAATACAGTAGCTTTGAGCGATATTAAAAATTTTTTAAAGCTTTGAGATTCTGTTCTCTTTGCACAGTGAACATATAAAAAAAAAAGAACAATGATGTTACATTTCACGAAAGTTTTAAGTTTTCCAAAACTGACACAGATAACAAGGAATATTTCCGAAATGGTTCACTCTACAAAAAGTTTATTTGGACATAAATTGAGTGTTTTAGCGAGATCTACATTTTTTTGTATAGTAACATACTGTCTATCTCTTATGGTTTACAACTTTTGGCTATAGCCAGAAAATTCAAAATATAGATTTCATTTGTCATAAAAATATCTTAAACACATGTCATTTTAATCAAAATGAAGAAAACAAAATTTTCAAAAATGTTTCCATGTAAACGATACTTTAGGATCAGGCTATTTTCTTCAAAATCCTTGTGTTGCATCCTTGAAAGACATTAAACTTATAACAACTTTGGTTTTTAACGGACTTCGTTTTAGAGTTATGCTGTCCACAGACAGACACACAGACAGACAGACACACACACACCCACAGACCTTTTTCTAAAAATGCTGTTTTTGGATTCAGGGGGTCTTAAAACATACTTCTGGTGAAATCTCGACATCAAGTTTTTGGGTAGAATAGAATACTTCCTCTAGTTACCAGTAGAGAAAGTAAAAATTCAATGCCACAATCGGTTCCGATTCTACCTCTCAAACATTGCCCACACATGGCTTGTGTGTTTAAACACACCAGCAGTAAGTTTGTTGCCATAAAAAGTAACAAGTAGGGTGGTGCTTAGTTATCATGGACCTTAAGTTGCGTCTGTGACTGGCAACTGAATTTTGCTTTCTACCAAGAGTTTTAGTATAACATGGAAATGTTACAGTATGCTTACATGTGCATGCGTACACTGAACTAAATGAAGCCTCTGAGTGGCATTTACAACTTAAGGTTCTCTTTCAAAATAATGATAGGAGTATTCAGTTCAAAATGGCAAGGCTGAAGCTCCTTGACAGTGCCTCAAGTTGGAGGTGAAAGTCTGGACAGCATTATGGGTGAAACATCTTGTTATTCAAACTCTATGCAGACTTAATTAACGTGCTCATTGTTATGCACTACATCTATCCCATGTAATACAAGTTGGTACATTCTCAGCAGTTTTTCCTTCCATTCAAGGTTCAATTCAATTCATGTAACCTATCATGTATCTATGTAATCTGTAACAATCTTATTTGCACAGTACATCAATTATGTTTGTACTGAGTTATTACAAACATTAATTAAAGGATCAAATTCAGTTTTATAAATTAGATATTATTAGATTAGATTATAAATTAGGTTACAAAGTAATTTTGGTAAAAGTAATTTTTAGATGGTGAAAAAGGCAATACATACAAAAAATAAGAAGAAATTATACAAATAAATCATTTTAGCAAACATTGCATAGAAAGGATTTTGAGATTAATGGGGTTAAAATCAACAGTGAAGAGGGTAATAATTACTTTTTGGAATTTATTGATCATTAAAAGGCCAAATTTTGAACTTTAATGGATTAGATGCAATATTGTTAAAATGATCAGTAAATAATAACAATACTGTGATAACAGAAGACATAAGTGTAAATACAAATTCTTAAAATATATTATGTGCAAAACTTAAAGGATTATTATATATGTTTGATATTAAAATCCATACTAAAACTTCAACCAGTTCCTTTGATATCTGCTTCTGCTCCAGACCATATTGCCACAATCGTTGACAGCGCAAGAGTGGAAATAAAACTTTTTAATAGGTAGTTATGTATCTGATCATAAGGCACAGGTCATTAAAATTGTGAATTTTAACGTTAAAAGTGATAGTACTGTAAAGGTTATAAAAAGAAAAATTAATTCTTATAATAAAATGAATTGCTTACTTCAGAAAGGCCCTAGGCATTTTTTGAAAAGAGGTCTGCATGCGAGCTTGTCTGTGAACAGCAAAACTCAAAACTGAAAAGTCGGTTAGGAACCAAAGTTGGTATTTATGTTTAATATCTTTCATGGATGTGGCATAAAGATTTTTAAGAAAATTCCTCCACCCTAAAATATCCTTTAAATGAAAAATTTTGGGTTTCTCAAACATGGTTTTAATGATTTTGATTAAAATTGTACGTTTAAATATTTTTATGACAAACGAAATGTATATTTTGAAATTTCTGGCTATAACCCATGTAGTCCTGTTCATGCTTGAGACTTTTGCATAACTGGTAAACCGTAAAAGATAGACCCAATCTTACTATACAAAAGACGTAGATCTTGTTAAAACGCACAATTTACAAATGATTTTTTTTTTTGTGGAGTGAACCATTTCAGAGATATTCCTTGTTTTTCCTGTGAGTTTCATAATACTTATACTTTTCTCAAACGGAGGGTCGTTCATGTTTTTATCTGTTGGCCATGCAAAGAGAACGGAATTTCAAAGCCTTCATATAGCAAATGGCTTTAAAAGATTTGACTATCACTCAAAGCCTACCGTATTTCCATATTCCCCTTGCACCTACAACGAAATAAGCAATAAGATAATTTCTGCAAATGTTTATCTTGACTAATCTGAAGTAGATAAACGAATAAGAGTTGGTGCAAAAGTAGAGAAAGTGAGTGAGAGATGTGAGTGCAACACATCACATTTTTTACGTCAGGTGTTCCTTACAGGTTGACCATTGATTGCACAAGGGATCTCCATATTGAATCAAGCAGCCACAATATTCAACGCAGAAATTCTGCTTTATTGCAAAAGAGCTCAATGTCCAGGACATAGGGGGTTTTTACAATCAACATTTGTAAACAATACTGACTCTATTTGAGAGGTAGAACTGGAACTTAAAAATTCAATGCCACAACTGATATTTGAACCACAGACCTTCCGCTTACCGGGCGGACGCTCTAACCACTGAGCTATTGTGACAAACTGCCAGAATGGCATTAAATTCTCAAACCAGTTCGTATTTCTCCTGGTAAACCACAAAGGCAGTCTCACATCAGAGACAATTACCCCAATGGTGACTTACTATTGTAAGTACTTTGTATCCCAGGATTAAATAACCTTCAGAATGGTAATTATTATTTATTTATGCCAACAAACTTACTGTTGGTGTTTTTAAACACACAAGCCGTGTGTGGGCAAAGTTTGAGAGGTTTGTGGCATTGAATTTTTAAGTTCCAGTTCTACCTCTCAAACTTTGCCCACACACAAACACCAACAGTAAGTTTGTTGGCATAAATAAATAATACTGACCCTATTTATTATCTTATACAAGATGGCTGTGACTGCCAAAAAGTGGCAAAACTCTGAAATAATACGAGGGGGTGTCAAAAAATAACTGGAATTGTTTTTTTTATTGGAAAATGCTGCTCACCTTTATTCAAATTCCATTACACACCTTCAAAGTAATCTCCCTCGAACATAATACAATGATTCCAGCGTTCAGTCCAATGTTCATAACACTCCCTTTTTGATAGCCTGTTGAGTACACTCAAAATTTTATTGTTTAGCTCTTGATCACTCTGAAAATGATGACCCCGAAGCTCTTTCTTTTACTGCAGGAAACAGGTGGAAGTCACACAGGGCTAGGTCCGGTGAATTAGGTGGATGTGACATCACCTCAATGCCTAATTCAGTGATTCTTTCCTGAGTCTTGATGGTGCGATGAGCGGGGGCATTAACCTGATGAAGGACCCACCCCGTTTGAGCAAGATTTGGGCATTTTGTTGCAATTTTCCTCCTTAATGGCCCCTTCAGTACCTCACAATAGTAATTTGCAGTAACAGTACATTGCTTATCTATCACATGATCATAAACAATGCCTTGCTTATCGAAAAAGACAAGATGCATCACTTTTCCTGCACTTGGTTCAACTTTCGCCTTTTTGGGTCTTGGACTTGAAGGATGTTTCCATTGGGTACTTTCCTGCTTTGTCTCTGGGTCATAATGATGAAACCAGGATTCATTGCATGTGATGACTTTGTCTAAAAAAAGATCTTCCATTGTTGACCTGCCATCACACGGTGAGCCTACTGTTCGTCACTGATCACATGAGGCACCCACTTTGCTGCAACTTTTCTATACCTCAGAACATTTGGTACAATGTCTTCAGTTGACCTGTAGGATATATTAATAATCTCAACAATCTTTGTCAACGATAAACAACGGTCTTCCCGCAACATGACATCAATTATGTTGACATCTGTTTTTGAAGTTGACGGTCTTCCGGGATGTGGAGCATCCTCAAAGTCATTTTTACCCTTCCAAAAATCATTTATGCCATTCAAACACTTGAGTTTTCCCCATTGCTTGCTCTTTGTAGGCTTGCTGCAACATTTCCAATGTTGGTGATGCAGTTTTGTCAAGAAGAACGCAAAATCTAATTGATGCGCGCTGCTGCAACTTGAGATCCATGTTGGGTACAGTAAACGTGACCTCACACTTCTTCTGCTACCCTCCATTTTTTAAATTTATTTTGTTATTTAACGACGCTGTCAATTGCCAGGATCACATCAGCATCGCCAGTGAGCCGGAATTTCGTCCCTCAGGAGTTCTTTTACATGCCAGTAAATCTACTGACATGGAGCTGTCATTTTTAAGCACACTTAAAAACCATCGGTCTGGGCCAGATTTGAACATGCGACCTTGGGATCAGTAGGCCAGCGTTTAACCAACTGAGCACCTCCAGGCCAATGACGTGTATGCCATTTCATCACTCAAGGTCAGACCTCTCCGGTACTACAAACACCCATCTCATGCGCAGGGAATTTAAAATGCAAAAAAATAATTCTGGTTATTCTTTTGGCACCCTCTCATACATAAACAATTAGTTTTAAAGGCTACTGTTTAGAGCAAGCAGGGAAATGTAATATTGTGTCCTTGCAATATCTTAAATGTTATCATTAATATGAATTAAATTGAGTCAAAAGTTGAACCTACAAACAGGAAAAGGAGAAAAGCTGTGAGTCATCCCAATCAGTACACACAAATGAAAACACCAAAAATTAAAGGGATTGGAGCACACTAATTATTAAGGTAAATTATACTGCTCGCAAAAGTTAAATGCATGTGAACGCTGGCCAATGCTCAAGCAGAGCGCTGTTGCCAAGCGTAGTGTGTGTACCGGCAGAGGTTCTGTACATACGAGTGTGCAAGATGCGTGTACCACATTCGGCAGCACTGATAGGAGGGGCAAGCTTAGGATTCGCTGGAGTCTGCAGTACGGCCAGCCTCCATATGCCTTTAACTTTTGCTAAGATTATAATATTGGCCGGGGACAGGAATTATATGCTCTTATAATCCCTTTAATATGCATGAATTTATGCATTGAAAACTTACAAAATCTGCACTGAATGCGGTGGCGGCGGCAGTGGTAATTTATTGCAATCAGTGAAATATTATAACAGTATTTGGCATTGCTAGTAATTACAGTTAGGTGTATTAAAATTATTATACAACCACATGTGTTTGTCACAATTATTTACAAACCAAATTAATACGCTGCCACTGCCACCACCATTATAACATTCCTATGAGAGGTGGCAACAGGAATGGAATGAGGAGCAAACAACTTCACAATGGACTAAAAGGCTGATTCCAGAAATAAAACCATGGTTAGACAGGCCACATGGAGAAGTGGGCTACTATGTAACACAGTTTCTCTCCGGACATGGTTGTTTTAAGAGCTATTTGTACTCTATGAAACTGGTACAGGATGACAGATGCCCATATTGAGGCGATACTGACACAGCAGAGCATGTAGTGCTAGTCTGTTCGAGATGGACCTCTGTTAGAGACACTGTGGAACAACATATAGGTCAGCTATAAATGCAGACAATGTAATAGATTATATGCTTCAAACAAAAGATAAATGGGAACAGATTGCAAAAATGATTACCCACACATTTAAAACAAAATATGATGCAAAATAAGATAACTACACATGAAAAAAAAATATGCTTATGCAAAATAATGTAATAGAGGTAGGCATCCTTCGATGTTATGTTCCAACAGTTCCAAAAGATGTCAGTTTCAAGAGGACCACTTGATCTGGTTAGCAAGACACCAGCAACGGCCTCATGTAAAAAAAAAAAAAAAAAGTTAAGAAATTAAGTATATAATGAAAAAATAAGTTTTACTGCAAAACTTTCAAATGCTACTCATAAATGTTGGCTAAAATTATTTTGATAGAGTGCTATACCCTTCCCCTTATGTAGGACTTACAACCCATAGGACTTATAAGCCTATGCCTAGGGTGAGACGCCTGTCCAGGAGCAGAGGGACCAAGAAAGCTAACACTAGTATCAAATGTTTGATAAGCGGATCTGTGTACATTGGTCTTCATATTGCATACTCTTAGAACGACTTCATGAGAAACAAGAGAAGTCATTACTGTAGAAATGTATCTCTGCATTAAAATGAACATGCAATGTCTTATGAATAACTGAAGCTATATAAAATGCTATTCAATACAAACTGCATATTTTAATGAGCCAATTGTTTCTGCAGTAACTTCTGTACACTCCTCAGTAATCAGCTTCATAAAATTCCTATAATTCATTGAGGCAGAAGTACTCACTGACTAAACAGGAAATTCAGGATACACATTTTGTCAGACCAATAGTTCAAATGTATAAACATTTTATTCAAAATTGCTATATCATTTCAGTGAGAAAAAATAAAAGATTCTCTAAAGGCTAGTTTGAGGTGAAGGTACAAAACTCATGTTGCATCTTCAAAGGACGATAGACTTAAAAATGCAATTTGGTATTGCTCTGACTTTTTGGATGTACCCACCCTCACCCACAGCCACACAGCGAAAGCACAGCGTAGAACACATTTACCAGACCAAGTTGCTTACCTTCAGTTCAGGATGCTCTCCTGCTACTCGGGTTGCCAAATCAACTTCACCCTCTAATAAGCATTGGCATACACAGTCGTTGGCAATCTCAGCAACAACGTTATTCATTTCTGCTTTTTTAGCAATGAATGCTCCACATTTTAAGGCTAATAGATCCCTCCTCTTCCTCAAGCAATGTACTGCTTCTGGTAATCGCCCTAATTTTATGTAACTGTGAAAAATTAAGATTCACAAAATTAAATACACCAATCATTTAGCCCTAATGCAATGAATAGTTCATGATAAAATTAAGTTCACTAGAACAGTTTTTCACTCTTGGCAGAATTCTGTTTATGTCACTGTAAGGCATGGCTTGGAAGCTGCTGGTTCAGTAAGCATACATACTTGTTAAATTATACACAGCCTAAGACAAAATAATCTGACATGTTGCACTCAAATGACAATGCCCCGCCCACCCCCACCCATATAAATAAACGTAACGGACATTAACGGTCATTTCTTCCACTACTTCTCTGCTTCCACATTCTAACTCCGACCAGTGCAGATGGAGGATCGTGTTACCCTGATGATGCCAAGCGCAGTACTTGGCAAAATGTTGGTATCTACCATGCCTTCTAGACCACGGCCTACAAGCCCGGAAGAACTTAACATTTGGAATAATCAAGACACCGGCCGTGAAAGCCTAAACACATATATCAAACATATGGCATTTTAATCAAAATAGAGCCATTTTCAAGAAAATTCAAAATTATACATAAATCATGTATTTTTGAAAGATCTGCATTTTTTGTATAGTAAGATTTAGATTTGGTCTATTTCTTACGGTTTATCAGTTATGCAAAAGTTGTTTTCTAGTGCCTTGCATCTGGCGATGAAGCCATTAGCATTCGTGCTTTCCAATACTTTTGAACTGTAGTTTCTTCTGATCTTAATGCTTCACAGGTCTTCAAGTGGTCTTCGTTCATTTCTGCTGGATTGTTACACAGGACACATATTGGTGCAAAAGTCATCCAGCATAAATAGGACTACATGGGCTATAGCTAGAAAATTCAAGATATACAAGTTATACATTTCATTTGTTCATACGTATCTCAAACATATGGCATTTTAATTAAAATCGTTAGTGCCATTTTCCGGCAAATCAAATTTTCAAGAAGTTTTCCATGTAAAGGGTAGTTTAGGGTGAAGGGATTTTCTTCAAAATCTTCGTGTTGCACCCTTGAAATACATTAAACTTAAATCCCAACTTTAGTTTTTAACTGACTTTTCGTTTTTGAGTTATGCTGTCCACAGACTGACACACAGAGAGAGACACATGCACGACACCCACACCCACACACACAGACCTTTTTCTAAAAATGCCTTTCTTGGATTCAGAGGGCCTCAAAACATATATTTCCGGTGAAATCGTGACATTGAATTTTTGGGTGGAATACAATACTCCTCTACTTTAGAGTAAGTAAAAAGGAATTAGAGAAAAATGGAATTATTTATTGTTTTAAAATTATTGATATTAAAAAATCAACTGTGTAACATGAAAGTACAGCTATAAATGTAACAAAAAATCCAAAATAAAAATGATCAGATATTTTGAACCAAATCTCATCTTATGCACTGGCATATACAAATATTTATTTTAGCTTACCCTGCTGCTGCTTCTTCAAAACTGCCTTGTGCCTCTGCGTCCATTGCCCAAATAGTAATGATTTTATTTACTATAGGATCATCAGGTCCTAGGCGGCATTTTGCAATCACAATAGCTTCACGGTAATACCTGTTGCTTGTCAAAAGTTGTATAGCCTCATCCACTTTGTGGCAAGCAAGAAGGTATGAACTGGCTTTATGGTATTGTTTATGTGCTGCAAGCTGCTCTGCATATGCACTGCACATCTCTAACCAGAATCTGACAAAAACAAAATTATATTGTTATGTGAAACAAAGTGCTTCTCTCACAGGAGCTGGTCAATCATGTGACAGGCAGAGTTAATATTTCCTAGCAATCAGCTAAAATATCTGCTACTGAAACCACTAATTTTCTAATGATATAGGCTCTCATAATTACAATTACAATAAAAAAAGAAACTGATCTGTTAGCTTCACATGTCTTTCTGAACCTACTATCCTTTTTATTTATATAGTTTCCACAAACTATTCTTACTAAATTATTATTTATTTATGCCAACAAACTTATTGTTGGTGTTTTTTAAGCACACAAGCCGTGTGTGGGCAATGTTTGAGAGGTAGAACAGGTAGAGGTTTGTCTGGTTCAAATCCCAGCTGTGACATTGAATTTTTTCCCGAAAAAATATACATCATCAAAAACAGTAATAAAGTTATTAATTTCGAAATACCAGCATTGAATGAAGTGTTAAAACTCTGCAACCCTAACACCAGATGGCAGCAGAATAGAGACAACAGAGAAAAGGAACAAGAGGATAACGTCAGTCATCCAACGGCTGAAGATGGGATCGAATGGTCCTGAAAACGTTTCCACTTAAAAAAGCAGTTATTAGTGAAGGTGTGTGTAAATAAGTGACTCAAAATAAAAAACTCAAAACTTGAAGAATACTTCGCTGTCAATAGTGCTTCTATTTTTAATATTCATTGAATTTTTATGTTCAAATTCTACCACTCTATTCTTACTGTAGTTTACTTTTGTGTCTACTTCATGATATAAGTCATGAAAAAGCTTTGTAGAAGCAGTTTCATCACACATTTTAAGTACAAGCCAAATAGACCAGTTATATTCAACCTTTTTAAGCCGCATATCCCCAAAGACAATTTTCCATTCCAGCCTGTACCCCTAAGCATAGCTCCTAGCATTGTTCTTAATTCAAATTATACATAACTATATATAAAATGGGTTATGAACGTTTACTAAATACTACAAAAAGGAGGATTATGCTATAAATTTATAAATACAGGAAATGTGTTACTGATAGCACACACATGCATGTACACATCAAATTATATGAATTTGTGAAGTAGGGATGGTTTCACAAAATTATTCATCAGAGTTTGGTCGAAAATAATACCGAAGGGTAGAGGTGGATCACTCATACTGGATATGAATCCATATTTAATGTAAGATTCGTTATAATATCTGCATTTCACGTTTGTCAGGTTTTTTGACTTGCTCATAAATGGATCAATTTCAACACTGATTTCACCTATGTCCTGTGGTAGAACACATGTTGTTGCACTTTTCAGTGGCAGTGGCTTAACACTATCACTTGTTTCATTGATTTTACGTTTCCCTCTTGTAGTGAATTTATCCAACTTATAACAAAATAAATTTTTATTAATGTTGATTTTTGTTGTTGTTGAACATTAGGTTGTTTCTGATGATGATGATGATGATGATGATCATCATCATCATCATCATCATCATCATCATCATCATCTTTATCTTTGTGACATAGGCCAGTTAAAATTCATAGGATTAGTATACTTGTAGTTGTTCAAATTAGTGTATTTGATCTAAAAGGGATTTTGTAAAAATATGTAGTTCAGTAACACATTAATAAAAAGAAATTCAACGCTGATAATCTGAAAATCAGTTCACAAATACAAAGAATGGTAAAGATCTTAAGTAAATAAAATGAACCTGCACATAACAGCCTCAAAAATATTTGAGTACTGAAAGATTATAAAACAGTCAGTAACGTACATCTGCAGTCACTGTTGTTACCTGCATTTGAAACAAAGAATACAATACAAATGATATCTAATGCGCAGCTATAAGATATCGTATCTGAGTCTTCCAGGGAAGGCCATATCTTCTTGATAATAAATGTCGACGTTTTGCCCCTCTATGTTGGGCTTCTTCAAGTTTCACTCCATGACGGCACCTACCAAACTGTGCTTATCAGAGAGAGAGACCAAGCGGGCACTTTCTTATTTATACTCTGGCGGTGGTGGGCGTGTTTCAAGAGACACTCCACTGATGGGCTGACGATCTGCCAATCTCCAGTTCTTTATTAGTGCCTGCCAGATGGTGTGGAGATGTCTGCCATGGTCTCTGTTTAGAGAGTTCTGTGATTTGAATATTTCTATGCTTTCTCTTACTATTCTGGGATGGAATTGTTCACAGTTTGTTAGGAGCTGTATTTTGTCAAAATCTATATGATGTCTCGTGACTGGTGTGTTCTGCAAGTGCCGACTTATCTGGTTGGTTTAGTTTCAGGCTTCTAATGTGTTCTTGTCATCTGACAGTCACTGATCTACCTGTTTGTCCGATGTATGAAGCTCCACATTTACAGTCTATCTTGTACACTCTCGGATTGTATAGCAGGTGTCATTTAAGAATGTTTCTGACGACATCATAACTTATAAAATAATGACACTAACAATAGTTTGTTTCTGTGAAAAAGTCTTTTAAAATATGCTGTTTGATGTTTCTAAGCAATTTTTTGAAAAACATTTCCATTTAGCCATAGCAGAAAATAAGTAGTACATTTGAAACACACAAATATATAGCAGTTGCTGTTTCAAACAAATGACTAGGAGAAAGTACCAACCTTATAAAGCTTAAATTTGAAGATGTTACATTGTTTAGTAATTGTTTGGCAGCCATCAATAGTAAATGCTCTCAGTGAATTTGTAAACATGGATAAAGCTGGTCATTCTCCTGTGATGGAATACTTTTATTTGAAAGATCTTAGTCCAACTAATATTAAAGCCGAGCTAGATTTGACTCTGAGAGAGTCTGCTCTATTTACAACAGTAAAATACTGGTTGGCAGAGTTTAAGCAAGACCATATGAGCTGCCAAGATGTACATCACAGTAGTTGACCAAATAAGGTGACCACACCAGTAATGGTAAAGAATACCCACAAAATGGTATTGGAGGTATATGAGCTAACAGACATTGGAGGCATTTCAAAAAGTACTGTACATTGCTTATTGACTGAAAATTTGGACATGAGAATGTTGTGTGCAAGACAGGTGACACGTTTGCTCACAATGGCACAAAAACAGCATTGTGAGATGTTTCAGTCAAGTGTTAGGCAATGTTTTCCTACAACAGCTGCATTTTTGTGAAAATTCGTAACCATGGATGAAACACGGGTCCATCACTTCACACCTGAGACAAAGGAACGGTTGAAACTACAGATTGAAAGGGGAGAATCGGCTCCAAAGAAGATAACAGTTCCATCTGCAGGAAGGACATGGCGCCAGGTTTTTGGAATACACATGGGATAACTTTCATTATCTCCAAAAAGGAAAAGCAACAATGGCAAGTATTATGCAAACTTGTTGCAGTATGTGAGTGATGAAATCAAGCAAAAACGGTTGTATTTAGCAAAAAAGAAATTTTTATTTCATCAAGGTAATGCACCAATTCACACATCCATTATCACCATGGCCAAAATCAATGAGAAAGTTCAAATTACTTCCTCAGCACCCCATTCGGCAGATTTAGCCCCCTATGATTATTTTCTGTTTACAAACTCGAAATGGCCTGGTGGTAAAAGATTTGCCAATAATAAGAGGTGGAGTCTGCAGTGGATGGCTATTTTGCAGAGCTTGAAGGTTCTCGGATGGTCTTATATACTTGGCGCTAGTTGCTTACCACGTGGTGGAAAGGTCTAAATGAACAGGAGGGGATGGAGGCATCAACTTGATTATCATAACAATGAAAAGAGGAACCGATAAGAACTAAGATGTTTCCATAGCAACGCTAAAGGCTAAATCAGTATTGTCAACAGCTGTCAATATTTAACACATGATTAGCATGTGCCTGACCTGCAATCCAGCAGTAACATAAACTGTGCATCTTATCTACTGTTTTCCCTTCAATATATACAATGCCTCCCTCCAGCTTCAGCTTGCATCAGTTAGAGACTGCCTGTGTACTGACGAGTTCATTTGCACCATTTTATTTATGTGGTTATATGCCTTGTATTTAAGTGTGCCTGAATCTGTGTATCTGTGAGCATTTACAACTGTCTTACTGTTTTAATGAATATTTAATGTCCAAAAGTATTGACAAAGACAGCGTAAAAAAAAAAAAATGCAGTCAATGGTCCTGGCGAAGAACATTACCTTAAAATTGTTTGGTTTCCCCCTTTCCTAGTGTAATCCGATTTAATTAATTTGGGCCGAAGTAAATGGTTACGTTGGGCGAAACAAGAAAGATTTCACTGGGTTGTCTGTAATAAAGCTACATCAATAAAAAGCTGAAAGCTGTGAACAAGTGGTTACTGATACAAAGGGCGTAATAAGTGCAACATGGGAAAGTGAAGGAGTTTTTGAAGAAAGGATAGAACAGCTTGTCATTTCCATGGGTAATTCCAGCAACAACAGCAATAAAGTGAGCGATTTGCATATAAGCGGCATTTTCCCATTACAATATTTCACAGGTACATTTCTTTTAACGTAAATGTTTGTGTTGATATATGCTTGCATGTTCTATCCTTTGCATGTAGATTCTCTATTTTACTATTGTCTTCCAATACAAATATAAATAATGCCTGCACTACATTCCAAATGCAACCCAACAGTTTTCTTACACATAATTCTAACGCGCTCTCCATGTGGTTGCAAAAAGCGGCAATGTTGCCTCTCTTTCACTGTGAACTGTCAATCCCTTTCTTGTTTGGCCCTGATAATATTTGCCAAGCGTTTGGAGCTGACACATCTTGGATCAGTACAGCTTCCTGGGGCACAGAGGGAAGGTTTACCAGAGTCTTGTTCAATAGCTCAACTGTTCATACTTCACTCTCATGATAACTACTCAGTCTGTACCAACAGCTTATATAGCCTCTGAATTACTGGCAACTTTTCTGGAAGTTAAAGCTTGTCGGCTTCTCTGGTAAACAAGTCTTGCACGTCAAAAGCTTCTAGAAATACATGCAATGGCACTTATTCTGGGCTGCTCATTGTTGTATGTTGCATAGCAGTGGCTCTTACAAGGTGTGAGGTAGCTGTCACTTAATCCTCCTTTGTCTGCAGTCACCGTGCCAATTTACAAGCATACATGTGTGGCCCCCACCCACTTAAAATCACTAAAATGTTAACATACACTACAAATGCACATTTAATTGGTGTCAACTGTTTGCAAAATGATATTTACAGTATCACTACTGGCTTTCAAAAGCAGGCAAAGGCAGTTAGTGTCCCTAAATTTAGCAAGAGTATATTTCAGCGAAGAATAGGACATGAAACAATTATCTGCAAAGGGTAGAGTGAGACTGAAAAACTGAATGCCATGACTGGGATTTGAACCATGGATCTACCGGTTACCGTCCGGCTGCTCTAATCACTAAGCTGTTATGGCCAACGTGCTGATATGACATTAAATTCTCCAACTCACTTGCATTATCCCTGGTAAACCACACACGGAGATCCCAATTTACTTTGAGATAACATACTTTAATGGCGACTTACAGTGCTGTAAGTACTTATGTCCCGGGTTTCTAGTATAACCAACTATAAGGTCAATTAAATTATCTGCAAGATGGGTGTCACAACTGCTGACTGCAAATAGAATGCAAATTTCTAACCAAAGTTTGACTTGGCAGAGATCTCACTGATTTTATGCATTGATTCATAACAAATAATGAAGCAATACTACACACTTAATAAAATATTAGACTAAGCAGCATGAGTCTTCTGCACCAAAGAGTACAAAATGTGTAAAATTGAAATAACTACAAATGACTAAAAGAATGTATGAGGCATTAGTGATATAAAAAATGCTTTATTCAGCAGAGATTTGGGAGACCACAGAGGTAAATAAACAGGTGGATGAAATGTATAGAATGTTTTGTAAAGAGCTACTAAGGTTACCAAGATTGGCATCAAGGGAAGTAGCATTAGTAGAATTAGGAAAGACAAGAAGGAAAGGAATAATATTAGAAAAAATGAAATTTTAATGCAGAAGTTGATTAAAGAAGAGGAAATTTTGAAATTATGTATGAAGCAGTAAAAAAGTCTAGAGAGTACAACTGGTGGGAGAAATTATGGAGGAAATACGAATGGGAGATATGTATATGGAGGCTAGAAGAAAGGAATGCAAGCGATGTGGGTAAACTGGCAAGAATAAGAATATAGAACATAGAAAGACAGGACATTTGGAAAGTTTAGAAAATAAGAAATCATTACAATTTTATAAACAAGTAAAAAGAAATTGGAGACAAGAACCATACGTAGATTATTGCAGTAGACAAGAAAGAGAAGGGTTAGGTTGGATGAGAAAAGGTAGGTACAACAATTCTAAAAGGATTAAGAAGTGGGGAAAAAGGAATATGTGAACTGTATGGGAAGAGGGAAAGTAGAGCACATTATATGACAGGGTGTAAAGAGGTAGCATTATAGAGAACAAAGGTTTTGGAAGAGAAGTGGGGAAAAATAGAGGCCTGTGATAAGGATGTGAGACAGAATATTAGAAGACCCCAAAAGAAAATCGTTCATGTGAATGTTTGTTTAAAGTGTAATTCGTTTTTTGATGTTGGTATGAGATAATTAAATGACGAAAACATGTTGATAAGGTTCATTGTTACGAACAACAAAGACGTCATAAATCTTTCCATATTTGATTTTAATATAGGTGTATAAATATTAGAATTGTATGTGTTCCATAATAAAAGTAGGGGAGGATGAATAGGGATCGCTTCCCTAACGGGAAAGAACTATTTGATGGATGCATGCGCGGATGAATATGAAAAAGGCGGTGTTGCGTCAAACGACGCCAAAAACTGTTTACTCGCATGTGTATGTCCGAGCTAAAAAGACATTTTTTATGTAGTGTGAACATGGAACTTTCACCAAACTTTCATCAAGCATAAGTTCCACTAAGTGAAAAAGTGGAAAGGTATTTAAGCATTTGGAATGGTGCTGATAGGAATTACTCAATGTAAAGTATTGAGGAATTATTGTGTGATATTTCATTCCATCCGTTACCACGACCTAGATAGAAATGGAGTCTCATAGCACAGCACATTCCGTAATGATAAACGCAAAAACAGTACCAAATGGCGCCCAACGTGGGGCACGAATTTAGGATGGAATAGAAATTACGGGACATGAACTTACGCAAAATACTAAGTGACGCCATATCATCGCGCCAAAAAGAAAGAAGACGCCATTAGACCATCGTTTGATATCGACATCAGAACACTGATGAACGGATAATCAACGATACATCAGAACACCGAAGAACGGATAATCAACGAGGAAAAACACCAGAGATCGTCTAGCGAAGCCAACTGCCCAGGAGACGTACATAACTGGACAAATCAACGAAAAAAAAAAAAAAAAAAAGTAGGATCAAAAATTTTTATTTTTACATCCAGTTTATTTTCATTTTTATGTTACTGTGAAGCGGCAAAGTAGTGGGACTTTTAACCCTAAGTGAATTGAATAAAGAAACTAAAATGTCGCGAAAAGAGATAGAAACAGGAGTGGGGGAAGGGGTAGATAGGCCTAGTTATAAAATAGAACCAGAAAGTGAGGAACAGGTAGCAATAGGAAAAGACCAAAGGTTATTAATGATCATGTTTGAAAGACTAGAACAAAGTTTAGGTCAGAAAATGGAACAAAACAAGGTAGAATTAGGTCAGAAAATGGAACAAAATAACGCAGAATTGAGACAGAACATAGAACAAAGTTTAGGTCAGAGTATAGAACAAAAACTAGAACAAAATAAAAAAGAAATAGGTCAGAAAATGGAACAGAATAAGGTAGAATTAAAGCAGGACATAGAACAAAGTTTAGGTCAGAAAATGGAACAAAATAAGGTAGAATTAAAGCAGGACATAGAACAAAGTTTAGGCCAGAATAAGGAAGAGATAGGTCAGAAAATGGAGGAAGTGAGAAAGGATTTAGAACACAGAAAATAGAATTAGGAAGACAGGAGTGTAAAGAAAATATGAAAGTAATGGAAACTAATTTAAAATTAGTACATAAAAACTTAAATGAGACAAAGGAAGCCTTAGAAGCTAGGATAGAAATCATAGGAGATAGGATGGGAAAAATAGAATCAGAAATGAGAGAAAATAAGATTGTATTAGAAGGAGAAATTGCTAGATGTAGAGATGAAATAACAGAATGTAATGCAAGTGTAGACTGTAAGATTACAAATGTAAAAGCAGAAATAACTGAGGAATTAAAGAAAGACATTATTAATGAAACTGTAGAACAAATTGTAATTCCTAAAATTAAGACTATGACTGATGTAGTACATTTGCAACAGGATGCTATAAATGATATGAAACAAAGTCACTTAGAAATAAAGAATGATTTAAAATCAATTTGTGAAGAAATGAAAAAAGGAAAGGAAAATTTGGCTAATGTAAATGATGTTGTGAATGCACTACAAAGGCAAGATGATTTAGATGTAAGTAATGTACAAGATGAGAGTTATCTGAATGTTGTACAAAGTGTTGACTCACCATACAGAGAAAGAGGTTCACAACCAAACAATGACGCAACACACAACACATGTTACACCAACAGCATACTACATGAAATCACACCACCTACTTTTGACGAGGCAATGACAGGTGTGGTCCTCCAGACATTCTGGGGGTTGTGAGAGAGCGATGTGACCGCCAAAACATAAAAATATGGTGCTCTCTAAAAAACGGTTACTATTACTGCTATTACTCTCTTCAATATCATTGTGAAAAATATTGGAGAGCAAGAGGATTAATGACTTCATTGTCAGAAATCCAGCATTAGCTAACAACAACATTTGACGAGGAGAAGGGAGACGATCCAAAACTCTTTGTTAAAGAGATGGAAGAGTATTTTAAAGTGAAAAGGATACCAAATGAGCTTAGGATGATGATAGTCAAGAAAAGCTTAAAAAACAAGGCATTAGAATGGCTCAGATTAACACTCGCTGGTCATGAGTCGTATAGCTCATTCAGAAATTTATTCCTATCAAGGTATTGGGGCCCAGCTAAGCAAAACCAAACTAGGGTAGAGCTAGCAACAGGTAGATATGATCCAACCAAAGGGTTATCGCTAGTCGATTATTTTATGAAAGTAGCCAACAAAGGAAAGCTATTAGACCCTAACCTGTCGGAAGCAGAGCTAATTACCAGCATAACAAGACATTTCCCAGACACGGTGAGAACAGCGTTAATTGTTGCGAGGCCAGTAGATTTTGCAGATATGATAGAATTGCTGACAGCCTTCGAAACACAAAATGGTCGGCCTAATGAGCATAGACATAGGAATGGTCACCCAAACTCACCCATCTTAAACCGGAGCATGGCTACGAACAACCAGAATGAGGGAGAAGATAGAAATACTAGGAGCACCCATGAAAGGGGGTGAGGGGTACACCATTTCCCACAACCACATAATCATGGCGAAAGGATGGAGAACACAAGACAGCGGTACCACGACACAATACCAAGGGGTGAATCGAGATACAGAACATATACATATGATCGTGGAAGACCAGGAGACCGTACCCATCAAGTGAATCACATACGATTCTGTAGGGAATACTTCAACAACCAAAGACCATCATACAATAGGGGTTCATGCCAAAGGGGCAGAGACCAATGGTACACTGGCAACATAAGACAGCAGGAAGTAGATGAAAGTGTGACAAATAGGACCGATGTTGCACAGAATACAGAAACAACAAACACCACCAACACTCAGGGAAATTACAACAACTAAGTTCGTCCCAACTGGCTGGATGACCAACAACACAAACCCTAAGCAACTTACGATTGACATTGACACCATGATGGCTACACAGAGAGAAAATGGAACTACTGTACACTGGACCACTGGTCATAACAAAACAGCTGGGTGATCACACGTATGAGCTACAGAACACAAATGGCAAGTTGGTAGGAAGATACCATAAAAATAAGTTAATGACTTCATTGTCAGAAATCCAGCATTAGCTAACAACAAGTTAAAACCATACAAAGAAAGGACCAAATAGTCATTGCCAACAAATATGTAAGGCAGGAATAGTAGAGATGATGGAAAATAACAATTTTTAATGGGTTACTTATAGAAAATTATGTTCAGATTGGAAAATACAACAAAGAAGAAAATCAACATAGTCATTGGCTATATTGACCACAAAGAGCATTGTCAACAAAGACAGATGAGGACACTGATTGTCATTAAAGAAATGAATTATAGCGACGGGAAATAATGTGTTTTTGACATAAGGATGTCAGGGACAAAAATAAAAAGGAATCAATTGTGATGACAAAGATAAAAATATTTTGACACAAAGATGTTGAGGGTGAATTGAGAAGAAAAATAATACAATTGCAGAATAATTATAAATATAGAAGTTTTCTCTTATAGAGATAAGAGATAAAGAGTTGACAATTAGTGAAGTAAGAAAAACCATAATCAGAAAAGCAATGCCCATGAATTAAGATGGATATAGCCAATGCTAAGCTCGAAGAAATGTTGAACCAAATAATAATGAATAAGAACCCAATTAAAAAATGGTACCATTAGTAACATCAGAGTTTAAGAACCGACTCAACGACCTGCCTATACATAATAAGCTTACAAGACAAAGAAGGCAAAGAACTGAATAAAATATTGCCATAAATATGATCATAATCATTAGCTCAATTTGTAACCTGTTTTTCTCTCCTCATAACAAGGAACATAAGTCAAAAGCCACATAATAAACCATGATACACTTAAATTATATTTGTGTCAATGTCAAATGTACAATAACTGAATATGTGTTGTATAAGAACTGAATATGTGTTGTATAATAACAGAACATATGTTGTATAAGAACTGAATATGTGTTGTATAATAACTGAACATATGTTGTACAATAACTGGATATGTTGTATAATAACTGAATGTGTTGTACAATAACTGAATATGTGAAATTTATGAAGACACGCTGTGTCATGCCAAAACAAAAGACAAAGACAAACAGCAAAGAAGACTGTTTAAAAAAAATTTGTACAAAGTGATTGCATCAGAGGAGTAGGGAGAAGTATTGTATTGTGTTTCAAGATTGTAAATATAGGTGACAACTTGAAAAACAAAACAAGGGGCATGTGAGACAGAATATTAGAAGACCCCAAAAGAAAATTGTTCATGTGAATGTTTGTTAAAAGTGTAATTCGTTTTTTGATGTTGGTATGAGATAATTAAATGACGAAAACATGTTGATAAGGTTCATTGTTACGAACAACAAAGACGTCATAAATCTTTCCATATTTGATTTTAATATATTTTTATAAATATTAGAATTGTATGTGTTCCATAATAAAAGTAGGGGAGGATGACTAGGGATCGCTTCCCTAACGGGAAAGAACTATTTGATGGACGCATGCACGGATGAATATGAAAAAGGCAGTGCCGCGTCAAACGACGCCAAAAACTGTTCACTCGCGTGTGTATGTCCGAGCTAAAAAGACATTTTTTATGTAGTGTGAACATGGAACTTTCACCAAACTTTCATCAAGCATAAGTTGCACTAAATGAAAAAGTGGAAAGGTATTTAAGCATTTGGAATGGTGCTGATAGGAATTACTTAATGTAAAGTATCGATGAAGTGTTAATAAAATATTACATTGTGGTGAAGAATTATTGTGTGATATTTCATTCCATCCGTTACCACGACCTAGATAGAAAAGGACTCTCATAGCACAGCGCATTCCGTAATGATAAATGCAAAAACAGCACCAGATGTTAGCAGGAAAAGAGGAAAGGAAGATTAGAGGTATAGCTAGGTTTTTACAGGAAGTAAAAGGAAAATGGAAAAGGAATGTGAGGAATATAAGAAAGGAAAGGGAAAATAAATAAAGGGGGTAGGATTGATAGGAGCTACCTGGCAGAGCAAAGGTCCAGGTGCCATGGTAGCTGAGATGTCTCTGATAGTAGTGTAAGGACAAATAATGTAATAGAGATAAGGTGCAAAATTGGCCAGGAAGAACTCAACGTCAGATTTTGGGATGCCCAGAGTCTGTTACTATTTTGTATCTTTTCCCTTGAAAATCTATCACCAGGGCATATTATGCTAACATTCTAGACCAATTACACATTGGAGAAAAGGCCTGTTTTGGCAAAGAACAAGGTCATATTCCATCACGACAATGTTTGTCCTCACATATGTGTAATTTGCAATGGTCAAAATCAATGCCACATTTGATTTGGTACCATATCCTACCGAATTATCCTGACTTCAATGAATGGTTTATTTTCTATTTCATAGTCACAATCTATTACGAAAGTTCCTTCATACTTGAGTCTGTCTACCCATATAGGAGTCCATTACACTGAAACCCCTGGTTACCCTGACTTAGCTCTATCAGACTTCCATCTGTTTTCAAAACTGAGAAATTAACTAGGTGGAAACACATCTGTTTTCCAATGAATAGCACAAGTCATCAGTTGTACATTTTGTGGCACTGGAGGAATTTGAATTCTGTGATGCGACAAAGGCCATGGAGTTCTGCTGGACAAGTGCACTGAAGTCAAGGGAGATTAAGTTGAAAAAATAAGAGTAATTTCAATAACTGTGGCATCATTTTGGCTTCATTACAACAACTTTTCAAGTGACCCTCATGTATTAGGAATGTCGACAAATTTGTAATGCTATACAGACTTATGCAACTGTTAACACATAGAACCTTTTGCTTTATATGGCAATGCATGCCAAAAATTGACTTGATAATGGAAAGGCTAGCAGTCACAAGAATCAACATCACCAAATCAGTAAGATAATTCACATTTAGCATAGTTTGCAAGTTCTATCCCAGAAACATCCCTTGCTAGACAAACATTACAGCATTAACTACATTATTTTTAAGAACACATCTATTTGAAAAGCTAAGTTTCTTTTGCTAGTATTATTTTAAGGTAATTACTTGTGTGATGCCATTGGAGCCAAGGACACTAGCCAATCACTGAGCATCTTTTTCCGAGCTGCTTCTTTTAACGTCTCTGTTACATTTCCTTTCCATAGCAACATTTGTTGCATTAGTTCTGCACGTTTGTGCTTCTTATGTTCCGCAACTGTGAATCAAAAGAAGTATTTAAGTTAACCATATAGTAAAGATTATTTGCAACTAATCTTGGTATTATTAATTTCCTGAAACTATAGTACATATGAGGAAGTATTTGTATTCTACCCAAAAATTCAATACACGGATTTCAAATTAAATACTACAGTACATATGAGGAAGCATTGAACATTCAATATCAATGAATTCCATCTGAAAAATTGCGGGCACTGTCTCACTGTGAAAGGGCAGTGAAAATAATTCAATTGATCTTTCGAACTTTCAAGCAACCTGAAGATGGTTGAACTCTTTTGTGAGATTTTTCAAAGGTCAAAACATTTCCCAAAATTAGACCTGTTCATAGATTCCATAATTTTGCTCAATGTCGGAAAATTGACAAGTGCTATACTTTTTATTTGCATCTGCCAACTTACAAGTTTTCTTTCAAAAGATTGGATTAGATTGAGCAGATGATGCATCACCTAGTTTTTGCTTTGCATTTTGGTATTTAGTTCATTAAGATGGTGCACCATATCAAGAAATGTCAAGACGGATAACCATTCACTGCTGTCCAGTTACTCCACTGTAAAGTTTTGATTTGTCAACAACAACCTAATTTCTTCCCCAAGTTCATACATTCATCAAAATGGCAGTGATACCGACATGTTTAGTATGGAACTAGTCTGTAAATGCATATTTTGAAGCAAAGCATATTCAATATTCATTAATTTTAAAGTTATCTTCAACTGGCCACACTTTATATTCTGGCGGCCTGTGGGTTGTGCATAACTGATGTAGCGGCTTGGACTGAATGAAATACTAACTCTAACTTAGGGTAGGTGGCACAAAAGATAGGGGAATGAATGCTACCACTTGCTATCTACATCATTTTCATTTGCTGAATATAAAGTTATAGTCCATTTCTGAGGGAAAGATGGATAGCGAGTGAAAGAGAAAGGAGGGAGAGAGAGAGATATCCAGAGAATTTGCTGTTAGTAGTTTCAATATAGATTATTTTACAATAATTCACTGTTTAGGAATATAGTAGAACCCAATTAAATGTTTTAATGCAGAAGGTAAGGCTGATGGTTAACCAAAATTGGATATTTCATCTTCATATAAACAGTAGATTTAACAAGCTATTACATAAAGTACTCACCAAACACACAAGTTCTATGTTACGTGCGTTTAATATTTACAAAAAAGGGCAATAATGGCAATTGTTGTCTTTGGGGCAGGGTTAAGTGGTAACAGCTTTTGTGTCACAAAACTGACACAAGTGCACACGGTTACACACTTGCATTCATTTTTCAATTTTGTAGGTACATTACTAGGTAGCAATGGTACTTTATAGTAGGGGAGCCCACAATGCTAAATGGGGATTTACTCAAGCGTCTGGGAACGTACTGGATTTTCAAGATTAGACAGTAGAAACAAAAAAAAGTTGTATGATGTATACCCTTTCATCAGATTATTATACAGAGGGTATAGCTTGATATTCTAGTCGTGCTGACCCATAAACTGTTGATTATTTGGAGGGGCTCATGCATTTATTTTTCTTAGTATAATGGTTTGAAAAATTTCTCTTCATGATTTTTTTAAATTACTGAATGTGACAAATAAAATACACAGCAAATATAAAAAATATCATATTACTCACCTTAGGGAAGAAAGTATGCCATTCCGACTGGCATAGTATTCTCAATGAAGTCGAGGCACAGAATGGCGTATATGCATGCTTTACTGCAGCTGCAGACTCTAAACCTTACTGATGAATTTTGTTACTTTGGCTTATGGAAATCAGCAGATTATATTCTTCCCATTATCCTTGAATTATTTCCTTTGAAATAAAACAAAATTTGACTGCGCTCGAGAATGTTGAGGCAATGGTTTTCTTTGCAAGTTTGTGATCCTCCCATTCCCTTACCTCACATTTGAATTGTCAGGTTATTGAAGTACACACTTTTCAGCATGTAATTGACCCACTATACCTTAATCTGATGTTCTCCAATATATATATATTTACTATTCTGATCAGCTGCACTAGACGTGTGACCATATATAGAGGGCTTATATAGGATGGAGGTACTCAACAGGGTGCAAGGTATCTTATGTTAATCTGCCGCACGTGAGTAAATCCCAAAATCCCCTATTGGGCTCTTACTATTATCATCAGCACCACTGTGTTAGAAATGAAGTTATCCATGACACAATTTAGTTTTGACCTCAGTTGTCAAGTTATAAAAAAGTTGAAGTGAGAATGTTTTTTGCTCCATCACAATAATTGAGCTTGTAACAAGATTTTGAGATAAATTTAAGGAATCAGATTCGGTATTTAATTTAGATTTACAACAGTCTGATTGCATGACCTCTTTATGATTAAAATTAAAACTTAAAAAATACATAGTTGAAAGCACTAGAACAATCTCTTGACCAGAGTACATGTTCATTCTATAGTAAATTCATAACGGTTGCAATGAAAGATACTTTTGATCCATTATTTTTAAAATGCACTTTGCTTGAACATTTTTGGAATAGTGAAGCCATCTGTTGAATTCTCAGAAAATACATACCCAGGACACACAGATGTTTGCTTCATAAATAACTCAACTCACAGAAATCTAACATAGACAGGGGAAAAAGTTAATGAGCTGAATGGTTCTACTGTAATGCTAATAATCTTTCCATGCACTGCATATTATTATTATTACTATCAGAAATACATGGGTTAAGTACAAACCTTCTAAATCAATCAGCTTATGAGCAGCTTTCCTATCTTGAAAGGCCATATTCAGTACTGACAATTCTTGTTCCTTAGAGACATCATCTGACACCTGATCATCTGATAAACTGGCTTCATTTTCAGAGTCAGGTGCTTGTGCAAAATTTTCCTTCTCCGAGGACTCTAACAACCTGTAGCAGTTTTCTAGTGTCTTATCTCTAAAGTAGGTAACATTGAAGAACACTCTACTTGTTAACTTCTTCTTTTCAGGTATTACGATTGTTTTTTGTAATTCTGCTTCAAGAGCATCTGTGCAAATCAATATCAAACAAATATTAGCAACATTATACACTTCCTATGACTACAGCTAGGATTTTTATATGAAATGTGTATTTTTTGGGTCTATTTAAAGATAGGTGGAAATAGTATGTCTTATAGACTAATAACTTCACAAATGACTAGTTGGAAAGGTAGAATTGGACTGAAAAATTCAATACCATATCCAGGATTTGAACCACAGATCCTCTGGACTACATCTTTTTGCTCTAACCAGGATGAAACAGTTATATATATTCCAAGAAATATTTAAACCAAACCAATAGCTTGATTTTGTTAATTTGGTATTCTTCATTTGTTATTTAGTATATTGTCAATTTAATGAGGTGATGATGGTCAACCTCGACATTTCAATTATGTTTATGTAATTAATAATTATTTTGTGTAACATGTTGAAGGTTATAAAATGTAAATTGTTGTTATTTTCATGGCATATCCGAAATAATTATAAAATCAATTTTGGAATAAGATATCTTGCAGGCTTGTAGGCCGTGGCCAATGTACAGGAATTGCTCCTGATGTTTCGCTCAAATCTGCATTGAGCATCATCAGAGGTCCCAATGATGAGTGAAAGACAGAGTCTGCCTCCCTACAAGATGTACTGCCCCTCGTCACTGATTGACTGGCAGATATCCAATCCCAGTGCTCAGTTCTGTCATGTTTTCTGTCACCACTAATTGCTGTGGGCTGTTTTTACTTTCTATACTATGTTTAGTAAAGTAGAGGAAGTATTGTACTCCACCCAAAAATTCGATGTTGAGATTTCACCAGAAATATATGTTTTGAGGCCCCCTGAATAAAAAAATAATAAAAAATCATTTTTAGAAAAAGGTCCGTATTTGTGTGGCTGTCAGCCTGTGGATAACATAACTCAAAAATGAAAAGTCAGTTAAAAACCAAAGTTGGTATTTAACTTTAATGTCTTTCAAGGATGCGACACGAAGACTTTGAAGAAAATTGCTCAATCCTAAACTACCCTTTACATGGGAAATTTTTCAAAAATTTTGGTTCTCTTGAAAATGGCTTTAACAATTTTGATCAAAATATCATATGCTTGAGATATATTTATAACGAATGAAATGCATATCTTGAATTTTCTGGCTATAGCCCATGAAGTCCTATTTACTCTGGATGACTTTTGCATAACTGGTAAAGCGTAAGAGACAGACCAAATCTTACTGTACAGTTAAAACACAATTTATGTCTATTTAATTTTTTTTTTTTTTTTTTGAGTGAACCATTTTGGAGATATTCCTTGTTATTTGTGTAAGTTTTGGAGAACTTATAGTTCTGTCAAATGGAATATTGCTGTTTATTTTTTTATATGTTAACAATGCAAAGCGAATGTAATTTGAAAGCTTTAAAAGATTTGACTATCACTCAAAGCATACTGTATTCCCACATTGCCGTTGCACGTACAAGAAAATGAGCAATAAGATAATTTCTGCAAATGTTTATCTAACTAACACGAAGAAGAAGAATAAGAGTTTATAAGAACAGTTAGCACAAGAGTAGAGAAAGTCATGTGAGTGCAACACATCAGATTTTTTTATTTGTAGTTGGCAGTGTGCCTCGTATATATAAAGAAGGCAGATTCTCTTTCACTCAGCATTGGGTCTTCTGATGATGCTCAACGCAGATTTGATCGAAACATTAGGAGCAATTCCTATATGTTGACTACAGCCTATAAGCCTGGAAGATATTTTATTTCAAAAGGACACTGGCTGTGAAAGCCTAAGCACATATATAAAATGAAGTATTATACACAACATATGACATCAACATGACGTCATATGAGGGTATTGTTTAGGAAGACAACAGCCGAGAGATATTGCCATGGTAACTTACAAGATAATTTTCCAAATACTCTTGCATCGATGTGCACATGCAAGATAGAAGCCATTTTTTGACAACACTCGGAAAAATTGTAAATTATATAATTTCGGATGTGCCAAACAGTATAAAGTATTTATGAAAGTGTTGTAACAACACAACATAATAATTGTGATATTTTAAAAGTGTGCAAATAAGTAACTACAGAAATTTAACTGGAGTTTAGAGTGTGCTTTATTTCTTAACTACAACCCAAGATAAAAAGCAGAGTTCTCATAGCTCACTAAGAAATACATAAAGATAGCATCAAATGGCTTCTCAGTGTAAGGCAAGATAATACATCAAAATATTTAAATATAACTATGAAATATTTTACAAAAACCGCACCAAGGAAAAATGCAAGTCAGTTGGACAATTTAGTGTCATGCTAACTCAGGGGTTAGAGCAAGTGGACGGAGACCTTAAGATCCATGGTTCCAATCCTGGCTATGGGATTAAATTTTTCAGTCTGATTCTACATTTCCAATTTTTACCCTACACACTAGTGTGAAAGAACAAACAATTTTCATTTGGCTAGTGTTTGGTAGTTGAATGGAAAATGCTTACTTTTATCTTACTAAAAGGTGCATTTTACTCCTAACATTCATATTCAAATATTGTTTCTTACCTCTCTGTCATTGTATAATTAGTAGCAACTACAGTGCAGGCGGAAAGTAATTAGGTATTATTAAATGGCACTTAAGTTCTTAATATTGGTGGAATAATATTGGAAATAGCACAAGCATATGGAACAATAAATAGGATAGTGACTTTTCATGCCATGTAGTAGTTTGTGGGTAGTCATTCTTTAATTACATTTCTCTTGTGTAATTCAAGCCTTTAAGCTTGTCTCTATGTTCATTAATGATTTTATAGTCATTCAAAGTGTTAGTACATTTTTTTGAGACATCCTATATTATATTGTAAACCCCAACCATTGCAAGAGCAAGAGGATTAATAACTTCATTATCAGAAATCCAGCATTAGCTAACAACATATTATATTGTAATGACGATGCATAAGGTTTGATATCACAACCTGGGATTACATCAACTTTCATAAAGTGTTGAAATGGAACACAGCATTCTTAGATCAGCAATTTGCTGACGGCATGTCAGGAATAGTACTTATTGACCATGTGTTGAGGTTACCATGTCTTTTTGCCTATTGAACTTTATGAGATTATCATGGCATCAAGACATATCTTAAAATATATTTTTAAAATGTTTCAAGATCTACCAAAATTCCAACAGGAAGTGGGGATGCTCTTGCACTTGGGGCATAGACCTCCAACACCTTCAATATTTAATAAATAGTCCGTTGCCATGATTTTCTAGAACATAGTGCCACATTATTAAACCCAGCATCCTCTGTCCTTGGTACCTACTAGCTATCAGCTGATTCTACACCCCTATATTGTAAATGCTACCCTAAGGGTATGTTACGACATCAGTAAACATGATTTACATTTTAGATGTTCTTCATTGAAAAAGTTCACTTTGATTCCTAAAAAATTGACACTCTGAACTTACATAGTTTCTAAGATTATCAATTCGTATTACCCTTTTCATCTACAAGTAAAACTTACTTGATGTGCCTGCATCATATTCTGCAGAGTTATTTTCTTTCGTCCAAGATGCCTGCTGCTTCTTGGTACCATCGCCTACAAAAGTAACAAAAGGTGCATATGTAACAATGGTAATGCCATTTCAGTTCTCTACTTTCTGAATGTATGTGTATGGGCGTTATGGAGTATCTGCTTCTTGATTATATCGGGTCTTCTGATTTATTCTGCCTTTCCCACTGTTCAATCATCTGTTCATGACATCAGAAATTTGAAGTGTATTTATCAGCAGTGACTGCCTCCGTAGTGCAGTTGGTAGCACGCTTACCTCTGGCGCAGAGGACTCGGGTTCGATCCCAGGTACCAGCATGGGTATTTTATCCCCTCTGGGAGGTCTGGCACAGAGTGCACTTAGCCTTGTTAGTCCCAGGAGGATCAATTGAGGAGCTACTTAATGGAAAAGTGGCACCCCCAGGTCGTGAAGACCGCACACCTGTAGTGGGCCGAGGTAGGGGACGCAGCAGCTTCATGGAAAAGCTCGGCCCTGTAGTGGGCCGAGGTAGGGGATGCAGCAGCTTCATGGAAAAGCTCGGCTCTTCATGGGCTGTAGGGCCGGGGCTTAGTTTTTGGTTTATTTATCACCAGTGCTTCTGGCAGAAGACTAGCGAAAGATGAGTGGAAGGGATGAATGTTAACAGTTTTGAAGTCACCTTAGTGAAGTGGGACAGGTGTTGTATCTTTCCAGTATTTTAGGTTTGGAAATTCCTTCACACACATTGTAAAATCACAATTTTAGCATGTATGCTGACAGACAACTCAAATAATTGGAAGGTTTTAGTAGTGCAGCATGTCTCAGCTTTAATGGCACTTCTCCATTATAAAAAGCTTGTCGATACTCTAACAACAATAAATGAAAACTGACCTACATAGAATATATTAAGAAAACACGCAAAAACAGAATAACTGTATTGTAATGAAAACTACAGAATCTAACAATGACATTAGTAATCTTAGATATTGTTACAATTTGCTCAAGCAAAAGCTGATGAAACATTAAAAGGAAAAGGTCTAAGGAATATATAGAAGAGTTCTGCCTATTTTACAAATGTTCTATTCCTCTTGATGCATCAACTGAATATAATATTGAAGAGTGAGATTTGCATCATCTGAACATGTCCACTGAACTCAATAAAACTCATGAACCATTGATTTGATTTTTATTTGGAGGAGTAGATCCTTTTTGTTTGGGAACACCTCACTATGTGATGAATTTCCACTTACATTTGTTCTTAACATGTATCTCACTGTTTATCTCTCTCGTCACCTTTATCCTCTTGTCGACCTCATTCTTATCTAATTTCCTTTCCTTTGCTCTTTAGTTTTTATTCTTCTCTTGCCATTCTTAATATTGTAGTGATTATCTTGAAGGTACATTTTTGTGGCTACATTTATTATAAGAAAGGAACCTCGAGGTTTATCATGCTAAGGTATAACTGAGACGATCGACTCTCAGAACACACACTCAGGAATTTGATGAGTGGAATGCCATTAATCCTGGGTTCACTTGTAGTTGTTACTAGCAATGTGCTAATGTTTTGCTGATATTTACAAGAGTGCATTCCTCTTTGGCATGATGCAGAGACGGGATGATTTATAAAACGCTGGTTTTTGTGTCTCAAGGCTTTTTACTTGGATGTTGCTAGGCAAATCTGTGTCACTTTGCAGTTTGAAGGAACTGACTTAAAAATTCACAAGTGACTGATGCCTTCACTTACAGCTATGTCTCTTCTGTGGAATGTAAGCATCAGTACTTATTATTGGACCATTGTAAATGTGGAAGGTTCAGCCTAATTCCTGGTGGGAAATTAAATCCTTTTAAGTTAAGTCCAGAGGGTCCTTTTAATCATGAAATTGCTTACCAAAATCTCTCCTCTATCTGTAGCCTGCCATGTGAATAAGTTTTACTTCTCCCCCTTTCAGTTAGGCACTGCCTACTGATCCAAGGTCACAGGTTCAAACCTGATCCTGACTGAAGTGTGCTTAAAAGTGACAGCCCCATATCAGTAGATGTATGTACTGGCATGTAAAAGAACTACTGCAGGACAAACTCTGGCATACCAGTGACACTAATATGATCCTGGCAATTGACAGTATCACTGACAAAATATTTATTATTTTATTACTCCCCCTTTCATCCCAGCAGATGCTAATAAACAGTAACCACCCCTTGTGGGTGAACTGTGGTGGAGAGTTATAGCAAGTTATTACTCAGGGAGGTAACAAGGGGCTCTTGGCCGATGTCTGTCACAATTTTTTGCTTATTGCTACAAGGGCTGATCCACAAAGATCTAGACTGATTTTTTCTTCACAGATGTTTATTACTCTAGTTCACTGTTTACATGATGTTTCTCAAAGTACTCCCCTCCTACCTGAATGCACTTTTTATAGTGTCCTGTCAGTCCTTGAGCATACGGTGCAGACCATTCTTTGTCTTGTCCTTGAGAATTGCCTCACTTTTCTTAAGCACTATTTCAGAGTTTCCAAATTTAACACTCCAAAGCTTTGCCCATAGTGATGTGAATAAAAAAAATCACAGGGTGTAAGATTAGGGCTATAGGGCAGATGCAGTGCACAGGTAATGTTGAACTGAGCCAGAAACTGTAAACCTGATTTGCCACGTGAGGCTGCAGATAGTCATGATTAGGGTTCAAACTTATATACAGCTATCGTAAAATGAGGTGATTGCAAGTTACCTGTCACATGGGCAGAGTGGGTGTCATTGCATAAGTGCATTAACAGCACAAAATACACTGCCTACAGTTCATAGCGTCTCACAAATGCATTCACTGGTTCCACACAGAGTAAAATGCCTCCAGCACAAAAGCTGAAATATTCACATATTGCTGAACATGTACAATAATTTAGCACTGAATATTTTACTGCAAACAGTGACAGCATTGAATGTTAAGTTATACAACGTTATCTACAATGTTCACTGCACCTGGCCTCCTCTGTCCTCTGATCATGTGACAGACTGACCCCTTTGACTTCCTAAAGCCGATAGTCTGCAACCTTTCGTTCCCTGTACATTCAGTGGGGAACGTGGTTAGAGGTGGAGTCATACTAAGTGGAACATTTCAGTGAAGTGAAAACTGTGAAGAAGCAGTCAGTATTGCCACAGCACAAAAATATTTGACCAAATATGGCATCCAAGAAAACATTTAGTACTTCCATAATCATTTCCCCAAAATACCTGAAATTTTAAAAGCAGTTGGAAGCTCAAATTAATTTCTTGAAACATTCGCTTTCTCTGAATGACGAAATTTGAGTCATATTGTTATAAAAAACACATGGGGTTCCAAAAATTGTTTGACAAACTCAGTCAGGTGCTACAGAAAAATTCCAGTTACAAAACAGTGTCAAATTTCTAAAAGGCTTTCTAGCGAAGAAACAGAGATATTCACCAAAGAACTGTCGTGTTTTTCTCATGTGCTGCGACATCATGCAATGTCAAAAGAACATCTTCATTATAAAAATAATTTTTCTCTGATAGATGCAGGAGTTTTACACAGGAAAATCTCATAATTACCTTCCTTGTGTAAGATAAGAGTTCTGTGAAACCATTTATCATCATATTAGTGTGCAATCGTTTTTGCTTAATTTGGTAATATTTTCATCATTTTTCATGTTTATTTGCTTGCTTATTTTACTATTTTATTGTGCTTAGAAATCTGGGCTTTAAGTATCACAGTAAGCTAAAATTTTTCTTTCTTTTAGTATCCCACTGAATGAGCAAATGAACTAAAAATTAGAACATACTTACTTTGGGAAGAAACTTCAAACTGTTTTTCTGTATCTGTTTCTGTTGGTGGCTTAGCTATTTTGCTTGCTGGTAATTTTCTTGCTTTTTCTGAAAAACAGCAATAAAATGATATTGTTTACATAGCAATTAAAACTAATTAATTAGATTCATTTATACACAGAAGAATGCTCACTTTTTTCAGCTGGTGAAATTTTCTGGTTGGATACACTCCATACATGAATACTAAAATCAGATGCTCCAGTCAGTACTAAATCTGGATTAAGCGGGCTCCATACACAACTAAGTAAGCATCCATACTGTTCATTGAAAGTAGCAATTGTCTCTTGTGTTGGCACATTCCATATCTAGAACAATGTTTAAAATGTTATTTACATGTTAGTATAGCTACTATTATATGATAGAATGCGCAATCACTGGCTGGTCAAAGCCCACTGGTGACAAACGACAGAGCCACAGACACAACACAGAACTGAGAAATTGTAAAACTTCTCTTTAACAGAATGGAGCAAAGGGTGACAAAATGCTCAAAAATATAGTTAAGCAGAATATGAATAAATAACATGCAAAACAGTTCTGTGACGTCTATAAATACTGTCATAGAAACCTGGATCTTAGCCATCACAGCAAATCAGTGGCAAAGGGTGGAAGCAGGGGGTCACAGAATCTACAGAGTTTGGAATAGAAGACATAAAATAGTCCTGAATAATTAAAAAAGATAAATGAAAGTTTGTTTGCTTCTGTATATAAGAAATTTACTTACTTGAGGATTATACAATTTCATGGTTATTGATATGCTAGACATTGAGATGTGTAGGGATGTTTATGACTTTCTCTTTTAAGTCTGGTTTCCAGTTTGGCAGGATTAAGCTGCATCTCAGAGATTTTGAGAATGAATATCAGACATTGATTTCAATATTTTTCATTCAACCATCATATGAAATTACCTCCTACGTTAGATAACATAAAAATAATCTTATGTGACACAGTCACATGTTTCTCTACCAATTCAACAAAATATTATCAAAGCTTATTTCTCTATGTACTTCATGCTAATCGAGATAAACATTTGAACAGATAGTTCTACTACATAATTCTTAGGTACAAGGGCAATAAGAGAATTTAGTACACTTAAAGCAATAATGAAATCTTTTAAGCACGAGTGCTTATGTGTTAGCTTAGAAATTTCATTCTCTTTGAATGACCATAATGAAAAACTCAACAGCAATTTTGCAGTCAAAAAGTATAATCTATTTGGCAATTCAAACCTACAATGAAAAATACCTTGGGAATTGTTATGCCACAAAAATTATTTGACATAAATTATATGATTTAACGAGATCTGCACTTTCTGTACAGCAAGTTTCTTTTCTCTTACGGTACATTTTCCAATGTAAAGGGCAGTTTGGCATTGGAGAATTTTCTTGCAACACTTGTTGCATTCTTGGTAGACACTGAACTTAAGTACCAAATTTGGTGTTTGACAGATTCTGGTTTTTGAGTTATACTCTTCACCCACATCCACTTCTAAAAATTTACTTTTCTTTGCTTTTTATTCAAGGATTCTCAAAATGGTTGAAATCTTGGGTTAACATTTTTGGATGGAAGCAATAGTTCCTCTATTTATTATAGGTAAGTAGCAGAGAAAGTTAAAAACGATACATAAAAGCCCTCTTACCATCCCCCGCAACAATTGATTTATACTTCCTTTACGTAAGATCTAGTTGAGTTTCCTTCTGTACTTATAGATACATTTGGCAGTTATGCAAGTTCTTTTGCAATCTAGCAAGTGATTGGGTAACACAGAGGGTGGTTATAGACAATATGCAAGGCACACTTGCTCTGAAAGAGTTCTGCATTGAAACATTTGGCAGGTTTGGTGATTACATATGAACCCTATTTGGTAATTCCTGCATTTAAAACCCATACAATAAGCAAACTTATGTAATCCAGGTATGGAATTGTATTCATTTTTACTTTTTCTACTACTTACCAATAGTAAATACAGTAAACTCTCGGTTTAACGGACCTCTGTTCAACGGACTTTCGATTTAATGGACTAAATTTGAGATTTGTTATAAAAGAAATTTTTAATGAAATTTAGAAGATCTACGAATATTAAATTCAATATTATCAGTGATTGGTTTTTTTAACCACTTTGTACCGAAAGTGCGATTGTATCAAGAAGAGGTCCTTAAAATCCCAAGCAACGATGTAAAAGCCACTCTACTTTTGGACAATGTGCCAGCACATCCTAATGTTGAGAAGCTGGTTTCTAGGGATGGAAGAATAAAATGCATTTTTCTCCTCCCAAATACACCAGTGCTACAACCAATAGACCAAGGCAACATTGCTGCTTGTAAAAGATTGTACAAGAAGTTTCTTAAAGAGGTTGTGATCATCTTGGAGCAAGAAAACGACACTGAAAATGACACGCTAGGAGATAGGACACTGGAAAATTTACAGGCTTATAATATCAAATCCGTCATCTTTAACTCCGCTTATGAAGGCAACATTAGCAAATGGGTGGACACAGTTATTGAAAGGAATTCAAGCCAAATATGATTTCAGTGGCTTCGAAACATCCGATTTTTGTAATACACTGATGAAGGCAGGGAATAATTTAAGTGAACATGACTTAGAAGAGTGGCTGGACATGAATGAGGGTGATCTAGGTTACCAGATTCTGAGTCATGAAGAGATCGCTGCGAGTGTTCTACAAGAGGATGAAGATGACAGTAATGAGTGAGTGAGTGTGTGGGGTTTAACGGCCCGACGACAACGAGGTCATTTGGTGACAGTAATGATGAATCTTTGAAATGTGCACCTAAATTATCCGTAATAAGAGACCACATGAATGATGTGATTTCTGACGTGGAAAGATCTTCAGACCAACAAGTGCTAACCTATTATGAACATTTCAGGCAGTTTTGCTCCTTAATCATAAAGAAGCAACATTCAAGTGGGAAGCAAATGGGTATTGACACTTTTTTCAAACCCACAATTTCACAGGGAACGATTTCTTACTAAGAGTAAATCATGTAAAGTAAATGGTGTGTACCAATAAAACAGTTTCAATTGTTTTTGCTTCATTTTCATTCATTTTGCAATTTAACAGACTTTCAATTTTGCGGACAACTCCTGGCCCCCTTAGGTCTGCTAAACCGAGAGTTTACTGTGCTGTCTCATGGTCTTAGGAGACTGAAGGGGACAGGAAAGGCATTCCACAATAGTGTAACCTGTGTTTTGTAAACATCTTAGATCATGGTTCAGATTCTGGCTATGGCATTGAATTTTTCAGTCTCATTCTAGCCTTTCTAAAAGGAAACTAAACACTAAACATGGCATTTAGTCTGGTACCTTCCAAAAATATGACAAAGATTTCCAAGAAAATCCCCTCTACCCCAAACTACCATTTACGTTATTGTTTTTAATTTTTAATTGACTTTAATGATTTTGATGAAAATGTCATAATTCAGATAACTTGGCAAATAAAATATGTATCTAGAATTTTGGAATTAGTTTGTGAAGTCCTATTTGTTCAGAAGGAATTTTGTATAATGGGTAACCCAAAAGGAGATAGACAAAAACACCTACATAAACATACAATTTATTTCAAATAGCATTTTTGTGGCATCAACCATTTTCTTTATAATTTCTTTGAATTCTTTAATACTTTATTATGCTGTTGCTATTCAGTTGTTTCTTGCAATTTTATGGAAAGAGGACAGAATTTTCAGGTCAGCGTATAGTGTCCTTGACTCTTGATTCGGTTTTACGTATCCCCCAAATACCTCCATTGAACTTGTAATTAAGTTCTTTCTGCAAAAGTTTATCTCAATTGAGATGAAGCAGAAAAATAAGTTTCCTATGAATAGTTTGCAGAAGTTATATAAAAATAAACCATAATGGGCAGAGAAAGTCATGTGATTGTAACATAACATCTTTTTTATACCTGTATATGCAGTTTTATTTTTATGTTTACAACAATAGTTGTGGAGTAAAAGCTGGTTCACAACTACCAGTAATGGTAACCAGAACAACAATGGCAATGGGAAGCAAGACAGCATTTAACATTTTGATTCACAACAACAGCCTGGCAACGAGAGCGGGAAGGTGCATTATCGATCAGCTTATCAATAGAAAGTAGAGGTTGGTATTGCACATCGGGAATTCATTTGTTTCTAACTGACAAATGATATTTCTTCTAGCTTGCAACTAGAGAGAGCTCTAGCACCTGTTTCATGGCACAGCCTCCTTTAATAACTTATACAGCAAAAAGGTTAATACAATATGAATCTAACATGCCATGTCTGGTAATAGGAAGGAGAAAGTTAAAACTTTTCTTCTTTCCTGTTCCCAGGCCCGTGAAAGCTTCCCGTTTAAATACATGTATTTCAAGTTCCTTGTTCTGGCTATCTTTACCACTACCGGTGATTGTGAACTAGCCTTAAGTGTTTAGGAATTGCATAACAAAGCTGTGCAGTAAGGAAGTACATATAATTTTAACAAAATATACGGGCTATGAAGAGTAAAGAATTATGTTACATTTTGTGCATTTGGTAAGTTGCATGAAACTATTGCTACAAAGATCATGGAAGGAAATCACATGAAAGTTGAGTTATTCAAAAGACATCTTCACATGAAACATACTTTTATAAAAAAAATTTGAAATTGGTGCCAAAGTGTCTTGTTTATGCTCATCTGAAAACTTCGTAAGATTTAGGTTTGTAACTACCTAAAACTAAAATTCTATCTATTGATTAATTATAACTGAAATTACCTTTGCAGTTCCATCATATGAAGTTGAAATTAACTGCCCTCCAATGTGGGGATTCCAAGCCATATAAACAACACGTCCTGAATGACCAACGAGAGTATAAGTCTTCAAACCACTTTCATTCTCCATATAATCTTCATCTGTCAATAAAAAATACTTTATTAAATTAAAAATAATGTAGAGCTTTTAGCTTTCCAGTTTTAAAAATATTCTAAAATTTCAACTTTATAAATTGAACCTCTCATTTCTCGATTCAGATAGGTATTAAAAACACTGTTCCAGGGTGCACTCAGCTTTGTTAGGTGTTAGTAAATGCTAAACAGGAATATAAACAAGTGTCACTGATGATGCAGTAAATGTACTGTGAAACTAGTCTGCTTTTAATTTCAAGAACTTGCAGCAAATACTAAGATAAGTGAAGCTTATAGTCTCCACGATGTTTGCTGTAGTTGTAGAGTAAGCTTTATATATGATCAAGTTGGCAAGAGAACAAATGCATGAGGAACTCTGGGCTTTGAACAACAGAAAAGATTTATGAGAGGCAGAACTGGAACTTAAAAATTCAATGCCACACCTGGGATTTGAACCACAGACCTTCCGCTTACCAGGCGGCTGGTCTAACCATTGAGCTACTGTGACAAACTGCCAGAATGGCATTGAATTCTCAAACCAGTTCTTATTTTTCCTGGTAAACCACAAAGGCAGTCTCACATCAGAGACAATTACCCCAATGGTAACTTACTATTGTAAGTACTTTATGTCCCAGGATTAAATAACCTTCAGATGGTAATTATTATTTATTTATGCCAACAAACTTACTGTTGGTTTGAGAGGTAGAACTGGAATTTAAAAATTCAATGCCACAACTGGGATTTGAACCACAGGCCTTCCGCTTACCGGGCGGCTGCTATACCATTGAGCTATTGTGACAAACTGCCAGAATGGCATTAAATTCTCAAATCAGTTCGTATTTCTCCTGGTAAACCACAAAGGCAGTCTCACATCAGAGACAAATTACCCCAATGGTGACTTACTATTTTAAGTACTTTATATCCCAGGATTAAATAACCTTCAGATGGTAATTATTATTTATTTATGCCAACAAACTTACTGTTGGTGTTTTTAAACACACAAGCCATGTGTGGGCAAAGTTTTAGAGGTAGAACTGGAACTTAAAAATTCAATGCCAGTTCTACCTCTCAAACTTTGCCCACACATGGCTTGTGTGTTTAAAAACACCAACAGTAAGTTTGTTGGCATAAATAAATAATAATTACCATCTGAAGGTTATTTAATCCTGGGATATAAAGTACTTACAATAGTAAGTCACCACTGGGGTAATTTGTCTCTGATGTGAGACTGCCTTTGTGGTTTACCAGGAGAAATACGAACTGATTTGAGAATTTAATGCCATTCTGGCAGTTTGTCACAATAGTTCAGTGGTAGAGCAGCCGCCCGGTAAGCGGAAGGTCTGTGGTTCAAATCCCAGTTGTGGCATTGAATTTTTAAGTTCCAGTTCTACCTCTCAAACTTTGCCCACACACGGCTTGTGTGTTTAAAAACACCAACAGTAAGTTTGTTGGCATAAATAATACTTACTGTTGGCATAAATAAATAAGAAAAGATTTATGTTAATGACCTGGTGCACATAGGATAAATACTTAGAATGAACGCCACAGAAAACACAAACCCATTCAAACAGTATGGATTTGGTTACCAGACGAAGACGGGATAGAGGTGAGGGTATACAGAAACTTACCCTTGTCAACCTTAGGATTGAAAAAAGCTCTTTCCATTGTATGGATAAAAAACTTTAATAAAAGAAGCAGGAATGTGGAAAATAGAAGCAGTGATTCAGAAATTGAATTAAAAAGGAAAAGAAACAGTAGAAGATCCACAAGCTAAAACCGGAATTCTGAAATCAGAATCAGGCATCAGGTAGTTGTACTCAGCCAATACTGCTGAGTATCAAGTTCATGAACCTATGTAGATTAAGAGTTTAGATCTACAAACAATATGTATCAAATATACAATGAACAATGCAATGAAACAGGCAAAAAAAAAAGTCCTATGAGGTTTTGGAGAAGGATCTTAAATTATAAACCAAGGAAAGATAAATGTGAGATTTACGTGTCATTCAAGGAAAGAAACTTCACATTACAAAAAACAATTATGCACATAAAGCAAAGGAAACAGTTCTTATTACCACAATGGATATACAGAGTAAGCTGTTGTGTCCAAAATTGCAAATCCCGAAACAGTATTATAGCCAAAAGTTCCCTGACCACAATTTTACAATTTACGTGCTAAACAATAAGGATGTTCACTTTGAGTGTGGAACGAAGGGGAAGGGGGAGTAACAGCAAATGAGTTTCAAGTGATATTGTACGCTTCACTGAAAAGAGCAGCTCCTACAGGAAGATAGTGCTCATTTCTGATGTTTTCACCAATCAGAACAAAAATATTTGGCAAGCACTTTGGCTAATAGATCCAAACAAACAGGAATTTAAATTGAAGAACCAATACATAACATAGACAGAACAATACTGTGATGGAAGTAGACAATACATTCCACTCTGGAACAGTACACCAGTGAGGTCAGCAAGAATGAGGAAGAAAGAAGCCCACCCTTATATCATAAACTACCTGTACCACGCTTTCTTAAGGAACTACAAAGCTCTCCCTTTCAGTTAATCTTCTATCAGGTCTGGAAAGAAAATTGATCCAACTGTTGTAGACCTGTAACGTTTCTATACAAAGAAGGTGAAATGCTCTATAAAGTAAATCACAGGGATAATTGGCATCATTAACATAGCAGAGAACACTGTTAACCAAATAAGCCCTCCAACTCCGCCAAGAATGCAAGATAGACAAAACGAAATTTTGAAGTCTTCAGGCATTGAAAATGTTTATGCATAAGCAGTGTCATATGTTTTATGATAGTTTTAAATGTGAATAATTTTACATTTCAGGGTCTTCATTACTTCAAGTTGAATTAAATAAACCCACTTAATAATTAACCATTATTTTGTTTCTGCTATTCTGTAGTTATATCTAAACACATTTGGTTTCAATTACTCTTACTTGAACACTAATGCTTATAATGTTAATTAATATCATTTTAAAATTGGTTTATAGCTCTTGACTGAGTATGCTTAACTATTAAGCTTTAATATTTTGTTATCTGATTTCAGTATATTCAGACATTTAAATGATATGCTGTGCCACTTACACATAAATAAAAGCTATTAAATGCTTCCAGAAATCATTCATTTCAATAGCTTTCAAAACAGGCTATGTGGAAAAAGGTGCAGCAAAAAGTGGCTATGTGCCAATGAGTAGATATTTCCCTAACTCTGCGATTGCCTATGAAATATGTATTTCATATAACAATACTGTAGAGATAGCAAATAACAATAGAACCTTATCATGACATGCAGACAACATATAAACAAAATAATATCTGGTGAAGTTTTTTCTGTCACCTGTAAAACTACCTTTAGATTACAAAGCCAATTTCATAAGCACAATGACAGTATGTTTCTTGAGATGCTCTATATAGCTAAAGAAGTTTTTTTTTTCCTTTATCTGATTACTCTCCCCATAGGACTGACACCCCTAGGACTTACAAACCAGTGCCTAGGGTCACACACCTGTTGGGGAGCAGACAAACCTATTGACTGGACAAAGTGAAGTCCTCGAAGCAGGTGGTCAGCCCAGCACCAGTATGAGAGGGAGGAAGAGGATGATATGAAATGCAGGCAAAATGGATGAATGGAAAGGTGGTGATGGAGCAATTGGTGGAATGAGTGCAGGGGAAGCTGGAGAAAAGCTGCCCAGATGCTGTTTTGTCTACCACAAATATCACATACAGGTCTCTGGGATCGAATCCAGGCCTTGGTGATAGGCAGACAGTCTAACCGTTTGGCCTCTAACTATAGAAGACAATTTTCCATATTATGTACAAAATATTCAGATGTCCCTTATCCAATAATAAAAAGTTTTGAACTACAAAATTATAGGCAACATTCTGAACCTCCTCTTCATGCTGCATTTACTTCTTCACATACTAATTGATGAAATTTAGAATGCAAAATATTTTGTATAATTTGAGTTTGTTGCATGCCAAATAACACTGGCTGTTTCAGTACTGCAAACCATTATAAAGAATCACAATCATTTCTATCCTTATGGCTCTACAACTTATTCTAGATTGTAATTGTTCTTTATTTATATCACCAAATTTTCCAAAGGACCTTTATCCATTATACTTCCTGTCCCCACATTTTTGTAACTTTCATAAAAATGGCACATCATGTTGGAGTTTGATACATTCATTTCTCTTAATCTTGAAAATATGGTACAGTCAAGATTTGTCATTTAAAATTATGAAAGTTCCAAATTTTAGTGAAATGTAACAATTATTCAAACTATTAAAATACTCATAACGGGGTAGTGGAAATCTGTAAGTAGAGGGCATGGATAACAGGTTTAAACAAATATTTTAACAGGAAGCATAAAAATGAAATAGGAAGATTGTTGTTTGTATTCTCTCGGACTGGAAGCTTTAATATGTATAAAAGATACGACACAATTAAGATAACTGGATATTTAATTTAACACCTTCGCCATTACATGGGCAAGCTATCAGAAGAACAAACAGAGTTGCTAAGCTACAAAAATAACACAAAAGTTGTATAAACGATTAAAGAATAACCAACACTCCTCCTCGTTTACACAACCTTACATTTTTCTCTTAATGCAATATGCCTGCTGGGTGACAAAGGTTTGGTTAACAAATCAGCTATCATTAGGTCAGAGGGACAATAATTGCATTCAATCAACTGCTTATCTACACAATCCTTAACAAAATGATACTTTGTATCTATGTTTTGTTCTATTAGAGCTTGTTGACAGGCTTCAGACAGAGCAACGTATTCGGCCTCAGTAGAAGATAATGAAACACATGTTTGTTTTCTGCAGCACCAGCTGATGATCCCTCCATTTAAGAAGAACACGTATCCACTATTTGACTTCCTTGTCTTACAATCTTCAGCCCAATTTGCATCAGCATATCCGAAAAATGTAAGTCCCTCCTGAGTCTCAATGTTACTAAGCTTAAGTTTCATATTGGCAGTAGACTTAAGGTACTTTAGAACACGTTTCAACTGTGTCCAATCTTCCTGGCTTGGTGAGGAAACCCTTTGTGCAAGGATGCTTACACTTGCTGAAATATCTGGTCCTGTGTTGACTGAAATATACAGTAGACGTCCAATTAGTTGCCTATATTTTGAATTATCTTTCAGAAGATTTGTAGATTCTGACTTCTCATAGTTCTGATCCATTGGTGTATTGACTTTCTTTGCATCTGACAATCCAAAATCAAAAGCAGTTTTGTTGATATAATCTGACTGACAGAGTTGAAAATTCCCACTTGAATCTTTTGTAACTTCAATTCCAAGGTAGCGCTGTATTAAGCCAAGATTCTTTATCTTAAGCTCCTCAGAGAGAATGTTTTCAACTTTATCTCATCTTCAGATTTGCTAGCAATTATGATATCGTCTACATAAATAAGGATATAACACCAACCAACCAAGGATTGTCTTGAATAAAGGCAGGGATCTACTTCACTTTGTTTGAAATCTGAATTAACAATAACCTTATGTACTGCTTCATTCCAAACTCTGGCTGCTTGTTTTAGTCCATAAATACTTTTCTTCAATAAACATACCTTTGATGAATCCTCTGTAGCAAAACCTGGAGGCTGTTTCATGTATATTACCTCATTCAATTCTCCATTTAAAAATGCTGTCTACATCAAAGTGGTAGACTGGTAGGTTTTCTTTAGATGCAATTGAAAGTAAGGTACGTAAGGTTGTTTGACGTACAACTGGAGCAAAAGTATCATCGTAGTCTTCACCATACTTCTGTGAAAACCCTTGAGCCACGAGACGTGCTTTGAACTGCTGAATGCTACCATATTTGCTCTCCTTGATCTTAAAAATCCATTTGCTTCCAACCGCTGTTCGATTTTCATGAAGACTACATAATTCCCAAGTTCCATTTTCTTCTAGTGATGTCAATTCTTCTTGCATTGCATGAAGCCATCTCTCTTTGAATTTGCTGGAAATTGCTTCATTGTAGGATTTGGGTTCTTTAATAACTTCTCTTGTAGTATGACATTCTTCAATCAGTCTTTGCGGAGCAATTCCTTTTGTTGATCTCTGAGAAACTCGAGTCTGAGAGTCTTTAACTGATTCATTTTCTTTATCACTCTCCTCCTGAATTTCTACTTCTCGATGTGATATTTTAACTTTGGAATCAACATTTATGTCGATTTCAGATCTATTTAAATCATCACGTTTCCCTCGATATGCTTCCACACTGAACTTGACATCTCGGCTGATTATCACCTTTTGTGAAGCTAAATTGTAGCAACGATAAGCTTTTGATTCTTCATCATATCCAAGAAATATTGCTTCTGTTTTTGTATTATCCAATTTCTGGCGTTTCTGGGTTGGAACATGAACAAAACATTTGGAACCAAAAATCTGTAAATTCTTTACTTTAGGCTTTTCATTATTCCACAGTTCATATGGTGTTAATTTCTTTGCTCGAGTAAGGACTCTGTTTTGTATGAAATTAGCAGTCATCACAGCTTCACTCCAAAATTGATTTGGTAAGCCTGCATCAATCAGCATACAACGTGCCATTTCTACCAGAGTTCTATTCTTCCTCTCTGCTATGCCAGTCTGCTGTGGGGAATAAGTTGCAGTTAACTGAGTCTGGATACCTTCATTGGCTAAATATGTTCTTAATTGTTTATTTAGATATTCACCTCCACGATCAGATCGAATAATCTTGACTTTTCTGTCAAACTTGTTTTTCACAAGTGCTACATAATGTTTCAAAGTATCAGGAACTTCAGATTTGTTTGCCAATAAATATACATGAGCATACCTTGAAAAATCATCTATAAATGTGACTATAAATCGCTTACCACTTGGTGTCATGGTCTGCATTGGTCCACAAACATCTGTATGGATCAAATCAAGTGATCTGGTAGACTCGCTTGAAGATTGTTTTGGGAATGGTAATCTGGTCAGCTTTCCTTTCATGCACGTATCACATGACATTTGGATACCGCAATCAACTATCTTCAAATCATCTAAGAGACCCTCAGCATACATTTTCCTTATGGCCTCTGGATCACGATGTCCCATTTTCCGATGCCATGTATGAATACAATTGCTGTTGTGTTCCAACACTGCATGGATTTTGTATGGCTCACACAATTTGTACAAGTTTCCAGTGGACTTAGCAAATCCAATCTGTTTTCCATCTTTGCATATTTCACAATAGTCTTTACTGAAGTTAACAGAAAAATTGCTTAAGTTTAGCTGTCGAACAGAAATTAAATTTCCAACAACTTTAGGAGCATAAAGCACATTGGTAACAATAACTGGTGTCACTTCTCCCTTTTTATTCATAAACATCAATTTTCCTGTCCCGATGCCAATAACATCAACTAGTTCACCATTTGCAACTTCAATTTTATTAACATAGGATCTATCCAAGGATGTGAAAAACTCTCTGTCATTGGTTACATGCCGAGTGGCACCTGAATCTAAAATCCAACTATTTGACGGAATGTCAAATGTAAATATATGCTCTTTATGTTCAACTGCATTCACTTTATTTGGTTTTTCTTTCCAACTTGAGTATTTCTTGCAATCCTTTTTCATGTGTCCATACCTTTCGCAAAAATAACATTTCACGGAAGTGTTTTTAAAATCTTTTCTGGATACTGTCCTCATCATTTTATCTGAAGAATTACAGGAAGCCCCTTCTGCATATTGTTTACGTTCATATTCAGCAATCACCTTTTGCTGTACTATGGCAAACGTTAGTTCATCCTCTGGACGTGTTTCCAGTGCTGTAATTAATGGATCATAATTTCTAGGCAAACTGCTCAACAACATTGGAACACTCCATTTATCCGATAAAGATTCTTCACCTATGTCTCGAAGCTTTAAAAACAATTCTTGCATGCGAGTAATATGTTGTGGAATATTACCGCCTTCGAGTTTCAAAGAACAAATTGTTCTCATTAAATGAACTTTATTTGTTAACGTACTTTTCTCATGATATTCCTTAAGAGCATTCCACATTTTCTTTGCTGTGGACTTACCCCTGATGTGGATAAGTTGATCATCTTCCACCGTAAGTCCGATGTAGGCTTGTGCTTTGCTATCAGCTGTATCTCAATCGGCGATTAACCTTTCGTTTGAACCTGTATCTATCGGTCTTTCAGATTCAATTACCTTCTTAAACAAGTTATCTTTCATTAAAAGCAGTTGCACTTTATATTTCCAGTTTGAATAATTATGATTATTCAACTTTACGATGTCACTTCGAAAGTCAGCCATTTTGTTACTTAAACCTTATGTAACGAAACTGAAAATAAACCGCTTCGCGTATCGCACTTTATACTTATATGCCTGGGCCCATAACCTGTTGTTTGTATTCTCTCGGACTGGAAGCTTTAATATGTATAAAAGATACGACACAATTAAGATAACTGGATATTTAATTTAACACTTTCGCCATTACATGGGCAAGCTATCAGAAGAACAAACAGAGTTGCTAAGCTACAAAAAAAAACAGAAAAGTTGTATAAACGATTACAGAATAACCAACAAAGATTACATTAAGGAAATTGAAGCTATTAACAGTGAAGCAACAAGATTCTAAAGTAAGAACAAATTAGAAACTAAAAACTTCACTTATCTTAGTAATGTTGTAAGTTATTTTTTGCAACATTACTAAGATAAGTGAAGTTTTTAGTTTCTAAGTTGTTCTTACTTTAGGAAGATTACAGTTTAGAGATACTAATTAGTGAGAATGCTGGGAATTAAAAAGTGGGTGAAATGAACTTTGGAACAGAATTCTGCAGGATGCTGGAGGTACCTTGGATGTCAATATGATTATCTCTATAGAACTTACTTTCAACCATGTTAGTTATGTCGTGGACAGTAATGAAGTTCTCATTTGATGACACGGCCAACCAGTTTCTGTAGGGAGAATAATCACTGTCAACAGCAGTGCTCTCAGGATGCCATGCCAAATACTGGATCAACTTCTTATGTATGAGCAATGTTTGACGAAGCTTCAAGTCAGGTAGCGAGTATATCTGCACAGTCCTAAATTTAAGAAGTAAATTACATTATTTTTGTTCTCTGTTCTATTTTTATTTTGCATAACAACTGGTGTTAAAATGAATCTATTTACTTTTTTTATTATGCTATGTAAACTACAAGAGAGTAAAAGTTGATTTAATCTTAGGCTATCACATATACTAAAAATTATTGTACATGTACAAGTGGGATTCTTTAATTAACCTTTAGTATCAAAAATGTATATAGTTATGAATTATATAAAGTTTTTGTGGAATAAAGGCATAATTTTATTTGTGATATTCTAAGATATCATCTATACCAGTATTTTAGTATGCTCAATCATAGGTAAGTCATAAGGTAATGGTTTTATATTATGCTTTATGATAGTAAAACTTAGATACATCAAAAGTGAAGACATGAAGGTATTTAAGAGGTTGAATCACAAAACTGAGGGAATTTAATGTCGTACTGGCAAGTCGGCCATGGTAGCTTAGTGGTTAAAGCAGCCGCTCGATAAGCGGAAGATCCGTGGTTCAAATCCCGGCTATGGCATGAATTTTTCATTTTGTGATTCAACCTCTTAAATACCTTCATGTCTTTGCTTTTGATGTATCTAAGTTTTACTATTTTACTACCGATGGTGCCATATGTTGCGTGTAATCACACTGTAAAATACTGCAGGCATAAATATTCTCATTCAAGATTGCGGAAAACATAAAATCGGAGAAATTGTTATATTTCTTAAACAGAACATTAAGTTTGAACTTAATGCAGGAAAACAAACTATTTGGAAAGGGTAAAATAGGAGTTCCACTGTAAATATATTAATAATGTTTGTATGACAAATATAGGGACATATAATTCTTAAACACTCAGTGCTGATACAGTAAGAGAGCACATAGTTCTATAAACTGGGAGGTAATGATAGCAGTTTCTCGAGATCCCGAAAGTAAAACAGCTGAGAGAAGAGAGGAGGCTCTTTCATGCATTCATAAGATGTCAAGCACAGGGTGATACAATTTATATTGTTTATGTGAGGATCCATTCTCAGGCTGAAAAGACTATTTTGTCACATATCAATGATGAATGGCTTGTTACACCAGTACAGTTTACAAAGTGTCACATTTAAATCTGATCAAAAAAATAAAATTAACATCTTAGTCTAAATCACTTCTCCATTCTTTGATTTACACCATGGTCAATTTCAATTAGAGGACAAAATGGGACATTATTATAATTGTAACCGCTTGTCATAAAGTAAAAACAGAAATATTTCATATGCTGTACTAATTTTGAACATCATTCTTTATGCCAACCAACTTATTGATGGTTTTAAACACACAAGCCATGTGTGAGCAATGTTCAATGTTTGAGAGGCAGAATCAGGACTGAAAAATTCAATGCCATAGCCAGGATTTGAGGATTGTATCCTCGGCTGCTCTAATAACTGCGCTACCATGGTAACTTGCCAGCATAACATTAAAAATAACATTATTATTAAAATAACAATTACCATCTAAAGGTTATTTAACCTCTTGAGCGATGGCCATTTAAAATGTCCACGAGCCGAGAACTGCTACCCAATATCCAGCGCAGGGCATTTAAAGTGTGTCGTATATACACAGCTGTATTTTCTGTAAATATTAAGTTATTTTAATGAAACAAAAACTGGTATAAAACTTGTTATTTGCAGTATAAATGTACGTCATCAGCAAAGTTGAGTTGTATTTACAAAACGTTGAAATGGCACTATTTTGTTTCACTGTGGTGAAAAGTCAACTTTGCTCTGTCGAACGCATCTAATATAAGGTCTCGGAAAGATACAGTAAAGAAACACCCATTGTATATGTGTGGCTTATGCGTCAGCATACTGTGTAATAAAGCACTACTGTATGCGTGGTCTCTTGAGTCATCAGAATAGATCAACATTGCAACTTTTGCTTACGCAAGTTTCGTAACTTAGTAGACTCCGTTTATTCCTTTGTTGAAATACATACATATACTTTCCTGCTTGTAGCTGAAGGTAGAAGTGGTATAAAAAAATATTTTTGCACCAACTGGATATAACCATATACAATTGTTTGGTAATTTGAAGAGCTCTCTAAACCCACACAGGACAATGACCGACCTTGACTTCCGACTATAAATAGCTTGCAGCCTAATTGAACAATACGACGTTGGGGGTTGAAAATCCAAAACCCCTGCATCCCTCAGACTTCAAGGTAAACATTATCCTAAAAGGATACCACCAACAGCAAAGAAGTTCCGCCCATCCCGAAAGTGTTTCGTGTGCCGCAAGAAGGGAATTCGCGAATGTGGAGATGTAGGTACCCTTGTGTGTTTATCCCTGTTTTGAGGTAAATCACTGCAGAACGAACATATTAAGGTAAGCCAATAAAGTATATAGACTTTACTAAAATGTTTCATAAAGGGAAAATTAAAATAAGTTGAGTTGGATAAGAGATAAATAAGGGTTAAATGCTTAAACGCACAGGACGTGTATACATGCCCATATCGCTCCTCCGTCATTTTAGATGGACGTGATTTCACGTCCATATCCCTCAAGAGGTTAATCAAACCCGGGACATATCTACTTATGGTTGTAACTCACCCTTAGGGTACCTATCTCAGATGTGAGATTCCCTAGTGGTCTACCAGTAAAGCAGAATAGGTGGGAAATTTTATATCATAATGGCAAATCAGCTGCAAAAAAACCTGTCAGAGAGAACAGTGCTAACAGAATTTGAACTGCAGATCTCCCAATCACAAATTTAGGCCTTAATATCCTCAGTTACCCATTTCAGTCAGTTTGGTTTTAAATAGGCAATGGGTAGTTTCGATAATGTATAAAACACTTAGATTACTATCTCTAAATGTACCCAATTTAATTAGAAATGATTGTGTGTGTGTAGTGTTATTGCAATGAATAAAACCAATACTAAAATATTGAAGTTTTCTGAAGTACCACATTGTCATACAACTAACTCATACTACATAAATAATTCACTGGTATTTTAAATGTCCACTTTCTTAGCTACTCTAATGTAAGCAAGCATTCAAAGATATTGAGAAAAGTATGATTTAAACTGTAAGAAACAATATGCTTGCTCAATCTTACCCATCTTCATTTCCAACAGCCAAATACTTGTTATCTGGCTTCCAAATACATTCACTTCTCCTGGTCTCCTTCTTGCTAATCATATCTGATGATTTTAGCACTTCCTTTAAATTGAATGGATCTGTAACAAATATTGCTTGGTTATGAAAATTCATATAATATAAAATAGTACTTTAATTCACTAGTACCATAGTTACCTGCTTCTGGAGCTTGTGGATTATACTGAAGCAGCTCTCCATGGCTACAGGCAAACAGATGGAGCTTGGTGTTAGATTCTGGTGATTCCTCCACTGAAAGTGTAATAATTAAAAACCATTATGTTTTAAAAGTGAATAATTTTTTAGTATATGTATACTCATATCAATATGCAAGTGCAAGTTATGAATGCTGTAGTTTTTAACAGCATACTTTGGAAAATCACATTGTCTTGTATTAACAGAAATTGATAATATTTTAACACCAAGTCCTAAATTCAACAATTTATAACAAATTGAAAGCATAGCTAAAGAGAGAAAACTTGCCAACATCTGAATGTCACTCTTAAAAGGTTACATCAATGATGCAAGTTCCCTTAAAGGGGGAAATGGGTGGAATTTTTATTTTCTATAGTTTTTTAGCCAGATGCTTCATTTTGGGCATACAAATTTTCCATAGCACACTCCTAAAGCTATTTAAGTTTCAGCTTGCTGGGATTAATGGTTTGAGTTACTAAAAAAACTTTTTTTTTTTTTTTTTTTTTTTTTGTGTGTGTGTGTGTGTGTGTGTGAAAAAGATTCTCTTTCAAGTTCTATCTCCTGCCACATAGTCACACCAAAATCCAGTCCTCCAGTGCTATTCATTATGTATATAATTTCAAAGTATTCAGATTTTTAATCTTTTTTTTTTTTGGGCTGGTGTTAATGCCTGCATTTATTACATGTGGCACCGCAGACAGTGACACTGAATAATGATGGAATGAGACTGTGAGAAAAACTGGAGAACCAGAGGAAACCCGTACCTGCGCCACTTTGTCGACCACAAATACCACATGCAGTCGCCTGAGATATAAAAGTTTGTTGCACTCACGTAACTTTCTCTACTCATTCTTGTACAAATAATTCCAACAAACATTATTCTTCTATATATTTTACTCCATATTAATCGACATTGTAAACATTTGCAGAAATTTGTAATGTATTTCCTCATTAGTACAAAGAGAGTAGAAGTTGTAGTTACACCATTTAACAACTGATCACTATGTCATGGATTTAAAATTCCATTTGCATGGCCAAGACAACTTCCTATTTGAGAAAAGTATAAAGTATAAATATTTGAAAGCATTTTAAAATGCAAACCAATTAAAAGGAATATCTCAAAAAAAAGAAAAATATATGATATAAATTGTGCTTTAAGAAGATATTCATTTTTGTGTAGTGTGATTTTGTCTATCTCTTGTTTGATACAGATTTGTATCACTGCTCAGTACTCAATTTAGCCTTGGGCTTATTGCACCACCCGTATCATTTTAAACCTAATTCATCATGCTCACACCCTTCCAACGGTTCTTTTGTAAGCAATGCATTCTTATTTTTCAGGACGTATTGAGTTTGGATAAAATATTACTGATGAGGACAAGTATTCTTCTTTTTTAAATAATTATTTGGTATTGTTTTTTTATTCAATTAGGTTTGAAGAACTTGCTATCAAATTACAATTTGGTTAGATCATGTCTGGACCGCCTCCATAGCGCAGTTGGTAGAGCGCTTACCTCTGGCACGGAGGACCTGGGTTTGATCCCCAGTACCAGCATGGGGATTTTATCCCCTCTGGGAGGTCTGGCGTGGGGTGCACTCAGCCTCGTTAGTCCTGGGGGGACCAATTGAGGAGCTACTTGATGGAAAAGTAGCAGCCCCAGGTCGTGAAAACCGCATAACTGGCCTGGAGGAATCGTGCTGACCATGTCCCACCCTCCAGTACTGCACCTCACCAATGATGCCTGTAGTAGGCAGAGGTGGGGGAAGCAGCGGCTGGGCGGTAGGCCTTGGCCCTTCATAGGCTGTTGCACCGGGGTTTAGTTTTAGTTTTTTAGATCATGTCTGAAACTATCTTGGTAGACTATTTGCAGAAGTTAAATTCAATGTACCTTTTAGATGAATTGCATATACAAAGAACTTTTGAAAAAGGCTAATGATTCATATCCTGCATAGATAAAATTTACCTAGTGAGGGTTGTTTCTCGTCGTCTCTGACATATTAGATAAGTGCATTGATGCAGGCCTTGTTTCTGTGCATTTAATATCATTTTACAATTTATTACTCCATTTGATTATGGTTATAGTTTCACACATTTATTAAACAATGAAATATGATGGCAATATACAAGATTAATACTAATAAATTTATCAGTGAACAGAATATCAATGCATATCAATCATATAAAAACAATAAACATTAGTAACTATCAATACTGTCTTTGCTTCATAAACCATGACAATGTTTTGGAAAAAAAAATTATTTTGTTGTTTAACGACGCTGTCAATTGCCAGGATCACATCAGCGTCGCCGGTGTGCCGGAATTTCGTCCCGCAGGAGTTCTTTTACATGCCAGTAAATCTACTGACATGGAGCTGTCGTTTTTAAGCACACTTAAAAACCATCGGCCTGGGCCGGGTTTGAACCCGCGACCTTGGGATCAGCAAGCCAGCGTCTAACCAACTGAGCCACCCAGACCGACAACACAATGTTTTGGAGTTATGCACATATATAATGTCACATTTTCACCAAGGAATATAGTCTCATAAGACATGATTTCAAATTCTTCTGGTTCTAAAACATTTTCTCAGAAGAAAGTATCTCCTGTAAGCTAAAGCCTCACAGGAACATAAAATGTGCTGGGCTGTTTCAGTTTCTTTCTTGCACAATCTGCAATCTAAGTTGCCTGAAGAATCATATTAAGATGCTTTTTCAAAGAAGCATGTCATTTGAGAACTGCAGTAATTGTTCTCTTCTTCTTCTGTGCAAAGGCCTGTTTTTAGGTCATGACCTCCGCACTTACTCTCCACCAAACTTGCCGATCCTGTGCTGTCACTCTCCAATTCGGATCTTGAAGACATGTAGTGAATCCTGGCATATACCATTTCCCCCCCAACTACGTGGTCTTCCTATCGGCCTCCTATCCTCCTCTGAAGTCTCCTAGAAACACCTTTGGAATTCAATGTTTTTTCATCCTGATTAGATGACCTGAACATTTAAGTCTCTTGATCTGAATGACTGTGACAAAAGTTGTTGTTAGCTAATGCTGGATTTCTGACAGTGAAGTCATTAATCCTCTTGCTCTCCAATATTAGCAATAACTCTCTTTCTACAAACTTTTTTTCATAAACAAGGGACCTCAAATTGCATATTTCCAGTGAAATCTCAGAGTTGAATTTTTTTGGATGGAATGCAATACTTTCTCTACCTACTATATGTGATAGAGAAGGTCATAATCAATTATGCATTAAAATTCTGAACTTTCTCAGAAATGTATTGGATATTTTATTTATTTTAAGAACCACAAGATATTGACAATCAAAACTTTGATTCACTATCACTTTTCACAGAACATCCAGTAAAAATGACAAGTTCATTATACACAATTTATAGAGATAGATTTTGCTGCAAAAATACAACTGTGGAAAACATAAAATCTACATTGCAGCCAATTAGAATAGCGCATTCTCTTAGAATGACATTGTTTCTTGGGGTTCTGAGAACCTCAGGACCTTGAAACTTCAGAAATGGATAAAATAAGGTTGATAAAACTGTTTTTAGAAAATAAATGAAAAGTTAATTTTTCACAAAAATTGCAAACTTTCACCCATATCCTCCTTAAGGGAAAGTCACAACAAATACAATCATCTTATACATACATTTAGATAAGAATTATTGCAGATAATAAGAGTACATACCATCTTGGTTCAATGGTGAAGCCCAGCTTAAGGAGTAGACACAATGATGGCGAGTGCGAAATATGGTTGGTGGTCTGCCAGTTAGTGTGTAGCACAAACCAACTCGGCCTTCAGAGGTTCCAAATGCAAGCAGACCTTCTATTTCCGGGTGCCAGGCAAGCTGTTGGTTAAAAGTCCTATTAGAATCTCTCTTGGCCAGTATGTGAGTGTGCAATTCTTGTTTCAATTCTCTGCTCTACCCTACAAGGGATGTGGTACATATCACGTATACTATCTGTTTTTGCTACAATGCAAAGCATGAAAATACTGTTTAAATTAAATACATTATATATAGTATAGTATTTATAAACCTGTAGGAGTAAATTTGAAATTCCCATTACATATATTTGTTCAGATAGACTAGAATAAATCAATCAAATCAAATCCTAAGCATACAAAACAAAATACACGGGGTACAACAGTTTGCTTGAATGTTGCTACCTTAATCCTTAATCTTCCTAAGTACAACTTTAATGCTAGATGCAATATTAACCGGGCTTGTGGGCCGTGGTCTATTGGGTTCCTTCTTCTTCCCAAACGTTTCGTCTGCGACTACGGCAGACATCTTCAGTGGCGGCGAGGTCGAAGTTTCCTAGTGGAGATCTCAGCACCGACTGCGCTGGTCACCACCAGAGGTGCGGTATTTATGTCGGCGGCTGGAGGGGAAGTACGTTGTGATAGGTCCGGGTGGCCAGTGGGCTGGACTTGTACCAGTGGAGTACTACAAGGAGCTGGCATCTGATTGGCTGGAGAGGGGTTCTGGATTTTTGTTTTTGTTAACGCTGTTTGCCATATTCTGTTGAGCATTAACAAAAACAAAAATCCAGAACCCCTCTCCAGCCAATCAGACGCCAGCTCCTTGTAGTACTCCACTGGTACAAGTCCAGCCCACTGGCCACCCGGACCTATCACAACGTACTTCCCCTCCAGCCGCCGACATAAATACCGCACCTCTGGTGGTGACCAGCGCAGTCGGTGCTGAGATCTCCACTAGGAAACTTCGACCTCGCCGCCACTGAAGATGTCTGCCGTAGTCGCAGACGAAATGTTTGGGAAGAAGAAGGAACCCAATAGACCACGGCCCACAAGCCCGGTTAATATTGCATCTAGTATTGACACCGGCCGTGAAAGCCTTAGAACAACTTTAATGTTTAAAGTGTAACATAGTTATGGTATGAGCAACATTAAGGTGGAACAATGGCTGGTATAAACAAAAGCATTAGCTCATATCTTACAAACTCCAAGCAATCGCTCAGTTTTGTACTAATAAACATTTTCTCCTCAACCTACTTGTGAACAGAAGCTATTGTTCATAACATAGTATAAATAAAAGCAAGCTCTGTTCGTTTCTAGTGAGCTTTTGCTTGGTATTTCTTGAGGTATTCCATAGGTACCTCAGCTTGCTCAGTAAAGCAGCAGTTTTATAAAGTACTTTGGGTTCAGAATTTAGCCATGTTGGTTCTTTTGTGCATCATCGTCACTTTTAAGTTGGTTTAATAAGTATTTGAAACTTCAATCTACTTAAAAGCAACATGCAATGTTTGGGGGAGAGGAACTTTCTTGAAAATCTTTGGGTTACACCCTTGGAAGGTGCAGAACATAAATATGAAGTTTGGTCACAGGCATGCACCCCTCTACATTTCTTGTTTAGTAACATTTTCTCTACCTCTTATGGTTTACCAATCAACAAAAGTCATTTCTTATTGAAGATAGCAACACAGGTTACTCCCAAAAAATTCCAGATAACATTTTATTTGTCATGTCATACATTGTAATCAAAATTGCAGGAGCCACTTTTTTTTTATAAAAATAAATCTGATGTATTGCACTCACATGACTTTCCCTACTCTTGTATTAACCATTCTTACAAACTCTTACTCCTGTGTCTCCTTTGTGTTAGTTGAGATAAACATTTGCAGAAATTATCTTAGTTTTCTTGTCAGGGCAAGAGGAATATGGGAAAGTAGTAGGCTTTGAGCGATAGTAAAATATTTTGAAGCTTTCAAAGTCTGTTCTCTTTGCACTGTTAACATATAAAAAAATGAATAACAATGTTCCATTTGACAGAAGTATAAGTTCCTCAAAACTTACACAAATAACAAGGAATATCTCTGAAATGGTTCACTCTACAAAAAAATTTATTTGATCATAAACTGTGTGTTTTAGCAAGATCTATATTTTTTGTATAGTAAGATTTGGTCTAACTGTATGGTTTACCAGTTATGTAAAAGTCATCTAAAGTAAATAGGACTTCTATAACCACAAAATTCAAGATATACATTTCATTTGTCATAAAAATATCTCAAACATGGCATTTTAAACCAAAAAGGTGAGACAATAACACTATACAACACTTATATTTTGCCGGAACATGTTTCGAAGGCTTGACTTTCCTTCATTATCAACTGGACATCAACTGGTTCTCCCTGGTGTGGATGGCAATGTTTTCTCTGAGGTCTCCTCTGGTGGTGGTTCAAGCTCTCCATACTTGAACAGTATGCTATTTATGATAAAACATAACACTGTGACACAGCAGCCCATCTGGGCCAAGGTCTACTGCCCGACCTCTGCCCATTGTAGGTGTCATGAGTGACGTGCAGTATTGAAGGTGGGGCATGCTAAGCGCGTTGGTCCCTCCCAACCGGTTATTATGTCTTCTCAATCAGGAGCCGCTGCTTTTCAATCAAGTAGGAGGCTGAGAGCATCCTAGACCACGTCTCCCAGCAGGATAAAATCCCTACACCAGTACCAGGAATCGAACCCAGGATCCCCACTTAGCAGCAATGCTACTACCACACTAAGGAGATGACCATGCTATGATAATCCACTGAAATACTTACAGCCATGACTTTGCCTCCAATCTTCTGCCAAAAGACAGTTGTCTTAAACTTATTTTGTGAGCCTACATTCCAAATACGAATTGTACCATCACCAAGTCCAAAGGCCACTCTGTAAGAGAATAAAAATAAATGAAAATAAACAAGGGTTAGGAAATTCAATCAAAAACTGAAGCTATTACCAGTGAAGCACTATAAATATACTAATATAACAAATTTTAGAGACTAAGGCTTCACTTAACGTATCTACAAGGTGTAAATTGTTGAAATTAATCACATAAGTTGAGTTTTGCAAAGTTTTCTCACTTTGTCAAATACAAACTAAGAAAAATACATTTACACACTTCACTACCTGGTCATGTTTCAAGAGTCGGTTGCTTTCATCATCAGCTGCTGACCGACTGATTGGAGTTAGGTTATCCTGTGTCTGTTTCCTCTAGCTTTTATTATTTATTTATTGCTAAGTTCAATACATCTGGAGTCTATGGTTGGCCCTAGTCACTTTTCCATTGAGCTCCAATACTTATAATTTAATTTAGTTTTTCTTCCCTATGTTATTTTATCTTTTCTTTATAGTAATAAAATTGTTATATTAATGTTTGTCAACATACCATCCAGGGTGGGCAACCTGTACAATAATTATGGGGGCATACAATAATTTGAATGTTTGTGCTCATGGTTGCCAACCCACATGATAATTATGGGGGTGTACGATAATTTAAATGTATGATAGTTCGATCTGATGAAATATCAGTTTCACTGGTTTGTCACACCAGCAAAATGAAATTAATTACAAACAGCGACACCACCTTTGCCCTCATGGTCTGTCTCCACCCCTCTAAGGTAACTGTTCATACCCTACTAATTCTACCCTTTATCCTCTTATTGCCAGTGTACCCAGATCTGGTAATTTCAATTAAGAAGGCACTGTTCAGGAAATTGAAGATCAATGGAGAAAACTTGGAGTAATAGATATTCCGTGTGAAATAAAGAACATGCCTGAACCTAACAGTTTCTAGAGTGCTGTTAAACACATGTCACCTTGGCGGAAATACTTATTTCAAAGAATGGTGTTTGCATTATCAGTGAATTCGTTGACCCCACAGAAACGCTTCTTGTGAAAGTTTTCTCTCAATTGGGTTTAATAAAAACCAAAACTAGAAACAGATTGGCACTAGATACAGTAAATGGACTTATTCTGTCGTCTCAGCTCATGAAAGAATGTGGTGGGTCTGAAAAACTGCAAGTCACCGAGATGTTAAAGTTTATCTCAACAAAAAATTTGTATAATGCTGCAGCAGTTCAGGAAGATGAACTTTCAGATGAACAGTGCGAGAAACTAAATACTAAAGTTGTAATACTGATTGAGGTCATCAATCTTGTAAGTGAATACCATAAACATCAATACTACTACATAACAGTGTTATGCTGATATTTTTATTCTTGTAGCATTTGGTTTATGATGTACAATAATTTTGAATCCAAATCTATAATTTTGAGTGGCTGGTACGATAATTTTACTTTTAAAGATTGGCAACTCTGATACCATCCCATTTTATTGTAACATTCCAAAGAAATTCTCTGGCTGCGCTGTTGCCAAATGATTAGGCCATTTCCCTACCACCTAGATAGCCCGAGTTTGATCTCAGGGACCACATGTGGTATTTGTGGTGGACAAAGTGGTGTCTGGGTGGGTTTTCTCTGGGTTCTCTGGTTTCCCTCGTCACTCATTCCAACTGCTCCATCATCACCTTTCCAATTGTCCATTTCACCGGCATTTCATATCATTCTCTTCCACACTATCATACCTAGTGCTGGGCTGACCACCCGCTTCCAGCTCTTCACTCTGTTCGGTCCATAGGTTCCTCTGCTCCTCGACAGGCATCTGACCCTAGGTTGTAAGTCCTGCAGGATCTATGTCCGATATAAGGGGAGGGTAATAAGATAAAGAAAGGAAAAAAGAAATTCTCCTAATTACTTAGTCAAGACTGATCCATTAACATTTTCTTAATCACTACTGTTTTATTACACCTAAACCATTAATTTCTGCTAGATTAATTATTGCTCCAATCTATGGTTCCTCTACACTCCATCAAAATATGCACTCAAGTTTCATTATCCCCAGAAATTGGGCATACACCTTTCGTTGCATTTCCCCATTGCCCCCTTAGTTTCCACACCCCTACATGAAACTGGGCAATGGCTTCCATCTGCTGTCAATTGCATACATAGAATTATTTTTCTTTGCTATGTTCCATTTTAATCATTTTATATTTATTTGTTTAATACTCTTTTTAGATTTCTGATTCTTTATCAAACTCCCCAACAACCTTTTTATTCACTAACTTCACGTTATCACTTGTCCATTTTAAGATGCATTATAAAATATTCAATGCACCCACCACATTGTGCTCTGTCAGCGTTTCATTAATGTCATGAACAGACAGCCTTCTCATTAACAAGTTAACAATGTTACTAAATTCATCTCCCCTGTTGTTCCATTTAAATCTTTCAATTTCCAAAGTTAAATTGTTTGCATACTTGCTTACACTGTCTCCCCATTTGTTACCTATGTTAACCTCAATAACTAGTAGAAAATGTGCATTATTACTTAGAACTTCTGTCGATGGTAGAGGCCAAACTTAAAGAGTAGTCTATAAACCTATGGAACTGACTGCACGGGAAAAAATCTACATTTTGATGAATAAAGATATTGCTGTGACATCCTAGCAAAAGAAAACCTTAGTAAACACACCAAATACCATCATAGACGGAATAAACAGACACAGGACAACCATATAAAGTCCAATCTGTAGCAGCTGATGATGAGAGTGATAGACTCCAAAAACATGTCCAGGTATTACGTATTTTAGTGAAGTGTGCAAATGAGTTTTCCTGCTCTTCATTTGTTTTCATTTGAAATCCTTCACTGTTCACTGCTTCTGCACTATTACTTATAACTGTAAAAAGATGTTTATGTTTTATATAAAAGCCTGTCCTGTTTGAGAGGTAGAACTGGAACTTAAAAATTCAATGCCACAACTGGGATTTGAACCACAGACAGACCTTCTGCAGTTGTGGCATTGAATTTTTAAGTTCCAGTTCTACCTCTCAAACTTTGCCCACACACGGCTTGTGTGTTTAAAAACACCAACAATAAGTTTGTTGGCATAAATAAATAATAATTACTGTCCTGTTTATTTAAAACAGCAGATTATAAGGAGAGCTAGTCAACAAAATAAAAATGAACAGAAAAGTGTCATGGTATTAATCAAGATGTAAAATTGATCATGGTAATATTTTGGTCATCTGAATGTGTAAACTAATATTGATTATGGTACTATTGGTTTATCTATATGTTTAATCTGCAGTATTGTTAAGGCTGTTTGTTACCACTTTCTGATTATGTAGGGCACCAACAAGGGCAGAAAAAGTCTCCTCACAGAAGGGCGTGACAGAATACTAAAACTTAATTGCAGGTCCATCCCTTGGACATAACACAACCTCTTGACATAAAACAGATACACAAAAGCAACTGCAGTGACATGTGTCTTTTTAAATCTTCAACATTAAAAGCCAACAGAGCCAATCACATACAGGCATTTATGTTTAAATTTTTGTGTGTATGCTAGGAATAAGCAAGCTATGCCTAAAAGACAGCTACTTGCAGGTTTAACTTCAGCACAACTGGGTGGAGAGCAATGCCAGCCTTAACAAACCACGAATATCTAATAAGTAGCTTATGGTGAAACCAGTGAAAGAAGTGTTGTAAGAAGTCAATGAACAGTTGGTTTAATGTGGAATATAGACTATTGAGTTATCAGAACATTTGTGTTCATATCCACTATAATAGGCTATTTACCCGTCCATGTCTGACTAGAGAAGCGTGCTCAATTGCTGAGCATTTACACAGCCGAGGCAAATCAGACCCGTAAATTGAACCCAGTATAATCATAATATAAAATAATCACCAAGAAATTAAGTATGATTCGCAAATCTAGCCACTATCTGCCACAAAAGATTACAGGTCTGTTTTTATTTAAAAAAAAAAAAGGAAAAAGCTTCTGTTAGTGTATACATGAAAAACAAACTTAAAAAATAACCACAATCAATATTTAAGAATTATTATTTTGCTCAGGATATCTACTTCCATCCGTATAACAATTATAAACAGGATCAAGATACTTACCTGTTTACATCCAAAGGAGATATAGCGATACAATATGCATAACCTCCATTAAGTGTAAAAGCAGTTGCTTTGTCTAAGTGCCAGTCATATGCAATCAACTGCATATCATGTGATGTAGTCCAAACTATTTTCTTTTGCTCTGAAGCTGCACAAGCATTTTCGTTTTTAACAGCATGTACTGATTTCTCAGAAAGGCATTCTTCATGTCCTGTTGCAAAGGTTAAATAAATTCAATAATCACTTCCAGCTGAATCACAACAAATTTAATTTGTTAAACATTTTCAGCATGGTATTTAAAAAAGTTATTGCTCTTATTTTTTTCCTAGCTCTCCACAAAGCTAAAAATTCTTAAGATTCCCATAAGTTAAAATTATTAAAACAAATAGATCCCGACGGCACAGTGGCCGAGCAGTTAAGACCCTTCACCTACCACCTAGGTGGCCCAGGTTCGATCCAAGGGACCTGCATATGGTATTCATTATGGACAAAGCGATATCTGGACAAGTTTTCTCTGGGTTCTCTGGTTTCCCTGCCAGTCATTCCACCAAATGTTCCATCATCAACTTTCCATTCATTGATTTCGCCTGCATTTTGCATCCTCCTCTTCCTTACTATCATACCTGGCGCTTGGCTGATCACCCGCTTCCAGATCTTCACTCTGTCCAGTCCATAGGTTTCTCTGATCCCCAACAGGTGACTGACCCTAGGCACTGGCTTTGAAGTCCTAGTGGGTGTAAGTAATACATAAGGGGAGGGTAATCAGGTAAAGAAAGAAGGGATCTATAGTATTAATGATTTGGGGAAAAAATATTTATTTTATAACAAAAACAGATAGCATAATTTTGAAATACTCCAAATTGTAGAGAACAGTAATATAATGAAAAATCCATCTAGCACCAGGAACCTTAAGAATGTTATGTAGAATCCCTTTTTAACAAATTTCACGGTAACCGAAACTTCCTTTTTAAATGGGGTTTGCATAAATTAACTATTATTAAATTGCTAGAAATAAATTAGTTTCAGCTGTTTTTGAATTGATTTTATGAACATTTTAAATGTACAAGCTACGTTTAAACTAAATAATAATTTAATGTTTAAAGCATGCAAAAAGGTTTATCATACTATTATAACAAGTAAATATAACACACTGTAGGAGCAAAATATAAATTATGTATAAACTAAATGATAAATTCTAAACTCATAGATTCCTCTGTGGTCTACCGGAAAAATGCAGATTAGATGAAGAATTTAAGTCTTCACCAGCATGTTGCCATGGTAGTTCAGCTGTTAAGACCAGCTGCATGTAGAGCAAGCACATCGGTCTGAATGGCTCAGTTGGTTAGACGATGGCCTACTGATACCAAGGTTGCGGGTTCAAATCCAGGCCAGATGGATGGTTTTTAAGTATGCTTAAAAATGACAGCCCCACGTCAGTAAATTTATTGGAATGCAAAACACTCCTTATGTGACGAAATTCCAAAACACCAGCGACATTGATATGGTCCTGGCAATTGACAACATTAAACAACAAAATAATTTGGTTTTGCTTGCTTGTAGAGCAAAAGATTTGTGATTCAAATCCTGGCCATCTCATCGACTTTTTCATTTCTGATTCTACTTTCAAAGTCCCAATAAAATTTGCACATCAATACATTAAGTACCCATATATCCCATTTACATCAACACTTAAAGAACTACACACATTTACATTTTTTCTACAGTAATATTTTGTCTATTCCCTACAGTTTACCAGTTATAAGTCATCCAGGCTGTAGAGGACTTCTGTCATTCCTGTTGAAAAAAGATTTCCCCAACGAGTTTCAGCCAATCATCATGATTATCACTATCATCATCACCATCATGATCATCGTCATCACCATCGTCATCATCTCTTTTATACTTCAAAAGTACAGGTACATTATTCAAATGTTATTCAATTTTGTGGGTAAAAGTGAAAATTAGCATATAGTTGAATATTTTAAGAAATTCGTGAGTATTTGGCGAGTTGAAACATCCAAAAAACAACTTTTACGGTTACAAAAGTGCATCTTATCTACAAAGTAATTGCTTTTTAGCTTTTCACGAATTTCAGGAATGGCGAAATTTAGGGTCTCTAGTCATTGTACCCCCGTGCACAAAACAATGATTCATGTGTGAATAGCGGCGCCGTGGCCAAGCGATTAGCGCGCTCGCCTACCACCTAGGTGGCCCGGGTTCGATCCCAGGGACCCGCATGTGGTATTCGTGGTGGACGAAGCAGCGTCTGGGCAGGTTTTCTCCGGGTTCTCTGGTTTACTCCGCCATCTCATTCCACCGGTGCTGCATCTTCATTCCATGTATCATCAGTGTCACCACCTGTGGTGCCGTAGTCGTAAAAGCGGGCGTTAAACACTACACACACACGTGTGAATGCCTACATGACACAGCGCTTTGATTGATCATATAGGTTAGTAATATTAACATTTGGAACTACTTAACCCCTAACATGCATGTAATACGTCCTCTGATTGGTAATCAGAGGATATGGTTGGTGAATTTATTTTGATAATTCTCTCGGTCAGGTCGGCGAGACCCGTAAACCAACAACAGGTGTGGTCCTCCAGACATTCTAGGGGTTGTGAGAGAGCGATGTGACCGCCAAAACATAAAAATATGGTGATCTCTAAAAAGCGGTTACATTTACTGCCAAGTCTCTTCAATATTCATGCTGAAAAATATTGGAGAGCAAGAGGATTAATGACTTCATTGTCAGAAATCCAGCATTAGCTAACAACATTTCAAATCACTTCCATCAATTGGGTTACTGGAGCTTGCAGTCAAGTAATGGTTAGCTGAGTCATTGGGAGCGTGCTGCCATCTGTATCCTGCAGTAAGCCTGATGCATCCACCACCAGTGGGATATAAAAATTAATGAACAGTGGTTCATTGTTGATGTGTATCAAGCTGGTTCTTTATGTGTTTCAGCATTTTTATATCCTGTTTAATCCCATGGTTGGAGCTCTAGAAATGGCACACTTATCCATTTGTTTAAGCTTTATGGTTCTCAAATATTCTTTCTTCCAACTTCTAGGCTATGTTAGTTTAGCCAATATATTTTATCACAGTCTTAACACCCCATTTTACAAATCCTGGACATCTTGCTTTTAGGTATGCTTTTTTTTTAGTGTAAGATTAAGTATTTAAATGAATGATTTACTTCCTATTTTAAAGTTACAATCATCAACTATAAAAATTCCTTCACACTTAATCTTAACAACAATTTCCTTGCGTAATTTGTCCCATTTTGTTTCCCATATACCCTCCCTCCGATCTTTTAGCTCAAAATAATTCTAATAAATAATGGAATACTTTCTCTGACTCCTTGCACGCAACACACCTCTCTCATTTTCCTCTCGAAAACCTTTTAAAAATGCTGCTCCTGATTGCATTCAAGCCACCATTCCCTCTCACATTTACTACTAATATCCAAGTATTTCTCTGACCCAAATCTTAATTATTCTAAATTATTTTAGAAATTCTCTAAAAACAAGCCCATATCTTTTGTATCTCTAAATTTTCAGCTCTTTGCCTAACTATTTCCAAAATTCAACTGCATTTTGAACTCCAGTTTTCCAGAGCTCCACCATCCCAATTTCTTGTAAACTGTCTAGTACTTCACCTGACCAACTGTTAAATTTCATTACTTCCATTTGGTATCTGATACACTAATGTTCCTTACAAATGGGGCCCGTTTCTGTAGCGTGATGGTTAGTGTGTCTGCCTCACGTTCAAAAGGTTGCAAGTTCAAATCTTGCTTAGGCTAAGTTATCTGGATAAGGTTTTTTTTCGTTTTCCCTTATGCTGTCGGGTAACTTAAAGCTCTATGGACCTCAAGCTCATTTGAACATCATTTCATCCATTTCAGTCATTCACCATCCAATGACATTACGTTGAAGGATGTTGACGTTAACACACACAAGCGCGCACACATACAAAAAGACGTACAAATGGGTATTAGATAAAAACAGAGATGTTAAAAAGGGGTTCTACTGTAGTATTGTGATGAAGGATCCATTGTAAACAACCAGTGTTAGATGTATGGGATCCAAAAATAACAAGCACTCCAAGGGGAGGGAAACATACTGTAAAAGTGTGATTTAAATGGGAAGAAACAAATATTCGTATACAAACCATTCATTCACAGTAGGCTGAATAAAGACATAAGTATGCATAGTATAATGTTATTTCTGCTGCACAGATAGCACTAGAGAATCTACTATCCATTTTATTTTCTCCCTTCTTATGGTGAGCAAAACAGTATACACTTTATGAGGGCTCTGTGACATTACCATTACATACAGTCTCAGTTTCCACTTCCACTGCCTTATTTTCCATTTCAGCGCTCTTGTCTGCTGACAACCAATAGTTTGGAGAGCACGCAACACAAAAGACTAGACGATTGTGCTCTCCATGCACAAGTTTCCAAATCCTATTCATAGTTCTTTCTGTCTTGGATGGTTTTGATCTGTGAATAAACAAAATTTTCAGCGAAATTAAATGAAAAGTAATATTGATCAAACAAGGAAATGAACAGCAATTAATTTCAGAATGTAACATGTGCAACTAGAGGGTCATTCAATAAATTATCTACTTGAGCATGAAAATTAAATGTGATGATTAAACTCACTTGATTATTTTTCAATGTGGTCCCGCTTGACTGAAATACACTTGATCCAGTTTGGCTCCAGCGATTGAATACCCTCAGAAAAAAACTAAACATCTTGGGTGTGAAAATACCCTGTTACAGCTACCTCGACTGCATTGGCATCGGGAAATTGTCACCAATGCAGAAAATTTTTAAGGTTTCTGAACAGAAAGTAGTCACTGGGAAACAGGTCTGGACTGTAGGGTGGATGTTAAGCTCTATGAAGCCACCCTCCTGTATACCTACGATATGTGAGACTTGTATGCGGGTGCATTGCCATGAAGCAGCTCAATTCCAGCCAACAATTTTTCACGGCATTTCTGTTTGATATTCTTGCATAAAGCCACCATTGTGGAAGCATAGGTGTTTCCAGTAATGGTTGTTTTGTGTTGCATAAATTCCAAAAGTAGAACACCTTCCGAGTCCCAAAAAACTGTTGCCATGATGTTGACAGCTGATTATTGCACATGAAATTTCTTGGTGGTGTTCCCATTGCATGGACTCTTCTTTGGTCTCTGGATCATGATGGACCCACATTTCACCCCCTATAACAGTTCCTAAGAATAAGTTTTCTGGGTTTGCTCTAAGCATGTCTAAATTCTCTTCACTAAACTGCTGGTGACATACTTTCTCTCAGGTGGGAACATTTTGGTACACATTGGGAACTGACCTCAGACATCATCAAGACTGTATGGATGATGCTCAAAACTGTGCCAGATGAAATACCTCGTTCATGAGCTATAAAAATGACTTTAATACGATCTTCCAAAATCATGTCCTCCATTTTTTGGCATATTTCCTTTGAAGATGCTTCCTGTGGCCGATCTGAACATGGATCACCTTCAATTGATTCCCTGCCCCACTTAATTGCTTGGACCAAAACTTTACTTGGTAGTAGGAAGGTGAAACATCACCATATACAGCATTCATACTTTCATGGATTTCTTCCTTTATGAGGAATTTCATCATAGAGCAAAGTTCAAAATTCCTTGTGTTCATTGTAGACCCACACACCACTGCACTTCCCATCCTCTCCCTGTCAGCATTTACCACAGATTGATTTGTAACTGGGTCTGCGACATGTTAAAACATGTCCTAACCTGCATGTGCAAGATCAAGCCTGATGTAGCAATAGATAACTTATTAAACAACCCTCGTATGTCATGAAAGCACAGGTGTAGTTTCATGGATAACTAAGCTGTAACAACTATTTCTTAGTTATAGATCATGGGGTGGTTTTATACACTATATAATCTAATGATCTGTAACAGGTTTGACAGCCCTAAAATGAAGGTGGTTTCCATTCAAAGTCATCTTTGCAAAGTAACCAATAAACATACACACTTCACTTGTTAGAGGGAGAGAGAATGAAATCTTAACTGACGCAAAAATTCCCTGTATATTATATAAACACCTATACCCATATACAATTAAACTTGTTTGAAATTTCAAAACACCAGATCAGGATTCAGGATTTCAGTTTACAATTTTATTTATTCTCTAAGCAAACATTTTCAAAAGTATGAAGCCATTCAAAATTCTGGAAAGGTTAATTAGACAAAAAGTTTGGCTTGAGAAAGGGTTAGGATAAAGTTCCCAGTTATTGTGTTGCACTGCCTCATGGAAAGTGTCACAATATTTTGGAACTGAAAAACTTTAAGTCATAAAGGTCTCTTTGTTTTCTTTATTTTATTTACAACAAAGTCTATTTCATATGGTAGATTTTATTCTGAGGCAGAATTTACTAATGAAGCAAACCATCTGCAACAATGCTGTTTAATTTTTATGCTGGTGATAATTCAAATAAAAGTGAATACCTGCAACAATACTTTGTAATTTGTTTACTGTTCCTCTTAGTAGTAAATAGGGTATAAAATTTTAAGAGCATATTAGTCAGTTTCAGAATATGTCTGTGGGCGATAGTGCAAGTATTTTATTCAAAATGCTTTATTTAGATTTTATCATGGATAAGTTTTTATTTTCAAAAAGCCAATCTGAATGAAGCAGTAACAACAACAACAACAACAACAACAATAATAATAATAATAATAATAATAATAATAATAATAATAACAACAACAACAACTCAGTAGAATCCTGCTAATCCTAAATTTCGGATAATCCGAACACAAAATTCCAAATTAAAAAATCTGATGTGTTGCACTCACATGACTTTCTCTACATTTGTACAAATTATCTTATTGCTTATTTCCTTGTAGGTGCAAGGGGAATATTGGAATACAGTAGGCTTTGTGCGATAGTCAAATCTTTTAAAGCTTTGAGATTCCATTCTCTTTGCACACGTAACATATAAAAAAATGAACAACGATGACCCATTTCACAAAAGTTCCAAGTTTTCCGAAACTCACACACATAACAAGGAATATCTCTGAAATGGTTCACCCTCCAAGAAAATTTATTGAGACATAAATTGTGTATTTTAGCAAGATCTACATTTTTTGTATAGTATGATTTGGTCTATCCCTAACAGTTTACCAGTTATGCAAAAGTCGTCCAGAGTAAATACGACTACAGGGGCTATAGCCAGAAAATTCAAGATATACATTTCATTTGTCATCAAAATATCTCAAACATATGACATTTTAATAAAAATCGTTAGAGCCATTTTCAAGAAAATCAAAATTTTCGAAAAATTTTCCATGTAAAGGGTAGTTTAGGGTGGTTTTCTTCAAAATCTTCGTGTCACATCTTTGAAAGACATTAAACTTAAATACCAACTTTGGTTTTTAACCGACTTTTCGTTTTTGAGTTATGCTGTCCACAGACTGACTGACACACAGACACCACACGGACCTTTTTCTAAAAATGGATTCAGGGGGCCTGAAAACATGTATTTTCGGTGAAATCTTGACATCAAATTTTTGGGTGGAATACAATACTTCCCCTACTTACCAGTAAAGAAAGTAAAAAACAAAAGCTAATTTGTAGTGTAGAGAAAGCATTTTTATTATGTTGTTAGCTAATGCTGGATTTCTGACAATGAAGTCATTAATCCTCTTGCTCTCCAATATATTGAAGAGACTTAGCAGTAAATGTAACCGCTTTTTAGAGAGCACCATATTTTTATGCTTTGGCGGTCACATTGCTCTCTCACAACCCCCAGAATGTCTGGAGGACCACACCTGTCGTTGGTTTACGGGTCTCACCGACCTGACCGGGAGAATTATCAAAATAAATTCACTGACCATATCCTCTAATTACCAATCAGAGGACGTATTACATGCCATGACAGGTCAGCATGTTAGGTTTTATAGAGAAATTAGAGAAATGGAGAGGTTGGAAAAATAAAGACTCCCTAGCCCTCAGGAACCCTAATAGCATCGGGGTCGGAAGAGAACAAGGGATGACCAAAGTAAGGTCAGTTAGAAAAATTACAGTGAGGAGCAAAACACCAGTAAGTGGAAGTAATGTTCTGCTCAGCTTGGGTACCTTGTGGTTGCCATTCACATATCCCCTAGACGGAGACCCCTGAGTAACTTATTTAAATATAGTATCACTTATAATTTACAGGAAGAACAAACTAACAGACAATACCCAACACTTATTTAGCATTTAATATTTATGACCTTTTTTTAATTAGCATTTAATATTTATGACTTTTTAACAAGTTCAGAAACAATAGGCTTCAAATTTGACAACTTTAATCATAGTGTCCAAACCAAATGTGCCTGTAACAACCTAGTGTGGTGAGACTATTTTGAAAACTTCATATGGGACAAAAATTGTTCACAAATATACAGGGTGTAACAAAAAGGTATGTCATTGGGAAAACATTTCTTGCTGATAGAGGGTATAAAAATGTTGTATAAACATAGGTCCAGAATTGACAAGCTCACTATACAAGAAGAGAACTGTCCTACAATCTTACAAAAAATGAAGAAAATGACCATAAATGACAGTAACTACTGGCTAGCTGAGGCTTGAGACAATTTGAATAAACAGTTACTACAAAAACTGTGGAAGGAACTGAGGCCAAGTCTCATAGTTGAAGAAATACCATCCGTTGTGACATCAAACAATGATGACATCGTTCAACATATTCAAGAAATCCTAGGGTGAGAAAATGCAGGGGATAATAGCCTTCTTGAATGGATATCAATGACAATGGTCATCAAGACATCAATGATGAAGCCATTGTCCCTATGGTCCAGAATTATTGTAGAATGACTGCTAACAATAGCAAAACAAACTACGTATGTACCGCCACTATCACAAGTGATCGGCTATGTCCATAGGTCAGAATACATCGCCATTATGTTGAATACATTGTCATGTTGTGCATCATAATCCTAAAGTTGTCGCTTCCTCACATCACTATACTTTGTTACCTTGTAGCTGCTAATGCTATAGCTGAATTTATACTTTTTTTTTTTTCAGATAATCCGAACATTTCCGAGTCTGAACAGACAACACCCCCAATTAATTCAGCTTCGTAGGATTCTATTGTAATGTGAATGACAATTCCCTTCAGGGTTCACAATTGTAAATGATAATTACTTACAACGTAGTTTTACATGGTATACACATTAATATAAACAAAATCCTTAGCGTGGAAATGTATAAGTGTTTTGTAATATCAGTTGATGGTGGCAAGTAAACTAAAAGGAAATTCAGAAACTAACCATTCTAATGTACAAGGTGAAAAGTTTTAGAATGATATGTTTCTAAAAAGAAATGAAATCTGTTTATATTTGACAGCTTCGTTCCAATGTTTTGTGAGTTGATTGATGTGTAGTTTGTTTGATTTGCTCTAATAGTTTGTTAATTATATCATTGAAAGATTTTGTGTTCATCCAATAATGAACTGACTAGAGACCATTTTCAGGCTATGATTTTTTATGATTTTAAAAAATCATTGAACACCTTAGCAGATGTAAAGATTCCCTTAGAAGTCCATTTGGCAAAGAAGCCCCCTCTAAGGTTGCAATTGGTACTGTGAATTCAAAATAGATTGGCTTTTTCTCAGTGATTAATTTTATGAAGGACACCCAAGAACTGTTGCTGGCGAAAATATTATTGCTCTACAAGCAATGCTTGAAGATCGATGGACATCTTATGAATTTATTTAGGTGGCATTGGGTATTGATATGAGTCAAATCCAAAACATTTTACATCAACAGCTAGATCCTTGGCGGGGTTTGAATCAGCAACCTCGGGAACTAGAGGCTATCATGTTACCCCTAGACCATGGAGGACAACAATGAGGCCAATGTTGCCAATGTTTTGGGTCCTAACCTATCATTTAAAGCTCATTTCCCCTTGTTCAGTAAACTATTAAAATAAAGTTTAAAGTGTTTGAAAAGCTTTGTAAGTCTAGGGGGGGGGGGGCCAAGCAATATATCATCTTCTTCTAATGGCCTTCCTTCTGAAAACTTCTAGTTCATTTGGAATCTTGCTGTCCAGTACAATTTGGCCAGGTTGCTTCCTGTTGTGTGGGATCAAGTTACCTTCAGTTGAGTAAATGAGCACTGATCAGCATTCATTCTGGTCCCTGGCTGTCGACAAAGTGTACACTCCTCAGATGTGAAGATGTTTATTTTGAACAGATGTGCTGCAAGACAGTCATGCCCTGTCTTGAGTCTGAATAATGCCACTGCTTCTCTCCGTCGTAAATGTTTATGGGTAGACTATGCTGTTTGTATTTTAGCCCACTGTTTGACTTTTATCTTGTCCTGGATTTTAGTTTTGTAGTTGTGCCGAGCCTTTCTATTCAGAAGTGTTTCAATTTCTTGGGCATCCAGAATTTTGTGCATACTGAAATCACTGGCTTTGTAGGGGTAAATCAATGATGAAGTGGTAAAGTTTCAGGATGAGCTTCTTATATTTTTTGAGTACAAAAAGCCAGAGAATGCTTAACTTTTGTAAAATAATTTTTAGTGTGACAAGCTATCATATCTTGTAATTTCTACTCAGGGGTCTCCGTCTAGGGGATATGTGAATGGCAACCACAAGGTACCCAAGCTGAGCAGAACATTACTTCCACTTACTGGTGTTTTGCTCCTCACTGTAACTTTTCTATCTGACCTTACCTTGGTCATCTCTTGTTCTCTTCCGACCCCGATGCTATAAGGGTTCCTGAGGGGTAGGGAGTCTTTATTTTTCCAACCTCTCCATTTCTCTAATTTCTCTATAAAACCTTAAACCCTAACATGCTGACCTGTCATGGCATGTAATACGTCCTCTGATTGGTAATCAGAGGATATGGTCGGTGAATTTATTTTGATAACTCTCCCGGTCAGGTCGGTGAGACCCGTAAACCAACGACAGGTGTGGTCCTCCAGACATTCTGGGGGCTGTGAGAGAGCGATGTGACCGCCAAAACATAAAAATATGGTGCTCTCTAAAAAGCGGTTACATTTACTGCTAAGTCTCTTCAATATATTGGAGAGCAAGAGGATTAATGACTTCATTGTCAGAAATCCAGCATTAGCTAACAACAAACAACATATCTTGTAATTTTTGAGAAACCAAACTTTTTAAATGCAAGCAGGCAATATAAAATGCACACTATTACATGAGGCACAAACAAAATTAGAGGATTATTATTTATTTATGCCAACAAACTTACTGTTGGTGTTTTTAAACACACAAGCCGTGTGTGGGCACATTTTTAAGTTCCAGTTCTACCTCTTAAACTTTGCCCACACACGGCTTGTGTGTTTAAAAACACCAACAGTAAGTTTGTTGGCATAAATAAATAATAATTACCATGTGAAGGTTATTTAATCCTGGGATATAAAGTACTTGCAATAGTAAGTCACCATTGGGGTAATTGTCTCTGATGTGAGACTGCCTTTGTGGTTTACCAGGAAAAATACGAACTAACTTGAGAATTTAATGCCATTCTGGCAGTTTGTCACAATAGCTCAGTGGTAGAGCGTCCGCCCGGCAAGCGGAAGGTCTGTGGTTCAAATCCCAGTTGTGGCATTGAATTTTTAAGTTCCAGTTCTACCTCTTAAACTTTGCCCACACACGGCTTGTGTGTTTAAAAACACCAACAGTAAGTTTGTTGGCATAAATAAATAATAATTACCATGTGAAGGTTATTTAATCCTGGGATATAAAGTACTTGCAATAGTAAGTCACCATTGGGGTAATTGTCTCTGATGTGAGACTGCCTTTGTGGTTTACCAGGAAAAATACGAACTAACTTGAGAATTTAATGCCATTCTGGCAATTTGTCACAATAGCTCAGTGGTAGAGCGTCCGCCCGGCAAGCGGAAGGTCTGTGGTTCAAATCCCAGTTGTGGCATTGAATTTTTAAGTTCCAGTTCTACCTCTTAAAATTAGAGGATTTTACAAAAACTGAAGTTTTGGAAGTGTTTGGTTATAGCAGGTAAGATGTTGCCCTTTCCTTTAGTCAAGAGTTTTTAAAATAGACTTGTTAAAAGCAAGACAAATACCTGGAGAAGTTAAGATTCAAAAGGGTTACAAACTTCAAGAACAAAAGTACCTCTCTAGCTTGTCTATTCCAGAGCTAGAATGGATAATTTCTGAAATTTCTGACTGGTACTTCTGTGAGATTAACATTGAAAATGCTGTAAGCCTGTCAATGAGACAAATAATTTACTAGATATGTCATGCGATATTACTATGAAAATAACATTTCCAGACAAGTCACAGCCCCTGGCATGAATAAAGAAGTTAAAGGAGATTACAAAAATGAAACAAAGACAAAAAATCTTATGGAGGTGCCAAATGTGTTACATCTACTGTAGTGAGAGCTGAGTTGATATACACTACTATGCTGCCGTTGGCTAAACAGAAAGAGGATTCATCAACCAAAATATACATTTTTCTCTATGCCATAGCTCAGGAAAAGAAAGACAAAAAACTTGGTCTCAAACAAAGTGGAATATTAATTTATGGCTTGAACCACATACATCTAATCTGTACATATATAAAATTAATTGCTGTGCATTAGTATTGCAAAACCTCAAAAATGGCTTGACCAATTTGAATAGTTTCTTTTTTTGTTTTGTTCACATCAATACTGGGATGGTTTAGAACAATAAAACATTAGGAAAACCCAAACAGTCAAAAAACCGAAAAAAATCAAAATTGGTAATTTTGTATGGAAATTGCTACTTCGGACCACTTTCAATACACTGCTTTTTTGGCAGACCTATCATTTGACAGTTGCATCTATTACATTTAAAATCATTTTTTCATGAAAAAGACTGTGGATTTTGAGAATAGATTTGGTTAAAACACTTTAATTACATTTTGATCAGCCATTCCATTAGCATAAATTGACACTGCAGGCTTAGAAATAATTTTAAAATTAATTCAATTTTGTTTTGGCGAGACTCGAGGAATTGAGGCAGGTTTAGACATAACCACAAAATGTGTTTTAGCGAAACTTGAGGAATTTATCTTTCATGTAAATAAAATACACTAAGTTCATTTGAATTACAAACGAGTTTCATTTAATAACTAAAGAACATTCACACCATATACAATGCATCTCATACTATTGATCTCAATGAATTGGAGTTGGAAGGTTGATTAGGATTGATAATCATTCATGAATATTTATTACAGCTTCACGGGTGATCAGCCGTGTGAGGTTTAAAAACATGGAGCTTTTGGCTCAATACTTTCGCTCCCCATATATATACAATGTTAGGTGGGAGGGGGTAACATTGTATATATATGGGGAGCGGAAAGTTAATGGTCATTTTTCATTCTGATGAAGGCCATAGAGGCTACAATGGCCGAAAGCTGAATGTTTTTAAACCTCACACAGCTGATCACCCGTGAAGCTGTAATAAATAACGTGTGCCGTGAAAGCTTTAAATCTTACATTTATGAATAGTTACTATGAATACAATTTTAGGTGGTACAAAGTTTACTGGGTCATCTAGTGCACATTTAAATATGCTGGGCTCTGCACAGAGCAGTGGCAAGGAAAATAAAAAGTCTGTGGTTCAAATCTTGATTGTGGCAATTAATTTTTTAAAATCTGATTCAATTCTCCATATGCAGTCTGTAAAGACACCTGTTTCAGTGAAAGAGCAGGAAAGTGATATCTGTTACAATTGGCGCTATGACTATAGTTAAGCTCAGCGATGCAAAATTTTACTTTATAAATCCCTATGACTTACATAAAACATTTCAAGTGACTCCACATCAAAATGCCACCAGTTAGAATGAAAACATATTTAAACAGAATTGGGATATATTCTTCACCACTGTCCTCTACAAGAGGAAATGGACTGAGACCACCTTCAAATGTGCCCGACTATTCTAGCACCCCATCCATCAGTGAAAAATATTGGAGAACAAGAGGATTAATGACTTCATTGTCAGAAATCCAGCATTAGCTAACAACAAGAATGAAAACATTATCCGCACTGCTTGTGTACTTCGTTTATCCATTATGATTACTCTCTAAAAACTGAGCTAAATAACATGTAACAAATGAAAAAAAAAAAAAAAAAAAAACATTAAAAAATTTGATGCATTACTTCATACTACTTTCTCTACCCTCTTTATTTTTATATAGTTTCTACAAACTATTCTTACAGTTTTATTTCTTTCTAAATAACTCAAATTGAGTTAACATTTGCAGAAATAAGTTTCATTTCACATTTCATTGCAGTTACAACAGGATATGGGAGACCAAACCAATAGTCAAAGGTTCAAAAGTGGACCAGCACATGGCCCATGAAATTCCAAACTCTCCTCGTAACATCGCCAAAAACAACCAAATAGTGCTACAGTGGCTAATGCCATAAAAAGAGTTATTTGGAGCCTGTTTATTATTTCATGCTATTCCCACCATGGGTGATGGCCACCTGACATTCTTTACCGATGGCTCACTTCAGGGAGACTCTCAAGGAGGGGGGTCAGCCTTTTTCTCACCAAAGCTGGAGGTAAGTTCCACCTTTCGCCTCCCAGATTTTTGCTTGAATTATTTTGCAGAGCTTTTTGCCATCTATAAGGTGCTTGGGATATGGAGTTCACAACAGCAGTTATTTATACTGATTTCTTGAGTGTCTTGCAGATGCTCCAACCTCCTATATTGTTACCCCATATCTGTTGGTATGTACAGGCTCTCAAGTTGCCTCATCTTACCTTAGGAGGTAGGAGGGTGCTCTCTCCCTGGATTCTGAGTCATTCTGGAATCTTCGGTAACGAATTGGCAGATCGCTTAGCAAAATCTGCTTGCTCTTTATCTGATATTTGTTCAGTCGCAGTACCACAGCACAAATTGTTACGTACCAGTAGGGATTTTCTCCAACAGTGGGAAGACTTAGCGGAACATGTGTTTTGCACATGTCCCTTACCCCCGCAGCTCCTAAACTGCCGATGGTTTGCATCTTTATGCCATCTGATTACATTGTTTCATTGTTTTCACGGATACATGTGGGACATTGCTTCACTGCTGTTTACTTGTTCCGCTACTGTTCTGGTTACACATCTCATTGCTGCTGTGGTCAAGAAGCCATCTTAGACCATCTCTTATTAGGTTGTCAGGACCTTGTGCACAGTGTTCTGCGGTTTTATGTCAATTTATGTTCTCTACACATAGGTTTTCTGGTGTCAGTTAATTTCTTGTTGTCCCTGAATGATAGGCACGTTTTACAGGCAATTTGTGATCACTTAGAATGTTGTGGTTTCGGTTTTAAGGTTTCTTTTCGATATCACCTACTTTTGTACGTTAACTCATAAAGCAGCATGGTTTTATGTGTGGGAGGGCAGTCATTATCTGCTAGTGGTTTTTACTCCTTTTTATTGTATGTTTTCATTCAAAACGTTTTACTCTACCCTTCCTTCCTTTTCTCTGTTCTGGACTGTGTGTTCTACTTTCAGCATTTTGTTTATAATGCTTATGTAATTGTGGCCACGATCTATCTTCAATTTAGCTTACGTGCTATATTTATTTACTTTTGTATACTATTGGTGCACATCACTGCTACGTCTTCCAGTTAGTGTGACCATATAGCTTCCAGAGTTCCAGGCCAAAAACAAAAGAATGGAAATAAATAAATAAATAATAACAATAATAATAATGATTATGATGATAATAAGCTGTGTTTTAAGGAGGGCTACATTTTTATGTACTAAATTGTTGTCTACCTCTTATGGTTTGCCAGTTAATTTCTTCTGATGAAGAGGATTTCATAGCCTATTTCCTGCAATTTCGTAACATTCATTTTATTTGTCATGTATCTTAAATATACACTATTCTAATCAAAATTGTTAGAGCCATTTCAGAGAAGATCAAGTTTCCATGTAAGGGCAGTGTGGAAGAGGGGGTTTCTTTAAAATCTTTGTGTCACATGTTTGGAAGATATTGATCTGAAATACCAAATGTGGTATTTATTTATTTATTTATTTATTTATCTAATGGCAAAGTAATTGAACATAAAATTCATTTACAAGTATGATACATAATTTTTCCAGCTTTCCAGTAACTTGATACTTCAGAAGACCCAAATATAGCTAGGCATCATAGCAGGTGAACCCTATTGGCACGTAAAGCAGATCTACCTCCTTGCAGTGCACTCTGGAGATGCTTTGCAGCTAAATGCTCTACACTGTTGGCAATATTGGCAATTTGGTATTTATTGGACAACTCATTTTTGGCACTTGTGCATATGTGCACACACATACCCTCTACTTTACTTTGAAAAGGCTTTTCTTTTTTCACTCAGGGGCCTTGAAACATTTATTTCTGGTGAAATTTTAATATAAAAATTTTGGATCAAGTACAATATTTTCTCTACCTACTGGTATGTTGTAAAGAAAATAATTAATTTCTTCCCCTAACCAATTAACATGTCAGCTGAATGCAAGCTGAGAAATATTTCTTCATTGGCATGCAATCAGACAAATTATCCAACTGGATTTCTCTCCAACCTGAGTATCACATTCTATTCTTCTTGAATAAATTGAAACATAACTTAAAGAATAACCTTGTTCACAACACAATTTAATGCAATAAACAAACATGCAACTCACTTGACAGAATATGCACCATCCAAGTCCGCCATGAGCAACTCTCCGTATGCTGAAGTGGCAAGTAATGTTGTAGCCTCTGGCCAGGCAATGCTCATCCAGTTTTGGCTAGCTGTAATGTTTCCAGAACTTTTGGCCCTGCACAAACATATGCAATAAATAAACCTCAATTGAACACTAATTGAATAAAACTGGTGCTTGCAAATTTCATCTTAATTTGTGAATAAAGAGAGGAGTGAAAACCTTTAAAGTACTTTTTAAATTATTTACAAGACAAAGACCTATTTAGATAAGTACAGAAATTAGATGAGGTGAAGTAATCATAATATTTAAGGCATAATCCATATCAATTTAGCAGCAAAAAAAAAATATTTTACCTTCACAGCCATAGGTAGAAAACCATAAAATATGAATTTATCTCATAATGTATGTTTATAAAACAAATATTACATGTGGCAGAGGACAGCAATGGAATACTTTAAACATCACATTTTACCAGAAAAATTGTACTACCTAACACTTCCTGCTAATGTTACATCTCCTTTTTTACATTATTTCACAACTTATTTTGCGCTTATATTCCATGATCCATGTTTCAGTTTTAAGTATAATCGGTGGTTTTAGCTGCTGTTCCATTACTCATGTTCATCTCTGATTCATAGTTACCAATCTCTTTGTCTAACAGTGTATTTCTTCATGTCAAGTTGGCATGGTTCAGCGACGTTGTGCATCAAGAAGCCCATATTCAACATTACCCACTGTGTACATTGGTCAAATAAAATAAAATATTCATGGAAACTAGTTGTGCAATGTATCTGTTAGGCAAATTTGTGACCCAAGTACCATAAACAAGATGATTCTGTGCATGGAGAAGCAAAATGAATCAAAGTGTTAATCTCTATCTTGCTAGAATTAAACTATATGCACAGAAAAAAAAAGTGAATTATGACGCCAAACAAAACTTACCAATTTCTTTAAGACAATGCAAAATTAGGTTAGTGTAAAATGGATAAGTGTAATTGTAGGTATTATATAACTTAAGATTGGTTGCAGGATTGGAATACACCCCCTAGTATAACTGGTATGTAATTGTATTTAAAAGTGGTATACCTTACCGTATATTACACACTTTACAATGTACTGTAATTCATTATTCCATGTTCCCCACCACCTCTGTGGGATTGATTTTTGTCACCTCTAAGCTCACATTTTGATATACTGTGGAATCGTTGTAATGCAGATCTAAAGCATGTCCCCCAGCAGCTGTGCCATTTTGGGATTCTACTGTATTTCTAAAATGTTTCTTTAGTGTGATTTATTTTTTGAAGCAATGCTTTATAACTAAACAGCAAATAATATGAAAAAACTGAAGCTATTGACAATGAAGCAACACAAACATTACAATTTAATATTTTGTATTAAAACTTTGCTTACCCTGTTTTTTAATTTTAAATTTCATTGGGCTTTGCAATTCATTCAATTACATTCTCAGCTTTGTTGGGTCTGATAATTACGTAACAAATAAAAGTTTTAACCCTTTTTCATATAAATTTGTTGTTTTTAATAGTTGAATTTACAGGTTGATAAACATTCCACTTAATGCAGATGAATTTCATAGGAAATATGAACACATCAATACTGCTTAATGGTTTTAATGCAAATTTTAGGGATAAAAAGAGAGAAATTTAAATATTGTAAAGGATGAGAGGTAGAACTGGAACTTAAAAATTCAATGCCACCACTGGGATTTGAACCACAGACCTTCCGCTTACCAGGCGGCTGCTCTAACCATAGAGCTATTGTGACAAACTGCCAGAATGGCATTAAATTCTCAAACCAGTTCGTATTTCTCCTGGTAAACCAGGATGCGAGACTGCCTTTGTGGTTTACCAGGAGAAATACGAACTGGTTTGAGAATTTAATGCCATTCTGGCAGTTTGTCACAATAGCTCAATGGTTAGAGCAGCCACCTGGTAAGCGGAAGGTCTGTGGCTCAAATCCCAGTAGTGGCATTGAATTTTTAAGTTCCAGTTCTACCTCTCAAACTTTGCCCACATAAGGCTTGTGTGTTTAAAAACACCAACAGTAAGTTTGTTGGCATAAATAAATAATAGTAAAGGATGTTTCTAATCCTAAAGAGATAAAAGATGAAATTATTTTAAAAAGTCATTTATCATCCTTAGGCTAATAACAAATTCACAAAAATTTTTGAGGAACATGGTGTAATCAGTTCCACGAAATAAATACAATATAAAAAATTTGCCAACTTTTATAAAAATGATAATTAAAATAATCAAATGTCTGGCATTTATCACTTTAGCTGTCTAGATTGTGACTGGGTTTACATGAGAAAGATCAAGTGTCACTGGAAACAGGAACATTTTAAAAATATTAAATATACACAGATCAGCTGTGGTAGGTCATTTTTGTTCATTTAATAATTACATAAATCCGGAGGTTAAACTATTAAAGCATTTAAATGGACCCATAGATTTAATGGTTTGGGAAGAAATATTTATTTTAAAAAATTGAGTTTGCGTAATGAATTTTTAAATACTGCCCATCGATTTTGTTAATGTGTTTTACTTTCAGTAGATAGGAAACAATCCATCGCCTAGCAACAGTAACCATAACATAGATGAACAAATCAACAAAGCTGTGGATGCAATTGTGAAACATTCCAATGAAATTTATAATTAAAAGGCAAGATAACTGAAGTTTGTTGCAAAATATTTATTATATTGTAACATTGGAATTGTTTCAATGTTAATGGTTTTAGTTGTTATGAACTATTCTATTATCATCTTTACCAAATGCCACATATGAAATGCAGTATATAAAAAATAAGTACCTGCTATGTGTTGACTAAACATTAACAGAAGAAATGTAATGTAATTACTAAATGCAAGAAGTGAACCTGTGGTCTGAACCACAAAAGTACCCTGCTCTTTGGCACAGGAAGAAAAGACGTATGGAAGGTAGCATGTTTAGTACAGTGTACAACTTGCTGCAGTGACTACACAACTATACTGTATCCAGTGTAAACAAAGTAGTGTGCAGTTGGCATTCAAGATTACATTTTTTTTGGTCCTTGGCTGTACACAATCGTTATATTGTATTTTTTGATAACATGTTTCAAGAACTTTAGCTCTAATCATTAGGTTTTGGTAAACTGGTTTTGTTCAATTATCTTGTTCTTGGATTGGTTTAGATGGGTCAATTAGTCCAAGAGTAAGAGATGACAAGAAAGAACAACCAGTGGGACGAAAATTAACAAGAGTGAAAGCTCTTAAAATCTATCCAAAAAAATGCAAATATGTTGTTGTTGTTTTCTAGTGCCTTGCATCTGGCAATGAAGCCATTAGCATTCGTGCTTTCCAATACTTTTGAACTGTAGTTTCTTCTGATCTTAATGCTTCACAGGTCTTCAAGTGGTCTTCATTCATTTCTGCTGGATCGTTACACAGGACACATATTGGTGAGGCTGAGATACCTATTCTGTAGAGATGACTTGCTAAGCAGTCGTGATTTGTCAATAGTCGGAAGGCTGCAACCGCTGTTTTCCTTGGTCCCTGGGGGATTATATCTGGATTGGAAAGTAGTGTAATCCATTTTTTATCTTTGGCATTTGTTTCTATTTCTTGTAGGTATGAATGAGAAAAATTTTTAATGATCAAGCGTTTTATTGAGGAATATGAGAAATTGAATTTAGACTTTTGTTTTATTGTTGTGCCTTTCTTTGCAAGTGAGTCTGCAGCTTCGTTCCCCATGACTCCACAGTGTGCTGGAATCCATTGGAGATGAACAGTCTTATTAACTTTTTGGAGTTGTGTTAACATTTTGTAGCATTTTCTAATTTTTGTTGACTTCTTTGTAGTATTTGAACATATTCCCTGAATTGCAGCTTTAGAATCTGAAAGAATTACTGCCTTGTTAAATTTATTTAAGGGAAGATTTAATAATTGTCGGAGAGCAATGTATATAGCCTCTATTTCTCCATCATAATTTGTTGTGTCTCTGCCAACAGAATGATAAAAGGAAAAATGTGAACATGTAACTCCAGCTCCAGTAAGGTTTTCCTTCGAGGATCCATCAGTATATATGTGCAGCCATTCTTCTGTGGGATACCTAGTATTGATTGTTTCCAGAGCTAGAAGTTTTTGTATTTCTTTTGGTGTGTCTGATTTACTTATTTCCTCTATTAATTCCAAATTGAAGGTAGGTTGCAATAATTCCAATGGATTTTCTCTTATAAGTAGATTTTCTCTGGTGTTAGGAATGTTCAATTTGGATTTAATCTGTGTTACCTTTTCTAGGAAACTACTATGAGTTTTAAGGATTGAAGGGGGGAGGTTCTCTTCTGTCCATTTAGAGCTTGGCAGTCGTAACATTTTCTCGTGTTGGAGCAATGCTTGTTCTTCTATTTTTGTTGTTATTGATGGGGTCCGTGTTAAGGCAAGCATGGCATCAATAGGTGTGGATTTAACTGCTCCAGTGATTAGGCGAAGAGCCTGATTTTGTATTTGTTCAAGTTTATTGATGTTAGCATTTGCTGCTGTTATTAAAGCTTCAGAACAGTACAAGAGGTTTGGTTTAATATACATTTTGTATGTTGTGTTAAGGACTCTCCTTGAGCAGCCCCATTTAGCACCAGCTAACCTTTTCAGGATTTGCAGTTTCTTTTCAACCTTTTCTGAGATGTTTGTTATATGTTTTTTCCAAGTTAGCTTTCTGTCGAAAGTGATGCCTAAGTATTTGGCATCATCAACTGCTTTGAGTGGATTACCATTATAATTTATGTTAATATTAACTGGTTTGTATTTTAGTGTAAATAATTCATAATTTGTTTTTTCCACATTGATAGTCATGAGGTTTTTGGAGCTCCATTCATGTACTTTGTTTAGGGCTGTTTCTATTCTGTCTTTAATTAATTCAGGTTTTTTTGAAGAGCCTGAAGTCCAAATGACTACATCGTCAGCAAATAAAGCAATTTTGGTTTCTAAAGTTTTTATTATTGATGGAAGGTCATTTATATATATGTTAAAGAGTGTTGTGCTCAGAACAGCACCTTGTGGAAGTCCTCGGTGTGTTTGTTTATATTTGGAAATGTATGTATTATATTTTGTGGCACAAAATCTTTGTGAAATAAACTGAGTTATCCACTTAAGCATGTTACTTTTCACACCTATTGATTGCAACTTCTCAACTAATTTATTTCTCCAGACTGAGTCATATGCTGATTTAAAATCAATGAATACCGCCAAGGTATCCTCCTTTCTATTGAAAGCTTCCTTGATGTCTTGGCTTAGTAGGAGTACATTTTCACTTGTACTATGATTCTGTCTGAAGCCGGTCTGTGAACTATTAATTAAGTTGTAATATTCTAGGAACCAGTTAAGTCTAGATGCCACCATTCTTTCCATCACTTTTGCAATAACACTGGTCAAAGATATTGGTCTAAAACTATTAATATTGTTTGAGGGTTTGTTTTTCTTTAAAATCGGGATGATAATGGCAAATATAAACAGTATAAAATACAATCAATTCTAATATCATACACATTATTTTATTTTTGCTAGGTGGAGTAATAATTTAAAACAAACCTGAGAACAACTGCAGGAGATAGAGGTTGAACAGGCATGTGAAGAATAAGGTCATAGGATCCATCTCCACCAGCTTTCCATACATAAATCATCTTGCCCTTAGCTGCAGATGCCAACAAAAATTCACGTGCGTTCCTCTTTCCTGGTGGCTGAAATATATTATATGGAACTGGACACCATGCTAGTGAGATCACGTCTGTGTCATGGCCTCTTAGACGATGTATTACTTTCCCTGTATATATACAATATTATGTAAGAGCATATAATAATTCAAGCTTTAACTTAATAAGTATGCTATGGAGAGAGATTTATCACAATTTATAAATTCTTTTTTGTTTTGTTTCTAATTGCTTATCCAAAAGAAGCACCACAAGCATAACTTGGAAACATTATAAGATGGTAACATTACAGACAACCACATAATATCCAGGAAACAGTGATTTATAGCAGTAGTTCTCAAAATGTCCATATTTTGCATTTTTTTTTTACCTTGGATACTTCTGTGCACCATTGCATAATATAAGATAGAAAGACAACTTAATACACAGCAATTTAAACACAATTTGGTTATATTGATTATTATTGCTGCAGTCACACCCTCCAGGCCCCTGATGGGAGGGGCAAACTGCATAAAAATACTCTTGGCAACATTGAACATGTAATGGGGTGAAATTTTGTTCTTACAGTAAGATGATGTGCTACAGGTTACTCAAGCTGAACAAGCTGTAACAATGCAGCTGGGTGTAAACAATTTGATAAACCCAAAATATCCAAGATAAAACAAAACTGATTTTAGAATTATTTTATTTTATATTAATTATATTTTATATTATATAGATTCTGGAAGGAATTGTCCCCAACAATGGGAAAGTACTAAAATTTAGTCTTTAGAGTTACATTACTTCCGTAAAAACCTTGGGATAATTTAATACTTACCATTGGAGCAACTCTTACTACTGGCATTGCCTAGGCGTATGGTGATAGGGCAAGTTCCTTGGTGCCATCTATACTCTGTACATCAAGAGATTAGAGGAGATGTAAACAAAGCCACGTGCGTTTTGACCGCAGCGCACTCTCTTGATGCTTTTGTCGTCTAAATAGTACCTTGAAAAAATACTGTTACTAAGGTCTGAAATGTCACTTAATGTTTGGTAAAGCACGAAATAAGTGTACTAAGCATAGTTAAAGTGTAAGAATACGCAGTTAAGTGAATATGTAACCAGCCTAATTCATTCTGTGTGCGCATTATTCAGTATGAAAGTAACATGGCGAAACAAGTGAGTGTTGTGAAACATAAACACGGCAAACCGTTGCAAAGTTGTGAAAATACAATAATATTGAACGTGTTTAACAAGTTCTGCGACAAATATCCCGAACTTGCTATCGAAGACGCAATGAAATTAACATCCGAGTTTACCGGTGTGCCAGTTGCAAGTATTTGCAGCACACGCAAAGAAAAATCCTCAGTTGGTGAAGTCAGAACTCCCGGAAAAAAGCGACAACGTGCCAGATAAATGGTGGGTGTAGTTTGCGGCGAATTTATGAGATCTGCAATCCGTTGAAAAGTTTACCAGTTCTTTGTTAACAATGAACAACCACCTTAAACAAAGTGCTGTTGGCAGTTAACTCTGATCCCGATCTTCCAGATTTAAAACGAACTTCCCTCCACAAGCTGTTTCTGGAGATTGGTTTCAAGTTTGTGAGCAGGAAATGAAAAAGTGTTATTGTGGACAGAGATGACGTAAGTAGCAGTTAATTTCCATGTGCTACATGTTATTTGGATCAAGTAAATATATCCTTTTAGTAGTGTAAAATGCATATTATGCATAGCGGTAACTGTGTTGCATCATTGTGAATGCACGTGGCCGCGGAGTGATACAAACCAATGCTTTGTTTACATCTCCTCTAATTTCTTGATGAACAGAGTATAGCATGTTATCTGAATACTTTGAGCAAACTTGATTCTTTTGCCTTCATAACCTATGGTTTCTCCTAATTTATGTAACACAGCTTTTACTGTAGGAACTCTCTTTTCATGGAGGTAGTATTCATTTATAGTCCTACAAACTACACAAAAATCAAAATTGTCCAGATCAGTGAAAAATATGGACCTGTTCTTTTTTTTTTTTTTTGGGGGGGGGGGGGCTGAATGAGGAAACTGAGCCACTCTACATCAAACACCTCCTCTTTTCTTTTCTCAACTGTCGATAAGGAGATGCCCGTTGTGGCTGCAACATACTTATTCACAGGGATTACAAAATTGCTTCTTCAATAGCAAAATTGCTATTTCACATAAATTTCAACACATTTGCAACCATTTCTCTAAAACTAAAAAACTAAACCCCTAGCACAGTCCATGAAGGGCCAAGGCGTGCCAGCTTGTCCTTTTATAGATACTATTTTAATGCACTGCAAAACTCACACACAACAATAATATGTATTAACAGAAACAATAAGTATTAACAATTAGTATTCCCAGACAAAGCAAGTGCTAACCAAGTTTACTCGTCTAAATGCAGAAACACACTGTCTGCATACAGCTCAGATCAAAGTAGCTGAACTCCAACAGGAAGAAAGCAGGAAAGAATACCAGGAACTTCTACTCGACAAGCTCCAGGCAGAGGAGAACATTGAGAGACAAGATATGGACACAATGTGGAATTGCTTTAAGAAGGCAGTAATAGAATCAGCAAGAGAAGTGTGTGGAGAAACAATAAATACCAAAATGAAGAAAACCTCGTGGTGGAAGAGGAAGTAAAAGGAAAAATGAACAGTAAGAAAGAGGCACAGAAAAAGTATCTACAAAGTAGAAGAGAGGATGACAGATATGTAGAAAAAAGAAATGAAGTTAAAAAGGTAGTGAGGGAAGCAAAAGCTAAAGCATGGGAAGAATTTGGGAATGGCACAGAATAGAAAGCCAAAGATAAAAACACCAGTGGTTTTTGGAGTAAAGTTAAAGCATTAAGGGGAATATATGGTAAAAATGTTGTTGTTGTTGTTAGCTAATGCTGGATTTCTGACAATGAAGTCATTAATCCTCTTGCTCTCCTACAAGATGGATGGTAAAAATGTAACATCAATTAAAGAGGATAACAAAGTGTACACAGAAAAGAAAGAGATATTAGAGGCATGGAGAAGAGTGAGTGAGTGAGTGGTGTTTAAGGGCCTGTCGACAGCTAGGTCATTTGGGCCCCAAGTCAATTTTAAAGGATAAAACACTCGCTAACTTCTGGTTAAGAACTAAGCTAAAATACAAAACTAAAAAATGCTAAAACGGTTAAAATACTAAAAAGGTTAATGATAAAACCGTTAAAACACCAAAAAGATTAAAACGCTAAAAAAGGTTTAAAATACTAAACAGTAAAACAAAACAAACCTAATTGCAGATTTTTAAATCTTACTCAAAAGTCTAATACTAAAAGCACAAGTTATACTTGTTTGGCGAATCCAATTTCAGCAACGAACCGCAGCACTGTATCTACGGAGACTGGGTCGTCGCCTAGGATGGACCGCAGACTAAAACCCAGGCCAAGCGACTGGCGCACCGGGGCGTATCTCGGACAATCAATTAAAACGTGCGTCACGGAGCATGGAGAAGATATAAGGATAAATTCAGTAAGGAGGTGGGTGAGAAGGAAATACAAGAGATAAGCTATGGACCATACCCCGAAATAGAACTGATAGAAGGGAACATAGATATTAAAATAGCAATGGAGGGAATTAAAAGTGGGAAGGCACAGGAATAAGACGATATTGGCCCAGAGCTAATTAAATATGGAGGGAATGTAGTTAATAGAATGATAATGACAATATGTCAGAGGATATGGAACGAAAATAGGATTCCAACAGAATGGAGGAAAAGCATTATAATGCCAATCCACAAGAAGGGTAGAAGCACTGATTGTGATAACTATAGAGCAGTCCGCTATCACCAGTATTCTACAAAATATATACCAGAGTGCTGGAAAGAAGACTGAAAAGGGAAGTAGAACAAGGTCTAGGGGAAGAGCAGGCAGCATTTAGAGAGAACAGACAAACGCAAAGCCATATCTTCACTTTAAGATCAATTATAGAGAAAAATTAATATGTGTTTCTGGTCTTCATAGATCTGAAGGCAGCATTTGATTGATGCCAAGAAGGTATATACGGCAGGCACTAGAGGCAAAGGAAGTACCAATAAGACTGTCAAATGCTATAAAAAGTGTGCATGAAGACCCTATTGGTGTTGTAAGATTGGACAGGAAATTATCAGAATTTGCAATGAGGAGGAAGGTAAAGCAAAGGGACAGGCTTAGCCCACTGTTATTCATAACATGCCTGGATGAAATACACAAGATTTGCAAGAGATCTGCAGCAAAGAATACTGTTCTCTTCTCATCTTTAGCCATGAGGATTTTAGCCATATCTGGGTGTATTTAGGACAGATTTTCTGTCTCTTATTCCGTCAATGATGGATTGAATAGTGGAGTATGGTCTCGCGACTATCTGAATAGTCGCGAGACTATTTGAGATCATTGTGTGTTCTAATTATTATATTCCAAATAATTTTAGTTATTATATTAAAAAAAAACAGGTCCAAACCTTTAACTGATCTGGACAATTTTGATTTGTGTGTAGTTGAATTCTACCTCCATGAAAAGAGAGCCTGCAGTAAAAGCTGCATTACATAGAAACCATAGGTTATAAAGGCAAAGAATCAAGTTTGCTCAAAGTACTCAGATAACATACTAGATGGCACCAAGGAACTTGCCCAATCACCATACGCCTATGCAATGCCAGTAGTAAGAGTTGCTCCAATGGTAAGTATTAAATTATCCCAAGGTTTTTACGGAAGTAATCTAACTCTAAAGACTAAATTATAGTGCTTCCCCATTGTTGGAAACAATTCCTTCCAGAATCTATATAATATGCTACATAATTAATATAAAATAACATAATTCTAAAATCAGATTTGTTTTATCTTGGATATTTTGGGTTTATCAAATTATGTTTACACCCAGCTGCATTGTTACAGCTTGTTCAGCTTGAGTAACCTGTAGCACATCTTCTTACTGTAAGAGCAAAATTTCACCCCATTACATGTTCAATGTTGCCAAGAGTATTTTTATGCAGTTTGCTCCTTTTTTAATCATTCCTGAGGAAACAAAAAGGGTAGAAGGACTCTGTTACAACTATTTTGGACCAGTAAAAGAGCAATAGACACCATCTAATGGCTACATATGTTTACAGTGAGAGCACAACTGTGGAACATGTCCCATCAGGGGCGCAGATGGTGTGACTTCAGCAGTAATCAATGTAACCAAATTGTATTTAAATTGCTGTGTATTAAGTTGTCTTTCTATCTTATATTATGCAATGGTATACAGAAGTATCCAAGGTAAAAAAAATGCAAAATATGGACGTTTTGAGAACTGCTACAGATCACTGTTTTCTGGATATTATATGGTTCTCCATAATGTTACCATCTTATTGTGCCAGATTTAAAAACCCAAATATACTCAGACTTCTATAGAAAAGCAGTTTATCTATGAGAATCTATAGTTCTCTTCTGTTCTGAATTTATCACATACTCAGTACATGAAACATACACATGTTATTTTATGCCAACCAGCTTATAGAATAGCTGCGCATGAAGCGGAAGATTCATGATTCAAATCCCGGCTATGGCATTGAACTTTTCAGTCCTGATTTTACTTCTCTAATAATGACGTCTTTCATTTGAACTAACCGAATAAATCTGAGGATCCATTATAAACAGGTCTTTCCTGAAAACTGATGTAAAATAACTGGAAAATCTTGCATACCTTCAGTGTTGATGATGAGAACAAGTCCTGAAACAGAGCCTACAGCCATTATTTTGCCGTCATGAGGGCAACAAGCAACAGTTACTGCATTCATTTTCTGAATAATAATGTGACGTGTGGTGTTGCTGAATATATCCCACAACACAATTTTATGACAGTCATCAACTGAAACAATTAGATTAGGATCTGCCTTGGACCAGTCCATAGAGGTTATCTTTTGACCTTCCTGAAAAAGAAACTTAGATTTATATTCAATATTCATTAACTAGAGTAGCCATCAGGAACGATGGCGGTGACATATAATGTGTAGGTAGGGGACATTGGGGAAGTGTTACACTGCAACTGTTTCGCATTGGAAAATATATAATATTTTTTATTTCTTTATTTTTTAAAGTTGAGTTTAAAATTTTCTTCAAAGAGTGGTACTGGAATATACTTTTTGCTACCCCTAGCATGGACCTTGGCCATTGTATTCCTAGTGTTGACTTAGGCCACTGCATTGGTAAAAATTTCCCGAAGTACCGAGACATGCACATGGAAGAAGATAGTCCACGTGTTAGTGAAGTGATAAATACCATAAACAAGATGATTCTGTGTATGGGAAAGCAAAATGAAACAAACAGTATTCATCTCCATCTTGCTACAACCAAAGAATATGCAGAGAAAAGAACCTTGTGAATTATGCCTCCAAACAAAACTTACTGATTTCTTTAAGACAATGAAACAAAGTTACTGTAACATGGGTATAGTGTAATTGTATGTATTGTACAAATTAAGATTGGTTGCAGGATTGGAATACACCTCCTAGCATAACTGGTGTGTAATTGCAGTTACACCATATATTACACACTTTACAATGTGCTGTAATTTATTGGAAGGCTCTAAAGTTAAATATTGTTATATGTTAAGTTAAATATTAAGACTTCTGTTTAACAAATTTTTAGTTTTTGAGTTATGTTATTCACATGGACGTTTTTCTAGAAATTTTTTTTTTTAAGGTTCAGAGTATCCCTAAATGTGGACTTCCTATGAAATCTTAATACAAAATTTTTGGTGGAGTACAATATTGCTTACCTATTATGAGTAGGTGGTAGAATAAAAATAAAATAATTATTTTTCCACTAACTTACCCCATGTGTGCAGTTCACTAGCAAAGCTGCCCCAGTTTCAATGTTCCAAACTTTAACTTGTGAATCATCACTAGCAGAACATAACCATTTGAAATACTTGTCCTCAGAATTTGTGCTTGGAGAAAAGGCCAGTGCATTTATTTTTTCTCTATGGGCATTGTATATGAGAGAATATTTGTAAGGAATGCTTTCTGCATCCTGGTGGTTAGGCTGCAGAATAGCTAAATGGCTTCTTGAGCCATATGCCAAAGTCCCATCTTCTGCACAAGCAAGTACTTTGCTACGGTACCAATTTGCAGCTGGAGGAAATACGTACTCTTCCATAGTTCTTTTGACAACCTGTTAAAAGAAAAATTATTAATCCTGTAACAATATACTGAATATGAATACATACACACAACCTGACTAGAAAGTGCCCTTTTCTCTTGACCAAGAAACAACAGATAAGATGAGCTAAGTATTTTAAAACTAATTTTGGAACAAAATTTCAAATTTCAAAATCAAAACATATTCCCTGTATATATAAGCATCAAGGAAGCTGTTAACTTACACAATCACTAGAGCCCAGATTTACTACTAAATGTACATTCTTTTTTAAATAAAGGTTTGAAGAAATGATATACTTTGTCACACTTATACAGACAATTTGGGCAATGTTTCATAAATCACATAAATGCATATTCCAAGGAAAATTTAAAATTGTTAATGAGAAAGTGATTGTTTTACTATGGAAAATCAATATTTGTGAGAATTGGATATGTTGCATTCATATGACTTTCTCTACTTGTTCTTCAACAAGCTATTCTTACAAAAGCTTATTCTTCTGCCTACTTGTTAAAACAGATAAACTCTCACTGCTCATTTACCTAAATGTTGCACGTAGGTATAAGGAGAATACAGTAACCTAAAGCCATAGTCATATCTTTTCCAAGCCAGTTGCTAAGCAATGGTTTTGAAATTCTGTTCTCTCTGCATAAACACAAGAAAGAAGGAAAAAATCTGATGTGTTGCACTCACATGACTTTCTCTACTCTCGTACTAACCATTCTTACAAACTCTTATTCCTTCGTGTTAGTTGAGATAAACATTTACAGAAATTTCTTATTGCTTATTTCCTTGTAGGTGTAAGGGGAATATGGGAATACAGTATGCTTTGGCGATAGTCAAATCTTTAAAAGCTTTGAGATACCATTCTCTTTGCACACTTAACATATAAAAAAATGAACAACGATATTCCATTTCACGAAAGTATTAAGTTTTCCGAAACTGACACACAAAACTAGGAATAACTCCAAAATGGTTCACTCTACCAAAAAGTTTATTGAGACATAAATTGTATATTTTAGCAAGATTTACATTTCTTGTATAGTAAGATTTTGTCTATCTCTTACGGTTTACGAGTTATTCAAAACTCATCCAGACTAAACAGGACTACATAGGTTAGTCAGAAAATTCAAAATATACATTTCCTTTGTCATAAAAATATCTCAAACATATGGCATTTTAATCAAAATCATTAGAGCCATTTTCAAGAAAATAAAAATTTTTGAAAAATTTTCCATGTAAAGGGTAGTTTAGGGTGGGGCTATTTTCTCCAAAATCTTCGTGTCACATCCTTGAAAGACATTAAACTTAAATACCAACTTTGGTTTTTAACCGACTTTTCCTTTTTGAATTATGCTGTCCACCTACCAACAGACATACAGACTGACATACATGGATCTTTTTCTAAAAATGTTTTTTTTTTTTGATTCAGGGGGCCTCAAAGCATATTTCTGGTGAAATCTCGATATCAAATTTTTGTGTGGAATACAATACTTCCTCTACTTACCAGTAGAGAAAGTAAATATACTGATTTGCATTTGACAGAATTATAAAGTATTACAAAATTAATCCAATAACAAAGACTTTGGAAATTGTAAATGACACAACCAATTTGATTTTACACAAATTGTTTGCACGCACAGGGGTGCATGTGTGCACTGCATGTGCATTTTTTGTGTAGTAAGATTATGTCTCTCTCTTATCGTGTACCAATTATAGAAAGGTCATCCAGAATAAAAAGGACTTTCCTGGTTATTACCAGAAAATTCAAGATATAGCTATATTTTGTCATAATATGGAATTTTAATCAAAATAGTTAAGAGCCCTTTTCAAGAAAATAAAATGTAAAGGGTAGTTTGAGGTGTGGGAACTACCTTCAAAATCTTTGTGTCACATGCTTGGAAACTCCTGAACTTAAATTCCAAATTTAGTATTTATTGATTGGACTTGCCGTTTCTGAGCTATGTAGTTTTCACACACCCACAGACATACTTTTTCTAAGGATGCTTTTTGGAGACATGGGACCTCAAAACAAGCATTTCTGATAAAATTGTGGTGTCACATCTTTGGACCAAATACAATATTTCCTCCCCTTACTGCATGTAGTAGAAAAAGTAAAACTGGATATATATAGATAGGTCATTCAATAATTAGTGGCAACAATGTATGTGGCACTGTCAGCGTTAAATGATACAAGCTTATAATAATGAGAAAGAAGAGCATCTGATCTGTTATTTGTAAATTTGAAGACAGTAATCTTATTTATAAGGTATTTCTAGTGAGTTTGGTTTGTTGACTTCATATACACAGCACTCTAAAATGTTTAGTAAATACAAACTAAGATGCTTCATTAACATTCAGATTGCAAGAGACAACAATGCTCAACAATGTCATGCAATATTACTGGAAGCTTATGATACTTTATCATATTGTATGGTGGCTAGTTGGTAAAAGCATACTGCAAAGGCAGGGAAAAGATGTTCCTAAAAAATGTGGAGCAGGTAGATTGCAATCAGCAAGTGATGATGTGCATGCAAATGCTATCAGAGCCCTGTTAGAAGAACACAGATATATACCAGGTGCAAGGGAAGTCATTACATTAATTTAAACCAGTGGTAGATCTCAGTATTTGGAACACATTTTGTATCTTACATTTTAGTCTCTGACCATTTCCTACGGAGATATTTTAGTTTTGTCGAAAACAATCTGGCAACACTGCAAATTGTGTGAGTGTCACTTTCCCTAGCTCCGTACACAAACACAGTAACGATGCTTCTTGAGAACACAAATACCCTGAGCTGTCCTTTCATGTTTACTGTGCAAGCGCAGGCCAATCAAAAGTGTTAGCTCCAAAAACATTGCACGAAAGTGAAAGTGATGGTAATGCCTGTTTTTATCCACAAACTAGGTGAATTGCCTGACCAACCTCATTGTCGACTTACCTCACGTCTGAAAGACCTGCTTGGAATATTCCTTCATGTCTTACAAGTAATTATTTCGAGACCCTGTGCGATGTCCATAATTACTACTGAAGCTATGTCACAAATAAGTTACTCTACGCATCTTACAGGTAACAAACTATTATCTTCATACATTCTTGTGGAATAATGCATCTAATTTGGATTGAAAACCATTTATTTTCTCGAAATCGGCTGATCAAAGAACAAAATGCTGTTAGATCTTTTTGTTTGTAATGCTCCTATTAAGTATATATTAGAAGGAATGTAATGACTTCCCTTTCACCCTGTATATGCTATGTCTGCACTGAACTAGCAAGGACACTCACTCCCGAATGAAGTTAGAAGATTTTATCCACAACCGTTTACATGTGTAGAATACCATGGCCAAAGAGGCGAACAAAATGAAATTACTACTTATGACCAAAAGTTCTGAAGGAGCAGAAAAAAAAAATCTTAATTGTTCTATTTGATGGTGTAAGTCTGAAACAAACTCTCCAACAACTGAATATAACATGTATACCCATTATACAAAAACTTAAAAAAAGACATATTGCACCAAAAAGAAAAAAAAAAAAAAGAATGTAGATCTCATTAATTCATACAACTTATATCAATGCAAACTGACCATAAAGGTTTTGTTAAGAAAATAGTTAACTCTCCCACTGTGTTTGTTTTTAATGTATATACCATGTCATCAATTTACCTGGTGGCACCGTTGAGACAGTTAACACAGTGCCCATCCACCACCGCTCCATTACCCAAGAGGCCGGCAGTAGAATGTGGAAGGCTAACTTAGTAGCATTATTCATCATTACGAACATTTAAAGTGCATTTACATTGCTTACCCCTTTTAAAAGATGTTGCGAATGTTCCCCTTGTGCTGTGAGACAGGTGTTATAGCATCTTAATAGGTTTTCATTCACAAGTTTTGACTCTCCTTGGAAGATGTTGTCTATTTGTTCCTTATGTTACTTGAAGTTCATCTAAAGTGTGAGGATTTGTTTTATATACCCTGTCTTTTAAAGCACCCAACAAATAATAGTCGCAGGGTATTAAACCTGGTTAAAACATACCATGTGTTTGCTCTTCATCAGTCAATTGAGTGAAAAACTGTTCCAAAATTACGGCTTTGTATCATTCTGCATTAATCGTTTCGTGAAAGAAAATAGGGCCAATGATTCTCATCACAGTCACTGCACACCATATGCCGACCTTAGGATCATGTAGTGCATTTTCAGATATGAGTCTCATATTTTCAGATATATTCTGTTGCCCAGTAACAATTATTTTGCATGTTAACATGTCCATTGATATGACCCCACACCTCATCATTGAATAACATTACTTATGGGTTTGTGACATTGACCTGCACAGACACAAGAAACCAGGTGCAAAACCTTATTCTAGTCTTGGGATCCCTGACCTTTAAGGCTTGTACTTCTGTTGTGTTGAATGGTCACAATTTTAGAATTTTTGTGGTCTTGTGTGCCGATCCATAAGACGTGTGTGCTTCATGTGGTACGAAATAATTCTACTGCCTGCCGCACGGGAAATGGAATATTGGTGAATGAGTGTTGTGTGCACTGCCTCGCGGTGCCACAAGGAGCGGGTCCGTTCAAATTGATGGTACTGAAATGCACACACCCTGGAAGGATTAAAACAAAATATCCACCAGGAAATTGCCAGCATTTCTCAACATCAACTATGGCAAATAATGTATAGTTTCCTAAAGAGGTGTCAAAAATGCAAGGACAATGACGGTGGCCAGTTTCAGCATCTACTTTAATAAAGTTGGTAAGCAAAGCCTTTAAAAGTAGTTATAAAAATGTTGTATGGTTTCATCCACACCTTTCTATGATAGTGGCAGATGACAATGAGCGCCGAGGATGCGCACTGGCAAAACACTGCGCAGTCAGCTCGTAAGCTTTTTGTTCTCCCAATATAAGTACTGGCACGGGCATTATAAGTTGCTGGAAGCTGTGGAGGGGGGTATTGCTGACCAAAGATAGAAAGCGCTACAGGCAACAGCAGTAGCATAATGATGGAGAAATATAACTAGTTCATGAGTAAAGGAGATGCCGTCAGTTTACTAATAAAATAGCAATCATAAATGTGTATTTACATGTATCATAGTTCTTAGGGTTGCCTTATTGTTATGTTGACAAGAATATATTTAAAATGAGTGTTAAGAAGAAACTTGCTCCTGTGCACGAGTTCCAAAAATTTTTCATATAGTAGCACAAAGTAATAAAAGTAGAAACAGTATTCTACATCATAATTTCAGCTATTTTCAGACAAGCATTTAGATTGTGATATCTTAGTACTTTAATGCATTTCAGTGCATATGTAATTCATACCTACATATTTACTGATTTATTTAAACTAATAAAGTGACAAGAGCAAACAAGGCGCGGCGCATACCGAAAACCAAATAGTAACAGACAGAGGCTATGGAAGTCTATGTAATCACTTAATACAGAGACTGTCTGAATATTTTGGACAGGATGGTTTGTAGCTGTAATATGTTGTTAGCTAATGCAGGATTTCTGACAATGAAGTCATTAATCCTCTTGCTCTCCAACATTTTTCACTGATAGATGGGGCACTATAAGTGGCCGTGCATATTTGAAGGTGGTCTGGGTCCATTTCCTCTTGCAGATCACATATGCACTTCATAGGTACTGTAATAATGTAATTACAATTTGTAGATGATTTTGCAAAGAAGTAATATCTAGTACTTGTTTGAGATACAAATATTTGCTCCTCAATATTCTTCCAACAGAAGATCTTTAGCAACTCAAGGGATGCTTTTCATTTGTTAGGCCATGTTTTGCATTTGTTATGCGCTGTGCAGGGAGATCCCAGTTAGTGCCTTTCTCACGCGCATAGCAAACACAAGCATTCATGAGTCAAATGGGGCACAGAGAACAAAGACAAGTAGTAGTATTCCATCATGAAAATGGAAAAACATGTCAACAAATAGCAGATTTGCTGAATATGAAAAAAGTATTATTAACATCATCTGCCAATATAAATTTCAAGACAAGATTGAAAATTTGCCACAGATAGGTCATCCAAAGGTTCTCACTTTGAGAATAAGAATAATAAGAAAAGTAAGCAAATATCCACAACTTAATTCAACCATTATTGCTCCCGAGGCTGAGAACGACTTTGGAAACAAGATCAGCACAAGTACAATCTGGAGGATCTTTAAATGATTATCACGGGCAAACTGAAGAAAGCCTTATATCAGTAAACAGAATCAAGTGACGATTTGCTAAGGAGCACATTAACAAAGACATAAACTGGTGTAGCAGGTCATTTTCAGCAATGAATCAAAATTCAATGTTTCTGGCTCAGATGGGCACATTATAGTTTGGAGACAGCCCAATAGTTTGATGAAAGAAATATGTACACAGCAGTAAAACATGGAGGGGGACATGTTATAGTTTGAAACTCCATGTCAGCTCAAGGAGTAAGCGAGTTCAAATCCTGTCCCATAGAGTTCGGACATTAACCTGATAGAGAATCTATGGGATATACTGAAAAAAGACGTACGAAAACTTTGCATTCATTCCAAAATTGTGAGATGACTGGAGGAATGGAAAAAGCTGTCCCATTCTACCATACGCAAGCTTCAGGAGAGTATGCCGATATGGTTGGTTGAAGTGCTTCAAAGGTAGGGAAGAACTATATAGTGTTAATATTCCTACGTGGACTCCATTCTTTCTATTTTGTTGAACTTATATTTTTTGTCCGGCAATTTTGCGTTATTGTAATTACATCCATATGCTTCATATTTTGTCATTCTCAAATGAAGTGCACATTTACTTTTGGTACCTGTATGTGTGACTTTTCATTCTGGAATAATCAAAATAAAACAAAATATGTTTAGTTAAACATATTCTGTTAAATAAAAAGCAGCTACACCTGTTCGAAAAGTTGACAGTCAGGGTATACATATAATATAGAGAAAACTTTTGTGGATGGGTGTGTCGTATGTAGGGTAATCGTAAAAATCACTTGATAAATGTTGATAATTCTAAAACCTTGAAAAGCTCTATTCTTCCAGATGCTCATATGCCATATAATGTTTACCAAAATTTGAAAACTGGTGGCTTAAGAGTTTCTTTTTCATGTTCATGCCACCAAATTTGAAAATTGTTTTGTAGAATATGGACACTTCATTGCAAATATGGCAGATTTTTAATGATTTTGAGTTCAAACGGATAAATGGGGAGACTTAAAATATTTTAAAATTCTGTTATTTCATGGGATTTTGATACTGTTCACATTGTCAAATTTTCCTTGTATTTCACCGGATTTATCAATTAAAATTGATTGCATACATGGAGGCCAGGTACAGGAGCCTTACTCTTATCTATATTTATTTCACATGCAAACTATCCTTTCCTTGCCTCATTCTTTTAAAATACATAAATAATGACAATTACATTGTTGGTCGGAACAATGGTGGAGGGGCAATAATGGTCAGAGGGAAAACTCTGGTGGTGAAGGAACTGTGGTCGGAGAAGAGGCTGAAAACGACAGTTGCGTGATGGGACACGGAAAGCACAAGATTTTGAAGACCTAAACAACCTCTTTGTTACTAATGTGTGTAAACCAAATATTTCACCTGTATTTAAACTACAGTTTAAACGAAAGGACACTGAGTCAAGAAAACCCAAACCCGTGATAAAGTGTAGTTTAAGCCGTATCAGATACATCAAGCCACGCATAATGAAAAATATTAATGTACTTACGTTATCTATGCAGGTACCCTAGATTCACTAACGTATTTGAAACGAAAATTAGATTTTAGCAAATACACAATATAAACAAAAAGAAAGAGTTTAAATGCACAGTACTGATTCATCGCATATGCACGTACCTTAAGCGACTGTTAGTAAACACCAAATGAAGTTATGTCTCACATCATTGTAGAGATCCGTCTGTCGGAGAGGTAACTGCGCGCCATACAGGTTTAAGACAGCTACCATGTGCTCAAAGCAATGACATTTCAAATCCAAGCAGAGTTTGTTATATTTTCAAGAATATTACCTAACGTTATTGTGCATTACACTACCAGAGATGCACAAAGAAGCAGATGTCATAACAAAATATACCGGTTCTGAAAAGTGAGGTTACATATTGTCACCTCTTCCTTCAAGAAAGCAAGCATTAATTTAAACCACACAAATTAAGCATACCCTGCATATGTTATCATTTACAGTGCAAACATCTCTGCAAACGCAATACATACCTTGGTTTCCTGGCACTTAAATTATTACTACACAAATGTAATTTACTGTACTGGCGGGAGTTCTCTTTCTCCAACCTTGTCCTGCAGAGTACGGAACACCAACCTCTGCAAAGCACAGAAGGTGGCTTCTTATTCTTCTTCTTCTGTCGGCCTTATTTTTGACGCTTTTGACGATCGTGAGAAGAGCTACTGTGTCCAAATCCAACAAGTACAGTGGTTTTCATACATCTTGACCAAGAGCAGCCTTTTTAACCTTGACGCACGCACAAAGGATGCTCTGTAGTTCGTCAGGTACAGTTCATTTGTCAGAAAGCATTTACAGGCAAATAAGCACAGACCCCCCCCCCCCCCCAGAACACCTAGGAGTCTCACCCCCTTTGAACTATGGCGCATCACCACCACCCCCGCAAAAAAAAAAAAAAAAAATAGCCCTTGTGTTGCCGTTACACAATAAACGCTTAAACAAATGAGTGGTAGCAACAGAAACAATATAAAGTCTCTCCTGAATTCAAAACTGAGGACAAATTCTGTTTCGATAATGTTCTAAGAATGTCGAAAGAAGATTCACCGTCATACCGCATGAGCGAACCCGCCAACATTTGTCGCTAATATGTACGTGGGGTTATAACAATAATGATGTAATTGTTCTCACAATTAGAATCCATAGATGTATTACGTATTTAGTTCTTTTAAATGATTGAAACAGAAAAAGGGCCATATGCACGTTACACAAATGTACGTTAATTTATGTTTATTTTAATCTTCCGCATACCAAGCGAGGAACCGTGATACCCCAACATGACTATTTAATTATTTATAGCTGTTTGAAATAGTTAACAATGGTCAGAACCTGTGACATTGTTAAACTGCTCCCACTAAATGCTGCCATTGTTGAATGTTATACGTAAATTTATTTATAGAGTAAACAATAATTGAAATGTTTATTTGGTACCCCGTTTGGGAATCTGTGTGACAAGAAAACACGTGTTTAAATGCACATTGGGTGCAGCAGCAACAGCATTGTCGACATTTGCCGTCCATTGTAGAGCGGCGCGGGAACATAAGACAAGAAAACACGCATGTATAAATGCACATTGTAGAAAGTTATATTGGTACAAGTGTGAAACATTGTTGTGTGAGATCATTTGCCTTCAGTTCTGTTGCTATAGCACGTTGTGTTGTGAAACAAACATGTCCAAAAAGCTAACGTTACAGAAGAAATATGATTTACGCACTGCTTGAGATATAGAAGAAGCAATGCAAATAATAGCAGAATCATAGATGGGAGATAGTGATGTGGAGTCTGTGTGTTCATGAGCGTCGGCAGACTTTTTTCCAGGGAGGGAGGCCACATGTTGGAAGTTTGCAGTCAGATATTATTAATTCACCATTTTATTGTCAAAATTTATATTTGTTGCAGTTAAACGTATGATTTGTCTAAATAACAATTGTTCTAAATTAAAATAATAGTTTATTAGTCAGTAATTGATTGTACATTAAGTTCACCAACTTCCAAGGGGAAACCGCCCCCACCCCTTGCCTTCGTTCGCGACGCCCATATGTGTGTGTTCAGAAATAGAAAATAATGTGGAAGAAATGGACATGGTTGAAGGAAGGGACTACGAAGAGGTGATTGATGAGACTCACGTGTTGCCCGCCTCTATGGTGTGGGAGCAGCGTACCTGCCTCACATTCAAATGGCACTGAGTTCGAATCTCGGTAATTGTTTGTTTAGTATTAAAATTAATATAACCTGACAACATAGCCTACACACAATAACATATCATGCACTTGTACTTGGTTTTACAAGGCGTATGTTACCTATAGGATCATAAAGGGCTGCTGTACCTATTAAATCCATGAGTTGTGGATGTGGTAATTGAATTTCTTTCTTTGTTCTGTTACAATATTGACACTTACAAATCTTGCAACCAAGTGTTGATGGTAAAAAAATTCAAACATAATATTCAGCCTTAGATGCTGACCTTGAACATTTCGTGCGATATCTTTGCATTTAAAATCGGACTATGCATAGCCCACCTCTGTAGCGTGTGTGCCTCATGTCCAAGAGGTCGCGAGTTCGAATCTCACTTGGGGTGAGTTATCCCGATAAGGTTGTTTCCGAGGGTTTCCCTTATCCTGAGAAGACGAATGTCAAGTAACTTAAAGATCTATGGACCTTGGGCTCACTTGAGCATCATTCCACCTATTTCATTCATTCACCGATATGACACTAAACTGGAGGACGTTAATTAAAAAGAAAGACTATGGATAACAAAAATATTCTTAGGAATAACCTGCTCAATACTGGGTATGCTCTGTTTTTAATCATTTCCTATACCTTTCCCCCTGCATTTTTATCTTTGATTCAGATAAACTTCATCTGACAATGGTAGTCACTACATCTTGCTTTAAAGTGCGTTCCCCCATCGAGAATGCTTCCTGGCCTAACGTGGTCAAATTAACCAAGTAATTGTTTCAGGTATCCTTGATGTGCCAACGTAAAACATTTCTCTAATAATTGTTTGCTATACTCCAGGAAATAAGTAAGGCATTGTCGCAGCAGAAATAAACATTTCTATAGAAATTTAACTTGTTGCATATAGTTGCAATTACTTCACCAGAAAGTTTTTAAAAGCCCTTTCTGCATGTAGCTATTAGAATCCAAACTTCCTTTCAAAACTTAATTACAATCACAACTCGTTCATCAATTTCGAAACTCCTATTGCTGTAGCATTGAAGATGATTTATAGTACATTATAAAATGTTCATTTATCTATTACAAATTAAAAGCCACTTTTTTTGTCAAAGCATCAAAAGATGTGAAGCCTGACTACAAATATTGAATACTTCAAATTTATTGCATACTTGTTACTGCTTATAAATGTTAGTTATTAAACGTATGGCCATTTTTGTTTTTAAAGTACCACGTATTGGTTAGTCCCTGATTGTAGAATACATTGGTCGCGAACACCAGTGTCAAATTTGTCTATTGCCTACATTTCTTGAAATATTTTGATATCTCTCGCACATACTTGCGCATCTTGTCGGAAACTTCGTGTTGTAAATTTCACTAATTCGCAAATTTCTTTGGCGCTCATAAGATTCTTGTTAAGACTTACTGGAGTAATCGTTGAAAGCTAAAGTGCTTCCAGAAACTTCTACACCACGTTATACAAATTAGTTTTTACTTTCTCTACTACGTATAGCAAAGTATAGGAAATATTGTATTCCACACAAAAATAGATGTCGAGATTTCACCGCAAATATATGTTTTGAAGCCTCCTGAATCCAAAAAATCAGTTTTAGAAAAAGGTCCGCGGGCGTGTGTGTGTGTGTGTGTGTGTGTGTGTGTGTGTGTGTGTGTGTGTGTGTGTGTGTGTGTGTGTGTGTGTGTGTGTGTGTGTGTGCGTGTGTGCGTGCGTCAGTCTGTGGACAGCATAACTAAAAAACGAAAAGTCAGTTAAAACAAAAGTTGGTATTCAAGTTTAATGTCTTTCAAGGATGCGACACGAAGATTTTGAAGAAAATTACTCCACTCTAAACTACCCTTTACATGGAAAATTTTCCGAAAATTTTGTTTTTCTTGAAAATGGCTCTAACGATTTTGATTAAAATGTCATGTTTAAAGCTATTTTTATGACAAATTAAATGTATATTTTGAATTTTATGGCTGTGGCCTATGTATAGTCCTGTTTACTCTGGATGACCAGGCGCGGATACAGGGGAGGGGGGCCAGGGGGCCCCGGCCCCCTGTCATATCCTACTTTATTGCTGTAAATGTTATGTGTGTTACCTCATCATCACGCAAAATGGCCAAACCGATTTCTATGAAAATTGGTATGTGTGCTACCTTTGATAGTTGATCCCACTTAAAGAATAGACCATTGAGGTGAAAGGTTTCTAATGGGGCCCACATTGAATAAATCAAAATAACTTCCCTTTTTTGGGGGGAGTTTTTGTAAAAATGTTCCTTAGCAAATGTTTTTACCCACGATGTTAAGTTTTGTAATAAGCAACAAGCCATGCGGAACGGGCACAATTATGTGTGCTGTCAAAGTTATTAATGGTTTTCAAAACATCACTAATAGAATAGAATCTCCATTTTTGGTAGTGCTGTCGGTGACGCGGGTTGGTTAAACGTTGAATTTCTGTACCCAAGATTTTCACCTTGCCACAGCGCAGTCACTAGCATTTTAATAAATGTGATGTGCCTAAAATGCGACACGCTCAAGTGGGTAGACTTAACGAAGTGCTCATAACAACGAACAACTGGCAAACAGGTGACAACTATAGGCGCTAGATCCAGAATAGTACGTCATTAAATAACCACACATTTATTATGTTTGTTTTTATTATTATTATTATTATTATTATTATTATTATTATTATTATTATTATTATTATTATTATTATTATTATTATTATTATTATTATTATTATTATTATTATTATTGTTGTTGTTGTTGTTGTTGTTGTTATTGCTACTCCGTAGATATTTATTGCAAAACTGCAACCAAAGCAATTGGAGGTAGATAAAGATAAATTTACATGGCATCAGAATGAAAAAGTGGTAAGGAGAGTAACCGGCGGCGCCGTGACCGAGCGGTTAGCGCGTTTTTTTAACTTTCTCTAACGTAATGTCGTATCGGACGGTGAATGAATGAAATGGGTGAAATGATGCTCAAATGAGTCCTAGGTCCATGGAGCTTTAAGTTACCTGACATTCGTCTTCTCAGGATAAGGGAAAACCTCGGAAAAAAACCTTACCCGGAAAACTTACCCTAAGCGAGATTCGAACTCGCGACCTCTTGAACATGAGGCAGACACGCTAACTATCAAGCTACCGAGGCGGTTAGCGCTTTCGCCTACCACCTAGACGGCCCGGGTTCGATCCCAAGGTGGATGAAGCGGCGTCAGGGCGGGTTTTCTCCGGGTTCTCTGGTTTCCCCCGCCACTCATTCCACCAATTGCTCCGTTATCACCTTTCCAATAATCGATTTCGCCTACATTTCATCTCATCTTCTTCCTTACCACCATACCTGGTGCTGGGCTGGCCACCCACTTCCAGGTCTTCACTCTGGTCCATAGGTTCCTGTGCTCCCTGACAGGCGTCTGACCCTAGGCACTGGCTTGTAAGTCCAAGGGGTGCAAGTCCTACATAAGGAGAGGGTAATCAGGAAAAGAAGAAGGTAAGAAGAGTAAAAATGAAGAGAAAGAGAAGTGGAGAAGAATAAAATGGGGAGGAAGAGAAGAAGCAAACAAGATAAAGTGGGAATTACGGAAATATGTCCATGATAAAGGACAATGTGAGCAACGCTGCGACCTCTACTAGCTTTTTATAACAATACGAATAATAATGTTAATACATAAGCAGTTTTATGCCTTATTCCATATTACAGTGCATTACATAGCATTCCTTTTGATCATAAATTATAACGTGCTACATTAAACTATTCAGCTTTTGACTATTAGATATGTTTAGTTCTTCCGGCTTGTAGGCCGTGGTCTAGAAGGCATTGTAGATACCAATGTTTTGCCAAGTACTGCGCTTGGCATCATCAGGATAACACGATCTGCTATCTGCACTGGTCAGAGTTCGAATGTGGAAGCAGAGAGAGAGAGAGATGTGGAAGCAGAGACCGTTAATGTCCGTTAGGGTTTTTTATATGGTGGGGGTGGGCGGGGCATTGTTGCACTGGCTACGGTAGTGATTGGCTCGTATCGGTTGGCGAGCTGGTTGTAGGTGGTGTTTTATTACAACTGTTCAGTGTGTCTGAAAGTTTATCTAAGACCAGTATCCATGCTTTCTGTACAGTAAAAGCATCAAGAATGCTGGTATTAAATGATATAATAACTTGTCAGAAGAACTCAAACTTGTGACCACAGAGGCTATGTTTAAAAGAAAGGTAAAACAATTCTTACTGCAGCATAACTTTTATTCCATAGAAGAATTCTTATCTGAAATATTACTGTCTTCTTATATGTAGACATTATCATTTGTGCTATACTTTATTTGACTTGTAAACAAATTTTACAGTGCACATGATTTTCTGAAATTGTAACAAAAATGTATACTGTATATTCCTAATAAGTCCTGTATCATGTATATGATCTACAGGAAAAACGAACACATAAATAGATAGATAGACAGATAGATAGAGACATAGACAGCAGATAGACAGATGGACAGACAGACAGACAGATAGATAAATAAATAAAAAATAAACGAACGAACAAACAAACAAATAAATAAATATTTAGTTAACACTTAACTGAAATACAAAAATAAGTCCATATGATAATACAAGAGAATAGCAAGAAGAGTAACGTGATGCAATGAAATGCACAAGTGGTAACACTAGACAATGATGCTCAGTTGTTACTTTAGCAAAGTATAGGCCCTTTTGACTCGGATCCTTTATAGCACTAGATTCCAGGGCTCAAGATAAAGTGTGCAAGTATGTGTAGTTAGTACAGTATTTATTCCAAATTCCTGACATGTTTCTCCCAAAATTTCTCTTATGCAACACTGGGTAAAGAAAGCAGACTGTAGGCATCTGGTTCAATCTTTGGGGTTTAGATATACTAGCATATGGTTTTCATCATTATCTTCTACATTAATAATTAATATGCCACAAGAAACAATTAGCATACAAGTGGCAACGAAAAAGAAAAACTGTTCAATCTACACATGAATAAACTGCATTGTGAAGCAGGTTTCCCGATTTTGATATCACAGCCTTATATTACCTTACATATTTATTAGACTTTTCATTTTTGTGTAATGCATTAAAATCACCCACCCATAAGCACAAATGCAAATTGTGCATTTTTTTAAAAATACTTTTTTTGGGAATTCAGGTGTCCTCAAAACATTTGCTGAAATTTCGACATCAATTTTTTTGATGGAATACAATACCTTACTTACTGTTATGCATATATAAAAAATATGCAGCAAATTAACTCAGCCTAAAGAGGATATGAACCTAGTTCCTCTGGAATATTAGACAGACACACTACAGCTATATCACAGAATCACAGAGCTTTTAGCTTGCACGTCTTGAAATTCTTATATCCGGAAGCTGTTGACCCCTAAAATGCACATTTGGAATACTTAAAATGAAAATTCAACTTACAGGTGACCAAAGCTAATACAGAGTGTTCAGGAAGTCACTGTGCCCTCGACTATAGATGTAGAGTATGTTTGAAACAAAGTTGGTTTCTTTACATTGAATCTTGACATGAGTTGGCATCTTTGATTTTCATAGATATGTGACTGCTTTTTTAATTTATTCTAATGTTGCATAACACTCAACTGTTTGGTTCAAGTATCAGTTGATGAAAGTTATTGAATGTGATGTGACAAGTTAAGGTGTTCAATTTGGTTTTAAATTATAGAAATGTAACTTTCTTGTTGAACATGTCTTTTGACAAGACGATAAATACACAGATTTAGTGCAGAAGGAGCTTTGTGAAAATTCCCAGAAACAGCTGTGCCTTATTGTAATGCAGTTCGTCAACTTATTGAGGAATTTAGAGTGACAAGCTCAGAGTTAGATGCTGAACTAACCAGCAGACCCAGAGCCCATCAAAATCATTGCTTAAATTGGCTCAAGAAAAAGATATTGGGCTTGCAATCGTACATAAAGCAGTTAGGAAAAATTTGAAGCTTTCACGTGCAAAGTGACAGCAGTGCAAGAATTGAACATTTCAACAAATGATTTACGTTTGAGAGGTAGAACTGGAACTTAAAAGTTCAATGCCACAACTGGGGTTTGAACCAGGCGGCTGCTCTAACCATTGAGCTTTTGTGACAAACTGCCAGAATGGCATTAAATTCTCAAACCAGTTCGTATTTCTCCTGGTAAACCACAAAGGCAGTCTCACATCAGAGACAAATTACCCCAATGGTGACTTACTATTTCAAGTACTTTATATCCCAGGATTAAATAACCTTCAGATGTGTGTTTAAAAACACCAATAGTAAGTTTGTTGGCATAAATAAATAATGATTTACGTTAAATAAGAAAAATTGAAGCTATTAACAGTATAGCTTTGAGAATGAGTTGGAGACAACTTGAAACCTTGGGTCAGTTTTTTGCAAAAAGAACTGCAACATTACTAAGATAAGTGAAGTTTTTAGTTTCTAATTTGTTCTTACTTTAGAATGATTTACGTTGTTTATTGAAAGTGAGACAGAATATTAGAAGACCCCAAAAGAAAATCGTTTATGTGAATATTTGTTAAAAGTGTAATTTGTTTTTTGATATTGGTATGAGTTGGTTAAATGGCGAAAACGTGTTAATAATGTTCATTGTTACGAACAACTAAGTTTGCCCAAAGATATCATAAATCTTTCCATATTTGATTTTAATATATATGTAAAAATATTAGAATTATATGTGTTTCATAATAAAAGTAAGGGAGGATGGTTAGGGATCGCTTCCCTAACAAGAAAGAACTATTTGATGGACGCATACGCGGATGTATACGAAAAAGGCGGTGTCGCGTGAGGACGCCATAACCTGCCCACTTGCGTGTGTGTAATCAAGACATATGGACGAATTGGTGTGACGTGTGGGTATGGAACTTTCACCAGACTTTCATCAAGCATTGGTTCCACTAAATGAGAAGGTGGAAGCGTTTTAAATCATTTAGAATGGTGCTGAGAGGAATTATTTAATGTGAAGTATCGATGAAGTGTTAATAAAATAATACATTGTGGTGAAGAAACATCGTGTGATTTTTCATTCCATCCGTTACCACACCCTGAGATCACAAAGATCTCAATAGCTAAAAGATACAATAATTACAAAAAACTGCACCAAAAGGAATATCATTGATATTCTTGATTTAACCTTTTATACAGACAAGGCCTGGTTTCGCCTCTCCGATTATGTTAATATGCATAACATATTACGGTCAATGGAGAATCCTCATGCTGTGCATGGAATACCATTCCATGATCAGAAAAATTGGAGTGTGGGTAACAATATTGAAATGGTGCATTTTTGGTCATATAGTTTTTGAAGAAACAGTGAATATAATTATTATTTATTTATGCCAACAAACTTACTGTTGGTGTTTTTAAACACATGATACCGAAATTTAGATTTCCGATCGAATGGGCTTTTGAGAAAGACACGTTTTAATTTAATTGCCGGATATGAGATTTGCGATAAGTGTTAAGTAATAACATAAATAGATAATAGAGCAGGAAGTGTTGTAAGGTGAGCAGGATATGAGTAAATAATAGTCGTTAAATTTGTAGGATAAACACATTATTGGTTTGAAATTAACGAGTCATGACGTCATACTACATAGTTTAAATACACGTTCGAAAGTCAAGTCTATCAACCTTAAAAGTCGCGCTATATATTTAATAAAATATAAAGTAAACATCGTTTAATCCTAAAAGGTAATTATATATTCGAAATTCATAAAAGAACATGTTATAATAAAAAGGGACATTTCTAAATTGCGGGAAAAGGAAATAGCATTTTGGATACGAGGCTTTCTTGGATGACGTCATGACATTCAAATTGAAGAACGGTTTTCTTAGCGTGGGTAAGAGAGAAAGCGTCTGGTCACTACTCAACCACAGACCAGTACGGGAGGTGGTGCTGTGCGGACGTGAGTGAGATTCCTCGACATATAGAATCGGCATAGCTCCCGAAAATATTTAAAATAAATAAATAATATATAAAGTTGTTCTTGGGTTGTCCATCACACTTACGCAAACCCGAGATAAAAGTAAGAGATCTCAAGCTGACTAGCCGGAGCGAAACACATCAAAGGGCAACACCACGTCACCAACGACATTTAAGTATCAACGGCCGACACATCGAAAAATCAAGAAGCGAAGAACGACTATTATAGCTTCAAATGGCATCCCAACGTGTGGCGTCGAAAGAATGGACCAACCCCAAGACGACCAAGCCAGCATAGAACCAGCAAACAAGAAGGTGATCCAACGTGTGGCGTCGAAAGAATGGACCAACCCCAAGACGACCAGATCAGCATCGAGCCAGCAGACAAGAAGGTGCCCAGCGTGTGAACATCTGTGAAACGTGTAGTGAACAAGTTTAAGTGCAGTTAAAAAAAAAGAAAAGTGAAAATTTTGGTGAGTAGAAAAACACATGTAAATAGCTTAGAAATGGAAGACAGTGATAGCGATTTTCTAGGTTTTGAGAGTCCGGAAATTGAGAAAAGTGTAAGTAGGATGGAAGAATATAGTCAAACTATAATTGGTAGCAGAATATGCCAAGAAGTAGAAGATCAGAACGTTAGAGAAACACCTAGAGGTAGTTCAGAAATGTTTAGTAATTCAGAAAGGCCAGCAATTATGTCAGAAATAGAGAATATGTTTCAAAAGATAATGAAAAAGATGAGTACAGAGTTAAGTCAAAAGATAGATGAAAATAGTAAAGAATTAAGAACAGAGTTAAGTCAAAAGATGAGTAAGATAGACGAAACTAGTATAGAGTTAGGACAGAAATTAGAAAAGGGACAACAGGAATTGGGAATGCAATTGGAGAATCAGAGGAGAGTTTTCGAAACCTTTAGGGAAGAAGTTAGGGAGGAAATTAATAAAGTCAGTAGTGAAGTAAAAGAAAATAGAGAACAGGTTAAGGGAGAATTAGAGATAATACGGCAAGAAGTAAAGAATTCTGAAAAGAAATTAGGTCAACAAGTGAGTGAAAAATTAGATAAAGAAAGGGAAATAGTAACATATAGATTAGACAAACAAAGGGAAGAGGTAGTACAAAGGTTAGATAAAGACAGGGAAGAAATTAGAGAAGAGCTACAGGGGTGTAAAGTTAGAATGGAAAGATCTGATGTAGAAAGTGAAAGGCAGGCTAGAAATTTGGAGGATGTTACAGACCAAATAAAAGGAGTAGTAACAGAAATTACTCAGGTAAAAGAGGCCTTAGAAAATTTGAAATTAAATGAAAATGCATGTAATCACAACAATCTTAGTAATGAAATTGCAAGAAACGAGGCAATACCAGGTGTATCAGCTGACATTTCGATGCAAAATAGGGGTAACAGTAATTCCCATTCTGATCTCGGAAATAGCTCAGGGATAGGTGACAATTCAAATTTACATTGGCCTAACCATGTCTTAAATGAAATGACACCTCCAGTTTTTGAAAATGAAGATTCAGATGATCCTAAAGCCTTTTTAGAAGGGTTACAAGAGTACTTCACGGTGAAACGTATACCAGAGGAGTACAAGATGGTGATAGTAAGAAAATGTCTAAAGGGTAATGCTGCTAATTGGCTAGGCCTTTCTATGGGTAACAATAATGATTACAGGACCTTTAGGAACATCTTTTTAACCAGATATTGGGGAGCTAGTAGGCAGGCTAATATTAGAGTTGAATTAAGCAATGGAAAGTTTAATCCTAGATCGGAGGAATCGATGGTCAACTATTTTATGAGAATAGCGAGAAAATCGAAGATGTTGGACCCTCCCTTAGATGAAAAAGATCTAATAAATATAGTTACTCCACATTTTCCGGAAACACTTCAACACTACCTAATCATAGCCCGACCCGATAGCATTGCAGCTATGATCGAATTATTATCAGCCTTAGAAGTCAATAAGCCAAAACACGCATTTGGAAATAAATATGAAGGAAAAGAAACTGTCAATTCTTTCGGGCAAGGGGCACAGTATTATCAGAATAGAAGTGAGGTTAGGGAAAGATATAAAGGACCAGTACCAAGGATGCAATCGTTCCGGTGGGAAAATCAAGGTAGATATAACCAGGAAGGGCATCACCAAAATAGAAATGGTAATCTAAGGGGAAGAAATATAAGGGTGAATTATATGAATGCAAATAGATTTGATCGAGGTAGACGGGGACGTTATTTTGGACATAGTAGAAATTCAAATGATGGGTATTGGACAAACGGAGATAATGAGTTTAGACCAAGGTCACCAAGACAGGAAGAAAGGTATTCTAATGGACGAAATTCCCCCGAAAATGCAGAAATGGTTGAGGCCATTAACACGGTCAAAAACATGGTAGGAAGTAACCCCGATTTAATGCAGGAAAACAGAAGTAACAATTCGGGAAATAGTACAGGAGCAATACATAAAAATCAGGGAAACGCCAGACCCGGTCAAACGCGCCTTCAGTGAGAACTGGGTATCCTAGTAATGATTGTGATAAGTACTCGGAAATAAATAGTCCTGGAAGGCAGATGATGATACAAAAGAAAAGAGAATGTAAAAATAGAATTGACGAAAATGAAAAAGTAGGAGATCCACCTAAAATCAAAATTGGAGTAAATGGAAAACAATACAATGCAATTATAGATACGGGATCAAATAGTACAGTATGCTCACAAAATTTTTATGATAATTTACAAAGTAGTGGTTTTAAAGTAATGTCTTTACCAGTTAATGGGATATATTGCTCGCTAGCTGTGGGAAAACGAAAAGAGAGAGTAAAATTTCAAGCAATGATAAATATTGAAATAAATGGGAGAATACTAGGAATTTTATTTCTGATTGTAGGAAGACTTGTTACAGATATTATAATAGGTTGTGATTGTCTTTATGCCTGGGAAGCTGTGGTGAATTTTAAAAACATGATTGTAGAAATGAAAGTTGAAGATGAGACCATTATAGTGCCTTTTGTGGAAGATAGTAGTTCAGAAACTATTGTACGAGAAAAAGAGGAAGAAGAAATCCAAGGGGATACATTCTTTGTAGAATATGTTAAAGTAGGAGCTATGGAATTAACTGACGTAAATGTCAAAGAGTACAGTGTCGATAATAAAGAAAATGTAGAATGGGATAAAAATGATTTCATAGACAATTTGAGGTTTTCTGATGCAACTAGGTACTATGATAAGGAGAGTAGTGAAGACTTAGAAGAATTGTTGAGGGAAAAAGTAACTCAGGCTGATCAACTAAATGAACAACAGAGGGATAAACTGTTTGAAATATTAATCCGAAATAAAGAAGTATTCTCTGAGAAACCTGGTAAATGTAATATTTATACTCATTCGTTTGAGATGATACCCATCAAACCTTTTACACATAAAGCGAGAGCTATCCCTAGTACAATAAGAGAGGAGGTAGATGCAGTTATAAAGTCAATGTTAGAAGATGAGGTTATTGAGATTTCGAATTTAGAATTTGTGAATCCCCTATGTATTGTAAATAAGGCTAATGGAAAGATTAGGGTGACATTAGACGCGAGAAAACTAAATTATTGTTCATCATACTTTCCATCAGGGAATCCAACAGAACGTGTCCTCCGAGATGTAGGAATTTATTTACGTGTACTTACACATCATAATCACAAGGATTGGGTGAAATATTGTCCATTGATAGAAAAGATTATCAATCACACCATTAATGTAACTACTGGGTTTGCACCAATAAAATTAATGTTAGGAATTGAACCAGAACCAATATTGATCGGGATACCAAAAACACTGAAAATTAATGACATTCAGTTAAGTGAGGAAGAAAGAGCGAAAATTGCTTTTGAACGAATCAAGAAAAAGGCAGAGAAGCGAAAATTAAAGAAAAAGAGTAGAAAACATAAATGGGAACCTAAGATAGGCGATTGGGTACTAGTTAAAGACCATAAGTTATCAAGTGCGTTGCGAGGTAGGAACAAAAGGATGGAATTGTTATATAAAGGTCCTGCAGAAATTATATCAAAATTTGGTTATCATACTTATGAATTAAAAGATGTTAAAAATGAAAAATGTCTGGGAAGATGGCATAAACAACTCCTTCGACCATACAAGAAACCGTGTGGTGCCTTGGAACCTTGATTTAATGTTAAAAAAAAATAAAAAAAATAAAAAAAAAAAAAAAAAATTGGAAGTGTCATTTGTCTATTGGCGCCCAATCAGCTTTGAGATAAAATGTAAATGTTAGCTTACTTGAAAATCATATATTGGTCAGGTACTTACATATTCATGAAAAATGCAGAATGTGAATTGCTATCTACTACAAAGAGCTTAAAAATATATTGTATAGAGCTCATAATAACAGCTTCAGAAAGATTGTTAAATTGTTCATCTCCGCATAGAGAGAAAACAGAATATTTACTTTGTAAACATTTGTTAAAATATTTAGATGTATAGATAGTTATCACAGCAAGACAAAGAAAGAACTTGTCTGAAGAGTGTAATGGATTTATATAAATATATGTACCTTTTAGTGCTTAAAGGATATAGTACAGATATGTGTTACAATAACAAAAGTAAAAAAAATCACAGTGCAAGTGATAGTGAGAGCGAAGTGAGCAAACATGAACTAAAAGAAGGAAGTATAAAGAAAGACTCTTGAAATTTAACCTTTATATAAAAGCTTCACAGAAGAAACCATAACATATTGTAATTAGTATTTAAGGATTAATGTTTAGCCAAGTGTACAATTGTTTGTCATGTTAAAAAGATTAATGAGAAAATGTGTTAATAACCAATTTCAAAAAAAAAAAAAAAAACAGTGTAATTGAAAATTGTATATAATGGGAGTGTTGCCGATTATTCAAAATACAGGAGTAATTTTTAATTTTTCTTTCGGGCAAGACATTTACATTATTTTATTATAAAATAATAAAATAACATAAATGGGGGCATTTGATACCGAAATTTAGATTTCCGATCGAATGGGCTTTTGAGAAAGACACGTTTTAATTTAATTGCCGGATATGAGATTTGCGATAAGTGTTAAGTAATAACATAAATAGATAATAGAGCAGGAAGTGTTGTAAGGTGAGCAGGATATGAGTAAATAATAGTCGTTAAATTTGTAGGATAAACACATTATTGGTTTGAAATTAACGAGTCATGACGTCATACTACATAGTTTAAATACACGTTCGAAAGTCAAGTCTATCAACCTTAAAAGTCGCGCTATATATTTAATAAAATATAAAGTAAACATCGTTTAATCCTAAAAGGTAATTATATATTCGAAATTCATAAAAGAACATGTTATAATAAAAAGGGACATTTCTAAATTGCGGGAAAAGGAAATAGCATTTTGGATACGAGGCTTTCTTGGATGACGTCATGACATTCAAATTGAAGAACGGTTTTCTTAGCGTGGGTAAGAGAGAAAGCGTCTGGTCACTACTCAACCACAGACCAGTACGGGAGGTGGTGCTGTGCGGACGTGAGTGAGATTCCTCGACATATAGAATCGGCATAGCTCCCGAAAATATTTAAAATAAATAAATAATATATAAAGTTGTTCTTGGGTTGTCCATCACACTTACGCAAACCCGAGATAAAAGTAAGAGATCTCAAGCTGACTAGCCGGAGCGAAACACATCAAAGGGCAACACCACGTCACCAACGACATTTAAGTATCAACGGCCGACACATCGAAAAATCAAGAAGCGAAAACGACTATTATAGCTTCACACACAAGCCGTGTGTGGGCAAAGTTTAAGAGGTAGAACCGGAACTTAAAAATTCAATGCCACAACTGGGATTTGAACCACAGACCTTCCGCTTATAATTGTTTAATTATCCAAGATTTTATTAGTCACTAGGAGGAAGATGAAATAAACTACTCATGGTTTCAACAAAATGGCACTACTGTGCACAGAGATGACAACACTATACAACTTCTGGAGAAATTCTTTGGGGAACATGTCATCTCTAAATACTTATGGCTCCCTTGCTCACCTGACTTATGACACCAGACCTTTTTCTTTGGAGAGCAGCAAAATCTGTAAGTGTAACACAATCACCCATGCACAACTCGTGATTTAAAAGCTGAAATAACTGCATACATATGAAACATAACACAATCAGATCTGCAGAAAGCATTTTCAGATAAAACAACTGCACAGTGACTTTCTGAACACCCTGTACATTACAGTTTGTTGTTATAGTATATAAATATGTAGAATATAAAAGGTAAATAAATGAACTTTAATATTTATAAGCTTCTCTTTTAATTAATAGCTTACAATGAAAAATACATTGGACATGAAATTGGTGAAAACTTTCACAAAATCCTGCTAGATTCAAATAAGACAATATAAAATGTGAGTGACAAACCATAACAAGTAAATAATACATATTCATCATCACAATTTATAGTCTGTACTTATACGCATATGCATTAATATGCCCAGCCTACACATTTTATTCCCTGAGGAAAGGAAACAAGAGGATCTTATGGTATATTACAGCAAAAGCATGGTCTCTATTTGATATGGTACTATTGAGCTCTTAATTTTAACCTCTACATATAAACCAGACATATCTTTGGTTTCTTAAGTATCTATTGCTGTTCTGAATATGACAAGCTTTGGTACAGACTTCTATTTAACGTTTATGGGCACAATATTATTTTCAGGGCTTACTTGCTGGATATCTAGGACATGACTGACAAATAATTCTGTACTGATCAAATAAAGTGCTAAGTCACTAAAATAAATCAGAGATTTAACCCTACATTTATTAAAAAATTGCTTCACCCTTTCAGGATATTTTGCAGTAATGTGCAGCAGGAAATGGTACATATAGCACAAAAACCTACTCAAATTAGTGGTATAAATACACGAATTAACTTCACAAAAGTTTATTACAATATAAACAATAATTTGATTTAAGTTATGGAAGACATATCCACGCCCATAATTTAAATGGCTGTAAAGTTGGGCAAAATTATTCAAGAAAAATGAAGACAATATTCTGTATTACATGTGTCATTATTACAGTTCTGTCATACAGCATATGCAAATCAGAGTAGCTAGATGATCTATTCTCTCAGGAAATGTTATAAAATCTGTTTGAATATTCAAAATACCTCTACCATTCACCATGTACTCCATATACATTAACAATAGTGCTGAAAAACCTATACATTTATTGCAGGTACTTGCTAATGTTGATCATAGTCTGAAATGGTTATCATAAAATGGGGTAACTTGGGTCAAAGGGACAAGGCATGTGTCTACAATGTCTGCATGTATATGTAGACCTAAACAATCCTGAATTGCGATATAATAGACATTAAGAAACTGGGACGTGACACAAGCAGGTCACAGGTAGATATTCACATTTGTTATGTCTGGACAAAGTTTTGGGCAAAAATAATGGCTGAATTAGTTTTTAGATCAAGTTTACTGTTCATGTTGCTTAATTTTCTTGTTAAGAGGAATCAGGAGTAGACAGAGAGAGGGGTCTCCAGTAATTGGAGCAGAGCACCACATGTAGACCATAGTGGACATTATTGCTGCTAACCACACTGGACTTTCAGCCTTTGGAAGACCTCGCAGCAAAAAAACAGAAGTAGGAAAATGTGACTTTTGTCAATTTTGATTTACAAAATAGATTTATGATTATTACTAAAATTAACATGAAAATTTAAACTAATATTCTACAAAATTAAGTAATTCAAAGTTTTGAAGCTTAAATTTTTCAAAGTTGCTAAAGCGTTACTTGTATTGGCACATGAAAATGCTGATGTAAGAAAAATGTTTCCCATGGTGGTGACGTGGAAAAAAATATGAACAGACAAATGAAAAAAAAAAGTAAAAGGACAAGGGTAAAAAAGGAACAAGCTAAAACCTCAAAATCAAAGTGATCTCTTTAGATAAAAAATTGAATTTCAAAATAAAGGCAATTGCTGTGTTTAATATCTAATAACCAATAAGCATGTTAATAAATTTAGAAAGTCCATGTACAATTTTTCAAGGAGTGCTACAGTGACAACACCAAATTGCACTTAAACAGTGATGATGCTTAAAATACTGTAAATATGCTGTATATATACCTTCAGTGGTTTTATTTATTTTTATATTGTTTTATTAAGCCCCTTAGTAGACTTTAATGAAGCACATCATCATCAACACTACTATTAAATCTGTTATCTTGGTCTTCAGCTCCTCAGAGAGAAAGATAGGTATATTATTACAATGCTTTTTTGTTATAATTATATTTGCATTTTTATAGTGGAATTTTGTTCAGCCTATAGTGAGCTTAAATGTTTTTTTGGATGGCAACACTAATGGATGGGCCCTTTGTGCTTTTGCATGACCTCTGGGATGAAGGAATGAAGGGGAGACCCAAAGGGCAACCAGATGTGGACAACAATGTGCATTAGCAGGGATGGGGTCACTAATTATTCCTTAATGCCAATCCTGACACTGGTTAGCCCTGCCTTTGCTACTGATAACCTGGGGGTCTCAATAGATGAATCACTCCCAGGAAGGAAGGGAGCCCTAGCAGTCTGCAAGCACCAGGGAGAAATCTTTCCATTGCACAAATTCTACCATCCTGTTGCAACACAACATTTGCCTCTACCTGGTCCTTCAAGTTAAGTTTACTCCTACTAATATTGTGAAGACCTGACTTTTAAATCAAATAGGACTTAAGATTAAGTTTTATGTCAAACCTCCAGCATATGATCTTCAGAGGCTCCACGGCTGTGGCAAATCACAGGCCGGTAGTGTTGCCTTGTAAAAACTAGCTTCATCTCACTTAGTAATTACTAATTAATACTCAGACATTAATAGTTTATTACAAGCTTAAAACTTATGTCAGATGTAAACAGAATAGTTGTGCAAGCATATGCAAAAAAAGAGCATAATTTTAGCTTCAGCCATTCGGTAATTATATGCAATTACATTTATATGTATTTTGCGAGAACTGAAGTAGACCTTGAGCTGTTAATAGAGGTGTGAATAACCTTTGTGTATAAGTGTACCGTTATAGTTCTCCCTTTCTCCTAACATACCCCTAATTGCTCTGACTAGGGGACATATCAGGTAGATAATGTGCAGTTTTATGAATTTGTAAAAGCTTGTAACATGTCGCTAAGTACAGCAAGTGATCGTGTTAGTGATAGAAGAGGAAAAAAATAGTGTTTTACATAGTCAAGCACTCTCTAATAGCTCTCTGTAAAATGCACAGCGAAACACTGTTTTTATGCTGTGCACATATTACTGTCTCTCTCTTTTAGGCACTAACACACAATATGGCTATGTTGTACTGTGCTCATATTGGCTACTGTCATATGCAAGAGATTTTATGTGGATAATAGTCCAGTGAATTATGGATATCAATGAAGAAATCCTGCCGGAACAGCAAAAACTGCTCCTATTGAAAGTATGTAATGGAAGTGATACAGATGAGGTGAAACAAATGAAAGGAAATTATGTGGAAAAGAAATGATGACAGGAAGGAGAGCCACATTAGCATTTGTCTACTGATCCAAGGAATCCACAAAGAAAGTCTTGGTCAGAGTAGCCGGTCTGACAGGAGTTCAACCCAGGATCTCCCAAATATGAGCCTAACACATTACCGCAGAGCAATTTTCTTGTTGTATAATAAGTTTTTGAAACTGTTTAGCAAAATGGGCTTTCCTTAACATGAGAAAGACTTCATATATGATTAGGTTATAAAATCAAACACCCAGTTGTAAGACAGTATTAATATCTCATTATATGAATGACCAATTCTAAAATCTGAATCACCAATTATTCATGATTTTTCTGACATGCACCTTACATAAATGTGAATTTTTTTTCTATAAAATACATTGCATGTCTGGCAATATTTTTCCTTTGTGTTGTTCTGTTATTTTACCAGTTATATAAGCATCATTTTATACAAAATAAAATGGATACAAAAATATTTATTAATGATTAGTTAACTATTCAGCATGTATAATGCTGATTTCATCTGTAGCTTTTAATTATCTGGCACATAACTTTGTGGCTTATAAGTTCCAACAGTTTAATATGGACAGTAACTCTGAATACTTACACTCATTTTTATGTATACAATCTATTTGTGACGTCATTCATTCAATAGCTCTGACAATTACCCCACTTGCAGAATTTTCAGTTTTGCATGCCTTGGGAAGGGGAGCATGCCTACTGCCTTGTTCATGCTTTTCTGTAATGTCTTGATAGACAACCAGTATTAACAGTGTAAGCACAGTAAGCCTATAAATGAACCTTCCACTTTGACCCAAGTTACCCCAGCTGATGGTATACTCTTTTGCAGCAGTGCTAGAAGCTCTCTGAAACACTTAGTAAATCTGCAACGAAGGCAGATTTGCACATAAATTGTGAGTTCAGTTTTATGGATGCCACAAATAAACCCTTATATCTTAGAGATAAATATATTTCATATCTACATAACTATTATGTTCTAATCTTATAGCAGAAGCTTTGATTCTTAAAATTCCTGCAGGATTATATGATGTATGTCATGGCAATATTCCACCTCAGAATATTGTGATCTAACTGATTTATACATCAAACTGTTTTTTAAGCCACTATCCGCATCTGTTATTTGTGGCCCTTTTTATCAGAACGTTAAAGTATAAAACACGATCGGTGATTCACATTACTAAAAAAAGTCTGGTTTTTCTTTCAATTCTGGATCAGTCTTAGCAATCTCTGTTAAAAATTCCTTAATAAGAACCAAGCTTTTCCATTTAATCACTTCCAATTGCATTAAATACAAAAAAGGAGTAAGAAGAGAATCTGACGTGAAACAGTCACATGACAAGTTACAATTTCACAATTTTACAAACAATTTGTACAAAATTCTGTTGTTACACACACGCTACAAATATCTGTACAATTGTAATTTCAATTACACAATACCATGGAAGCATCAAACTACAGTCAGTTGTTTACACAGTAAGTGAATGCACATTAACTATTAGTTCATGAGAAATAAAAGAATGGACACACAATACTCAAAATAAACTTAATACTAACTACCCTAGACTTTTAATACTAATATGAACAACCATATAATTATAATTCTCTATAGTCTTTCTATATTTATGGCTTCCCAGTTATAACATTTCAAATGATTGGAAAAAACTTAATGTACTCAAAATTCAATTTTTTTTTGGGGGGGGGGCATGCTATTATTATGATTTTAAAATCAAAATCATTAAAGCAATGTCTGCAAAAATAAAAAACAAAGGAATACTTTCCAAGTAAAAGATTATCCAACATAGGTGGTATATTTTCTGAAAAAATCTTAAATCTACAAAGTCAGAAGACACAGAACTTAAAAAATTGGTATTTACTTCAAATTTTTTTATGAGCACGCTGTTCACAGACAGTATCATGCACACAGGCTCATATAATGTGATGTTGAGATTTCATCGGAAATATAAAGCCCACTGAGTCCAAAAAAAAATATTTTTAGAAAAGGTCTCTGTATGTGTGTGTCTGTGTGTGTATCTGTGTATGTGTCAGTCTGTGGACAGCATAACTCAAAAATGAAAAGTCAGTTAAAAACATAAGTTGGTGTTTAAGTTTAACATTCTTTAAGGATGCGACACAATGATTTTGAAGAAAATTCCTCCACCCTGAACTAGCCCTTACATGGAAAATTTTTCAATAATTTTGATTTTGTTGAAAATGGCTCTAACATATTTGATTAAAATGCCGTATGTTTGAGATATTAGAAATATTTTTACGACAAATGAAATGTATATTTTGAATTTTCTGGTTATAGTCCATGTAGTTCTGTTTACTCTGTATGACTTTTGCATAACTAGTAAACCTTAAGAGTTGGACCAAATCTTACTGCATATAAAATGTAGATCTGGCTAAAACACAAAATTTATGTCCAAATAAATTTTTTGTAGAGTTAGCCATTTCAGAGATATTCCTTGTTATTTATGTGAGTTTTGGAAAACAAACTTTTGTCAAATGGAACATCGTTACTAATGTTTTTATAAACCTATTTGAAAGCTTTAAGAGATTTGACTAAAGCTCAAAGCCTGCTGTATTCCCATATTCCCCTAATACCTAGAAGGAAATACACAATAAGATAATTTCTGCAAATGTTTATCTCAACTAACACAAAGAAGATATAGGAATAAGAGTTTGTAAAAATAGTTAATATACGAGTAGAGAAAGTCATGTGAGTGCAAAAAGAAAGGAAAGCTAATTATATACAAAATGGCTTTATTGAAACTGAAAATAAATAACAATATAGCACATAGGATAAGGATTTGTTCCCACTCTGCTTTGCCTTGCCTCAGTTTTCTTTTAATTTTTAAATTTTTTTCCCAATATTCCATTTAATGTCAAAGGTCATATCATTGGCTTTTAAGTTTTTGGAACTATTGCTCAACAGCAATGGTGTTCATTTGCTTAATGTTGGTTTTTTAAACTTTGGGTTTTTATTACTTTGGACTAACATATTACATTAAATTCAGACTCACATTCATACCTCCATTCATACTGTCAGACTCTTGGGAGAGTGGGAAATAATCCTAATAATCCACCCTATAACCAGGAATCGAACCTGGGACTCTGTGCATAGCAGGCAGGTGCTCTACTGACTGGGGCTGCCTGTATTAATTTTGTTCTTTTGGAACATACACACCGATTTTTGGTTTTGTTGTTGCTTATAATAATTACTCTAAATACATCCTGCAGTTATTAAAAAAATGTGATTTAAAAAAGCTCTATTTTCTAATGGGTGCAGATAATTAATAGCAGGCATTATTCGTGTCTAAGAAGACATTACCTATAGATGTTTACAGTTTTAATTTATAATTCTATATTTATATGGTCTATGTATTTGTAAAACAACAACATATCTGGGCACGTCTGTCAGTGCTAGCTGCTTGCATAAAAAATTAAACAAGAAAACAATGCTGCAAACTATATGCCACCTTGCCTTTGCTAAGGATTCAAAGCATGAAATTGTCTTACTAATTATTTTAATGCAAAATGATCTGCTGCGTTAGCTAATACTTTGTGGACTAATGAGGTCAGGCTGAATTAGAACAGGCCTAGTGCATCTTGGTGCAAAATCATAATCTTGAAGGGATCTAATGTAAGTAGAACTGTCAAAATTGTGTCATTTCTTATGAGAAACAATAAATACACTAGTGAGATTGAATATGAGCCTTGGCCTAATACCAAACAGGAATAGGCCTGCTTCCAGTGTGACTGGAAATGTCCATGTTCATTATGCAGAGGAAGAAACAAAGGGAAGGCAAGGCTGGGTGGGAGCATACTTTAAAGAGCAACAGAAGTCAGAAACGTTTGATGTTTCCCTCCTGCTTGGTAGAGTGCTTCACTTAGGGATTTCCGCAGAAACATTTTCCATTTATATATGCTTTATTTGGTTTCTTTACTTTGGTGCTAAAAGCAAAATTATGAGCTTTCTGCATTGCTCCACAATGAGCATGAGTGATATATTCTGAAAATCAAGGAATTGTTTTTATTTGCTCCTTTATTTATACTCTTATGGTAGATACCCATTGTAATGGACAAGAAAATATTTTATACATTAATGAAAAATGTTTCAAACTGGCTATCTAACTATTATGCTTCCATATTACAACAGTTGATTAACTCTCTCTATTTTAACAGAAACTGTTAAAACTGATCCTTATTGTATTCTAAAATCTGGTATAGCTAAACTACTAAATAATTTGCAAAACTAATATTTTTCACAGGATAGTTCAGCTGTGCTGCTTTTTTATTTCGTGTAAATACAAAAAGGGGAAAAATTATCTGTACACAAATCATGGAAGACACAATTAATGATGCAACTTAACATTCCTTAAGGTAAATAAAGATATTCTGCAACATCTATGAGTGGTCCCTTTTTCAGTCTTGAAGCATAATAATTTATATTTCACGTATATGTTTAAATTTCTCATGAAATGAAAATTACGTTATGCATAAGACACCAGTTTTATTACTGCATTTGGAATGTAGTAGTCTAAAACATTTTTTCATGTAGTAAGGAAGAGGGGAGAAAATGTATGTTAGAATGCCTTAAAACTAGTTTAACTAAATTGTGATATAATTGCATACATACAAAATAAAATGAATAAACATTTTAAACATATAAAAGTACATAAAAGCAAACATTCGTCAGTATCTTTCTTTCATAGAAGTTTGAAAACAGTGTTGTTGTAATTAATTTAATTTAAAAGGTGAGTTAATTAATAACACTGAACAACACTTACAACATATTTTTCCGGGACGCGTTTCGAAGGTAACTTTCCTCCATTATCAACGGAGTTATTGTCCGGTTGATAATGGAGGAAAGTTACCTTCGAAATGCGTCCCGGAAAAATATGTTGTAAGTGTTGTTCAGTGTTATTAATTAACTCACCTTTTAAATTAAATTTGTCAGTATGTCATTTTATCTTCTGAAAACTCATATCTGCATCTTAAAACATACCCAATACTTATTGTGATCATCAACACAAGTTTTGTTATATAATCATGTAGACAAATATATGAAACTTTCATGCAGTGACTTCAAATATTTTAAATTACATTTATGATTTTCAGACTATTTTTATACATTCAATCCTTGTTTCCAAAACAATTCATATCAACATTTTAGACGCTTATACATATATAACATCTAAAAATTTACATTTTCAGACATTTGTAAGTTTAAATTTTGCTCCAAGATGTAACTGCTTATAACGTAACTTGAGGCAAGAGGGAAATATAAAAATTATTTAACTTTTCTTTTGTTCATCTTGATTATTAAATTACTTAAGTGTTTGAACTTCTAGAAGTGATTAGTTGAAGGCTATAACTAATGCATTAAGAAAACATAGGATATGAATGAACTATTATGGAGGTACCATTTATTTCATTTGCTTTAAATCTGTGCAACCCTATAAATTGGCTTATAAAAGGGACAAGGTTTTTTAAATCAGTATATCATTTGACAGGAGTGGTAACAATTTAGTTAATTACAGCACCTAAATGCAGAAGGTATCTTTTATTTATCAATTTATAATTTCAACATTACTCCCTTCATACCAATTCTGTACAACATGTGGTAACCAAATTTATTCAGACTTTCCAAAATGGATTTTAACGGATTTAATTTAGGAGTGAGCTTTTATTCCATTATTCAACTGCCACTTAATTCAGAGGAACTGATTTTCAGAGCATCATTATGATGCTTATGGGAAAGACAGGTGTTTCTATCCACTACAATGTGAATTGAATAGACATTTGAACAGGTTCTTGGGTGAAAGCAAATTCTGTTGAAAACTGGCTGAAAATCATCCCCTGAGACAATTAGCAATATAATAGACACCTGAATCATGACTTCTTTGAATATGTGAATATTATTGAATAAATGTTTTTAATTTTCTTCTTTTTCTCTTTTATAGCTTTCCTTTTCACATATATTCAAATTCTCTTGGTACATGGCTAATGAGAAAGACAGGTTACAGCACAAATCACATGTAGTAATGGTAGTCTAATACATGGCTAACAGGCGGCACCGTGGCCGAGCGGTTAGCACGCTCGCCTACCACCTAGGCGGCCCGGGTTCGATCCCAGGGACCCGCATGTGGTATTCGTGGTGGACGAAGTGGCGTCAGGGCGGGTTTTCTCCGGGTTCTCTGGTTTCCCCCGCCATCTCATTCCACCAGTGCTCCATCTTCATTCCATGTATCATCAGTGTCATCAGTGCCTGCGGTGCCGTAGTAGTAAAAGCGGGCGTTAAACACTACAACAACATGGCTAACATTATATACCATGATGATAAAACTTATTTTCAGAAATAATAATGAAAGACCTATGCAGGAAGAAATCAATTATACCATGACAGAATTGCAGAAATGGATGAGAAGTAATAAGTTCATATAAACATAACTAATATGGTAACTCTTAAATTTAATCAACAATTGGGGGCTCCTTATCCTGTTTCAGTCTCAATATTTAATACACTGATTGGTGAGAGCCCTTACACCAAATTTTTGGGGATTGTTATTGATTCCCAGCTCAACTGGACAGAGCATGTCAACTTTCTAGCCAAAAATTAAGTCATATATGCTATGCTATAAGAGAGCTAGCTAAAACATGCAACCTAGATGTCTTAAAAACAGTGTATTTTGGCTATATATATTCAGTATTGAAATACGGAATCCCCTTTGGGGATGTTCCACCAACTGCATTAAAGTGTTCAAACTACAAAAAAGAATAATAAGATTAATCAAACAAGTGAACCAATGCACTCCAAGTAAACCACTTTTTTTGGATTTAAAAATTCTACCTTTACCATGTATTTATATTATAGAAATAGTTTCATTCATACATGAAAATAAAAGCATCTTCAAGCTTAATAATGAATACCATTAATACAATATATAAATAGCAACAACAATCCAGCTCCAACAACATAGATTAACAAAAAGTTTGAATTCAATTTCCATAAAGGTGTTAACTTATGTAATAAAATCCCTAAGGCCATCAAAGTTCCACAGATCAAAGCATTTAAAAATGAAGTTAAAAAATTGCTCTTAAAATATGTTTTATTCAGTTGATGAATTCATGAATACCCAATTTTGATTATCCTTGGTACTGAATCACTTGCTTATTTAGAATTAGAATTTAGGTAAATAAGCCATCCATCCTAGTTAATTTTTTAAAATATTGTCCCTCTGAATGGTTGGTTTCATGGGTCCTATTCATCTGGGAGATGCACTTCAGCTCAAGAAGAAGATTGACGGCAGCCTCCAAGACCAAGACTGTATTCAACATCACCTGTATTTAGTACTCTATCACCTCAGTTGCAAATATAATGTATATAGAATCAGTTTAAAATGTTCAAATGCTACTGTATACCTGACTGAGGTTTTTTTCTGAAGTTTCCCTCAGTCCTTAAGGCAAATGCTGGGTATGTTTCAGCTTGGTGGGACTTTGTACTATTTTCTTAAACTTTGTATGTTGTAAATATGATAATGCCTGTCTTAACATTTTTTGATGAAGCCTATATTCTGTATGGAATTTTCTTGGTGAATAAATCTAAATATGAATCTTTTGCATGAATTCAATGAGCAATTTATTTGTTTGTACAGAATATAGATGTATTAAGCGATTGTGGTTTTGCTTCATTGGGCCATTACTGGACTAGGAGAATTACATCACTGCAGTTTGCGCTGTAGCCTATCTTTGCTACTAGCCACGCCCTGGTACTCTGGAACCTTCAAAATTATAACTTAGTGGTACTACATAAATCTGCTGCTGCATGTGTGTTTAAAATATGCTATAGGATCACATTATAAGTTATTATTTAAAGGATGCAATGTCTCTTAAAGCCTTTCTTGTCATGAGAATCACTCAACCAAGTATATACCTATACATAATTTTGTACTTTGGCCTTTTCAGACCAAAGCATTTGATTATGAATTATGAATATGAATTTCAATATGAATCTGCTTTTTGGTTTTGCTGACTAACAAAGCTTAAGTTCACCAATTAAGCTGCAAAAATATCCAACATTACATGGATTTTACAAGTGTTTGCACAGCATAATGTATTTTAATGGGTATAGCATAAGTTGTTTAATTTCTCTGATAGATTAAACATTCATGTTACATAGCTAATTCAGCATTTTCCTAATACTGTTTTTGATATTATTTCATTTATATCAAATCAGCAATCAGTTACAAAATAGTGTTTCTTTCATTGCATCAACAAAGGGCCATGTAGTTGGAAATATTGATAAAAGTCATTTATGTTTCACACATTTGTTAACTTTTACTTCAACACTATGACATCAAGCTTCACTGAATGGTTTGCTGAATATATATAATCTATTCTATATATATACAGTCACCGCAATTGAAATCTTTACATTGTTAGTGCAAGGAAAATCTTTACGTAGACAATGTGCTCAGTTTGTTTTTCTCCCACCACTATACAAAGGAGTCGGCGGAGCTGCAAATCACGTGATTCTTGAGTGCACAGTAGCAGCTTGCTTCTATTAGCAGGCCAGGTCTCAGTCAGTCTCTGGTATTTGTACAGAGTGCTCTGTTTCCAGTTTGTCGTCGTTATTAAATTTTTAACCTGAGTACCATTTTTAAAGTTGTGTATTTCTCATTATAATACAAATAATGGGACGCAAGAAGCTCACTTCTGAGGAGAAGACTCGTGCTTTAACTCTATTGAAAGTAGGTACCTCTGTGATTCGTGTAGCTGCTGATCTAAAGGTTTCAAGACAAGCTATTTAGGACCTAAAAACAGCAGCAGCATCTTTTCCACCTGGCAACACACCAAGATGAAAAATCGGCTCAGGTGGTAAAAGAAAGACTTCAACAAGAACTGATGACCTGCTAAAATGTGAAGTGATGGCTGATCCATGGATTACAGCGGCAGGGTTAAAGAAGAAGCACCCAGATCTTCTCAACAATGTTGCAATAAGGACCATTCAACATCGACTTCAAAAAGGCTTAGGTTTACCAAGTCGGTGTGCAGCCAAGAAGCCTCTTCTGACTGAAGCTATGAAGAAGAAAAGGATAAATTTTTGCAAGACATATCAGCACTGGACATCAGAGGACTGGCGCAAAGTAATGTTTTCTGATGAAAGCACTTTCAAACTGGTCAGAGGAAAGTCCAAAATGGTGAGGAGGCCAAAAAATGTGTCACGATATGATCCAAAGTTTACTGTCAAAACTGTTAAACATCTAGAAAGTGTGATGGTATGGGGTGCTTTTAGTGGCAATTATGGTAGAGGTGGCTTGTACTTTCTCCCAAAGAATATCACAATGAAGGGAAGTAACTATTTAGAAGTGTTACAACAGCATTTGTTCACATTTTGGCCGATTCACCAGTGTCAGTACTTCATGCATGATGGTGCCCCTGCACATAGGACAAAGCTGGTTCAGAAGTTCCTGAAAGATAATAATATACCTGTACTTGAATGGCCTGGTAACTCTCCTGACCTAAATCCGATAGAAAATGCTTGGAATCAAATGAAAAATAAAATAGAAGAGCTGCAACCATCAAGTATTAAGGAGCTACAGGAAGTGTTGAAGTTGTGGGTGGAAATGGACAAAAAATATTTTGAATATCTAGCAGACTCAATGCTTAGGAGACTCCTCAAAGTGATAAAAGTTAAGGGAAATATGACCAAGTGCTAATTGTACACAGAAGTTAAAAATAAAACCATCTAAAGTCGGTATTTGTTGTTTTTATTACCCTGTAAAGATTTCCATTGCGGCAACTGTATATATATAATATATTCAGCTATATGCTGAAACACACTTTGCCAAAATCAATATATCTAAATAAACCTGTCTTCATAGCTTGTAAACTTTATACGTGATTAAAATTCTTATACATGATGCAGAGGGTAACAAAATGTCCTGAATGCTCAGGTTAAAACATGGGGGAAGATATGCTTGTTTTATCGCAGGTGAAAACTTCGAATCAGACTAATGTAAAAATATGAACTTGCAATTCTGTTACCCAAGTTCTCTCTTTATCAGATAAAAAGATGATTCTAGGTTTTATCTGATTAGATGTAATGACAAATGGCCAAGGATCCAGTAGTGTCAATTTGCTTGTTCTGTCTATCCGTCTGTACCCATGAAAAACAAACAGCTACTAAGAAAGAACTGAAACTGAATTTATAATAATATGAAGAAACTTTATGGGTTTATTTAAAACTCTGATTTTTGCATTCAAAAATGTTCTCTATTTACTCTTCTACAAAATATTCTGCATTCTTATAAATGATTATTCTTCTATCTATTTCTTGTTAATCAAGATAAACTGTCATTACACATGTATACATTTCTTTGTAGGTGTAAGAAGAATACTGTAGATTACAGGGAGTAAGAATTTGTAAAAGTAGATCTCTATGTGATGGCTTTAAAATTCTATGTCAGTTGCATGACCATGAGAAAAAATTAATAGTGACTTGCCATTTGAAAAAACATATTTATGTGAAAGTTCAAACCAATTGCAAATAATATTTTAAAAACAGTTAACTCCATAAAAATGTATCTGACAAATTGTATACTTTAATGAGATATGCATATTTTATTTAACAAAATTCTGAATAAACTCGTAGTGTTTAGCAATTATGTACATGTCATTCAGAATGAAATGGATCTCACAGGCTATTCCCAGAAAAAATTCAATATATAAATTTTATTTGTCAGCAAATATCTTAAACTTAGTAACTTAATTAAAATTATTGGGCCACTTTTGAGAAAATAAAACACAATGAAAACATTTTCCATATAAGGGGTGGGTTAGGTTGGAGAAATTTTCTTGAAAGCCTTTTTGCTTTGTCCTTGAAAGATGCAGTTTGGTATTTAACTGATTTCATTTTTGAGTTAGCTTTTTTGCAAGACATAAGACACAACAGAGTGACAGTTACATTAATACATACACTAATCTCTTTCTAAAAATGCTGTTTCTGAATTAAAGGAGACTAAATTTATATTTCTGGTGAACACTAGATGTTGAATTTTTGGGGGGGAATGTAATATTTCCTCTATTTATTATATGTACATAGCAGAGAAAGTAAACATTAATGCAAAATTAAGAAATTATATGGAGTTCCTTCCAAAATTAAAATTTTTTAGGAACGCTGCTGCAGGCACCAAAACAAAATAAGAGTTTTAATCAATACTCTTTGATATATTTTAAATCTGGTTTAAATACATACAAAAGTTATGGTAATTTATACTGAGAGCCCCCAAAAGTGTATCTTTTAAGGCCAACTGTTTCAGCTATGGAAATGATATTTAATACACAAAAATTTGAAGAACATTTGTAGATGTAGTTCAATTTGGTTAAAACTGGAGCAAAATTAAGGGTAGCTGACATCGAGTGTCTCCTAAAAGTGAATGATTTTAAGAATTACATTCTAAAAGATCCAAATTATAATTAAGCCACTACATTATTTCTAGTTTGGTTTTTGTATCGAGAAAGAAAAATATGGAAGACAGAGTGTACTAATTAAAACTATAAGGTGATAGATATCTTTGACAGTGGAAAGATAAGCAGTCACCAGTGTGTAATGAAGTTGATTTAGTACTTAGTAAGATTTTAATGAAGTCTGTACACAACATTCAACAGACATTTCTTAATCTTGTACAGCAAAAACGAGCAATGGCTCAATTATTATTTATTTATGTCAACAAACTTACTGTTGGTGTGAGAGGTAGAACTGGAACTTAAAAATTCAATGCCACAACTGTGATTTGAACCACAGACCTTCCACTTACCGGGCGGCTGCTCTACCACTGAGCTATTGTGACAAACTGCCAGAATGGCATTAAATTCTCAAACCAGTTCGTATTTCTCCTGGTAAACCACAAAGGCAGTCTCACATCAGAGACAAATTACCCCAATGGTGACTTACTATTTATTGTAAGTACTTTATATCCCAGGATTAAATAACCTTCAGATTGTAATTATTATTTATTTATGCCAACAAACTTACTGTTGGTGTTTTTAAACACACAAGCCATGTGTGGGCAAAGTTTGAGAGGCAGTAAGTTTGTTGGCATAAATAAATAATAATTACTGTTGGTGTTTTTAAACACACAAGCCGTGTGTGTGCTCAATGGTTAGGGCAGCCACCTGGTAAGCGGAAGGTCTGTGGTTCAAATCCCAGTTGTGGCATTGAATTTTTAAGTTCCAGTTCTACCTCTCAAATGGCTCAATTGTAAATAATTATATTATTTAACTATCACTGGAACTTCCTGGCTAGTATTTAGATCCTGTGCCCTGTAGTTTTTATTATTTTGCAAGTTTAATAATAGAATTTAGGATATAAATAGAAAGTATTGTACATAGTGGAATGATTTTATAATTATTGTTGGGATGAATTGACAACTTATTTAAAAACTTTTCTCTCCTCTATTCAAGACTAGTTTCTCAGTTCTGTGTTGACTGGTGTGCCTGTTTTTTTTTCTTTCTTTTATTATTAATGTTCTCCAACATACTGTCATATAGGACGACGAATGAATGAAATTAGTGAAATGATGCTCAAATGAGCCGAGCTACATAGAGCTTAAAGCTAGTCTTCTAAGGATAAGGGAAAACCTCCGAAAAAAAAAAAAAAAAACCTTATTCAATACCTCACTCTAACCAAGATTTGAACTTATAACCTCCTGAATGTGAGGCAGACATGCTACAGGGTGTTACTGTGGATAGCTTGGTCCTGCTTGGAATAGTGCTACTCTCTGTACTTCTGGTTAAATGGATAGCATCACGTACATTGGGGATTTTAAACTTCATGACTTTTTCTTCATTCTTGGTGATAAAGATGTTTTCTTAAGCATTTAGCATTTACTTTACATATTTCAAACATTTTGTGTTACATATTATGATTTGAAGACCAAAACTGATATACTACAGCAGACTTGTCCATGTACTTGAATTTTATGTTTTTCCAATGTTCTTTCATTCTGACTTCTTTCTTTTTGTTTTCCCAAAGTATATTTTCCCACAATTTTGGCATTTCATTTGGTAGATTCTGCACAACTGATATATACCTACATACATCATATTGCTGAGAAGAATGGTCTCAGTCAAACTTCTTTTCTTTTTCTTTACTTGATTACCCTCCCCTTATGTAGGACTTACATCCCCTAGGACTTACAAGTTGGTGCCTAGGGTCAGATGCCTGTTGGGGGGCACAGGAACCTATGCACTACACAGAGTGAGACCTGGAAGCGGGTGGTCAGCCAAGCACTAGGTATGATAATGAGGAAGAGGATGATATGAAATGCAGGCGAAATCGATGACTGGAAAAGTGATAATGGAGCAATTGGTGGAATGAGTGGCAGGGGAAACTTAAGAACCTGGAGAAAACCTACCCTGATGCCGCTTTGTCCAACATGATACCATATACAGGTCCCTGGGATTGAACCCGGGTCGCCTAGGTGGTAGGCAAATGCCTAACTGCTCAGCCACGGCACCACCCTCAACCAAACTACACAGACAAATTAATTACCATAGAGCACACCTAGCGTGGTGGCATCATGGCAGCACATGCGACTCACATTCACAAGGCCCTGGATTTGATCCCCATCTAATCCCTTTCCCCTGGGGGTGTGGTAGGCCACAAAAGATCCTTGTTGGGGTTGCAGTGGATTGAGGTGTCTCCCTCTGTTCCCACACAAACACACACACACAAACATACACAAACAGAGCACAGAAGAGGCTAATCACTACTTTAAAAAACGTTGAAGAAATCCAAATTCAAATACAGAAAATTCAGAAATCTGAGAAGCTTTTGAAGGAGTTCACATTAAATTAGCCCAATGGACAAGTCTACTGTAGCACATCATTTTTACTTTCTCTACTACATTTAGTAAAGTAGTCATTCCACCCAAAAATTCGATGTCAAGATTTCACCGGAAATATATGTTTTGAGGCCTCCTGAATCTAGAAATAGCATTTTTAGAAAAGAGGTCCATGCGTATGTCTGTTTGTCTGTGGACAGCATAACTCAAAAACAAGAAGTCAGTTAAAAACTACAGTTAGTATTTAAGTTTAATGTCTTTCAAGGATGCGACACGAAGATTTGGAAGAAAATTGCCCCACCCTAAACTACCCTTTACATGGAAAATTTTTCAAAAATGTTTATTTTCTTGAAAATGGCTAGCGATTTTGATTAAAATGCCATATGTTTGAGATATTTTTATGGCAAATGAAATGTCTATCTTGAATTTTCTGGCTACAGCACATGAAGTCTTATTTACTCTGGATGACTTTTGCATAAGTGGTAAACCGTGAGAGAAAGACCAAATCTTAATATACAAAAAAACATAGATCCTGCTAAAACACACAATTTATGTCTGAATACATTTTTTTCTAGAGTAAACCATTTTGGAGATATTCCTTGTTATTTGTGTAAGTTTTGGAAAACTTTACTTCTGTCAAACGGAACATCATTATTAATTTTTTTATATGTTAACAGTGCAAAGAGAACGGAATTTGAAAGCTTTAAAAGATTTGACTATCGCTCACAGCCTACTGTATTCCCATATTTCTCTTGCACCGACAAGAAAATAATAAGATTTTAATTTAATTTACTCAGTTCAATACAGTGGAGTGAGTGAGTCAGTGAGTTGGGTTTAAGGGCCCGTCGACAACTAGGTCATTAGGGCCCGAAGTCCGAAAATAAAAACAACCAAATTAGTAAAAGCTCACCCGTAAAAAGTTAAAACGTCAAAGTTAAAATAACTAAAACGGAAAGTTTCATGTATGTATGTGGCTTTCATGTAACTGTTTTCTTAACGGGCACCAGTTTTACAATGTGGCACTAAAACGGAAAGTTAAAAGTACTAAAATGTGAGTTAAAATGGCTAAAAGTTAAAACTGGTAAAAACTGAACTTGTAAGACTTAAAAAGCTAAAACCACCCTAAAATCCTAATTCTGCCAGGATAAAAAACACCTTACACTTGCTTGCCAAAACCAATCTTGGCAACAAACCGCAGTACCGCATTTACAGCTACTGGGTCGTTGCCTAAAACAGAGCACAGTGCAAGGCCCAGGCCAACGGACTGGCGCTCACGAGTGTATTGCGGACAATCAAGAATGACATGTGCAACGGAGAGTGGAACATCGCACAGACAGGCTCCGGATCATCGCGCAAAAGGTGTGCATGTGTGGCTCGAGTGTGTCCTATCCTCAGGCGGGTTAAAATCACCTCCTCACGCTTGGAATCCCTGCAAGATGTTTGCCAGGGTTGTACCATGCCCTTGATTCAATACAGTGGAATACACAATTGAACCATGTCATGAGTCAATGCATAACATGATATAAAAAAGGTACCCTATAAGGGTCCATGTCATAAGATACATAAATGGAAAAGAATTTAGTGATTAATTTCTGTAAATGTTTATCTCAATACGAAGAGGATACAGGAATAAGAGTTTGTAAGAATGGTTAGTACAAGAGTAGAGAAGGTCATGTGAGTGCAACACATCAGATTTTTTATCTTCAGATCACAACATAAAACAGGTGATAACATTGTTGAAACAAGCAAGAAACCATTAGAACTATATACTTGGGAAAAACATTTTGATCATCAAGAATGAAGAAAAAGTAATAATTTTTGAAATCCCAGCTGTAGATTATGGAATCTGTGTAACTACAAGTACAGATAGCAGCACAATACCAGGCAACATCAAATCATTCATGGGAACATTACTTGACTGCACAACTGATGAAAGGGAAATCAATCCCGGAAACTAGTCTGAATAAATAGACCTAAGTGGGGAGAAAAACTGTTTAAGTAACTTGTTGACTCATGCAAACTTAAGATAATTTACATGAGCGACAAAAAGAAGTATATTTAAAGCTGTTCATATAGGCAGAAGATTTTTTTATCTAGGTACCAGAAAGTTTGCAATTTGCTGGTGAACTTAACTGAAAAATTAATTAGAATGCAGTTAAACCTCAGAACACGAAACATTGGTTTGTTTTAGAAGTATATGAGTTGTCCTATAGACACTTATGGTTTCACTTACACTTATTTTTATCCGGACGCATTTCAAAGACTCGAGAAACTGTTGAGAGTGAAGATTCAGGTCTTTGAAATGCATTCGGACAAAAATAAGTGTAAATGAAACTATAAGTTTCTATAGGTCAACTCATATACTTCTAAAATATTTGAAAAGTCTCACTGTCTATATCACTTTGTATATATTAAGTGGAATGAAACATTGGGCTTTGAATTGTTTTGCTTTCTCACATGTGTAAATAGTTTATTGCCATTATCCAAAATAAGATGTTAAATAAAAAATTTACAGATTAATGATGAATTACAATAAAATTTGTTATTTAATTTTCATGTATTTATTTTTAAATGTATTTAGTTTTAACTGAATATAGAATCATCATAAATCACATGTTTTTAGTCATATGCTCTAATTAAAAGTTTGAATTAAATTTTGGAGTTTTAAACTAAATCATTATTCCAAAGAACTCTTACTTCGATGTAAATTTGAAAAAACATAACAGCATATATAAAAATTAAATTTAAGCTTTTCTTTTTCTTTTACATTCTGATACATAATTGAATGTTCATACAATATTTTATCAAAATGTAAGTATTGTATCATTATCTATGGAACTTTTTGTTGGAATAAATAAATATTTCTGCTCCATTTTGAAATAATGAATAATTCCAAACATGCGTACATTGAGGGTGTTTATAGAAGAGAAAATGTAATAATTAAAAACTTACTCTTTCACATTATACTTCTAAGATTCAAGTGCACATGATATGAATATGTAATATAAACAAGAAGTGCAAAAGCTAACAACCCGTGTGTCCCATCCTCTTAAAGCACATCTGAATTCATAAAGTAAATTACATATTATGAAATAATGATCAGCTTCAACAAGGTTGTCAAGGGTCAAATGTATTTTACAGAGCTGCTTAATCTTGGCTGGTGTAATTTTTCTAGAAAAATATTTTGACACTTAAAAACACTGGAGTTAAAATGCTGGACTTCATTTGGAGACTATTAAATTTTGCAGCTAGTTTTTCCCATAATTTCCAAGACGTCTGATTCATTATGGTTTATGCAATATATATGTACTTTAAGATTATACATTATCATAGTGATTGCTATGATAGGTTGGCAAAGTCTCAGCAAAGGGAATAAATCAGTTTTTTTTTCTGTCTGTAGGAAGGAAGGTCTCATTCATATTTTTTGGCCCTAATACTTTCTTGAAAACTTAGAAACCAGTCACACTTACTTAAAATCACTGCAAAAACCACATTTACCAAAGGCAGGGCCCAAGCAAAATTTAAACTGTGCCCTAGACATTTAACAGCACCATGAAAATGGCAGATAATACTACAATGTGTTAAATTGTAAGACAAACCTAATTTGGAATTAATCACAATAGAAAATACTTCAACAGTTAGAGCATGTTGAAAATTGCTGAGAAATTATCATTTTTATGATAAATGTTAAAATAAAGTGTTTGAATAAATGATATCAAACATAAAACAATGATAAGAAATTTGAATTCTATTTGTTTTAATGCAGCAAAAACAATACCAATCTTTACAACTAAAATAACATTATTCCTCGATTTAGGAATTTTTCATACACTAACTCAGTCTTCCTTTATAATACATCCTAAACGGTGGTGATGGTGATGATGATAATGATTAATGATGACAGTTACAATGTAAGAAAGGAATAAATGCTATATTGTCATAAAAAACATATGACTAAAACACTAGTAACATTTATAACTATTCTTTTCAGCAGTAATGATTGAGTTAGAAAAGCGGAACTCCAGTATTTTATAAAATTTCACTTTTTTACATTTTCCTGCCTCTTAGAAACATAGCCCCAGATCCCAAAGCTACTACAATTACACAATTGTAGTAAATCAGAGGAATGCAAATGGGTTACTATCACAGTTTCTCTTATTTTTGATACTGAAATCTTAAAGAGTGCTAATGAAACATAATACAATATGTAATTTTCAACAGTTTAAGGCTACTCTGATATTAAAATGACCAAAAAAAAAAAAAAAAAAATTTTTTTTGGTAAACACCTTTTCATTATATTGGTTTTACCTTAAATCCTTTAAACAATTAATTGTGACATTAGCTCTATTATTTTACTTCAAGCCCTAATCTGCAAAATAACATTAATATGAAAGTTCATGTTTTCCCCATCAATAACAAAATTTGTACCTTTTAATATACATTTTGCAATATTATCTGATTATGATAAAATGATTTAACACATATATAACAGAACCCTAGACACACATCTGCATATCATGGACTTTGAAAACTCTGTACGCAATTCTTAAATCTTATATATATTACATTCTTAAAATTTCATAAATTTGGTTAAACAGAAACGAAGTCTTAAATACTATGTGAGCCCTGGTTAATAAAATTTGACAGGTATGATAAATACAACAAATTAAATTGGGTCTTCAGATTTATTCGGTCTTAACTACCAGTCTATTTAAATGAATGATGTCATTAGTTCAGTGAGCTCCTTGTCTCAAAGACGAAGAGTGGAACTGAACGTTGGACTGCATGCGTTTCTGACTTTGTAAACAGGTTAATGTATGTGGTGGTTTAGAGTTCTTTTTCACTAGGACCTACTGTGCATTCTTTGCATGAGAGATGAAAGTCACCGCTGATCACAAAATTTGGATGGTTAAATGCAGGGGAGGCCTATGATTACACTATTGGCTGTTGTGTGGATGATTTTCTCTGTTCTTGCCCAGAATTTCATCAAGTCCCAAGACAAAGCATTATATAATTACCAAATTGATGTTAAATTTTTATATAAAGAATGTGGAGAAGCTTTTTTGTAATGGAAAAATTGTGCCATTAAAACCAAGATACCCTGTGCTACAAAAAACCGTCCATTGAGTTACCTATCAGTATACATGCTGAAATTGCAAATTTAGAGACTCACACTAAAGTGGTTCCACACGTAAACACTGGTAAGGTATGGTACAAGTCCCAATTAGCTACAATGACTTCGGAGCTATTGACATCCATCCCTTCCACTTATCTTTCGCTAGTTCTCCACCAAGAGGCGCTGGTGATAAACTTGTTTTAAAGTACTGATATCATGAGCAACTGATGGTGGGAAAGACCAAATAAATTTGAAGACCTGGTAAAAAATCTGACAGTTTTATGTCCCATAAATGTTACAATTACTACTACAGTTTCCACTTCCATATCAGGCAAAATATTTCAAACTGTCAATTTAAAATCTTGTTTCATGAACATTATAATTGTGTGTCAAACCTCAAATTTACTTTCTTATACTTCAAATTACAGTAAAATTTCAGATAATACCGATAAAAATTACTTACTACATTGAAGTCACTTCATAAAAACAAAGATACAGTTTTTGCAAACTTTTCTTTCAGCCACAGCCACAAAAGCTGAAGCAAAGCCTATTTGGTAATTTATAGAAGATATATCTGAGACCCCATAGAGCAAAATGGGACAAGAAAAATACATTCATGTTGTCCTCTACTGGCATGAACTTTTTCTTTAACTCCAAAGCTGCAGTGCCTTTTAAATAACTTCTGATTTGTGAATGCTCACACAAAGTGGGAAGTGGGAGAGCTGGATTGTCATCTCTTTATAGACTACTGTCCTCTGTTTAGCAATGTGCTAAATAGAAAATCACTTGCATAGCTTTATCTTTCAATAAGTCCATGACAGAGCTAGGATCATAACTAAAATGGAGCTTGTTAAGTTCATAAAGAAGCTAACTTTATTGTTAACATTTTCCTATATTTTGCATTTAAAATACAGATCATAATATTTATAATATATCTGACATCTGTCACTCATAATTAATACAGCATGCAAGTACAATGTTCCTTATATCACTGCACCTCAATAGTGTGTATCCATGCTCTGCACATTATCTATTATAATGTAGGGAAGCTTCCATTTTAAAATTCCCATGCTATTTACTCATGAGTGATGAGTATAATGGGCACTAATCTTGTTATAGGTTGTGTAGAAAGTGGTGTCCATCTACACTGAAACATTCTAGGTGTTCCTATTGTCAGGAGGTTGTAATTCATGAACAATAGCAACTCTGTACAGCTTCATTTGTAAAAGTTTAGCAGCTCTATGAACAGAGGTTTTTAAAACATCTGCTTGGGGTGCAACACATCTTAGACACTTCTTTAGAGAGCATTCAAATGATGCACCAATATTGTTAATTTTTTTCTCTGTTCTGCTCTGAACATTTCTTTTTTGTTTCTTAGGTATAGCATTTAGCAATCTTGTTGTCCTGAACCTATTTACCAGACATCTACCACCTTTCTCTAGCTGGAACAGGAATACTGGAAAATTTCTCCTGAAATTGTACATATGCCTATCTACATGAACCAGTTTTTACATAAATATCATACATAAAAATTCTTTATTCCAGCATGAATTTTTAGAAGGCATTTAAGTGTACTAATAAGGGTAATTTAGTAATTTACACACTACACAGATGTCCTGAACAAACTTTCCTTTGAAGTGCACAATGAACAAACTTTAGTCTTTTCAGCTTGAACTGAAGGCAGCAATTGACACGTATAATATAGCTGATATATGTACATATCCTTGAGCTGTTCATCGCACTGTGGAAAAATGCCATAGTCACTGCAGTGAAGGTGAACAATGTGTATATGTGATCTATGGCCTGGCTATAAATGGAACACATGGTAGATATGCCACATTGCTTATCAAGCAGATGTAGCATTATATTGAACTCATTTATTTCAGAACTTGTAACAATACACTTTTATGAACAATAATTGACACTCATGATATTGTATTTATACATATATGCATCTGTAATATCCATTTAAAAGACACAAGGTAAAAAAAGTTCATGAAATTGCAGTAATGGAGAAAGTGCAGTCCACCTGAGGCATCATGGAAGCATTACTCTCCCGTTCGTCCAACAACAGCACCTGAAATCTAACCAAATAATGCTGCAAGTGCAGAGTTTCCACTGCACCTATTTTCTTCAGGCTTTCTAAGTGTGTATAACTGCTCTGTACAGTTGATACAAATTCAAGCAAATGGTTAATTTTGAGGTGAGCAGAGCCCTCAGGATCCAGGATGACATAGGCTTTCCAGCAGTTGCTGATTATTACTGTTACTGGCAATATCCAGTCTTTTATTACTTGAAGGAGAGTTTCTTGAATCCTTTGCTCAACATGTGGTCTTTATCCCCATGCTCCATATCACTAAACATCCATTGTCCTTCCCCTGTGGTACTTTCTGCACCCAAATTTATCAATTTCCACAATTTTATCCTGCTAGCTTCAGTTGTGTACCATCCAGTTCGAGGTTAAACATGACCAATTCACAATTATGTTAATGCCACATTGTAACTCCTTTGTAGTAGCATAATGATGTGAATGCAGGAACAGGCCAATACAGGCAGGGAAACATCACATTATAAATACTCCACTTGCTGCCCCTGGAGATATTTACTCTAGTCAGTTTCTTCAATGGCAACTGACCACCAGTAATGTAATATAACCAGTATGAGAAAGTTAAAATATGTGTATTCAAAAGGGAGCATTACAATCAATGGGAAGCTTTCCTGCACCCCGGGAGCAGGAAAGAAGATTTGGTAAAATTTTAACTTTCTTGTTCTTGTTCCTGCGCACAACATTATAGATTCATATTGTGGAAATTAGAATTTTTACTATAGAAATTATTTAATGCAGACATGTCATGAAAAAATAGCTGGAGCTCTCTCTAGTTGCAAGTTAGAAAAAATATCATTGGTCAGTTAGAAACAAATGAATTCCCAATGCACAATATCGACTCCCACTTTGCTGTTGACATGATGATCTATAATATACACTACCGTTCTTGTTATTGAGCTGTTGTGAACCAAACTATTGAGTGCTGCCTTGTTTGCCATTCTGGTTACCATTACCAGAGGGATGTGTGGAAGCAGAGTTCTGGGCAAATGCATAGCAGGAACAAACGGTATAGTAGTACTCATCATCATTTTCCTAGTGAGAACTGCTCAACAGTTTCAATAACTGCTCCTACTTTATTATCACAGTATAATATTTAAAAAACATACTTCCATAAACTTCCAAGTTACATATACGCTGCATTTGATACTGATAAGTGAATCAGTCATGACAGTTCTCTACCTTAGTAAAATGTAAACAAATCATAAAACAATAAAACTTGAAAGATTTCATTGGTTTGTAAGAACTATTATCTCATACCTAAAAGTTTGTGAAACAAAATTAGTAAGATTGTTTTATAAATCCATAACTGTCATATATGATGCACAAATGTTAGTACACAAAACTGTCAGATGTCTTAACTTTTATGAAACAGAGCTCACTGTGTCACCTTGACTTTTCTGCATATTTTATTTCATACCTTATAGTTAACATAATGATACAGAAATCCTACTATTTTTACATAGACCTATCATAGTGTTACTGACAGAAAAGCACATAAATGCTGCAGCTTACGAGGGTGGTCCAGAAAGTAACTGCCATTTGTGCATAAAATGGGAAGTGGTTGGGGTAGCACTGTCATCTACACATCTGTGTGCGCAGTGATTAGTGCGCTTATAGCTGTCTAAGGGAGAGCATTGTACTGTCATGCGTTTGAAAGATATAACCTCGAAACATGAGCGCCACAATAGAAAATCCTGCCAAGTGTGAGGTGCTCAGTGTTATAAGATTTCTTTTGGTAAAACATCACTCAGCAGCCAAAATTCATCATGAATTGTGTGCAGTGTATGATCCTAACATAATGAGTGAAGGTGATGTCCATCAATGGATACGATTTTTTAAAAATGGAAGAACAAACATTCATGAAGAAAACAGAAGTGGTAGGCCTACTCTTGTCAATGATGACCTAGTGAATGGAAAAGATCATGAGAATTGCCGGTTCACGATAACAGAACTTTCCAATCATTTTCCGAAATTCCTCGGAGTCTTTTGCACGAGATAGTGACCAAACACATAGGCTATCGCAAGTTTTGTGCTCATTGGGTACCAAAACTGCTGACCGATGACCACAAAACCAAAATAATGAATTCTGCCATAGACTTTCTTTCTCTGTATGCTACTGAAGGAGAAGCATTTTTGAACAAAATTGTTACTGGCAATGAGACATGGGGGGCCTATGTGAATGTAGAGACAAAACGGCAGTCAATGTAACGGGGACACACCACTTCTCCAAGCAAGCCAAAGAAAGCCTGTGAAACCTTGTCTGCGAGGAAAGTCATGGCTACAGTTTTTTGGGATGTCAAGGGCATCTTACTCTTTGAATTTATGGAACGTGGCACGACTGTCAATTCTGAAGCCTACTGTGAAACGTTGAAAAGACTAAGATGGGCAATCCAAAACAAGTGTTGCGGTCTTCTGACATCTGGTATTGTGTTTCTGCATGACAACGCTCGCTACACACAGCTCGAAGAACAAATGAACTTTTGGCCGGTTTCCAATGGGATGTTTTTGACCATTTCCCCTACAACCCGGACTTAGCTCCCAGTGATTCTCATCTGTTCCCATACATGAAACAGTGGCTTGCAACTCAGCACTTCGCCAATGACGAAGAGCTTCATCATGCTGTGACGGGTTGGCTACGTTCACAGGTGCCAGAGTTTTATGCAGAGGATATTTCAAAAACTGTTGAAAGGTATGAGAAGTGCATGAATTTATTTGGTGAACATGTGGAAAAATAGAAAAAATGCTGTAGTTTTCAGATATAATAATACATTTTTTATATCTCAACTGGTTTAATTTTTATTTCCAAACGGAGGTTACTTTCTGGACCGCCCTCATATTAAGTAAATATTAGAAGCCTGGCTAGCTAATCTCCAAGTCTTGTAAATTAATTAGGTACTAAGCAAATGTTGTATTGGCTTTTCAATCATATCACTTCAGTGTAAAATGATCAGGTACTGGCTTTACAGGTGCATAATGTCATACAAAATTGAAACCATTTTTCTTTAACAGCTGTGCAATAGCAATGGCTGGAAGGGTGAATCAAACAGAAACAAATTGTTACCATAGCTGGGAATTGGCACAATAAATTAAGCCACAGATCAGTGTTTTTCTATAGTTGTTTACATCACAGAACCCCTTTGAATCATACATTGAATGTTATGCACAACCTCATAATATAAAATTGTGTATTGTTTTGTATAACATTGGCTCACTTCTACAACAAATGTATTAATCAAACATCATTCTACACAACTTTCAAACAAGAAATGTTTAGAAATAAGCACTCTTAAAGCTTTGAAATTTTCTCTTATTGCAAAAGCAGCATCATGATATGTAATAGGAACAGAAAAATTAAAATTATTTTAAATATTATACCCACTGAAATGTATATTGTAGTTATTATTATAGACTAATATGACACATTCCAGAGGATACAGCACTGTATTTATAATTAATGTGAGTCAAAGTCCTCCAGTATTTTTTATAGAATTGACAAAAGGTTTTAAGGTAAGTACATAATCCTTTAAAGGATGAAAGTGGATTGGAAAAAGTTGTTTTTTGTCTTTCTACTGTACCGCTCTATCAGGGCCTCTCAGGGAGCATGTATCAATGCATCACACAGTGCAAGGTGGAAAATGTGACTATGAAAAGTTGATCTTGGTGAAAACCTCCATTTGGTCTGTCTTTGCACTTGTCTCTCTTACATTGCTGTCCCACCTTGCCTCACTTTCAGTGCTTTTTCTTATCATTGCATAATGTGTATGTGCAGTGTGCAATGTTCAAATGGTTAATTTGTTTTTTCATACCACATCTGGTCTTTTGTTTTAATGATCTAGAAAGCACTGGTACAAACCTCATTTTTGGATAAAGAATGCTTTTCTGCAGCCTCTTTAATTCTTCCTCTCTAGTATCCCCTCTAATTCCAATGTACTCTGTTATAGTGTCTTTCAACAGATGATTTTCTCACACACATAATTATTGTACCTCACATGAGGATTTGGACTTCATCGTTTCGACTTTCATAAAAATAAGGTTTCCACTCTGATTTACATGAACTTTTAGCATTCTTTGCTTTCTTTGGAGCAAACTGCTCCATAATTAGGCATTTTTATTGCACATACCTGTTTCACTGATAAGCAAACTATCAACACAGGTTTCCTTGAGTCTTTGGTTCTTTGCTCTGCAGTGCACTACTTGAGCTGAGTAACTTAACTGGGTCGTCATGATGCATGGTGCAAGGAAGCTCTTCACCTAAGCTTGCACACAATGTGATTTTAAGCTTTGAGAGGCCCTGCTCTAGTGACTAATTCAGGTGAGGTCGGACTTTTTAAGATGATCCAAATAAGAGAGAAAGAGATACAAGACTGGCCCAGAGAAGATGATAACAAACAGAGAAAGGCAATGCCTCTTAAGGGAAGACAATTATAAATCCTTGTAAACACACCATGGCCCAGAATGAATGAAGTTTAAAAAGGTCTTCATGCTAGACATCCTGGACTGGCTTATGGCAGCATGTTACAGAGAAAATTTATGTTTACTGCACCTACATGAGATAGATCCAAGAAACTAGTATGTATATTGCACCCTCATAAGATAGCTCAAACAGTTATATTATATTCATTTAATTTTGATTTCATAAAATTGTAAATAGAAGGGAAATTAGGATAAAAAATGTTCTGAAATTTTTTTATATAGAACTAGCCATCCCTGATTATTACAAATTTAATTTATTCAAACATATAACTAAAACATATTGTTGAGATTAGGGATCTCATCTTTTATGTGAGGGTCATCCAGAAAGAAGGAATGATTGAGCATGGTTGAATCAAAACAAAATATATCAGCACCAAATTTTATTTTTAAACTTACAGGACTTTAAAACTACTTTTCTATGTAATCACTATACTTGTCAAGACATTTGTTGTAATATGGTACCAATTTTTCAATACTATTGTTGTACTCATTTGCTGCCAACGATTTAAGCCAGGCTGTCACTGCTTGCTTGAGTTCCTCATCACTTGCAAACTGTTTTCCAGCCAAAAATTCTTTAAGTTTTGGGAATGAGTAATAATCACTTGGTGCCAAGTCGGAGCTGTAACCGGGATGACCAAAGATCTTCCATTTTAGGCATTGAAATTTCTGCTGAGTTCATGCTAATGTATGACGCCAGGCATGGTCATGGATCAAGAACACTTTTGCTGACAGCATTCCACATCACTTGTTTTGAATTGCACATGGAAGCCATTGAAGAGCTTCACAATAGGCTTCTGAGTTTATTGCTGCTCCTCTTGGCATGAACTCGGTGTGGACTGAACCCTTTTGGTCCCAAAAAAGGAATGGCCATGACTTTCCAGGTGTTCAAATTTGTTTTTTCCTTCTTGGGTTTAGTGGGTAAGTTTGTGTGATGTCACTCCATTATCTGCTGCTTGTTTTCTGGAGTCTTGTATGAAACCCAAGTTTCATCTTCAGTAACAATGAGGTCAAGCAAATCATCACTCTTTCTTTGTCAAGAGTCAAAAATTCAAGGGCTGCTCCCATGTGATGTGCCTTGTGGCCATCATTCAAGATTTTTGGCACCCATTGAGTACATATTTTTTGAACCAAGACGTACTGTCACTATTTCATGCAGGAATGAACATGAAATTTGTGGAAAAGATTTGTATAATGTGCTCAAAGTGAAATGTTGGTTTACCTGAATTGTGACATCAACTTTGTTCTTCAGTTCTTCTGTAACAAGCGATGGCCTCCTAATCCAATCTTCATCATGCACACTGGTCACAGCAACAAGACTCGGCTCACACTGAAGACAAAGGAAAGCTACCTGCTGCTAACACAATTGCAGTGGTGGGGGGGGGGGGGGGGTCTGCACAGAGCACAATGTGCAATCATTCTTTACTTTCTGGGTGACCCTCGTATTTGTATATGTTTCACTTTTATGATATAAATCTGTTGTATGAGATCTGCTTTTGCATCTATTTTATTAATTATTTTGTTAAATGCAAGTAGTTACAAGAAGGGGGCACATGGTAGTCATGGTCGTTAAGTACCCAGAAATTCCTTTGACACAGATCTTTGGCTCAATTTCCTGTACTACTTGGTATTATCTCTATCTAAATTGTTCCTCCAATAATCTATTAGTCTTTCCATTATCACATCATGATTAAGCCTCTTTCCTCCTAATCATCCTGAAAGCTCCATTATTGAAATTGTATTTACAGATTATGATTACAATTGAAATTGCATGCTTCAAAAACAAAATGAGTTACAAAGCTAATATACAAAGAAATCTTCTAAAACTACTGCTTATGAAATCTTACTCTTATCAAGATTATACCAGATACGCATTTAAAACAGCAGAGCCTCTGCAGAGATATAAATAAGTCGATTATCCTTAGCAACAGTCTAACCTTCACACAGCCTTTAGTACACCAGCAGTTTCAAACAGCTAATTACTGCATAACATTATCTAATGCTTTCTGTTTTGATATATGTGTAACTGAGCAATTTGTTTATTACCTTGCCTATTTTAACAGAGTAAATTATAAGATGAAGAAAAGTAATTGATATTATTCTGAATGTGCAAGAGAACATTAAAAAATTGCTGTTTAGCATTCTGAGTCATTATGCACATTAGCTTAGTATACAAGAAAGCAAATTCACAAAGTTTTGCTATAAAACTGCATTTTACACTCCCATTAACCTGCACAATATTGTTGATTTAAAAAAATAATTTTATTTTGTTATTGTATAGCAATCTACAAATAAGGAATATTTTATTCTTACATTTTATCCTATAGTTAATTTTCACAATTTAACTGTCAATTTGTTCAGTTTCCAGTATTTCTTTATTTAAGAGAATTCAATTCAAATTTGTTTCTTTGTTTAGTTACTTTAAAAATGACTTAGAATGAATCTTGATGTAGTAAGTGCAAAAATGTTGCACGCAATTCAAATCTTAGTGTAGAAAAATGATCAAGCAATTTGTCATGAAATATTGGAATTTAATCTGCTTTTAGTGGTAGATAGGATAAAAAAACAATGGTTGTATGCAAATTGTACTTTCATCCTGCAATGCACATGAAACACATGTATTTCAGGAATAAAATGCAATATAGTTTCAGATGAAGTACTGAAATATAGCATTCTAGTGTCATCACAAATTAAGGTATAAATATTTTAAATACAGTCAAGTTAGGCTCTTATGCTTATCATATGCAAAAACATCTACACAGCAAAATCCTATAACCTTAATGAAAAGATATCTTTTCACTTACTCATTAAAATTTTCAATAAGCTGTTCTTGATCTGTTTTTGCCTGCTGGGAATTCCATTTCTGATCATAACTCTTCTTTTTGAGTCAGACTGAACCACTTGAGTCTCCTGGAAATACCAGAGCATTTTCAGCTCCATAAGAAGGAGAAGGAGAACAGCGAGCATCAAAAGAAGCACGGCTGGCAGAGCTGAAACTGCTTGAACTTAGATCTTCATAGCTGGCAAGAGACTGACTTCCACCTGGGAGAACATTTGTACAAGAACAAATAGTTATCTTCTGATCAGAAAATGAAACAAAAGACCTGGTTTTTTTCACAGCTGAAAACTAATGAAAACTTCAACATAATGTGTTCAGAACTATGAGATTGGTAGTCCAAACAAAGTATCATACCAGTTTCCTATTATAATTTCATTACGATTATACAAGTAATTAATTTAAAATGTTATTTTTCTATCTATCCATGATTAATTTCATGGCTGCAATAAACGGCCACACAGAAATAGTTTCAGTAGCTAATAACTAGGATTCCGATTTTTATGACCTAATACTCTTGAAATATGCACACATTTATACTGTAAAAATTACCAAAATATGACCTAAAATTTAAAATAAAAAACAAACAAATGCATTTACTTTTAATAGTTACAGTTGAAATAAATCATCTCTCTTTAACCTTCATTTTTAACAGAGTTGCACTGGATAACAACAGGCAGCTTTAAATGGTCAAACTTGAAGGATACTAGGAGAAACTTCTATTTACATCACGACATAATGGGGACATAATTGAAATAAGGGAAATTATTAGCAGAAAGTTCTGGCTTATTTGCATTGAATTTTGCTTCTTTGCCACAAAGAATGTCAGCAATTTTACACAAAGTTATATATATCCAGGATTTCTTTCAAACCTACAACATAATTTTTCCCTAACCTAGTCAGCCCTATGTGTTCAATAATTCATTTTCAGTTTTCTTCACAATGTTCAATGCACCATACAATTGCCTGTCCAAAATTTCCAGGAGAGCAATGGACTTTGATATCACAGAAAAATTTTATTTTGTTTAGCCTATGTTTTCTGATATGGTAGACGAAAACAATTGTTTTATATGTTCCACTGAAAATGAATATCTTTCATCAAAGTTGTTGAAGATTGTAGTTTGGAAACAGTAGTGATGGTGCCTGTTCTTTACACTTCTGCACTCAAAGTGGATCTTAATAAAAAATCTGATGCGTTGCACTCACATGACTTTCTCTACTCTTGTACTAACCATTCTTACGAACTCCTATTCCTTTATCTTCTTCGAGAAATACACATTTTCAGAAATTATCTTATTATTTATTTTCTTGTAGGTACAAGGGGAATATGGGGATACAGTAGGCTTTGAGCGATAATCAAATCTTTTAAAGCTCTGAGATTCCGTTCTCATTGCATGGTTAAGATATAAAAAAATTAATCATGATCTTCCATTTGACGAAAAATTTAAGTTTTCCAAAACTCACACAAATAACAAGGAATACCTCCAAAATGGTACACTCTACAAAAAAATTTATTTGGACATACACTGTGTGTTTTAGCAAGATCTACATTTTTTGTATCTACAAATGAACAAGTCTTACTTCTCAGTCAAGAAATCAAGGACTCCTTCAATAGAAAAGAAGATAACTTATCAGTTTTTATTGATTTCCAAAGTGCATATGATTCTATATGCAGAACAAAACTACTAAAGAAAGTAAAAAAAATAGGGATACAAGGTCCAATGTTTTCATGGCTATGTCATTTCCTAACACAACGCTTTATTGCAACCAGATATGGAAGAAATATATCTAAATACAAACAAGTACACTGGGGCTTACCACAAGGCGCAGTGCTCAGCACACTTTTTAATATATTTATTAACGATCTGCCACAACAAATACAAGAATCAGGCGTGAAGTGTGTACTATTTGCTGATAACTTAGTAATGTGGACTTCAAAACCAAAAAGCAAAAGTACAGAACTAGGAAAAAACATGCAACAATCCTTAACCAACTTACAGAGGTGGACCAAAGAAAATTTAATGACTGTTAATACAACAAAATCAAACTACCAAATCTTTTCACTAAGAAAAAAACCACTAAAAATAAAACTAAATTTTGAGGGTCAACAATTACCAGAAACAAAGGAAGCAAAGTATTTAGGAGTTACATTTGATACCAAACTTACATGGACCAAACAAATAGAAAATGTAATACAAAGAGCAGAGAGGCGCCTTTCACTGTTAAAACGTCTAACAGGAATGAAGTGGGGATGTTCCAGAGCAACTCTTAACACAACATACAATGTATATATAAAACCATTATTTACTTACTGCAGCGAAGTTCTTGTAACAGCAAACACAAAAAAAAAATTCAAATCTTTCAAAACCAAAGTCTGAGATTAATTACAGGTGCTATCAAAACCACACCAATAGCAGCTATGGAAATACTAACCAACCAATACCCCATTGAATATGAAATAGAAAAAGCGGCTCTTATTCAACACGAAAAGTTGATCAGACTCCCATTCAATACATGGCACAAGAGAAATTTTACACATACCCTAAAGACTCAGGAGAGCTTTCTTTCCAAAATTCAAGACATCAAGAAAAATGTACACCATCCTAATTCAAAGGAAAACTTAATATCTAAAGTCAATCCAACACATACATTAGACATCACATATTATTTACACCTGACAGAAGAAGTTAAAAAAAGTGATACTCCAACTAGTGTTCTAAAATTATTGGCATTAGAGACAATCCATACTAGATTTCCAGAACATGAAAAATTTAAATATTTTGTTATTTAACGAGGCTGTCAATTGCCAGGATCACATCAGCATCGCCGGTGTGCCGGAATTTTGTCCCGCAGGAGTTCTTTTACATGCCAGTAAATCTACTGACATGGAGCTGTCGTTTTTAAGCACACTTAAAAACCATTGGCCTGGGCTGGGTTTGAACCCGCAAACCAAGATGGAGCAGGTGCTGGAGTCACATGTCACCTCTTTTCCTATTACAAATCTTTAAGTTATGGAACTACTAACTTTGATGGAGAAATTGAAGCAATTCGAATGGCCCTACAAAATCTCTTGTACAGAATTTCATATTTTCAGGAAGCAGTTATTCTCTCAGATTCCAGGGCAGCAATTATAGCAATTACTTCCAAGTTGTCACCAAAAAACCAAACAATTATAGAATGTTGGAAAATCCTTACCCATCTAACAGCACTTCAAAAACACCTAGTCTTCCAATGGATACCAGCTCACTGTGGACTGAGTGGTAATGAGACAGCTGATTTTCTTGCAAAAAAGGGTACCAGCAGTGTACAAAAATCTATAGTTAATCTACCATTTTATGCAGCTAAAAGATTAGTCAACTCTGAATTCAAAAAAATTATTGCAAAATATTACTATGAAAAATCAAAGAATAAAAGATGGGAACTACCAAACATTCAAACAGTAATTCCTGAGTATCCTCAAAAAACGGCAGTTGCAACCTTCAGGTTGATTACAGGACATGATTGTCTGGCAAAACATTTAAACAGAATTGGGATATATTCTTCACCACTCTGTCCTCTATGTGATCTGCAAGAGGAAATGGATCGAGACCACCTTCAAATATGCCCGGCCACTTCTAGTGCCCCATCCATCAGTGAAAAATATTGAAGAGCAAGAGGATTAATGACTTCATTGTCAGAAATCCAGCATTAGCTAACAACAACAACATTTTTTGTATTGTAAGATTTGGTCTATATCTTATGGTTTACCAGTTATGCAAAAGTCATCCAGGGTAAACAGGACTCTACATAGGCCATAGCCAGAAAATTCAAAATATACATTTCATTTGTCATATAAATATCTTAAACATTTTAATCAAAATCGTTCGAGTGATTTTCGAGAAAATCAACATTTTTGAAAAACTTTCCACATAAACGGTAGTTTAGGGTAGAGGAATTTTCTTCAAAATCTTTGTGTTGCATCCTTAAAAGATATTACACTTAAATATCAAATTTGGTTTTTAACTGACTTTTCGTTTTTGAGCTGTGCTACCCACAGACACTGACACACACACATACAGACCTTTTTCTAAAAATGCTTTTTACTTTCTCTACTGTAAGTAGGGGAAGTATTGTGTTCCACCCAAAAATTTGATGTCGAGATTTCACCGGAACTATATGTTTTGAGACACCCCTGAATCTAAAAAAAAGCATTTTTAGAAAAAGGTTTGTGTGTGTCTGTCAGACTGTGGACAGCATAACTCAAAAACGAAAAGTAGTTTAAAAACCAAAGTTGGTTTTTAAGTTTAATGTCTTTCAAGGATGCGACACAAAGATTTTGAAGAAAACAGCCCCACGTTAAACTACCCTTTACATGGAACATTTTTCGAAAATTTTGACTGAAAATGGTTCTAACCATTTTGATTAAAATGGCATATGTTTGAGATATTTTTATGACAAATGAAATGTATATTTTGAATTTTCTGGCTATAGCCCCTGTAGTCATATTTACTCTGGACGACTTTTGCATAACTGGTAAACTGTTAGAGATAGACCAAATCATACTATATAAAAAATGTAGATCTTGCACAATTTATGTCTCAATAAATTTTTCTTGTAGGGTGAACCATTTCGGAGATATTCCTTGTTATGTGTGTGAGTTTCAGAAAACTTAAAACTTTCGTGAAATGGAACATCATTGTTCATTTTTTTGTATGTTAAGTGTGCAAAGAGAACGAAATCTCAAAGCTTTGAAAGATTTTACTATCGCACAAAGCCTACTGTATTCTAATATTCCTCTTACACCTACATGGAAATAAACAATAAGATAATTTGTACAAATGCTTATCTCAACTTACACAAAGATATAGGTGTAAGAGTTTGTATGAATGGTTAGTACAAGAGTAGAGAAAGTCATGTGACTGCAACACATCAGATTATTTTTTTTTTTGGAGGCAGAGGACCTCAAAACATATATTTAGGGTGAAATCTCAACATCGAATTTTCAGGTGGAATACAATACTATCTCTACTTACTATACATAGCAGAGAAAGTAAAAATCTTCTTAGCATTTACAATGGATTTGGCCACTTCAGAGCAATTCACTTGAACCTCTTCAGCTGCTCTATGTAGGGCATGCGCAAGTCAAGTTACATGCACCCTTTTTGGGTATAGAATCTGAAGACCTTTTGCAGCTTTTACCATGTAAGAAGCAACAACTATTAAGATGAGGACATTTTCTCATTCTACTTTCACCTGGCCAGAACAAATTCATTGCAGCATCAAAAAAAAAAAAAAGATGGCAGAGTTATTCACCCTATCCAACATTTTACACATAAATAGAAATGTTTCTCTAAGCTGGTCATGTTTAAGAGTGCTAACAACATTTGCTACATACCATCTAGCTCAGTGGTTTCATGTATGGACATCCATATTTTGATACTGCTGACTTTACTTCTGATTTTCTTCATTGTATTCTTGTAACAAGAAGTTAAATAGTTCTTTCTTAATATGGACTCTGAGGGAATGGGATACGTTGTGTACTTCTTAAGAACTGTTTGAAAGCAGTAAGCATATAAAAGAATGTTTGGTGAAACCATTTTACAAAAATCCCATTCCTCCACAAACTATTCTTATAAAAACTTATTCTATCTACCTTTTGTTAACTGAGATAAACTTTTGCAGAAATGGTTTAATTACATCTGTTTTATTTCATTGCAGGAATAGTAGGCAGCAATAGTCAAATCCAGTGCTACAAAATTATTGAAATTCTATTTTCTTTACATGAATGAATGAAAATAGCCTGTGTCGTGCCATTGAGGGCAAAGGCCTCCTACAAGTAGGGGTAGCTACTTTTAAAGATTCACGCGGTGACCTAGTCCACGTAAGAGCGTACCACACTTAATGCACACCACACAATGAATTTCTCATGATCACTTAGTTGTAGTTCTAGTTCTTTCCACTCCTTTCTATTTCTGGCTATCCTGGTCCACTGTCTTCCTGCTTGTTTTCTGAATAAGTCTGACCATTTGTGCCTTGGTCTTCCTGGGAGTCTCTTGCCGATGTAGGGGTCCCATGTGGTAGCTCGTGCCGTCCATCTGTCGCCTTGCAACCTCACCACGTGGCCACCCCATTTCCATTAAGTCTTCGTAGCCTGTTGTGCTATGTCTATTGTTGCTGAATCTTGTGTATCAGTGTTTGATATTCTGTCTTTCAGAGAGATGCCAAGGATCTTCCTCTGCATTTTCCTTTGGCATACCTGTAGAATATTTCTCTCTTTGGCTTTGAGAACTGACGTCTGACATCCATATAACAGCACTGGAAAAACAGCTTTCGAGTGCCTCCATTTTGAGCCTCCTATTCATGGTTTTGTCTAGTAATATGAACTTTAAGGCCAAGAAAGCTTTCCAAGCTAAGGAAACACTATGTTATATTTCTTTTTCAATTTTGTTGTTAAAGGAGATTATTTGGCCTAGGTACCTGTATTGTGATGCATACAGTAGTTCTGTTCCTTCAAGATGTATTGGGATTTTTAATCCATTTGTCATTACTTGCATTTTAGATTTGTTCATTGTGAATCTTGCCATCTTACTTTGTGTGTTAAGCTCCCGGAGCATTGATTGCAGTTTTGGCGAAGAGGACTATGTCGTCAGCAAACCTCAAATTTGTTAGTCTCTTGCCGTTGAGGCATATTCCATCTTTCTTATTCCAATTTAGTTTCCTGAATATGTCCTCCAGTATGCAGGTAAATAGTTCAGGGGAGATGGGATCCTCTTGTCTAACTCCTCTTTCCAAACAGAAAGGTTGGCCTGTCTTTTCGGTTTTAACTAGTGAAGTTGTGGTTTTGAATATTTCTTAGTAATTGAATGTATTTTGCTTATACTCCTTGATTTCTTAGTGCTTGAAGTATGTTTGGATGTTCAATTGTATCGAATACTTTGCTGTAATCAACAAAAGCAAGGTATATTTTGAGGTGACAATCTTCCGATTTTTCTAGTATCTGATTAATGGTTTGAATATGGTCCACTGTGCTAAATCCTTTGTGGAATCCTGCTTGTTCTGAGGGTTGGTTTTCATCTAGTGTTTATCTTAATCGCTTATTTTCGTGAACAGTTTATATAGGTTAGACATCAGGCTTATAGGTCACTTTTTACATGACCACAAGGAAATACTAATAGTAGACTTTAATGCATAAATGAATGAATAAATAAGCAAACAAATAAATAAATAAATTTGTTTGATACATACTGTGTGTTTTAATGAGATCTATATTATCTGTGTAGTAAATGGTTTACAAGTCATATAAAAGTCATTTCGAACAAAGAGAACTTCACAAGCTATTTACAGAAAATTCAATATATACATTTTGTCATGCAAATATTTACACATTTGGAATTCAATAAAAATTGTTAGAACCCATTTTTGGCAAAACAAAAAATGACTAACATTTTTCCAATGTAGAGTATTTCAGTGGGGGATTTTCTAGAAAAATTTGTGTTCAATTCTAGGAAGATATGAATATAAATAAGAAATTTGCTAATTATTTATTCATGCCAACAAACCTACTGTTGGTGTTTTTAAACACACAGCTCGTGTGTTATTTAACCCTAGGATATAAAGTACTTGCAATAGTAAGTCACCATTGGGGTAATTGTCTCTGATGTGAGACTGCCTTTGTGGTTTACCAGGAAAAATACGAACTGGTTTGAGAATTCAATGTCATTCTGGCAGGTTGTCACAGTAGCTTAATGGTTAGAGCACCCGTCTAGTAAGCGGAGGGTTTGTGGTTTGAATCCCAGCTGTGGCATTGAATTTTTAAGTTCCAGTTCTACCTCTCAAGAAATTTGCTATTTAACCAACATTTTCTTTTTGAGTTATGTATGGACACCATATAGTGCATTATTTTCTAAAAATGGCCTTTTTTATTCAGGGGATTCCAAATAGAGGAAATAAAAAGGTCCACCCAATGCTGTACAAGAAAAAGGAATTTTTATACTCAATGTGACTGAAGAGGAACTGATGAAAAAAAATGTTTTTACAAGAAAATTACACATTTTGAATGTCTACCAGGTTTCCTTTAATAAGAAATAAATGTGGAAAATCTAGTTTTATAGTCACAGGGTGACAGACTTTGTAACAGACCTGATTTGGATTAATATAGCTCTTAAGGCAGGGCTGGGCAACTGGTGTTCAGAGAGTGCAGATTGCTCACGACCTTGACTGATAGCTGTATGTTTAGTAAGTAAAAAACAATGAAGGTCGCTCGAGACACAAGTCACCCAGACCTAATTTAAGGGAATACTAACTTCACTAATTTCTTAGTCTCTATCCTCAATTTTAACTTGTCAAAAGGTGCAGAAATTCTTAACGTCATACACAAGCTTAATATACGATGACGCTGGCCATGGCACACAACAAAGGATGGTCAGGTTGCCTCGTGTGACTGTTGTGAACATGTGGCAACAATCAGAGTGGCAAGACAAAATGTTTTTCAGATTATTCGAGAAGTGTCTAGCAGCCAACATATCTGTAGAAGTTTGAGAAAGGTCTGTGTTACGTCATCATTGCTATATAATGAGGTGAGGCAACGACAGAGGAACTAGTACAGACATGAGTCATCGGGAGTAGTCAGTTTGAGAGACAGAGTGTGTGTGCGTGTGTGTGTATCAGCTGCATGTATCATTGCATTGTGAAGGAAGATAGCGAAGCAGTTATTGTATTGCCAGAGTAGTGTTTGAGAGACAAAGGAAGTGAAGAGACAGTGAAAGGGGTGGGTCAAGATTACAAGAAGAAAACAGTTGAGAGTTGCAATATCATGAAAGAGTAAAGACTGTGTTAACATAAGTAAAAGAGCACTGGATTTGAGCATTCATTTAAGAAAATAATGAAATATAAAAATAACTGGACTGGACTTTTGTGAAATTGTCACAGTGGTGTCACAAGTGGCATTCGTCCAATTGTCAGGTTGTCACAATATCATATATATATATATACATATATATCTTAGCAGCTTCAATGATTAAATACCTATAACCCCCAGTACTTGTTTAAAAAATTTAAGGTCAAAGGTGAAAATAGAAGTCAGTCATAACATGATTTATATTTTATTACTTCAGATCCTTAGTTTTGATATTTTAAAATACATTTTGCATTTTTGGTACAAAAACAAAAGGAGAAAATAATCACATGACCCAATATTACACAATTTTCATGGCAGTGATATCAATTACATGTTTCATTTACTTAAAACATCCACATCAACAATACACAGTTGTGTTAATTCTAAAAAAATATTGCCCAAGGAAAAGATTTCAATGCAGTAAAGCTGCAAATCATAATAATGTTTACTTATGAATAGCTGTTTGAAATTTGAATATTCTGTAAATAAATACACAGTTCAGTGAATGTATTTATCTACATGTTAGATAACTGAAAGCAGCTAATTCTACTTCTTATGTCAGAGAAGTTGTTGGAAACAACTTCGAGTATTATGCCATGTGCAAGATTAATATATCATTCTTCTGTGATAATATTTGTGCATGTATTTAATATTTCAATCCTTAAAAAAATTTTTATTGTGATAAAATTTGAAATGGCTGAAGAAAATAAAAAAGTTACTAAGATCTCCCTGTTACAGTTTTTTAATGATTCACTGTACTATAAAAATGAATTTCAGTGGTACTAACACATGGAGTTCATGAGCAATTCACCTTTTCTTAAACATTTAAAAATAATATGTTATGGTTTAGAATTGGCTATGTTTTGCTGTTGGTAACAAATTTACTTCTAATACATCATATTAACAAAGTTAACTTTGTTCCTGTATATGAAACATTTCAGACAATATATTATTAAAATTCTTTATATACATATATGGATGATTTGACTAGCCTTGTTTTCTTCAAGTACAGGTACATTAAGACCTTAAAAACTAAAAAAGAAAGAAAGAAAAAGCATATTCTATTATCTCAGCTCTTGTTTATTTAGCATCTGCAAAAATAAGATACACAGCCAAATGCAATTTGTATGAAATGCTAGTAAAAGTATCAGCTGCACATTCTGCATTGTCCTTTCTTTTATACAGTGATAATATATTATGTATGCACTCTCTCAAAAACTGCAATACATGAGGATTATGAAAATAACCAAACTTATTTCACTAGCATAAATAAATTGCCCTGGCAGCCTGTTTGCTCCAATGAGAAGCAACAATTCATCTTGCACTGTTGTGCAAGTCACTGAGCCTGCTCTAGTCAGCTTGTTTACTAGAATGTAACAATTTAAATGTTATTCAAGAAGTAAATTACGACCAAATGAGGAGATGCCATGGTAACATGTGTGACTTGCATTCAGGAGACGCTGGGGTCTAACTACAGGGTCCACCAATCTGACAAAAGGTTGTTTTGCGTTGTTTTTCTCAGTTGCTAGATAAATGCTGGATTGGATAACTTGATTTGCAAATTCTCCTATCATGACTACATTTCATATCCTTCTTCTTCACTGACACACCTGACATGGAACGATCACCCATCCTGGATATGCCTGTGATCTTAAGTTTACTGGCTCTTCAACAAGTTACTGACCCAAGGCATTGGTTTGTAAGTCCTTGGAGGTTTAAGTCCTTCAAAGTGGTGAGTAATCCATTGAAGGGATAGTAAATTACATATAGAATACAATATAACCTCATTAGCTTGCTTAAGATGAACTCACAGTTAAAATGAAAAAAATATTAGCCCGGCAGGAATTTATTAGTTATTATAGGAAGTTTTATCGGTTAAAATGAATTTTGTTAAGGCAAATTATAAACTCTTTTTCTGATTAATTTTTTTTCTTCTGAAATGAACTCTTGATTTTTTAGGTCCCTTCGGATTTGTGTTAAGGAGGTTATACTGTAATTGCTTCTGTTGTTGTTGTTCACCAATGGCACTGGGGATTAATTGATCTGCATCATTTTCCTCCGGCTTCCCAATATAAAGTTTGCAGGTGGTCACTTTTAACACCTTTGCATTTGATCTTGGGAAGCATCCCTTGTATGTGTCATAGTCCATTTAGTCTTACCCAGGAAACACCACGTGGAGATGGACTTGATTATGTTACATAGTTTGATTACTTTTATCAAATTTCTTTTCATTCCTGGTTATGAAATCAGATTGGTTATTTTTTTCAAATATCCCCCATTTTAATTTAAGAAAAAATTAAGAAGTACAAGCTGCTACACACCAAGTAGTGCTATCAAGTTTTAAAATGCCTGTTGAAAGACAATGTATTTTGTTTTTTCCTTGGAGTGCATATCATGTTACATTACAATTGCAAATTCTTGGATTTAATCTTCTTAAAATAACATTTCATACAAAGAAGCATTTCTAAAATTCTATAGCTTCCTTAAATAAAGTCACTACTACAGAATGATTAAAAATTTAGGGATATGTTCAAAGTGTTTAAGGACAACCAGATCAAAAGAGTCTGCACAATAAATAATTTAAACCCTCTCATGTGTACATTTTAAAACACTACAACTGCTAATATCATTTTGCTAATTATAACATTCTCTCTGATTTTAGAATTTGCCACTCTTAACAAAAATATACAGCTAACCAATGTCTTAGTTGAAAATAATTCCATAATTATTTTTATAGGAACAAAATAAAGGATCATATTGTATTTACCTCCACACAAAAATAAAACTACAGCTTTAAAAAATTAATGAGTATTGGAGAACTAGTAACATCATCATTTTGTTGCAATTTAGGTTTCTTTGAACAAACACCTTAGCTTAAAAATAATTTTACACTAATCTTATACTTGTCATATCAGTATTCAGTTTATACTATACATTTCATACATTATTAGTTCACAAAAAACAGCATGTCATGTGATTAAAAAAATAAATTCTATATTTTGCATTATCCTTGGTTCCTTATTACTGGATTTAATAGAGGAAAAAATGTTTTAAGTTCCATGGGAAATGGAGGATTATAAATTGTATTTTCTTAACACATATTGGAAAAGCATGGCAAAGTAATATAATTAAATGGTAAAAATGAGTAGATATTAACACTCAAACTGCACCATGATATTTAAATATTTACTGAAGCACTTCTTCCTTTAACGTGAAGTTTGACTGTTCTAGCTAATCAGTTTTATAATAAATTGTATTCCTTACTGTTGGCAGAGCTTTATACATAATACATTTTGTATCTAAGGTAAAATTTATTTTCTCTCTCACTAGAAAAGTTTATCATTGTTTAATTGGATGCTTTATGTACCATCAAAGGACATCTTATGGAACAAACAAAAGATCACTCAAGCTACATCTGACACAGAGATATCTTTAGTAAACATCAACTTAACTTATTCCACATTCAAATCTAGAATGTATCTTAAGAGATCATTCACAAAGCTCAAAATGTTACTTTTCTGTGCATTTTTAAAAAACATATAATATCTTTAAAGCTCTAAATACTTGACTCAAACCAAAGGGGAGGGGGAAGGCGATAGAGAAAGAGAGAGAGAGAGAGAGAGAGAGGGGGGGGGGGGACACATTAATACCCAATGAGCACAAGACTAGCACACTAGGTGTTAGCATCATTTGAAATTCACCATAATAGACAACAATTTATTATCTACACGAGTTCTACAGTATTCGAAATATTTACAGAATGAATAAACAGGAGGGATCAATTTTTTTGAAGATGTTACACAGATTTTGTAGTTTCCAGTTGTTTTAAAGTCTAGATGACTTGATTCTATTTACAGCTTGTAGTAAAATATGTTCCTGGTCAACTCTGATATGGATATCAAGTTTATGTCAAACACTTTATTTCATAGAGAGAAAAAGATAGAATTTATTTAGCATTTATTGAAGCTATAAGTTTAGCAGTCCCACTTTACAATGGACTGAAGAAGGGTGTCAACTGTCAAAGAAAGAAGAAGATGAAGAAAAAGAGCAGCAGCGGCTGTGAAAGGCCATCTGACGTCTATGGGATACCATACCCCAGAAATTCCAGTTTGAATCACAGTTAGGGTAAGCTATCCAGATGAGGTTTTACTGGGGTTTTCCCTTATCCTCAGAACCTGAATGTCTGGTAATTACAATGTGTTGTAGATCGGCTGGATTGCCCTGTAGCGGCACCGGGCTGAATGAGGACTGGCACCCCCTCCGCCAGAGTTACACATGAACGACTGGCAAGTCATGAGTATGGAACACTAACTGCTGCACTAAGTTACATTAGGCTTACCTGCACCAGAATTGATGACCTTCAACGCAAACACATTTCCTCTATCCCCAAAAACAATTCTGGTTTACTGAAAATCCCTGTTTTATTCATGAAGTTTCTCACCATGCTACAAATGTTGGAGTTTGTTAAGCAATAAATATGCATAGAATTATCAGTCCCATATTTTACGACACAACCATTCATGCACACTTTTATGTAAATTCTATTTTAAATTTTTTTTTTTTCCACAACTAGCAAGAAAGAAAGATTGTGTGGCTGGTTTCAGCAGGATTCAGCATACTGCAACAGATTCTATGCATGAATTGGGAAGTTTGTATGGTGACAGAATAATTAGTTAAGGATTGTAGTCACCTCCTTCCCCTGAACCATCTCCATGCAATTTTTATTTATGGGGAACGTTAAAGAACAAGGTGCATGCATCAAATCCACACACGTTGCAAGAATTAAAGGACATCACGACAGAAATACAGGCAATCAGTCAACATGAACTTTAGTGAGTCAAACAGAATTCTTTTTGGAAATATTAGGGAATGTGTTGAAGATAATTTCAACATCTGTTGTGATGCAGGTTAGGTTAATGTAGGTTAGTACAGTAGTTAAGAGTTCCATATCCATGAATTGTCAGTCGTTTACGCTTTACTCTGGTGTAGGACATACTGGTCCTTGCCCGGCTGGTGCCAATGCGGTGTGGTCCAGTTGATCTACAAATGTACTATATGAATTCTATGGACCTACGGCTCATTTGAACATAATTTTGTTCATCACTTAATAGAAGTACCTGTCCAAATAGTGCACTTAAAAATGTTTTAAAATTTCTTATTGAATTCACTTAATTATTCAAGCAAGGCAGGTAAACTATAAAAAAATAATCCAACCTTTTGGTCTGCTTTAGTTTTTTTTTTTTCCTGCATTACTCCCTGTGTAACTGTAATAGTGGAATTGTAAGAAATATTGTTATTTACTTAAACAAGCCAGCTAAACCTTTTGAGCTGCTCTTTTTTTTTTTTTCTTCTTTCTTTCTGTAAGAATTGCATGACTTTGAAAGCAGACAAGAAGTTTTTACATTTCTCACTGGTTTTTCATTATCGTTCAAATGAGACAGGTGAAGTATACTTCATGGAAAATAAAACAACATTTTGAGCCACTTTATTTTTAAAGAATTGTTCACCTTATATTATGCACTAACTTCATTATGTATGTCATTTTTAATAAATGGCTGTAGTTTCAAAGAAAAGGAAATATGTAGAAGCTGATACTTGTATAAGGATAAGTTAACAAATAGGTTTGCATATCTCCATTTTTTTATTTATTTACATGAGTATTTTTATGTTTTAAATGGTTTAAACCTAATGAATAAACTGGTCCAGTGGACTGAGACTGGATTTGGACCACTGTCCACAAAAACCTAATTTTGATTCAGTTTGAATAATTTTTTGTTCTATAATGCAAAGTTCCACCTCAGGTCTGGAAAGATGGAGTGTCCCAAGGTTACAAATCTTTAAAGGGGACTGATCAATGAAAATTGTTAAAACATGAAGTATAATTTAGGCCCTTTTAACTTATTACATATATGTGCTTAAATATTTTTGTTATCAGAGTGAAGATGAGAGTTAGTGATGATTTAAATAGCCTTGAGTAGAGGACACAGTTGCACATTTGAGACTTTTTGTGACATTTCTCACATTTTTTCCAAAATTTCTAGAGGTCTTTCTGCAAAATTAGCTGCACATATGTTAATTTACAAATTATGTATTTTAAGTAAAAGTACACACTGCTTAATAAAACATGCACAAACAGAATTTCAGATCAGTTTTTCTAGGTTGTAATCTTTTAGACATTTTTCGGCATTTAAAATGCTCCTTAAAATTCAATTATTAAGTTATCAGAGAGAAACTTTGGATATAGTTTTCATACTATATTCTTACCAAAACTTTCTAAGCAGACATATGTTTTGTGTCACCATCTTAGTCAAGCATGATAAGTATATTTTTCTGCAAAATACAAAACTCACAACTGAATAAAAATTATTTTTTTTAAAAATCAATCAAGTATATATTTCTTGACAAATGTTTTTTTACCTTAAGGACTGAATCATAGGGAGTATTTTTTTTATAAAATCGAGCCTGAATTTGTCTTAAAATGTAAATCAAGGAAAAATTTAATATATATACACCAAAATTTGCAACCATACTTCTTTATGCAGATATCAGATGTGACAGAAAAATTCAAAACAAGTAGAATTTTGAAAGGTAGAATCAGAACTGAAAAATTCAATGTCATAGCCAGAACTTGAACCATGGATCTTCCGCTGTATGCGTGGCTACTCTTAACCACTGAGCTACCATGGTAACATGCTGGTCTGGCTTCAAATTCTCCAAATGATTACAAAGTTTGTGTGTATTAGAACAATCAGTTATCATTGCTTGGCCTAATATATAGAAAATAAGTAGAACATTTTGGGTTTTGGAAAACTCACTGATCAGTTCCCTTAAAGCTGAATTAGTCTGCAGATGTAGTACAACTGTTTTATCTTATATTCTTCTATATTTTTCTTAACTATCTAGCTATGTACTCTTTATGTCTAGTTATAGTTTGCCACTTATAATACAACTGATAATGACTTTTATGACAGAACGTATTAAGTCAACCTTAAGTGTTACAAACTACCAAAAAAGTGAGGATTGCTGAGCGTGTTCTTTATTTTTCCACTGTGTTAAGTAAATTAATGAGTTAACCCCTGATCTATGTACAAACATTTCTAATTTCCGAGAAAACAGACAAGCCTTACAAAGAAAATCTACATTATGTTTTCAGCCCAATAACTACTGAAGGAAAAGAAATGACAGATAAAGGAAATAGAAAGGGTCATTATCTCTAATTCTAAAGGGTAGAAGATGAAAAATATTGTTTTACATGTATAATACCTAGAGTTAATCCATTACAGTAAGCATTCCATGTTGTGCTATAGTTAAAGAAAAGTTACTATTAGTAACAGAAAGCAGTAACTTAAACCTTCTAATTTGTTTCCTAAATTTTAACTTTAAGCACTTAGATTTCACAAACAAATTGTGCAAATAAAATATATACTCTATTGCTATTATTTTTATTACTATTATTACAACTTTATTAAAATAAATAAAATATTTTTTCAGAATAAAACTTGAGAGATAAAATAAGCATCACACAGAGTGGGAAGTGAGGCACTATGCATTGGTATGTAACACTGCTACTGGCTTTTTTGGGCAGACTACATACCATTACTGGAATCTGGTATATTAACATCAAAGTTTTAATTTGTGAAAATGAAAGGTCTTCAGTGTTGGATACATTGTTGCAGCCAGCCCCACTGATAGAGGGTGTTAAAAGCTATGGGAAAATTAAAACATCTTGGCTAACAGGAAATGAGAGCAGTTGCTATTGAGTTGCGGATGCAAGTCATATTACTTTGGCTTACAATGGAAGAGTCAATAGCTGTAGATGGGCCCTTAAATGCCACTCACTCACTCACTCACTCACTCCTGCACTACCAGATGACTTTAACCAACGTATATCTTCAAGATGTAATATTTTTCTTAAATTCACAACTTCGCACAAATGTACAGCAACTTTGTGTTTATAATTCAGGTACGACAGTGCTTCCTTCCATTTTATCTGCATTAAGCAAATATTTTAGCAGCACTTTTATGAATTGGTAATAAGGGACTAAAGCATTATGCGTTCAAATTATTTCTAGGAAAATAACCAAAAAGTATTCATTTAAACACACTCATTAAAGTATTCATTTAAACACACTCGTTATTAGAGTTTAAATTCAGAACTAGTCATTAAAGCAGCATAAGCATCATACGAGTTCTCTTTAGCTTCAAATGCCAGCCACTGAAATAACAGGAACTTCTACATTTACTTCATGGGAAAAATACTAGAAGTAATTTTTAGGTAGTATAAAGTTATTCTGTGGTACAATAAAATGAAGTGGAAGATAGAGACATGAAGGAAAAATCTCTTTTCTGCAAAATAAATAATGCAATAAATGCCACCTACTATTTCATGTCATTGAGTACTAATACTTTCTCATAACCACAAGTGTGAGGAAGTAAATTACATACTTGAGTCAGTGCACTAACAAGAGAGATTTAATCATTTAGTTAGCTATTTGAAGGTTTCCTCTTATATAGTAACTAGATGAAATACCTAGCATTGCCTATGGTTTGACAATTTCATCCCTACAACTTCTAGACTTACATTGCATAGTATAAAGAACTCCAAAATAAACAAAATAAATAAATAAAAACACTGGAAAAACACCATGCGAAACCACTGCTGAACAACCCCAAATATCACAGGAAGAAAAGCAAGTAGAGGAACCTGTGTGAATGTAACACATTACATTTCTATGTCAATCATGCAGAAAATTGTATGAATTCTTTGTAGTAGAGGGAGCAGAGAAAGAAATGTGTTTGTGTTTTGTAAAAGAAATGTTAGTAAAGATAATCATAGAATGTAATGCGTTGCATTTCAATTTCAAACATAGAAAAAATTGTATTAATTGCTTATAGAAGAGGGAGTAGAGAAAGAAGTGTGATTGTTTCATACAATACAAGTGTGTAGAGAAAATCATGTGAATGTAATTTGTTGCATTTCTATTCCAGTCATAGAAAAATATATGAATAGTATGTTGAAGGGCAAATAGAGAAAGAAATATGATTGTGTTTCGTATGAGGAATAAGAAGTGAAAGTGTTATTATGTTTCTTAAAAGGAAAGTGTATAGAGAAAATTGTGTGAATGTAATGTGTTGTATTTCTATTTCAATCATAGAAAATTGTATGAATTGTATGCTGAAGGGCGAGCACAGAAAGAAATGTGATCGTGTTTCATAAAAGCAAAGTGAGTAGAGAAAACCGTGTGAATGTAATATGCAGCATTTCTATTCCAGTCACAGAAAATTAAATGAATTATATTTGAAGGGCGAGTAAGGAAGGATATGTGAATGTATTACATAAAGAAAAGTGAGTAGAGATAGCCATGCGAATGTTGTTATGCAGTATAGTAAAATGGATGAAAAAATACATATACGTAACGAAATTCACGGTGATCGGTGAAGTGGTTTAGGACCGCCTAGAGGACAAACATACTAACATTCAAGTTTAAGAGGTAGAACTGGAACTTAAAAATTCAATCCCAGTTGTGGCATTGAATTTTTAAGTTCCAGTTCTACCTCTTAAACTTTGCCCACACACGGCTTGTGTGTTTAAAAACACCAACAGTAAGTTTGTTGGCATAATTAAATAATACTAACATTCATTTATATATCTGTAGATAACTTTGTTCCACTGGAGTAAAAATATCACCATAACAAAACTTAAATCTCCAAAGTACATGGTACTTTAACATGCATGACATTTGTCACCTCAAAGGCTGATCAGTGATGAACATGACATAACTGCTGGTGTGCTTGTAAACTAGAGGAAGTGAATCCACTTTTGTGACATGCATACTTGTGAGTTCAAAAATGGGCTGGCTGTTGCTACTGTATGTTGCTTTCACTTCCTTACAAAATTCCCATAATTCCCTCAGTGGCATCACAATAAGTATTAATACCGCTGTAATAAATTCTTATTAATATAATGCTCCTTTATATGGATTAAGGATAGCAATAAATTGCAATATTGCACTTCTGTTACATATACTGGACCTCTGCCTATATTTTATAAGGACAATGCTTCCAATTTGTACAAACACACATTTATCTAAAATTTAGAACCATCACAAATGTGTCTTTGAATTTAGAGTTTCTCATTTTAAAGAGTTAGTTTAAAAATAATATATGAGTATCTACTCAATTACGAGCTTAATCTTCCTTGGAAATGTCTTTGATTAAGAGAGTGAAAGTGAACCTAGCGTGTTTTGTTCCTAATCTTTTAGTTTCTGATCTGACAGTGTTCACAAAACTAGTTTAAACACATATTTTAGAAAGTGAAGTTTCTAAACATCTAACTACTTCTATAATTACTTGTTAATAATCTTCACTGCTCTTAACTTTTTGACTTTAGTTAAAGCCTTTTATGCTTACTAATTTCGTTTTAGATGAGATAATTACTTGTTTAAATATTCATAATACTGACATAAAATGTAAACAATGAGATATTAAAATATGATTAAGGAAATCTTTGAATAAAATATTTTGGCACAAACACACATAACACTACTGATCTTCTCGGAGTCAATAAAACTCGATACAAATCTTCCCAAGAGGTTTGGTATTAAGGATCACCTTTCGGACTGCTCTGATTTTTTTCCTTGCTGTTCTTCTCACAGTTCTCCAAGTACATTACGATCTTACACATGAATATCTTTCAGTAATAATATTTATAATATTTAAAGGTTATTCAAAAACAAGAAATACCAGCCTTATATATCTAAGAAACAACAGGAGATGAAAGATATTTCACTTGCCATTGGAGAGAGAAAAGTTTTATAGTTATGGAGACTATATGCATTGATAAAACTATGCTTATAATGCAAAAACATTAAAGCAATAGCGCATCCCTAGCCACATGCAAAAGCTTTGGTCCATAGATATGCAACGTGTAAATTTCCTCACGATTGGGAGACTGCTCAAACTGTTGCAGAAGTAACATTCAGCATTTTAACAATATATTTACAAGTCACAGCATACAATTATTTTTCTGTATACATGGTTTTCTATACATAACCAGCACTGTTTTATGCTAATGAATGAAAGACCCAAAACTGCTTTTAATAACTTTCCTCCTACCACTGATGTATGGAATGTATTTTTAAGGTTTGTTTGAACTGAAAACCTGAAATGTATTGCTTTTTGAATAGTCCTGTGTATTTACTAAATGTTGAGGAGGTTAAAATGAGTTATCTTTGCTTGTGTTTTATGTTATTTTGTTTAGCACTGTGTGATTTCTAAGACAAATTCAGTGCTCATAAGGCCTTTTTAAGACTTTTTTTTTTCATTTATGTCAAGTTTTGACACACAGCATTGATTTTATTTATTTACTTTTTTGTTTAAAACTGGCCAAGAAAATAAGATACTTAGGACAAAGTCTTTTACGAGTGTTCTAATCAAGTCATAGCAGTGTAGTATTTTTAGTCTGAAATTCAAGTCAGAACCTTATGTTGAACAGAAATATGCGAAACGTCTAATATACATTTCATTTGTAAGCAAGCAAGCACGCATGCACACACACACAGATACACACACACACACACACACACACACACAGCTTTTTCTAAAATATTTTTCATGGGTTCAGGGAGTCTCAAAATATCTATTTCTGGGAAGGTATCTTACCAATAAAAAATCACTGAGGTGACCATGGTAATAGAGCTCTGACAAGCTCTGAAGCTGCATTAAATTTCAAAATGTGGTGTTGTGTTAAATCTTACATAAATTAATTTGCATGACTATAAACAAATTATGGCATGATTCAATGGCAAGTAATGCATCTAGAAAGTCCTTATAAAGTGTCATGTTGTCCTATGGCAAAACATGCACTCTTTAGATATAGAAGGTACACAGTACGTTGATCTTCATGCAAATAGAGCAACAGCAATGCCACGTTTGCAGTATGCATCTCGATATTACAGACAAAATAAGCACCAAGAAATCAATGTTAGATAGATCAGACTTGGTATGACAAACAGAATGGAGCTTTTGGATACTGGGGAGATGGGGCATCTTTTTGTTATAGTGATTTTTTCAGCCCAAACAGCAAAGGAAATGAAATATTTAGATGCAAAGAAACAGTTCAACACCTGGAGAACTATTCATCATCACTCATAGAATGGTTGTTGCAGTATCATGACAAGAAATAATCATTGAGAATGCTTGATCATTCCAACATACCTGCCCGACTACCTGTCTGTTCCACTATGTGAAACTACTCTTGTTATGTATTGAATCCCGCTTTTTGAGTCACTTCATTTACACTCACCTTCACTTATAAAACATTCCAGCTTTTCCAACATTTTATAAGTGAAAGTGAGTGTAAATAAAGTGACTCAAAAACTGGATGGAATATGTGAAGCATACTTTACTGTTAATAGTGCTTCTATTTTTGATATTTTCTCTGTTAACTATACTTCCACTTTCTGTTATGTTTTACCATATAAAAGAATATGTGAAGCATACTTTACTATTAATAGTGCTTCTATTTTTGATATTTTCTCTGTTAACTATACTTCCACTTTTTGTTATGTTTTACCATATAAAAGAATACAGTCTGAGTGTTTATGTGTTCAGAACATGTTTTCATTTCCACCGCTATTGATTTTGTAAGTTTATTTTGGTTTTTCTTTACTTAACAAGCCTACTTTTGGCAATGCACACATAAAACCAACTAACAATGTTTTTGTTTTCAAGCAGTATTTGTCCTTAAACACAGACTGAGGTCCAGCATTTATCTACATTATTAATAATCTTAACAATATAAAACCCATATGTCCTCAAAGTTAAGACTTTTTTTACAGTTATTAATTAAAAATATTCAACTTTTAGTTGAAATGTGCAACATGATGTATGTTAATCTTAGACCTGTTTTATAGCTGCATATGGTAAAACCTAAAGAATATTTTATCTTTTTCTCTTATTGTTTCTATATTAATATTTATGCTAAAGAACATGTTATATTTGAATTTATAAGAAACATTTTTATCTTTTTCTTCTTTTTTTAATTGTTTTTAAAGATAAACTTTAAAAATAAGTGTCAGTTTTTAAAATGGCTTAAGATAAGCAGATGTACTAGAGATCTGAGCTTTGAGATAAAAAACACACACTCAAGCGTATTACATTCACTTAATACAACTTCCCTGCAAAATATTTTGCATGATTAGATTCATTGAGCATTTAAAGTTACAGGTGACTTCATGAGTGTCGGCAGACTTTTTTCCAGGGAGGGGCCACATGTTGGAAATTTGCAGTAATATAATACTAAATCATTATTTTACTGTCAAAATTTATAATATTTGTTGCAGATAACCGTATTAATTTGTGCTAAATAAAAATTGTTCTTTACACGAAAATTAAAATAATAGTTTAATAGTCAGTAATTGGCTGCACATTAAGTTTACCAACTTCCAAGGGGGAGCCGCAGCCCCCCTTGCCCCCGTTTTGCGACGCCCATGGGTGACTTTCAGATATTTAGAACAAATATGCACTGTTATTCATCTAGGTCATCTGAAGAGGAATGACAGTAATACAATGTTTTGGTCTAGGGTATAGTTTATATGGAGGAGGTTAGCATGATGTATTGAATAACATCTGCCGGAAGCAAGGATAAACATATACTTACATAAAGGCAGGAAATAATAAATAGTCTTAGAAATAAAAACATATTTGAGCTATAAGAAGTAAAATTGAAGATACTACAATGTGCATTTATACATAACTTTATGCAATAGACGAGGGGGGGGGAAAGTTTCGCTTGCATAAGATCAGGAACAGTAAACCTGGAAAAGGTATTAGATGTGGCATTTGATTTGGTATACATCCAATGTGTAAATGAAATACACATCTACGGATATGAGGTAGCCTCTTTTAACCAAACACATTTTCTTGTTGGGTCTTCGTCAAGTGCATAAATTTGTTGTCACATACAGTATTAGGAACTAAACATATTTTTAATATAGTTATTACAATAGATTTATATAATGATATTAAAGAACATTACAAACTTAATATACTCCTAAAAACTTTTGTGTAAATCTATAAATGTTTTCTATAGAGTGAGCAGAAAGTTGCCAGACTCAAATTTTGATGTCTCCAGGATGTTTGACTGAATGAGTTGGCAAACCTTGTATTAGGGATTCATGTAACCTTGGAGGATGAATTTGTGTTATATTTACAAGGGCTATCTTAGAAGTGCCTGACCTAACATATAGATAATGGTTGTTTCAAACAAATGACTGTGCTAGAAGGTACCAACCTTAATAAGCTTAAGTTTGAAGTTCAATGATGCTACGTTGTTTGGAATCAATAATGAATGCTCAGTGAGTTTGTAAACATGGATAAATCTGGTCATCGTTATGTGATACAATACTTTCATTTGAAAGTAATATTAAAGCTGAGCTAGACTCTATTCTGTGGGAGTCTACGCCTTCATGTACAACAGTAAAATATTAGGTGACAGAGTTCAAGCGAGGTTATACAAGCTGCCAAAACAAGCATTGCAGTGGTCGATCAAATGAAATAACCACACCAGAAATTGTAAAGAAAATCCAGATAATGATATTGGATGACCATCGACTGAAAGTGCACAAGCTTGCAGACATTACAGGTCTTTCAAGAACTGCTGTATGTCGTATACTGACAGAAAATTTAGACATGAGAAAGCTGTGCACCAGATGGGTGCTACATTTGCTCATAATGGAACAAAAACAGCATTAGAAGGATGCTTCTGTGGCGTGTTTGGTGATGTTTCACTGCAGTAAAGCTGAGTTTTTGCCATTTATAATCATGGATATAACATGGATCCAACAGTTCTACCTGAGACAAAGGAAGTCAAAATAATGGATTGAAATGAGAGAATAAGCTCCAAAGAAGATGAAGACAGTTTCACTTGCAGGCAAGGTCATGGCATCAGTTTTTTGGGATGCATGTGGGATAATTTTAATTGATATCTCCAAAAAGGAAAAGCAATCAATGGGGAGTATTATGCCAACTAGTTGCAGCGTTTGGGTGATGAAATCAATCAAATACTGCCATTTAGTGAAAAGAAAGTTTTATTTCATAAAGACCATGCACTAATTAACACATCCATTATCGCTACGACCAAAATAAATGAGTTAAAGTTTGAATTGCTTCCTTGTGCACCTTATTCACCAGATTTAGCCCCCTCTGATTATTTTCTGTTTCCAAACTTGAAGAAATGGCTTGGTGGTAAAAGATTTGCCAACAATGAAGAGGCGGAGTCTGCAGTTGACGGCTATTTCACAGACCTCAGCAGTTTTATCTATAAACAGGGTATTGGAGCTACTGAGCTTTGTTAGGAAAAATGAATTGAGCTCAAAGGAGCCTGTATAGAGAAATATACATTCCTCCAACATTTTTGTGCTTTCTTTATTAGGTCGGGTACTTCTGGGACAGCCCTAATCAGTCAGTGCAGCTGTTGCTTTGCTCTCAGTGAAATCTTAAATAGATGCATATACAGAATGTTACTATGCTGGAAGTATATTTTAAGATCAAATCTTATGAAAGATGTTTGTAGAGATGCAAGGTAGTCACACACAATTTTGTTGATGTTGAGCAGTGAATGGTCACATTGCCACAAAAATCTGTAAGATGTTTGTCACAACAAACTGGAACATCAATTGGATCCACACATAAAGCTCTAAAGCTAGCCAAACTGAACATGTATTGTGTTTAAGTTGTCCACGAGCTGCAGTCACCTGGTCAAGACAAACGTTGCCATTGTGCCAGTGGTTCCATACTTTCACATGCAATAATGTAGCCTTTCAAGATAAGCCTTTCTTCATGAATAAAGTTTGATTCCATTTAAATGGCTACATTAACTCCCAGAAGAATTTGGGATTATTTAAGGGAAAAAGTGTGCATTGGCAACCCACATTCAATACAAAAACTCAAAGATGCAATTTATAATTGTATTGCTGAAATGAATCAGTAACATTAGAAAAAGTATTGTGGAACATACGTGGCCATGTGGAATTAGGTTTGCAAGAAAACAGTGGTTGTTTTGAGCACTTACTGTGAACCTGGAAGTTGGCAAAAGTAATGTGAACATAATGGTTCACTATCATGTCAGTGTACCTTTTGTCCTCAGAAATTGCAAAACTCTTAAAAATGGTCGAGAGGTAAAATCGGAACTGAAAAATTCAATGCCACAGCCGATTTTTCAGTTACAATTCTACCTCTCAAACATTGCCTACACATGACTTGTATGTTTAAAAACACCAGTATTAAGTTTGTTGGCACAAATAAATAATTACCAGAATAAAAGAACATTTTAGAAATATTAAATATAAACAAACTGATAAATCAGCTGTGGCAGATCATTTTTGGTCATTTAATCATGAAATTAATTCAGAAGTTAAATTATTAAAACAATTAAGTAATCCAATAGATTTAATGGTTTGGGAAAAAGTTTTTATTTTAAAAAACAGGAACTGTGTTATGAACTTCGAATTACCATCTATAGATTGTATATATAAATCTTTATTTTCAGAGATTGGTAAATAAAAATTGAATAAGAGTAATTGTTTTTCAGAAAAAATAAAAGATTGTAGCTTGGCAATGAGTTTGTTTATATGGCTTTGAGAATGAGCTGGATATAGCTTGAAACCCCAGGGTCAGCACCGAAATAATAAGATAAGTGAAGTTTTTAGTTTCTAATTTGTTCTTACTTTAGAAAATAATTACCATCTTAAAAATGGGTTTAAAAATTGGTTTTAAGTATATAAAGGCATGTGCAACAAATATATGTATCCAATGAGCATGCTTAATAAAATCTGAAAAAAAATGAATAATCCCTGAGTCCAGGAACTTTATGAACATCTTGTATTTTAAAGATGCATTTCTTACTCAACAATTCTTACCCATAAACAAAACATGACAACTCTTCAATTTTGATTTTAAAAAAGTAACATTACACATGTTCATCTATAGCAAATAGAGTTAAAATATAAATGCTATAAAACAAAACAAAAAAAAGGAAGTTATTGGCTGTGATGTAATGTAAGTTAACAAATAATAATAAATTTAGTGACTAAAACTTCACTGTCTTTTATAATTATGCATTTTTCAAGAGAATAGTTTCTCAAATCGGTGGTTTGAATCAACTAGCTAATAATGCAAATGAGTGATTTGCAAAACTAATCTTGTTGAAAAATACATAATTATAAAAGGTAAGTGAAGTTTTAGTCACGCATACTGATTTCATTACATAATTGTCACCGACGCGTAATGATTGCACCTTAATTTTTAGACAAGCAATCAGGAACTTAAGTATTTCACAGCATTATTATTTATTTATGCCAACAAACTTACTGTTGGTGTTTTTAAACACACAAGCCGTGTGTGGGCAAAGTTTGAGAGGTAGAATTGGAACTTAAAAATTCAATGCCACAACTGGGATTTGAACCACAGAACTTCCGCTTACTGGGCGGCTGCTCTACCACTGACCTATTGTGACAAACTGCCAGAATGGCATTAAATTCTCAAACCAGTTCGTATTTCTCCTGGTAAACCACAAAGTCAGTCTCACATCAGAGACAAATTACCCCAATGGTGACTTACTATTGTAAGTACTTTATATCCCAGGATTAAACAACCTTCAGATGGTAATTATTATTTATTTATGCCAACAAACTTACTGTTGGTGTTTTTAAACACACAAGCCGTGTGTGGGCAAAGTTCTACCTCTCAAACTTTGCCCACACACGGCTTGGAAATAGATTGTGGGTATAGAATGGCCCTGGAGCAAGATGACTGCAGTGTTAAAGCTTACCAAGACCAATAGAGTAATGATTAACACACAAGAATGGATTACAATATATTCAGTTAATAAGAGTAATTGGGCTAAATTATAGTAAGGTTCTCCAGCTGAATATTAACATGCATGTGTATAAGTGCGCTGAAAAAAAAGTATCTACAAATGTCATTTGTAGACATATAATCTGCATTCTCAAACTTAATATGTTTGTGAAATATGTCCTGTCATGAGTAATGGGTTTAGAGAAGCAAGAACCTGTGCAGTCTACTCAATGATGCTTGAAAAGGTAGATATTTCATTTCAGTGTCCGCTTCCAATAATAATGTTGTGTTACATAATAAGAGTGCCTTATTAGTTTCTAATATAATGTAAGGAGCATCGAGCGTTTATCTACAATAGTACACCAAAATATGGAATTTTTAAAGAGTGATTGCTATATAATAAAAAAAATTAATCAATTGCCTTCTAAGTGTTTACAGTATTCTCTAACAGAGGTACTTCCTAACCTGAAAGGCAACGTATGAGAGAGAGGGGTATAAAATTCTTACACAAATTGCCTTTTATTTTTATCTCAGGTAATACTTCTCTACTTGTCTTCTTGCAGACTAAAATCTGGGGTATTTTTGATTTTTAAGACTGAGCTAATTTTCAGACTACATAGCTCATAAAGGTGAGTGAGTGAGTGAGTGAATGTGTGATGTTTAAGAGCCCATCAACAAATTGATAATTCGGGCCCATAGCTCAGAGGTCAGATCTCTAAAACCAAAAGACAAACTAATTTGCATGTAATACACACACACATTTACAAATGTATTTTACATTTGTAGAATTTTTAAGTAATTAATTACTATTACAGCTTCTTTAACTTAAATAACACTGTGCAACAAATTTAAATCTAATATACAAAGCAATAGCTTTCAGCCATTCTCACAAATTATATAACATAATATATATAAAAATAACATGTCATTTAATTTTTTAATAAATAAATCTAATAGACAAAATATTCACACATTCCATTTTTTTTTACACAATACTGATTAATTTAGTTGTGAGTAAAAGAAAATAAAAATTTCATCTTCTTTTCTTTTTTGCTCTGCGGTTTCGTTTGCTTGTTACCTGAGATGAAATAACTGGTTCATCTCCACCTTCAGCAGCTTCCTCTTCATTGCCATTGCTGTCTTCTACTCTATCACTGCCTTCCTCGTCTGTTGCTGGAGTTTTCATGAGCACCTCATCATCAGTGACTAGAATATTTACACTTGCTGTACTACTACTCTCTCCCTTATCAGAGGGAATACTAACAGGTGACATTTCTCTAAGTTCAGCTTCAGCTTTATCCTTTTCATACTTCTCAGTTGCTCGGCAGGATCTTGAAGGAGATATTCTAGTTTCTTTACTATCTGATAAATCTGTCTCTGCTTCTGTAATTTTTTTATTTTTTGTTAACATATCCTTACATTTTTCCTCAATGCTTTTGGTACCTGATGAGACAATACTGCTCCAAGATCTCACTGGAGTTGCATATACTTCATCGGTAGAGGACTTGAAGGTTGCAATATCTTGACTATCTTTGCTTAGTATAGAAATATCAGATTCTTCCTTATCAGTTATATCACTACAAGAAAGTTCTTCTGAAATGTTTTCTTCTTCTTTACTAGAGCTCTTGTTTTTGCTACTCAAACTAGGAAAGTCTACTAGAAACTTTTTAACTGACTTATGACTGCTTGTGGCATCACACTCATCTACTTGAACAAGCATACTTCCAAAATGGTCTTCATTACATTTACCATGAACAAAGGGTTCAGCTAAATCTTTGAATTCAAGAGGATCAGGTTCAACCTGTTGATAATGACTATTATTGCTAATATCATGACTGATTTCAGAGTCTAGAAGAGTCAACTCATTTACTTCGAAACTTGTTAAAGTCCTGTTTTCTGTCTCTGTGCAGTCCTCAATTTCTGTATGCCTACCAGGAGCTCCTTCAACAATGTGTGCATCTCGTTTGTGCTTACTTTTTATTTTTTTTGCCACAGACGAATCTCCAAATAAATCTGCATACCTCAAACTTGTTTCTATCTTCCCTGTGGATGAACCCAATAAATCATCTTTAACAACTGTTCCTCTTGTGTTTTTCTGCTTTGTTTGCTGTAAACAAGGTGTTTCTGAAAATGACTCCAAGCTAAGCTTTTCCTGTTCCTGCTGAACTTCAACTTTGCTGGAAATCAAAAAATCTTCCTTTAAATTGACTCTATTTTCAGAGTGTTTTTCCTTACATTTTGGGTTAATAATTTCTATATCCTTTGGAGGTAGAGAGAATTTATTTCTTTCAGATTTACGCTTTTTACCTGCTGTTTCATCTTTAAAATCACTAGTGCAAGTATTTAGAGAGCTTAATGTGCTGCTGGTATTGCTTATATTTACTGAAGTTTCTTTTCCCACAGTTTTCGTTAATGATATCGGCTTAGCATCTGATTTATCTTTCTCAGAATCATCTGTTTTTTTTAGTTTAATGTCATGTACTTGAGATATCACTTTCTTTCCTGGAATTCTTTTAGCTGCATCTTCCTTTTTTTCTTCAGGAAATATTAGAACACCTTTAACATTTTCTGCAACTCTTACATCTACATGACTCCCTTTATTCTTTTTCTTACTTCTAGTTTCCATTGCCCTATTTTCAAACTTTGTTTGTCTTTCAGAAACTAAAGGTGTATCTGAATCTAATATATGATCAACAATAGTTAAATTACTTTTTATGTTAGTGTTACTATCTAATGACTTTGGGGGTTGTTTTACTTCAGCTGGTAGAACTATTCCTATATCTAAAGTTTTCTCTTCAAAACAAACAGCTTCTTTTTTATCTGAACTCTCTGTGTTTCTTAATTCAATGTCTTTACCCATATTTGAATCAACCAACTTTGCCACTTTGCATCTGGAAACCGGGGACTTGTTTGCCAAATTATCACCTTCCAGTTTATTGTCATCTGCAGAAGAGCTGCAATCTGATAAATGTTGAGCTGTTTCTTCGTCCACAGGATATGATACTGTTATGACAGTACCGACTGGATTCACAACCTTTTCTATAGGATTTCCTGTCTTCCGTGCTAGCTGCCCACCATGCTGCATTTCCACAATCACTCTTCTCCCTTAAAAAAAGAAAAAGCCAGAGGCAGGTATTTTGCTTGCTCAAGTTTTTGAAAATATTTTATTGATTTAGTGCAAGATATACACTTATAAAATATTAAAACTGGGGCTTGTAAAATATAAATTTTTAAAATACTTTTCATATTTTATAGCACATAGTTTAAATATTCCAGTTTCATGGTAGACCAAATGGTTAAATTTGGATTAAAACACAAACAATTACTCTCTAAGAGCAAGGTGTTAGTTGTTAAAAATTAGGAAAGGGCATAAAGCAATCTCAAAACACTTACCAAGGAGTATGAAGTGTAATTTAAAAGCTCCAAATATTATTTAAAAAAAGTTTAAATAATATTATGTGAAATGCATTATGCTGAAGCACTTTACACCTGACTCTGGCTAAATCTTTGTTTTCAAGGAGGAAACTCTGTGTATTCAAATGTGCACATATGCACAGCAAACACTTTACTGAAACCATTAAGCAAGTTACTTGTTTACCATCTTAAGTAAACATATCAGCCCCAAGATAATAACTAAATGGTCTACAATACATTTACTTCATAAATTCAATGATTCAATATAAAGACAGATCAAGACAGTTAAAGTAAGTTTTGTTTAAAAACCTTCACCACAAAAAGTTTAAAAAAGAACAAAAGAAAAAGCCTAAACAGTATATTACTATAAAATGTTGCAAAGTGCAAAGTGAATGCACACTACTTTTCATTTTAATAAAGATGTTTTATTTTCATGTTAAGCTTTCCTATTCATTTCTTAGGCACTGTGAGTTTGAATTTACACATCAGGTTTTGTGTTTTGCCTTGACGTTGAGGCTCTTTGTGAAATCAAACATTTGCTTAGTTTGCTTATACTAAGAGGCAAAAATCTCTATTTGATAAAATTCTGCTATGTGATAACATGTGATTATTTCTACAGCAATTACAGTACACCATCACTGTAATATTGTGTAATTGGTGAAATGTTAATTATACAGGACAAATAAATAAACAAAACACCATGTGTTACTTTAAAACACAACAAAGTTAATTTTTAACATGAAAGCACAGGCTTCAAACAGTTATGTTGAATTTTTTTGGAATTGTATTTCACTGCCATTTATGGGAAAAACTTCAACCTATACTTTATTAGTTTTTCCCCACTATTAAAAGGGAAGTAAAAGGGGAATTGAGTGATTTACGAGTAACATTGCTTTATACCATGCGTTTGCCGACTGACTGGACCGACCCATGGCGGCACTCAACTAGGTGAGGACCGTCGTGCTCTCCCTCAGTGTTATGCCTAAGGGACTGACAAGTAATGGGTGTAGAACACTAACTTCTGTACTAAATCACATTAGGCTTATCTGCATCATACCAGATATTTAAATTGATGACCTTCAACACAAATACGTTCACTACATCTCTGAAAACAATCCTGGTTTACTCACAAAAGTTCATGTTGACTGGTTGCCTGTATTTCTCTCGTGATGTCCTTCAATTCTTGTAACGTGTGAGAATTTGATGCATACAGTTTACTCTTTACTGTTCTCCATAAATATAATTGACTGAGACGTTTAGTACAATTTCCAAGATGTCAGCTTTTGTGGCAATGAAATTTCTGAAACTTCTGAAGTTTATAGTACAGTTACCTTGTACGGCTTAGTATAAGGTAACTGTAGTTCATGATTTACAACCACAAGATGCTGTAAGTTGGTTTAATTATTGCAATTGGTTTTTGCAGTCCGCTCATAATGGCGACGTGTACCCGCTTGTGACATTCTTGATACATCAATGATCAACGTTCTGTTGATAGAGCGTGGTTTTCTTCAAGGTTATGCTTCTACTCGGTACAATAGATACTGGGCTAAAATCCCCATATTATTCATGAGGTTCTTCACTACACTGCAAAAGTTGGGGTTTGGTGCGCAATGATGCACATAGAATCATCGGTCCCATATTTTACAGCACAACAGTTGATTCACAGGTTCATAACAATTCTACTTTTAAATACTTTTTTCCATAACTAACAAGAAATGAAAGATTGTGTGGCTGGTTTCAGCAGGATTCAGCTACATTGCTGTGAATTCTATGCATGAATTGCAAAGTGTTTTTATGGTGACAGAATAATAAAGTTAAGGATTGTGGCCACCTCATTGGTACCTATCTCCATGCGAACATTAAAGAATAAAGTGTACACATCAAACCCGCACATGTTACAAGAATTGAAGGAGAAGATCACAATAGAAATACAGACAAACAGTCGATGTGAACTTTTGCGAGTAAATCAGAATTGTTTTTCCAGATATAGGGAATATGTTCAAGTTCATCAATTTCAACATCTGTTGTGATGCAGGAAAGGCTAATGTAATTTAGTGCAATAATTAGTGTTCCATACCCATTACTTGCCGGTCCTTTAGTGGTAATTCTAGCGGAGAATGCACCAGTCCTTGCCTGGTTGGTGCCACTACGTCACGTCACGGTCCAGTCGGTCTGTGAATGCATTGTACATTACTTCATTCGTTTATGGGAGATTAAGTCATATACTGCCAATGTTAAATTTGCTAACTTCATGGCTCACTGTCTCAGAAACTGTTTAAGATGTCAGACTGAAATGTTTATAGGATGTACATACATATCTTCTAAGTTCACTAATCTACTGTAATGTAATGTGTTTTATTCAGAAAGACAGGATGTTTTCTTCAGTCACACACTTTTTGATTAAACTTTATCAGCAATTAATTGTTGAGAACGATTCCAACCAACTTACTAATACCAAAGTATTGAGATGACTTTATCTGTAGTAACACCACAAGTGTTTCATACGGTGATAATTTTGCAAGCATGAAGCACAAGAAAAATTATTCCAAATAGGAAAACCCCGAGTGATATTTGTTTGGAGTATCACGCAAATTAATGAAGAATTCATTTATTTAATACTATTTAATATTAATAGTGATTTAAAAGTTAATAGCTTACAACCTACAACAACATTCATACATTTTAATGAATACTTATTTTCACAGTTAGCACTACAAATAATCCACTAGGTTGTGAGAACAATAATAATTTTAGCGTTTAGTTCAGGGAAATGAGGAATTAGATATATGAAGAATATAAATGAACAAATTTGTGTTAGTAGGCTGAAACTGATTGCATATGCGTGACCTGATCTTTTCCATATTTTTTTACTTCGCTTCTTCAATTAAAATATTAATATCTTCACTAGAATATTTGTCAAATCTTTTGTCTGCCATTTTTAAATGGCCTGTTAATTGTTTTTACTGCGCATGGGTACTTAAGATGTTTAGGAATGTAAGAAAATGTTTAGGTTGTCAGAATTGCAAGGAGGTGATATAGCCAAAGTGATGATACCACGACCAAGAGGAGATAATCTGGCTTGAGTGGAATAGTCATCTCAAAATTTAATGTGGCAACATATGACAACACGTGTAAGATCTGCAATGCTGATAAGATTTTAAATGTAGAACACCTACGGGAATGCCCAGAATTGAGGAAAGCTGTACCGATGGGAAGATACATAATTTATATTGGCTGGCTAGGGAAAAATTGATGGATCAAAATCCTGCACATTAGAACAACAACAAATTTAATATGGCTATATTGAATAGGTCTTGAGAAAATGGGTCATTTATGTTAGAAAATGTCATTTGAAAAATACTGTTCTATGTACACTTGGTTCCATACATGCCATCTCTACAGCTTCAGGTGACATTTTACCAACCTTCTCAGCAGATGTGTACATAGCAGGGAGGAGTGTGATTGTGTGGAGTGTTCTGCTTTTGTTGTTAGACCAAGTAGTGGGTCTTAGACATCCTGGAACTTAGTCTTGAGGTGAAAACTACAATAGCTTGGTTTTTTAATTACATCATATAAATATTCTAGATACCTGTGAATCATTTTGGCCAGATATTTCTCAATCTGCTGTTTTTAAAACTTCCAGTGTGATGTTTAAGTCACCTGTGTGCTTCCTTTTAACCCCACTGGACTGGCCCACTTCCTCTTTCTGTACGTTCTTTTTTCTCAGTTTTGTATTTTTGCATATTAAATTTATTCTTTAATTTCAATTTTGCTCTTATTTATATATAAACTTACACACACAATCTCAAGCATGCTATCCATAGATTTAAATAGCCACAACTGCTTTATTCGTTGGCTTACAATAAAATGATTTGTATAAAAAAAAAAAAAAAAAAAAAAAAAAAAAAAAAACACCAGTTTCATAAAAACAAACATTCATTTCTGTGTGAGCAATAACATCTGCTTCAAATGCTTCCATTTATTTTCACTTCACTGACAATGCCAGTATCATTCTTCTCAGAGAAATGCGAATGCACAAGGCATTCAAGAAAAAACTTTTTTTTTTTTCACTAATTAAAAATAAGTAATTGTATTATCTGAGAAAATATTTGAGCTAGAGCTACTGCACAGTCATTTATTTATTAACTCATGTAAGTATGTCAGTGTTCCAGGAAATAGCTTTAAACTTGAAAAACTTACAAAATTTAATCACAGTGTTACTTAAATTGCAGCTGACACAATGTGTGAAAATATTGCAGAGGTGCACTGGGTAAGAACTATGGGAGTGTGGGAAGCCATTTGCCATTTGAAGACACTGCTGAAGTTATATATTCATATGTGAATAATCCAGAACTGTGCATGTAAAACACGATGCCATTTCATGTGCCAGAAGGTAAACCGACACCTCTTCCTTGCTATATGTGCTCCACCCATGAAGACCAATATAATGCCATCAGAAGCTGTGGTGAGAGCATAAATGGAAGCAAGTGTACAAACATAAAAAAATCTCATATATTTACAAACAAGAAACTACATTATATCTGGAGTTATTTCCAGCCTGTTATGCCTTGGTCTGCTGGAGTTTAAGTACCTAGACGTTTCGTCCACAACTGTGATGGACATCTTCAGTGGCACAATCGTAGTCTCCTCGGAGAAGTTAATGTGGCGTCTGAGGTGTGGACTGTTTGAGCTACTGTATTTATCCCTTGAGCGGCCTCCGCTGATTGGTACGGATGGTGGACAGCAGGAGGGAGGGTGCGGGCTTCACTCAAGATGTTTCCTCCTGATTGGTTCACTTGAATTTCTCCTGTTTTGTACCGTTTCTTGCCTTCAATGACAGGATACCAGTTGCTGTTAAGTTTCAAAATTTTTTCTTTCTTATTGAAATTGTGGGGATGTTTATAAATTTCAATAGCTTCACGTTGTAGCCGTGCATGGTAGTGTATTGTGGATGATAGAATGCTCGTGTCCTGGAACTTATTTATATGTTTGTCCTCCGCTTCAATGGCATGTTGGGCAACTGCAGACTTTTCCGTTTGGCCCAGGCGGCAGCTTCTTTTGTGTTTGGTGAGTCTGGTGTTGATGCTATGCTGTGTAGTTCCGATGTAAACCGAACCGCAGGAACAGGGAATACGGTATACACTGGCTGATGACAAGGGCTCCCAAGGATCTTTAGCTGAGCGTAGTAGATTGTTGAGTTATTTTGTGGGGTTGAAGACAGTCTTGACACTGTGTAGTTGCAGTATGTGCTGGATATGACAAGCCAGACCATAATGGCATAGTTTTCCTGCCATACTTCCAGAATGTCACCAATATACCACAAGGTAATCCATTATACAAGTTACTAAAACCACCACCAGAGCAGTCTACAGGAGATACCAGCCTTGTGAACCAGCTTCCACTGTTCAGTCGATTCTGGTTGATAATGGAGGAAAGCTAGCCTCCGAAACATGTACCGGGAAAATTTAAAGGTGAGTGTTGTTTAGTGTTACTAATCGACTCAAAATTAATATTTTAAACTAAAGAGTTTGTTATTATTTTCATTCATCCTTTTCTTTGAACCCAGTGTTGATCTTGCTATGGAACTTGAAAATTTGGCTCCGACACAGGAAATTTTCATTAAATGATGAAACTAAGCTACACTAAGCCACCATGGCCAACTTGCCAGTACAACATTAAATTCCCCAACTGATTCGTATTTTTTTCCCCAGATAGACCACAAGAGAATCTCACATCAGAGATAAATACCCCAAAGGCGACTTACAATTGTAAGTACTTTATCTCCCGGGTTTAAGTAACCTTTAGATGGTAATTATTATTTATTTATGCCAACAAGCTTAGTGCTGGTGTTTTTAAACACACAAGCTGTGTGTGGGGGCAATGTTTTAGAGGTGGAATCAGGAGTGAAAAATTCAATGCTATACACCAGCAGTAAGCTTGTTGGCATAAATAAATAATAAGTACACTGTAGCTTATCACAAGGTGCAGTGCTCAGCACAACACTTTTGAATATATTTGTTAACAATCTGCCACAAGAAATACAAGAATCAGGTGTGAGGTGTGCACTATTTGCTGATGACTTAGTAATGTGGACTTCAAAACCAAAAACCAAAAGAACAGAACTAGAAAAAACCATGCAACAATCCTTAACCAACCTACAAAAGTGGACCAAAAAAAATTTAATGACTGCTAATACAACAAAATCAAACTACCAAATTTTTTCACTAAGAAAAAAAACATCTCTAGAAATAAAACTAAATTTTGAGGGTCAACAATTACCAGAAACAAAGGAAGCAAAGTGTTTGGGGGTTATATTTGATACCAAACTCACATGGAGCAAATAGAAAATGTAATACAAAGAGCAGAGAGGCGCCTTTCACTGTTAAAACGTCTAACAGGAATGAAGTCGGGATGTTCCAGAGCAACTCTTAACACGACATATAATGTATATATAAAGCCATTATTTACTTACTGTAGCAAAGTTCTTGTAACACCAAATAAAATAAAAAAAAATAAAAAATTCAAATCTTTCAAAACCAAAGTCTGAGACTAATTACAGGTGCTATCAAAAACACACCAATACAAACTATGAAAATACTAATCAACCAATACCCCATTGAATATGAAATAAAAAACAGCTCTTATTCAACACAAAAAGTTGATCAGACTCCCATTCAATACATGGAACAAGAGAAATTTTACACATACGCTAAAAACTCAGAAGAGCTTTCTTTCCAAAATTCAAGAAGAATACCTTCCTAATTCAAAGGAAAATTTCATATATAAAGTCAATCCGACACAAACACTAGACATCACATATTATTTACACCTGACAGATGTTAAGAAAAGTGATACTCCAACTAGTGTTCTAAAATTATTGGCATTAGAGACAGTCAATACTAGATTTCCGGAACATGAATGGCTCCATATTTATACTGATGGATCACTGATATCAAAGCATGATGGAGCGGGGTCTGGAGTCACGTGTCACCTCTTTTCCTATTACAAATCTTTAAATTATGGAACTACAAACTTCAATGGAGAAATTGAAGCAATTCGAATGGCCCTACAAAATCTTTTGTATAGAATCTCACATTTTCATCAACCAGTTATTTTCTCAGATTTCAGGGTGGCAATTATAGCAATTACCTCCAAGTTGTTACTAAAAGACCAATCTATTATAGAATGTTGGAAAATCCTTACCCATCTAACAGCACTTCAAAAACACCTAGTCTTCCAATGGACACCAGCTCACTGTGGACTGAGTTGTAATGACAAAAGCTGATTTTCTTGCAAAAAAGGATACCAGCAGTGTACAGAAATCTATAGTTAATCTACTATTTTATGCAGCTAAAAGAGTAATCAACTCTAAATTCAAAAAAAATTATTGCAAAATATTACTAGAAAAATAAAAAAATGAAAGATGGGAACTACCAAACATTCAAACAGTAGAATACTTCACTGTCAATAGTGCTTCTATTTTTAATATTCATTCAAACAGTAATTTAATTTAAAAGGTGAGTCAATTAATAACACTGAACAACACTTACAACATAATTTTCCGGAACGCGTTTCGAAGGTTAACTTTCCTCCATTATCAACCGGTTGATAATGGAGGAAAGTTAACCTTCGAAACACGTTCCGAAAAATTATGTTGTAAGTGTTGTTCAGTGTTATTAATTGACTCACCGGCTGATAATGGAGGAAAGTTAACCTTCGAAACGCGTTCCGGAAAATTATGTTGTAAGTGTTGTTCAGTGTTATTAATTGACTCACCTTTTAAATTAAATTAATTACAACAACACTGTTTTCAAACTTCTATGAAAGGAAGATATACAAACAGTAATTCCTGAGTATCCTCGAAAAGTGGCAGTTGCAACCTTCAGGTTCATTACGCGACATGATTGTCTGGCAAAAAATTTGAACAGAATTGGGATATATTCACCACTCTGTCCTCTATGTGATCTGTCAGAGGAAATGGACTAAGAACATCTTCAAATATGCCTGGTCACTTCTAGCACCCCATCCATCAGTGAAAAATATTGGAGAGCAAGAGGATTGATGACTTCATTGTCAGAAATCCAGCATTAGCCAACAAAAACAACAATATATTAATTGGAGTTGACAATCAACATGCAGGAAAAAGCAATAAATAATGTTTTACCTGTATCTCTTATGGGGATTCCTGGACTTTCCATCATAGCATCTGCAAGATCCTCCCTCAGCTGAGTCTCTCCTGGCCCGGCAGAGCCATCAGAATCAGCTCCATCTGTGCCATATGCTTCTAGAAGTCTGGGTGACTGCTCATAGCTGCCTATAATATACAATATATCATATTACATTCCTTTTAAGGCATTTTCGTATTTCTTAAGGTGAATAAATTTTATTCCATTCTATTTTGGGATTCATGTAAGTACCTACATGAATATAACATCTGAGAAATGGGTAACCTCAGTTGGTGCACTAAAGTTTCACTACCAGTTTCTTCAAGACACTCTTTATTCTTGATACTTTAAGAGTTTAAGAACTTCCAGCAAAATTAAGACAACAAAAAAAGCACAAAATATTTGTTAGAAAATTGCATACCTCCTTTAGCAAATTAACCAATTATGGGTATATACGAGGGGGGTCTCAAAAGTAAGTTGCACTAGTTTTTTAAATCTGCACAGTAGTAGGAAAAGTCTGAAAGTCCCAGGGAATATAGGTATGGGTGTAGTAGCAGCACTGTAAAATTCCTAGGCACCTAAGTTTATTGCTTGGACATTAAAATGGCAGTAACAATGGAGACTCCACTCGTTCCTACCGCCGATTGCAAAGTTTGCCTGTAATCCGTTTTTTATGGGAAAACATAAATGTGCAACTGAAAATCATTGCGAGTTGTGCAGTGTTTATGGTAAAGACGTTATGCCAAGACAAATTGTTTAATTGTGTAATCATTCATTGAAGGGAGAACACCATTACATGATGAGCAACGAAGCGGCCTACTCTCCACTTCCGCACTCCGGATATTGTTGATGAGGTTCAAGCAGTTGTAAACACTGATCGGCACCTTACACTTGATGCAGTTTTGTTTAAACTTCCTCCTTATATTGAAATAAACCTTGCATTACTTCACAGGATTATTTCTGAGGATCTGTGTCTATCGAAAGTGTGTGCAAGATGGATTCCTCAAGTGCTTTCAGAACAACACAAGGAGCAGAGAGTTCACACTGCATTACAATTTTTTGAGGATGAAGATGGTTTATTTGACAGAATAGTGCCTGGGGACGAAACATGGATCCATCACTGGACACCTGAATCCGAAAGACAGAGTATGGTGTGGAAACGAAAGGATGAGGCAACACCAAAGAAGGCAAAAGTTGTCGCATCAGCTGGCAAGGTCATGGCAACGATATTCTGGGATTCAAAGGGAGTACTGCTAATCGATTACCTGCCCCATGGGACTACGATGACAGCTGTTCGCTATTGTGAGGTGCTGAGAAAACTCAGAAGAGCCATACAAAACAAAAGGAGGGGAAAGTTGAGCAAAACAGTTTCTCTGTTCCACGATAATGCTCGCCCGCACACTGCTCGTGGAACTCAAGCCCTGTTTGAGCAGTTTTGATGGGATGTTTTCGGTCATCCACCTTATTCACCTGACCTTGCACTGAGTGATTACCATATTTTTCCGGAGCTGCAGCAACACTGTGGGGCAAGGCGCTTCATAAATGACAAGGAACTGAAGCATGAAGTAGAATGATGGCTATCCAGTTTGGTGGAAGAGTGGCTTGACACTGGGTTAAAAAACTGTTACCACGGTATCAAAAATGTATTGAGGTTCAAGGAAGTTGTGTGGAAAAATAGCTGAATATAGCTTTCAAAATATACCCTTTTTAAAATATTTAAATATTTTGCTATCTTTTAAAAAAATAGTGTAACTTACTTTTGAGACACCCCTCGTACATTGGATGGATGGCTTTTTAAACCATAAATGAATTCATACGATTTACCTTCACTATGTACACTTTATGAAATTATAGCACAATGATCTAGAAGATTATGTGAATACTTTCCTTTCCTTTTAGAACTGTAATGTAATTAAATCTGTGTAAGTAATCTAATAAATACACAAAAATCATATTTGTGTAAATGGGTGTGAAATATTTGCAAATGCTGAGTTTCTGGTTTACTTAACCCATCTTTCTAGTTTTGAAAATGACATACAACCTGTATCTTTTAATATTTGAATTATTGAGTAATTTTTAGATTATCATAGTATTAAACAACTGTTATGTTTTTTGACACCATAATTATTTAAAGACGTAAACACTTCACAAATTACGTCTCTGAAACCGATATTAAACAAAATAAGGATAAAATTGTTTAATATAAAAATTTCAGGTTATGAAATTGCACATAATCTGTAACCACTGAGAAAACTAATCTTCCCAGTGGTTAATTATGAGTATTAGTTGAGTATAATACAGAGACCCAAAAGCATACGAACCGCTGTGCAGTGTTTATCCACTGCACAAGTGGAAACACAATAAATTGCATCTAGTAATAATAAAGCTGTTGTACAGAAGGTCTTGACTTGTTTTTCTCTGCTCTGAAACTGCAGTATTGAGCTGAGATACTATCATGTAGTTTAGTTATTACCAGTGTGCTTTATTATTTTGTCCTCTACTTAGTCACAAAGCGTACTACGGCTCAGCATTTGTTTTCTACTGCACAGCATGTATTTATTTACGGTTTGTATGTGCTAACTCAGTCAGCTCGGCAACAAGTGAAAGTCCGATTTCCAGAAAGATTTCCAAGTGATCTGCGATTTCTATCTCTGGGGTAATGGTAACTTAAACCATAAAGTGTACAAAACAAACCCACACACCTTGGAAGAATTAAAACAAAATATCCGGTAGGAAAATGCCAGCATTTTTCAATGTGAACTATGGCGAGTGATGGATAGTTTCCTAAAGAGATGCCAAAAATGTATGGATGATGGTGGCCAGTTTCAGCATCTCCTTTAATAACAATGGTAAGTAAAGCCTTTTAAAAGTAGTTTTTAAAATGTTGTATGGTTTCATATGCGCTGTTCTAAGACAGTGGCAGTTGGTGATGAGCGCTGAGGGTGTGTAAAGGCAAAATACAAAGCAGCCGGTTCAGAGTCTTTTGGATCACCCGTTACAAAACTTATGATGAAAAAGAAGTATTTAAAACAGTGGAGCGTGTAATTAAAATATTAGTTAAAAATCTTTCCCACATTAAAAAACACTTGTTACTCCGACTTAAAAATCTGACAAGTCTAGTTTTGGAGAGACTTCTCCCCTTCTCAGACTTTGATCAGTAAGTCCTTTTGTTACACTGAACACTGATGCAGGCTGCTAGAACACTCCAGCTGTCAGCATCGGGTTGAGAATAAAAGCAAGTGAGCTCTCAAAATATGTCCCATTTTTAATAAGTAAGTGATGCTGTGTAAATCTGCCTCACTTTACTATCTAGATAAAACTATCTTATCATTTAATTAGACTCTCTTAATCAAAGTTAACTCTAAAATTTTAGTTTAATATAATTACAATAAAAAAGTTGTAACCTCAAAATCAACTACAATGAAATTAAGGATTTTTACTTTCTCTGCTGGTAAGTAGGGGAGGTATTGTATTTAGAAGTCTCTCTCTCCCTGTGTGTGTGGGGATGTGGGTGTGTGTGTGTGTGTGTGTGGGGGGGGGGGGGGGGTGTGCGTGTGTGGGTGTGCGTGTGTGTGTGTGCGTGCACGTGTGTGCATGTGTGTGTTAGTCTATGGACAGCATAACTCAAACACGAAAAGTAGTTTAAAATCCAAAGTTGGTATTTAAGTTTAATGCCTTTCAAGGATGCAGCACAGAGATTTTGAAGAAAATAGCCTCACCTTAAACTACCCTTTACATGGAAAATTTTTTGAAAATTTGCATTTTCTTGAAAATGGCTCTAACGATTTTGATTAAAATGTCATATGTTTGAGATATTTTTATGCCAAATGAAATGTATATCTTGAATTTTCTGGCTATAGCCCCTGTAGTCGTATTTACTCTGGACGACTTTGGCATAACTGGTAAACCGTTAGAGATAAACCAAATCATACTATACAAAAAATGTAGATCTTGCTAAAATACATAATTTATGTCCAAATAAATTTTCTTGTAGGGGAACCATTTCGGAGATATTCCTTGTTATGTGTGTGAGTTTCGGAAAACTTAAAACTTTCGTGAAATGGATCATCGTTCATTTTTTTATGTTAAGTGTGCAAAGAGAACAGAATCTCAAAGCTTTAAAGATTTGACTATCGCACAAAGCCTACTGTAATCTAACATTCCCCTTACACCTACAAGGAAATAAGCAATAAGATAATTTGTACAAATGTTTATCTTAACTAACACGATGAAGATATAGGAATAAGGAATAAGAATGGTTAGTACAAGAGCAGAGAAAGTCATGTGAGTGCAACACATCAGATTTTTACTTTTTATGACATTTTGAATTTCAAATGCATCTATTTTATTAATCAATATTTTAATTATGTTAATTGAATTTGCAGAGCACTCACACAAGTTTGTTTGTCCTATATAAAATGCAATTAAATAAGCTGTGCATTTGTAACTGAAATTATAGTGTATAACATACTTCCAGATCCTGATTCTATGAGCACAGGTACAACAGGACGAGTTCCACTGCTTAGAGGCATGTTGACAGGATTAGAACGAGCTGGACGTGATCCTGAACTCACTCCTACTTCCACTGCCTCCATTTCAAGAAGTGATAGGGGAACTCTGCAAAGAAATAACTCAGTATGGCAGCTTACACTTCTTGGCTATGATTTCTATTATGTAAATGTATTCCAAATAACTGACGACATGAAATGCAGAATGGTAGGTGTCCACTTTTGACATTGGTTTAAACAAATTACACTTCAAATAACATGTTTTGTAGCATTCTAGTAGTGTGTTGAATGAATTAAAAAGCAATGTGATAGTATAACATTCTTAATGTTTTGCCGTGGTGCTGCATTATATTATAATAACAGTCCCTTTATGTAACTTTACAATTCATATGTTTTAAGAGAGAAAGAGCATACCATTAATCAGAACTACAGCTTATAGATCAGCATGTATACCCTGTAATTTCCTATTTGTGATTTACTTTCTTGCATATTGTCATGTAGCATTTTACTATTAAATGTTTATTTCATTAATTAAAAATACTCAAAAATGCTTGTGTTCACATATTAGAAACTTCTTCATTCATCAGAGTCTGTATTAGTTACATCAAAAGAAAGTCGGACTTTAACCTCTTGAGGGATATCGACGTGAAATCACGTCCATTTAAAATGGCGGATGAGCGATATGGGCGTCCTGTGTGTTTAAGCATTTAACCCTTATTTATCCCTTATCCAACTCAACTTATTATAATTTTCCCTTTATGAAACATTTTAGTAAGGTCTATATACTTTATTGGCTATGTTCGTTCTGCAGTGATTTACCTCAAAACAGGGATAAACACACAAGGGTACGTACATCTCCACATTCGCGAATTCCCTTCTTGCGGCACACGAAACACTTTCGAAATGGGCGGGACTTCTTTGCTGTTGGTGGTATCCTTTTAGGATAATGTTTTCCTTGAAGTCTGAGGGGTGCAGGGGTTTTGGATTTTCAACCCCCAACATGGTATTGTTCAATTAGGCTGCGAGTTATTTATAGTCGGTAGTCAAGGTCGGTCATTGTCCTGTGTGGGTTTAGAGAGCTGTCCAAATCCCCAAACAATTGTATATGGTTATATCCAGTTGGTGCAAAAACACCTTTTTATACCACTTCTCCCTTCAGCTACAAGCAGGAAAGAATACGTATGTATTTCAACAAAGAAAGACACGGACTCTACTCAGTTACGAAACTCGTGTAAGCAAAAGTTGTAATGTTGATCTATTCTGATGACTCAAGAGACCACACATGCAGTAGCGCTTTATTACACAGTATGCTGACGCATTAGCCACACATACAATGGGTGTTTCTTTACTGAATCTTTCCGAGAACTTATATTAGATGCGTTCGACAGAGCAAAGTTGACTTTTCACCACAGTGAAACAAAATTGTGCCATTTCAACGTTTTGTAAATATAACTCAACTTTGCTGATGACGTACATTTATACTGCAAATAACGAGTTTTATACCAGTTTTTGTTTCATTAAAATAACTTAATATTTACACAAAATACAGCTGTGTATATACGAAGCGCATTTAACAATTTAAATGCTAGCAGTTCTCGGCTCGCGGACGTTTAAATGGCCATCGCTCAAGAGGTTAAAGTTCCAAATGTTTGTGCTTACATTTACATATGTCTGTACCTTGTACTTTCAGAATCTACCGTCGTTTACTCCTCATCGCCATTTAAAAGGCCGTTACGCCATGATTTAAATGCCCATGTGCAGGTGGGCGTGGCTGCTGAAATGCACTCATTACCCCATTGCAGCAAAATCGCGTACAATTTTGAAGTTTAAATCGGGCGGTGTGATTCAGTTCTGGTGGATGTAAGCAGAGACATCTTGTGGGATTTTCTGCAAACATTCATGGCCGTGAAACGGACCACTGTTTCCTGTTTTTGCATGCATGAACCACGTGGTTGTATTTTTATGAATTTTATTCAAGATTACACACCCTGAAGAAGAGAGAAGTCATCTTTATTGTGGTGTACATTTAGATAAGTAGAGTTTAGAATGCGAATAAGTATAATATAAGGCAGGGAATACTAAATAAGTATCTTCTTGCTGCAAGTGAAAATCTAAATTCTTTGTTTAGCTGTTTGTAAACACACAATCAGCTAACTCTCTTCTCACTATTATAATTTATTGTACAGTTGTAAAGATTGTACATTAGGTGGACCAGATATTCATTAAATTATTATTAATTGGTATAAAATTATTCTAAAATGGGTAAGCAAAAGCAAACAAAGAAATCTCTTGCAGCAAGAAAAAATATATATAGATGGCAAACTGGCAAATCTCAGGAGGAAACAAGCATAATCTACATTAGATCTTGATGACTCAGGGGTCTCCGTCTATGTGAATAGTGACCACAAGGTACCCAAGCTGAGCAGAACATTACTTCCACTTACTGGTGTTTTGCTCCTCACTGTAACTTTTCTATCTGACCTTACCTTGGTTGTCTCTTGTTCTCTTCCGACCCCGATGCTATTAGGGTTCCCGAGGGCTAGGGAGCCTTTATTTTTCCAACCTCTCCATTTCTCTAAAATATTAACCCCTAACATGCTGACCTGTCATGGCATGTAATACGTCCTCTGATTGGTAATCAGAGGATATGGTCTGTGAATTTATTTTGATAATTCTCCCGGTCAGGTCGGTGAGACCCGTAAACCAACGACAGGTGTGGTCCTCCAGACATTCTGGGGGTTGTGAGAGAGCGATGTGACCGCCAGAACATACAAATATGGTGCTCTCTAAAAAGCGGTTACTATTACTGCTATTGCTCTCTTCAATATCAAAAAATATTGGAGAGCAAGAGGATTAATGACTTCATTGTCAGAAATCCAGCATTAGCTAACAACAACAACTTCTGACTTAAATAACTTGTGGGTCTAACTGGATTCATCTCAATCAGAACTTTATATGAGAATCACATCAGTGCAAAGACCAATTTGTTTATGCATATTTCTGTAACAGGTTCATTCAAAACCTGTCTGTCTATATTTAGTAGCTGTAAATTTTTAAATTCCTTTATAAACTTCATACAACTTTGCAACTAACATTTGAGTAAAGACCAAACCTTTATTATCTAATTAAATGCAGAAAACAGTATCTTTTACTTGCATTATTTTTTAAACAAGTAATTCCTTAGTATTCCTGAGGGAACTACCGTGTTCAGTTGTGTACTATATGCACCACAATTTTTAAAATTTTGTGTGTGTGTGTTTGTGGGGGGTGGGAGGGGTTGGATTAATAATAATATTGTCATCATCATCATAATAGAGGGATGCATACAACGTGCATTTAGCTTGGTTTGGTCTAATCTTTGCAAAAGTCTGTGAGTGAAGTTGGCCTTTTTTGTACCACTGAAATGGGGTATATACTTGTCCCCAGAGATAATTAAATTAATCATGAACTTGTCTTTATTCATATATGTGTTTAACTCTGTTTGTTCCATTCTTTCACTGCCAAGAAGATTCCCTGTTTATAAGGATGATCATTATTGTTAAATGTTATTTTTCAATTGTATTTAAGTAATTAAGGGCTGTTCTGTATGTATTTCATAACAGAAATGTCAAAAAGCCATATTATTATCGTTTTCTTAGTGAATTTGAGATTATAGCGAAATGTGAAATACAATGTCATAAAATGACGTCACAAGTAAGCATAAATAAGAAAGAAAATATCCGAACATGTCATCCTAGCTAGGTGGTGATATTACATTTTCTCTTGGTCCGCCGTCTTTGAACAGAACAGACGTCTTTTCTATGCGCAGTTCAACTAAGTGATTGTTGAATAATAATTGAATATTAGTGCACCAAGGTTTAGAAGTGAGGAAATTATTATTGACCAATTAAACTACGTAAAGTTAAATTATATAATTTGTATTAATTAATATAATACAATCTAAATTGATGAGATATAACAATGCTTGAGGTCATTTTCAGTTTTTTAAAACAATTTAAGTAAAGGTGAGTGTAAAAAAGTGACTCAAAATGACCTCAAACATGAAGAATACTTCACTGTTATTAGTGCTTCTAATTGTAATATTTGAGATATAACAAGATAGATGGTACATTTAGTGAAATTTCACTACATATTTCAATACAAAATCTCGATCGTCCTAAGAAAAATAAATTAGTTGAAACTAAGGAGTTTTAAATTATGCTAAGATTCAAAGACTATAGTAATCTACAAAGGTGCAAATAAAAATTCAACAAAAAAGAAATTGAGTCTAATAATTCATCTCACCCTGTACCGTGACCTGAAATAGTAAGAGTCTCATCAATAGCTTCCAACATAATATAAGGTTTAACGACAAAAACGTTTATACTATCCTTTAAAAAAACTGCTTCACCACATTAGATATAATTTAATGAGGCTGGATTAACATAGACTAACATCATTTGAAGCAAAAATTGTTTTACATATCCATACTCAAATACTGTATTATTTGTAAGTTTTTCTTCATATGCTTCGCATCAATAGTGGTACACTCCTAATTTTAATGCTTGTAGTATGTAAAAAAAAAAATGTTATATCCAGACTGTGCCAGCTTTCAAATCTTGTGTCATGCTAAGTCCTAACACAATATTCATGGACACATTTTTGTAGTCATGGCAGAGTTGAAGTGATGCTTTGTGCTTGTGAATCTTCAAGGTTTTCCTCCACATCGAGATATTCAGCCAGCAATCCTCTGAAAGCTAAGCTGTTGTGGTTAGTTACTGCAGCTTGAACTTTTTCACCACTCTCTTATACCTTATACATAGTTCTGACATATTGAATGTTCTTCCTGGTGAATGAGATCTTGTTTCTTTGGCTTCCTTTCTATCAGTTTATCATCCTATAGAGGAGAGATCCCAGTCGCTTCAGCTGCTGTCATGCAGATGCTGCATACTGTTAGCACTTACAACACTTCTGATCTCACTAGAGGTATGTTGGGCTGAACTTCTGAGCCCTTCCTACAGGAGAATGTTTGGAGTGAGTTGGACTCAGCAGGGTAATGGTTCCAGATACTGTGGAAGAGCAAGTGTGTCTGGGTCTAAGCAAGGTTGTGAGACACCTCAATCTTGGTACCAGCCTGGGAAATGGGAGATGGCATGCTAGACTGCTGTCAGCATTATCAAAGTTTTTCAGCAATCTTCCTCTTTAGGGGTAGGTGTGCATAACAGGCATATCCAGTGCTGTGCCTGCATTAAGTATTGGCCTAGTGGAAAGCCCTATGGGAAGAGAGCCTTTTGGGTGACACCTTTCCTGGGCTATAAAGAGAACTTCGGCTCCGATTAGACCATCTTCATTTTGTCAGTTTCTCCCTAGCAGTGAAAGAATGCAAGCTTTTGCTACTCACTTTTCTATTGTAAACACTGGACACTAACAAAAAGTGATGGATTGTTTTCATATGACAAATTCAAATTGTCAAGTAAGATAATGCAGCCCTTTTTTGTGAACATACTTTTTTCAGAAACTGGTTCAAATGGTAAACAAGTAAACATGGTTATAAACAATTATTAAATTATCATAATGATTCTTCATAAAAATTATACTCATAAAGGAGCTTATTAATTATTTTAAAGATATACTTTGAAGTACTAACCCAGTGACAGATGCATTGTAAGTCTTAAAGGTGAACTGTGGTCCCATCCAAAGCCTCCTGTGAGGTCCTGCATGTGTAACAATTTCTACCTGAGAAAGCCATCTTTCATCTGAATCCGAATCATCTTGTCTTGAATCACAATGCATAGAATTAGGCATACGATCTGGTAAGACCATTAATGGGTTGGAGGAGGGGAGAGGCGGTTGCAATTCAGAGGAGTGTGGCGGTCGCAATAGCATCCATTGAGCTTTTGCTTGCACTTCTAATTCTATAGGTGTGTCATCACAGACTTTTTCTTTTGGAATTCCTGCAAAATACAATGTAATAGAGGAAATTGAAAAGTTTTGCTTAAATAGTGACTAATTTAATTTTTGTTGATAATGCAATATTGATACCTTAGTGCAACAGTGTGGCATTTCAGAAACATTCATTCATATGCTGTCTTATGGGTGCAATAATTTGATTTAAATTCCTAAAATATAATGTCTCATTGTTCTCTTAAATTTGGATACAAAAGTTTCTAGGAGAGCATGATATAACTGAACCTTTACCGGAGCAAAACTGATTTTTTGCAGATATCCCACTGTTGCTCTGAGATAGTAGTGACATTAGCATTGGCAGTTACAGTACACTATAGAATAGCATGCATAGTTGTCACATTTTCCCTAAGTAGCTCTTTGTTTAATGAGGTATTAGGAAAACTTAAGGTTTTAGGAGTAGGAATATGATTTCATACAACATATGGCTATATTATCAGAGAATGAAGTAAAATCAATGAAAAGGCAATTGTAATAGTAGTGAATTACAAGAGATTGTGATGCTGGTGTACTTACAGTGAATACATCAAGTAATGAAGAGAATAAGATGACAAAAGAAGCAAGTAAAAAAGGAAAAATACTATGCGGAGTCGAACGGTGGAAACATTCTTTTTTTATATATATATCAATGTCCTACAAGGTAATGTCATATAAGACGATGAATGAATAAAATGGGTGAAATGGTGCTCAAATGAGCCCAAGGTCTATTGAACTTAAAGAAACCTGACATTTGTCTTCTCAGGATAAGGGAAAACCTCCGATAGCTCACCCTAAGCGAGATTTGAACTCGCAACCTCTTGGATGTGAGACAGACATGCTACCACTACACTACAGAGGTGGACTAATCTTATGTGGTCTGGCCGTGTATCTATTAGTTCAGAACATAGCACCATTCCATGGTCCATTGCAAATGTAAGATATTGAGAGTAAGAAACAAAACAGAAACAATGATGATGTTGCTTGGATTAGTAAAATTAAGAGATCGTAGAGGGATACTAAAGATGGTGTACTGGGAGAAGATGCCATGAACTGTGTAAGAAAAATTGTACAGCATCCAACATTTATTACAACAGGTAATTGTATAAATAGTAAAATGGATCACGGAAGTTTGTGAAATAACATTACTTAACTTTGATGGGAAGAAATTTATTTACGTAGGCACTGTATTACACAGTAAAATAAGTGGTACAAGTGATTCAAAAACAAACAGTAAAATAAATTATAGTTAGCTCCATAAAAGGTACATAAAATGATATTATTCCCCACTGATGAATTATCTTTACCAATAATACAAAGATATAGTTAAAAATACTCCCCATAAGTACAATACAAGATAAAAGTAGAGCAACAATTTAATATTCCAAGATAAGGAAACTTACATTTTTCCTATGGTTCACAATTATTCTAAAAGAATTACATACTTACTGTTATTGAAATATATACATATATCTTAGCTAGAGAAAATAACTAACTTCTAGCTACATCAGAACATCCCAAATAGTAACTACTAGAGTTACAATAGCACAATATTTGAGATAAATAGTTCAGTTGCAGCAAGAAATCCTAAGAGAGATGCACAGCAGTCCACCTCACCATGTTAACTTATAATAAATCTACCACAAAGGCTACTACGTTTAACCACACTATAAAACTCTAGTGCACAGTGAAGAATATCTGATCATTGGTTTTTCTAAAGTCACAAAGAAACATTGTGGACTCTATAATGCACTGACATTATTACTGGACTCTTGATACACTGAACTACCCAATAGATATAACCTATGAGCCAGAACATTATCACCACCTACCTAATAGCCAGTATGTCCACTTTTGGCACGGATAACAGCAGTGACATGCCTTGGCATGGGAACAATGAGGCCTTGGTAGATCACTGAAGGGAGTTGGCATCACATCTGCACACATGCCACCTAATTCCATAAATTCTGGGGAGGGGAGCGATGAGCTCTAATGTCACGTTAATCAAATCCCAAATGTGTTCGATCCATGGATGCCCACGTGAATATTCTCCAGAGCATAACTGAGCCACTGCCAGCTTGTCTCCGTCCCACAGTATAAGTATCAAGGAGCTGTTCCCCTGGAAGACAACGGATTCTCACCCTCCCTCTTGAGGTGATAAAGAAGGTATCATGACATCCCTTCCTACCTGGTTCATCTAATCAACAGCTGCCAGCCCCATCGTACATTTGTTGTCACCAGGGGAAGCATACATTCCCAACCATACTCCATCAATGCAGGGGTACCTCAAAGCAGTGTTTTGGGGTCCCTACTATTTCTAACCTTCATCAACACCCTTCCCTCTCTCTGGGGCTGCAACTTGTACCTGTTCACTGATGACACTGCAATTACCACAGAATCATTTCATCACAGTATTGCAGTGCAATGTCTACAGTGCTATGCTGACATACTAACAGCATGGTTTGCCGCGTGACGTCTCAAAATCAACACCAATAAATCAACAGCTGTCACATTCACGAGATGCTATCTCCAAGATGTAGATGATCTTCGCCTGTCAGGCAAAAATATTCCCTGGCCTACGGAAGCCACATATCTAGGAGTGCAATTGGACATGCACCTGAGATGGAAAGTGCACATCTCAACACTGGCTACAAAAGTCAGCAGATGTATGGCCTTGTTGTACCCCTGGTGCAACAAGAAGTCACCCATGTCACTTAGAAATAAACTCCTAGTATACAAGCAGATCATCTGGCCTGCACTAACATATGCCTGCCAAGTCTGGGGCGCAGCAGCGAAGACTAACCTCTACCCGCTACAAGTACTGCAGAACCAGTACCTAAGAACATCTGTAGCTGCTAACTGGAATATCCCCGACGATAACATCCATTTTGAACCTCTCCTTTCTGACTAATCGAGTATATCAAGAATCTACCCAACAGCTTCTACACCAGATTTCCAGCCAGTTTCAACCACCTCATCTGTAGCCTCAGGAAATATGATATAGACCCTGGGGAGACTTATAAATGACCCAGACTTGTACTAACACATCAATAAATTGACGAATGATGATTGACGAAATCATCATCTCCATTGTCATCAGTCTTACCATACAAGCAAAAAAAAAAAAAAAAAACTTTCAACAAAACATCTTCATCCCAATACTCAATCACACCATCTTTTGTAATTCTCCATCCATAAAACAATTTTCCACCATCTAACCACCATCATTTAATTATCACCCATCAAAAAACCAGTAAGGGATGTAATCCCGGAATGGTAAGAGTCAAGGGTGCCTTCCATAGGGAGGATAACCCCTTAATGACTACACCACTACACGAAGGGATTCATCAGAACATGCAATGCACCAAGGTCCAGTGGTGATAGTAATGTGCCCATTTCAGTTGTAGTTGCAGATGTCGTGTTAACATTGGCAATGCATGGGTTGTCGGCTGTGGAGGACCATAGGAGTGTTCGGTGCACTGTGTGTTCAGACACACTTGTACGCTGCCCAGCATTAAAGTCTGATGTTAGTTCTGCCACAGTTTGCCACCTGTCCTGTTTTAGCAATCTGCTCGGCTATGGCGTCCGACATCTGTAATGAGGGGTGGCTGCCCAACCCCTGTAAGTTTGGACATGATTTCACCTTGGTTTCGCCACTTGTAAGACGCTCACCACAGCACTCCTGGAACCCCCAACAAGTTGTGCAGTTTCTGAAATGCTCATGCAGAGCCTCTGGGCCATCACACTCTGCACTTGGGCAACGTAGTTAGATCGCATGCCTTGCCCATTCTACACATGGACTGCATGCTTACTGATACTACATACACCATGCGTGTGTTCCGCTAGCATTCATTCCTCATCAGTGATGCTGCAATCGCCTGGATAGGTTTATATCACTTATAGGTGGGTGGTCATAATGTTCTGGCTGAAAGGTGTATGTGCAATTTTTCATAATGCACAGTTATGCTGTTTCAACTGTAAGGACTGCAGCTTGTAAATCACATCTTTATTTTAAAATACAACTAGTGTGTGGCTATGATTAGCAATAAAAAGTATTAGACTAGTGAAAAACATACCTGCAGCATGTTTGGGCTCCAAATCATACTCTATGAGATTCCCGTGGCAAGCCATCACAAACAGTGAATCCACAGCCCTCTTGTGTGCTTTACAGGTTTCTCTTGGAATAGTAGGTGATCCAATCAGCCATGCTCTTGGAGGTGCAAAACAAGATGTTACTCTTAGAGGTATCCCACCTCCTGGAAGCCCATCTTCTGAAGATGAATGTGTTCTACCAAGAGTTCTCATTGAAGGATTTCGATGATATGCTTGTTGAGATGCCGGGTTTGGAGAGGTAGGGGTTGAAGCCGACAGAAGAGCATGAGTAAGGGGTTGCCTTATTTGTGCCAAAGGTGAGATTATAGTAGGATGAGGATATGGAGGTAATCTAGGATTTGGATATGGCATTGATGGTGGAGCAGACACTGGATCAGATACGGTGGCAGGTACAGGACTATTGCGGCCATCTGCAGTAAGACCTGCACTACGATGGAATCTTGAGAGTCGATTTACTACATGAGGGGTGGCATGTGTACGAATACCAACCGGCCCACCGTAAGGCGTGATGGGAAAAACATGAGTTGTTCCTCTGAGTGTGCTAACTGCTACCCACCGGCTATCTGCTGCAAATGCTATATCTTGTACCTGATGAGGAAAATACCACAATGCAAAGAATTAAACTTTAAAATTAATAATATAACTGGAAAATTGAAACAGATTTAAAAAATTTAATTGCCAATGGAACTTCAGATCTTCAGTTTCCTGAGCCACCAATTATTACCATACCACCGTGAGCAATGTTCATGTGTTTTCCAAGTAAACCTTCATAGTGATCTCAAAGGTTGGTTCACAATAATCTAAGAATATAAACCAGAACATGAACAAGAATACAAAACAAAATAGCACACAATATTTCAGTACACAATATACTGGGGATGGGAACAGAAATACATATCAATAATCATTAGATAGCAAAATGGAAATTTGACTTTGTATTAGATTATCTCATAAGTAATGTCGGTTTTTTGATTTGAAAAGCTTATTGGGTTTCTTTGGTTTGGCAATGTTATTTACAGGATGCCATGGCTAATGTTACGTACATTGCGAGCATGTATCAGTATTCAGTTGTTAATAAACAATCACAAAATGGAGATAACAAAGTTTGAACTTAGATTCCTTCTACAGCACTACTGGAAACAAGATTATAACGCCACTGCCTCAGCTCGAAGAATATGTGAAGTGGAAGGAGAAGGTGTCATTAGTGAGCGTGTAGCACGATGGTTCCAACGTTTCAACAATGGAGATGAAAACACTAAAGATTTACCATGTTCTGGAAGACCTAAAGTATGGAATATTAAGGATATACGCCAACTTTTGCAAGAAAATCTGCAAAAAAAGTACCTGTAGGCTTTCAGAAGAACTTGGTGCATCAAAAGATACCATACATTGCCATATTAGGACACTTGGAAAATCATACAGAAGTTGTAGATCTGTACCTCATGAACAGACACCTCAACACGCTCAACATAGAGTGGATATATGTTGTCAGCTTATCTGTAATCCCATGGATGATAGATTTGTCAGGAGAATGATCACTTGTGATGAAAAATGGGTATATTACCAAAACCCTGATGCCTCGAAACAGTGGATTAATCCCTGTCAAACTGTCAAAGTCATTGTTACAAAAATCGGTTTGGTTCCAAAGTAATGTTATGTGTCTGGTGGAATTTTGAAGGTGTGATTTACTGAGAGTTTGTTTCAATCAGGCAGGCGATTGATGCGGATCTTTATTTTCAACAACTGGAATGAGTTCATGACATTTTATGACGGAGATGCCCTGCATTAGTTAACCGAAATAGAGTTCTATTGTAACAGGACAATGTAAGACCCCATACTGCACGAACAACCATGGAAAAAATTCAGGAATTGGGAAGAATCAAACTGCTATCACACCCAGCACACAGCCATGATCTCGCACCATCAGATTATCATGTTTTTCGATTCATGGCCCATTTACTACATGGAAGAAATGTTGACAACATTGAAGCAGTGCAGTGGGTCTCACAGAATTCTTCACATCAAAAACCAGAGACTGGTACCACCGTGAGATAACAAACCTCGCTGAAAGATGGCTCAAGACCATAGAATCTAATGTTCTGTACTTTGAAGATTATTTAATTGCTTTCAGAACACATTTCAAATAATTGTTTTTCTTAAAAAAACGACATTACTTATGAGACAGTATGTGTACATTAGGACACCTTTTGTTTATAACAACCAATGATATTTTTACTTTCTCTACTACGTATAGTAAGTAGGGGAAGTATTGCACTCCACTCAAAAATTCAATGTTGAGATTTCTATGGAAATAGTTTTGAATTGCCTGAACCCACCCCCCTCCCCAAAAGAGCATTTTTAGAAAAAGGTCAGTGTGTGTATGTCTGAACTTTCAAATAAGGAATATCCTTAATCAATATCCTTAAGATGGTTTGGGCACATAAATAGGAAGGATGAGAGCAGGATACCAAAACAGGTATGGGATGCCAGAGGGGAAGTTGTTGTTGTAGTGTTTAACGCCCGCTTTTACTACTACGGCACCGCAGGCGGTGACACTGATGATACATGGAATGAAGATGGAGCACCGGTGGAATGAGATGGCGGGGGAAACCGAAGCACCCGGAGTAAATCCGCCCTGGCGCCGCTTCGTAAAGAGGGGAAGGAAGAAGAGGGAGAGGGTGACCAAGAATATAATGGAGCAATTATGTAGAGAAAATGGGAGTAAGAAAGGAAAGGCTTTGAGGGAAGCTAAACAACTAGGGATAGGACAAAATAGAGGAAATGGATCATGACCAGCTGAGGAAACTCGATGCTCGAAAAGTCATAAGGAAAGAAGAAGTGTATGTGTGTGCACACGCACGAGTGGGTGGGTGTGTGTGTGCGTGTATGTGTGGGTCTGACTGTGAGCAGCATTAACTGTTAAATGTCAAACTTGGTACTTAAGTTCAGTATCTTCCAAGGATATGATACAAAGATTTTCAAGGAAAAATACCTACCCCAAATTACTCTTTATACGGAAAATTTTCAAAAATTTTTATTTTCTCAAAAAATGACTAATGACTTTGATTAAAATAGCATATGTTTAAGATAGTTTTGTGAAAAATGAAATTATATCTTTAATTTTCCAGGAATAGGCTTGAGGTCCTCTTATTCTGGATGACTTTTGTATAACTGGTAAACCGTAAGAAATAGACAAAATCTTACCATACAAAGCAAGTACATCTTGTTCAGGCATACAATTTATGTCAGATTTTTTGTGGACATAACTATTTCTAAGATACTCTTTGTTATTATTTTGCCCTATCAAAAACTTATACTTTAGTTAAATAGAAAGTCCTCATTTATTTTTTTTTATTTCTTCACTACGTAAAGAGAATGACACTTTGAACTCATCACATAGCAACCAGCTCTTAAAAGATTTAGCTATCACTTAAGCCTATTGTGTTTCTTTATTCTCACTGCACATACAAGGAAATATGCAGTAAAGTTCTACAAATGTTTATCCTGATTAATATGGTTAGTCTGGGTGGTTCAGTTGGTTAGATGCTGGCCTACTGATCCCAAGGTCACAGGTTCAAATCTGGCCCAGACTGGTGGTTTTTAAGTGTGCTTAAAAACAACAGCTCCATGTGAGTAGATTTATTGGCATGTAGAAGAACTCCTGCAGGACAAAATTCTAGCACACTGGTAGTGCTGATATGATCCTGGCAATTGACAGTATCGTTAAACAAGAAATTTAATTTCTGATTAACATAAAGTAGATAAAAAAATAAGCGTTTATAAGACTAGTTTGTGCAAAAGGGAGTAGAGAAAGTTATATGAGTTGCAACACAAGATTTTTTTTTTACCTATTTGCATTTTGTATAGTGCAGGATAGCCAATGTCAAAATTTGCTAGGGTAAATATGTTTTAAATACTGATCTAGTACTATTTCTCATTGCTGTAGTTGTACCAAGTTTCTTTCCTTTATTAATAGCATATATTAATGGTGTTTGTTGTTCTCTGTTAATTTCTACCAGTTTTTGCTGTCTTTTCTAGTTTCTGATATAGTTCTTGGGGTAACAGCCAGTTTTGAGTTACAGACGTGGACAAATTATTAGACTACGTCTGATTGATGCAGGTTTTTGTTAATTTTTTACTTAATAACACTTCAGGAGAACATGTAGCCTCACTATAATTTGCAATAATATTCTACAATGGTTTTTAATTACCTTGCATCCACTTATTTTGAAATTTCACAGTTTGATGTTGGTAATCCTGGCTGTTTATCAGTGACTTGCAACAAGACTGAAAATTAAGGTATGGTGAAAAACAGCCTGGAAACAGTCCTGATTTAAATCCCATTGAGAATCTTTGGGCAATTATTAAGAAAAGACTAAAGAAAATTAACATTACTACAAAAGTGGGGCTGATAGAGTCACTGATTCATATTTGGCACAGATACCCTGAAATTCGGGAATCTTGCAAAACCCTTGTACACAGTATGCCAAAGAGGATTCAAGCTGTTATCAAGGCAAAAGGGATGCATACTAAGTACTAACACAAACAATGTTGTCATATGTAGTGATATAATTACTGTAAGACAGCTTAGAAGTAAATAAATACCTATACAAAGCCAAAAATTCTCTTTAGTCTAATAATTTGTCCACGTCTGTACATATAAACAAACTAGAGATGATGCTTTCACTAAAGGAATCAATATTCAATAGTTCTGAGGGAATCATGATCTGGTCAGGATGCATATTTCCTGGCATTTCTTTTGGTTTCATTTTACCAGTTTACAACTAGTGAGAAGTTTAGTGGGTGTTTCATGTCATGACACTTTGGATAATAACATTGAAAAGCTTAATATGCACAACATGGGTCTAATATGGCTTGCCAACGAATGAGAAAGAGAAAGTTAAAACTTGTGCAGTCTTTTTTTCCATTACCAGAACCTGGAAAAGCTGTGCATTAATTGTGAATGCTCATGTTGCAATACATGTATTTTAACTTTGTCCATTCATGTTACCATTCTCGATTATTATGAACTAGCTTATGCCACAACTTTAAGGCAACTTGCTACACCATGAATATTTTCAAATTTTAAGCTTTTAGTTAATTACACTATGCTAATGGCTTCATTGCCAGATGCAAGGCATTAGAAAACAACAGTTAATTACACTGCAGGATGGTAAGTGATAAAGCAACAATCTGGTAATCCAAAGATTCATGGTTTGAGTCCTATTTATACCACTGAATGTTTAAAATGTGATTTAACTTTACAACTGAAGACTATACATGGCCAGTATGAAAAAACCATTAATAGATAATGATGTTTTTTAATCTGAGAATTTAAGTTCACTTTTGGCATAAAAAAAAACAAGCATAGTACCGGATTTTCCCATTTGTTCTCCAAATTTTGTAAAATCAAAAAGTCAAATACTGTTACAGAATAAGAGAGATATGCATAAAAGGATATCTCACTTCACTTATTTTGTACTCTCCTGTAATACTGCAAGGCAATTAGCTTATTTATTTAGGTCAACATTTTGTTTTACACTTTTAAATAAGACTGAAAAGTATTGTATAAAACAGAAACACTAATCAGATAGCAAGAATAAATCCAACTGTTTCATATTTTTTATGTTATTTGAAGTAATTTGGATGAAAAGTAGTATTTTGTTTTCCATTTCTAACAATACTCACCAGAATTTCAGTGAAAAATCTAAATTATGAGAAGAACCATGTGTGATACATCTTACCCTCATCATTAAGTTATTGCTTTAATTGGGTACACATTGTAATACAATACACACCAAGACGAGTATAGGTCTATTTAATTAAGTTTGCTTTAACCCTTAACTGGTATCACAACGTCTGTGAGACGTCAGTGGAAATTTCCACTCCCCTCCCTTCCTCAACTGGCGCCAACGGTCTTTCAAACTCTGCCTACCTTTCAGTCGAAGCGTTACCCTAGTGCAGTGAAGATCGCATGCTATTTGCTTTATCTGATATTGAGTTACACTTGAATAAAGTTTGTTTGCCGTCTCCCAGACGTATGATACCAGGTGCGTAACATTTTTTATATACTTTGGTCATGGGTGTTATCGTTTATTTATACGACAATGTGTTAATTGAACATTCCACTTACAGATTTATGTTTGTTGAATTCATAGGCATACTTCAGGAAGTAAAATTTTATTGAAACCATGGAACCACAACCCGGCTCATCTGTAAAGCACCAGCATTCTCAATGGAACTTGAGAGCAACTGATCCAGACTATGAAACGAAGTTAGAACAAATGATTTGTGAAGTGTTTGATGATAGTGAAGATGAAGATTACGTAATTGAAAGTGATGACGATACCAGCTCAGAGCAGGAGGCTGATGATGAAGAGCCTGGTGAATGTGAACCTACTGAAAGCCACCTAAGTCAACAAATTGATTTTTTTTATGGTAAAAATAAATGCTTTCGATGGAGAAAGGAACAACCACCTACTAACGTCCGTACAAGACGGCACAACATTGTACTCCAAGTACCTGGGCTACGACCAACAGCAAATAACTTGGGACGGGCTCCAGAAGTAGAAGATGTATGGGGTCTTTTCTTCACACAAGATATCCTAGATGAGATACTTCATTGCACAAATAAGAAGATTGATACATTACAGGCCAAATATTCTCGAAAGAATCTAAGCTTCATACAAAATATTGATTTAGTTGAACTCAAGGCATTTATTGGCCTACTTATATTTACAGCTATCTTCAAATCCAGTAACAAATCTATAGACAATTTTTTTGCAACAGATGGAACAGGACGAGATATTTTTCGGTGCACCATGTCGAAGAAAAGATTTTTGTTCATTTTGACGGCACTTCGCTTCGATAATTCCGAAAACAGGGAAGAAAGAAAGAAAGAAGATCCAACAGCGGCAATATCAGGAATATTCAACAGATTCATAGAGAACTGTCAACTCTGCTACACTCCAGGCACTTGTGTATGTATTGATGAAATGCTAGTGCCATTCCGTGGCCGATGTAAATTTCGAATGTACATGCCAAAGAAACCGGCCAAGTATGGAATAAAAATTATGTGTCTGACAGATGCCAGAACCCAGTACTTGTGCGATGCCTACATCTATTCTGGAAAAGGTTCCGATGGGAAAACCCTCTCTGAAGAGGAAAAGAAGCTCAGCATCCCCTCTCAATCTATCTTGAGGCTTTCGAAATCAGTGCAGAAAACTCGACGGAATATCACTGCAGACAATTGGTTTAGTTCCATAGAACTTGTGAAAGAACTTTCAAAAAGAGACCTAACTTATGTAGGAACCTTGAAAAGAAATAAAAAGGAGATCCCACCACAGTTTCAACCACACAAGTCTCGAGAAGAAAAGTCATCTCTGTATGGTTTCACAGAGGACATGACATTGTTGTCTTATGTCTCAAGGAAGTCTAAAGCAGTGATATTGGTGTCCTCCATGCATCACTCAGTGGCTGAAGATCCTGAGACTGGAAAGCCAGAGATTATTTCTTTTTATAATCTAACTAAAGGAGGCGTTGATGGACTGGATCAGAAGTGTGCAAACTACACATCCAGCCGAAGAACCCGTAGATGGCCTATGGCAATATTTTTCACCCTTGTGGATATAGGATCTGGTGTTAATGCTTTCATACTCCATCAAGCATTTCCAGATGCTCCAAAAATAACTAGGCTGGAGTTTATGAAAGCTCTTGCAAAATCTCTGGTGTATCCACAAATGCATCGAAGGCTACTTGAAGTCAAGAACCTTCCACGTGAGCTGACATTCTGCATAAGAAGGATCCTGAGCATAGATGATGTAGAAGAGCCAAGTGATGTACCAGAATTCTTTGAGATTCGCAAAACATGCTATACATGTGACCCTAAGCTGAAGAGAAGAACCAAGTATCCATGTCAGAAGTGTGGTAAGCCAATCTGCTTGGAGTGTGCTAAAAAAATATGCCGTGTGTGCTTTGAGGGTATGAATAACTAAAAGTGTGGAGCTTTTTTTTTTTTTTTTTTTTTTTTTGTGTTATATACTTTATTGGCATTTATCATGTCATTTGTTATTTGTTGTAAAGCACTTTCCAAACCTATTATTAGGAAGTGCCGAAAGAACTATGACTCGCAACAAAGCCAGACTTTTAGCATCCAGGTTCAGTTTGTGTGTCAATCCATTGTTGTAATTTACAATTGCCTTAACAATATATTGTGTTTTGTGAGTGACAGACATATTATATATTTATTACAACTTTTATATTTGAGACTTAAAGAAAAAGAGGAAATGTGGAATTTTTAGAAAGCAGATATTGTATTTTATCATAAATGTTTAAAGTTTCTGCTATATTCCATGGTAAATTCAATGTAGATTAGTTGAAGACACATGTTTAATAGTGCCAGTTATAGTAAATAGCTTAAAATGAATTAAACAAGTATTATTTTTAATTCTAAATACCCGGAGTCTCCCAGACACCATGATACCAGTTACGAAATTAATAGTGGTGATACCAGTTAAGGGTTAATGTCTTGCAATGTATGATTTTTGAGCTATTGAATATGCACTGAAACCGTCTACCTACAAAGTAATGATCCAAATAATGAACAGCCTATCAGTAGTGCTTTATTAAATGACTAATGACAAATTGATAAATTAAACATTTTTAAAAAATTTTGAACAAGGATTCTTCTGCATTGGCAATTCAGGTTGACAATTCTTAATAGATGTTTGTATAAAGCCAACAACTTCTAAACAAATCTTACAGTGCAGACGATTTTCTGAAATTGTAACAAAGATGTGTACTCTGTATTCCTGATATGTTCTATACCATGTATATGATCTATAGGACCAATAAACTTAAAACTATATTTTGAAAAATAAAAATTACCAAAAATAATCCTTAAATGCTCATGAGTTCATTACACACCTTAGCTGTAGTATCACCACGATGCAACACATATAAATGATGGACTGCTGCCAAAGATGACCCACCAGGATGAGGATGAATACGAAACACATGAAAATCGTGGCCTCTTTTGTCTGCAGTAAGTAGCAGTATACCCGATGGATCGAAGGCAAGTGCTACAATTGGCTCAGTGTGGGCTGTGAAATGTGCTATTACATTGTCTGAGCTTGTCTGACTATCTGATCTTTCTTCTCCACAATTTGATGACAGTGTACCCTAGAAAATTAATCCATATAAAGATTCAGCAAAGTATTGAAAATAAAAAACTACTTACCTAAAACACGTGCTGGAGTACAGGCTCACAATATTAGAAATAAAAGTAACACTAGTCTGTGGAGTACAAATCTAGTAGTGGAGGTAACCGGACATACAGTGAAGGAAGCTCCTGCTGTCAAGGGGAAAAAGGAGTTAAAGGATATGGCAGCTAAAAAGGTAAACAAAACAGTTTTAGTAACAGATAAAAGATTGGCAGAGAAATTTAGACAAGAGTGGATGAAATATGAAAGGGGAAACAAAGAAATGGAAACGTTAAAACGGAAATTCAAAACTTAAAAAGAACATTGGAAAGAATGGAAGACAAGAGCGGAAGATACAACCTGGTGATTTCAGGAGCTGAAGAAAAACGTGGAGTGTGAGTATATCAGGATGTAAGAGAACTACTAGTGAACATTTTAGAAATACATCTGTGAGGCTATGGGATTTGCGACACATTCAGAATTGCCATAACACAAGGGGGAAAAAAGAAATTCTTATGAAGTTTGATTTAACATTTCTAAGGGGCTTCCCCACATTGCTAATCTTTTTAATATGTGAGCCATTCTATGGATACTTTCTTTTACTTTTTCAACATGTTGGTCCCACCTAATGAAAAAACTGAAGCTGTTAACAGTGAAGTAACAAGAATCTAAAATTTAATATACAAAATGTACTGAATTTTTCTAAAAAGGATAAAATTTCAAATTATAAAAAATCTGGTATCTATCAATTTAGCTGTTTGGATTGTGACAGGGTTTACATCAGTAAAACTAAACATCATTTGGAAACCAGAATAAAGGAGCATTTTAGAAATATTAAATATAAACAGACTGATAAATCAGCTGTGGCAGATCATTTTTGGTTATTTAATCATGAAATAAATCCAGAGGTTAAATGATTAAAACAATTAAGTAGACTATAGATTTAATGGTTTGGGAAAAGATATTCATTTTAAAAAAGAGTAATAATGCATTATGAATTTTGAAATACCACCAATAGCTAGTATTTATAGTTATTATTTATTTATGCCAACAAACTTACTGTTGGTGTTCTACCTCTTAGTATTTATAGGTTTGTTTTGTTTTCAGAGGTTGGCGACATAGATATTTTAAGTAGTTGAACGTTTGTAACTATGGTAACAGTTTTAAATAAGCTTTGAAAATGTGAGGAAGCATCATGAAATATATGTCAGCAGCATTTTCAAGAACTTGGAACAATTATTACGATAATTGAATCTTTTAGTCTCTAAGTTTGTTTTTATTACAGATGTTGGTACCAGTTTAATTTTGGGTCGAAGTGCATTCGTAGCTAATTTGTACAGTTGCTTTTATTAACTGGTTGGATATTGATGTTTATGTTAAAATTTTCTTTTTGTGTTTTAGGATAAAATACTAAAAGTTTCTTTCAAGCATATTAACTTGCACATTGTTTTCAGTAGCCCAAATTTGCAGCTTTATTTAATGTATTCTGTAAAAAATTTTATGAAATTATATAAAATTTATATGAAACCAGTATTTACATATGGAGTAGAAGTCTAGTAACTGCAAAAGGTAATACAATTAATAAAATAGAAAAACCCCAAAACCAAATGCTCAGAATGGTAACTGGAGCAGTAAAATCAACACCCATGCAATATGATTGCACACACAATTGCACAATAAGGAATGAAACAAACAAAAAAGCATGTTCACTGTGAATGAAAATACTAACCATGCCTAAACAACTCCATATAACAAATAGAAACCCACAGACCCCTAGCACACAACCCTGGTATACACACAGAACAGACCAAATACTAAAGGAACACAATATAGAAAATAATGTTACAACTTCACCAATATTGCTAAATCCGTTGGAGTATCAAACATATAAAACATGTTTAGCAATTAATGGACTGCAAAAGAAACATGAAATTAACCCAATAGAAGCTAAACAAATAACATTAGAACAACTAAATACTAATTACCCAGAACTTGAATGGTGGCGGATATTTACAGACTATAAAAATTAAAACTAAATAGCAATGCAGGAGCAGGAATTTACTCTAACCAATTTTGTAAGTATGTACCCTAGCAGCAAAGAACAGAGCCTTCGATGGAGAAATTAAAGCTACAGAAATGGCCTTACGTAATTTAGTTTTCAGAATACAGAAGTTTAACATTGATTCCAAGGCAGCAATTTAATCAGTAGTATCAAACCACATATCCGATGACCCAAGGATAAACGAAAGCTGTAAACTTTTAACTTTCTTAAAAAGGTCAGAATAAGATCATAAGTCTACAGTGAATACCAAACACACATTAATATAATGGGTAATGAAGCTGCAGACCAACTAGCAAAGAAAGGCACTAAAAGACTAACTTCGATAAATAAAATTTCAACTTTAAGTAACAAGATACAAGAAGTAAAAACAGCTAATGAATATAAACAACCCCAAGAAAACCTTATAGCAACAAGAGGAAAGAAATGGGAAAATATGACACAACTGTATGAAATAACAAAAAGACGGGACTGCCCAGAAGCAGTGGGGCATTTCCGCATCATCACAGGACATGACTATTTTACCCATCATCTATACCAAATCAAGATTTGGGACTCTCCAATGTGTGTGTTGTGTAAGAAACACGAAACTGTTATGGACAAAGGTCACTTGTTTATCTGTGACAAATTAAACAAGGAGAAGCAACAGGAACATCAGTCACCGATGTCACACGCGCTCGCACACATGAGCACCCGCAAGCCTGCGCACATGCCCCCACCCCACTACCATGCCATCACCCCCGCCTCTGCCTGCCCCCATGCCCGCCCACCCACCCACACCCAGTATACTTCTGAGCAGGGAGGAGACAAAAGGAAATGGTTCTGCAACATTATGATAAAATAGCATTCTTTGTGGTTTTCCTATTTTGTGTTTCTTATGTCACTATTGTATTATTTCAACCCTTAACCAAATCACAATATGATTCTTCCTGGACCTCAAATTTATGTACCAGCTGATAATTTGCAGACATGGTTTATGCCTTGCATGGTACTAAATTATCTTTTGGGTAAATTCCCTGGACTTAACCATTATATTAAACCAAGACATTGTCAAAATTCTTACCTGTGCATCAATAATGGTGATAATGCCAGGGTGTATGACGTCTGGACCTCCACCTAGAGACACTCCTGGCTGTCCCACCATGGGACCACCAGCACTACCCACTCTTTGCATTCCCACTCCTCCACTACCCCCAGTCAAACTGCTTGCTACAGTTTCTCCCAATTCTCTCAGGCCTTTACCAAATGATTTGGCAGCATGAAGAACTGTAGCTGTGTAAGACTGGACACCTTCTCCTTCTGAACCACCAGAGGAACGTTTAGCTGGCAATAACCTTCTTTCTGCATAAGCTAACCTGGAGAAGTGTATAAAAGGTTCAGTCTTAATTCCTAGCTCAATTCTCTGAGCCTAGTTCTTCTAGTTCGTAACTTTTAAATAGTTAAACTGATTAACCCTTTTGCTGCTATGTACCGTATACAATCTGCAGCTGCACTGTGTTGCCTTGTGTTAACAAACCTATGAAGGATACTTCCGTATACAATACTTTATTCGTCACATACATTTACATATTGGGCATAGGCCTAGTAAACTGGTGACTCGTCGGACAAGAATGACAAACTAAGCTAAAGTAAAAAACACAGTGTGCCTACAAACTACATATATACAATGATTTTTACATTTATGCATAACTGCATAGCATAAAATATATAGTCCTAGAGATTGTCTTCCATATACTCCTTTACTGAATAGTAGGTATGCTTTTTCAGTAAGGATTGGTTTTAGTGTATTAAAAATTTTTACTCCTGCATAGAACAGACTTTTTTCAATAAAATATTTTTGTTGTTTAACAACGCTGTCAATTGCCAGGATCACTTCAGCATTGCCAGTGTGCCGGAATTTCGTCCCACAGGAGTTCTTTTACATGCCAGTAAATCTTCCGACATGGAGCTGTCTTATTTAAGCACACTTAAAAACCATTGGCCTGGGCCAGGTTTGAACCCGCGACCTTGGGATCAGTAGGCCAGCGTCTAATCAACTGAGCCACCCAGACCAACAGACTTTTTTCAAATAAGGCAAGTCTAAGTGCTGGTGCTTTAAGGCAATTTTGAGCCCTGGTTCTGCATTTGTGCATATTCTGTTTAATGTAGTACTCGTCATAATTTTCATATATGTATTTGGCTAATTCACAGATATATTGTGAGGCCAAGGTGAGTATATTTAGGTTTCTATAAGTGCATGGTTTCAGACTGCACATGTATTACCTTTATGCAGAGTGAACCAGAACACCTATAACAATATTTTGGAAAATACATATTAAATTAAGTAAAAATTGAAGCTATTAACAGTGAAGCAACAAGATTCTAAAATAAGAACAAATTAGAAACTAAAAACTTCACTTATCTTAGTATGTTGATATCCTTTTTCTGTTTTTCTAAGATAAGTGAAGTTTTTAGTTTCTAATTTGTTCTTATTTTAATACATATTAAAATTTTTGGAACCAAAATATGGTGTGTTGCAGCCATATCATATGACGGATAACGACTTTTGGCAGTATGACCTGAATGAACCACCATATTTATCCGAATACAAGACAATGTTTCTTTCCATAATTTTGGCTGTGAAAAACCAATGTTGTCTACCATTTGCTATAGTGACTTCTCTATTAGTGTGCAGCATATATCACTGCATATCAGCAAGATTTTGTGTTAATTATTATTTATTTATGCCAACAAACTTACTGTTGGTGTTTTTAAACACACAAGCCGTGTGTGGGCTTGAGAGTTTAATGCCATTCTGGCAGTTTGTCACAATAGCTCAGTGGTTAGAGCGTCCGCCTGGCAAGCGGAAGGTCTGTGGTTCAAATCCCAGTTGTGGCATTGAATTTTTAAGTTCCAGTTCTACCTCTTAAAGATTTTGTGTGTTTCATTCTGTGTCATAAAGTTAACTTATCAATCTGCCTGTAGGGATTATAAGGCTTCACATTTGGCTAAAAGCTTTCTTTTAAGATTAAAATTGAAAATGGAGGATTTTCTTCCCATAGCCAGGTTGTAATATTCCATTGGCAGAAGATGGTTGCACAGTAAAATTCAGACTTTCATGTTCTCATTCCTGCTGATTTCTCACAGCCACAGCACAGTATTTCTTGTAGGCTGTGCTGATTTCTCAAGTCATCACATGATTGAAATTAGCACAGAAATGCGATATTGTTTACAATAATACAATGCACAGTGTCTAGATAGAAAATCACAACTATCACCATCTTTGCTCCCACTGTTGCTGTCATCATAGTGTATGACACTGATAATAACCACAAAAACATTTAGCCAAATAACTTCAAAATTAGATTTTGGAAAATTGGAACCAGCTTATATTTGAATTGTCTTGTGTTCGGATAAATACAGTATGTGTTTCAGTAAATGCCTCTGGCACAGAGGACCTGGGTTCGATTCCTGGTACCGGCATGGGGATGCTTCCCCCACTGGGATGTCTGGTCCGGGGTGCACTCAACCTTGTTAGTTGAGCCTCTGAGGGGTCAACTGAGGAGCTACTTGCATAAAGAAGTAGCCCCTGGCGACTACTGATTTATAATTTTGTATTATTTGTGGCATTAGAACTTCATCCAAGTTTCAAGGGTAAATACTTAAGCTTACTGGGTTAAACTGGCAATTATCACATTGCTATTTCTGTTGTGCCTGAATTTTGTCTAACATTCTTTTAGATGCCAGAAAATGTATTTAGAATTGCCAGCATCAAACCCAAACAGTGAACACAATCTGCTAGTGCTTAACCATGTGCTAATTATTTGCAGCATTTTTATTCAGTGCTCCCGAAATGTCTGTGTGGATTCTGGATGGTATGTACAGCCATGGAAAAAAACGATAAGAGCACATTAGAGCACATCGAGCAAAATTATTACCTGGGATGAATGCATTACGACCCACAATTATTCACTTGAAGCTTTTGATAGAACGCTGAAAGATATCGATAATAATACCAGGCTTTTCAGTGGTGCTCTACAACTGCTGTCCAATGATTTCAAACAGACATTGCCAGTCATTCCACGTGCTAATTATTGGGATGAAATTAGTACAAGTTTTAAAGAATCATACCCATGGCGAAGTGTCAGTAAATTATGCCTTAAATATGCGTGTTCAACTTCAAAGTGATCCATTGGCATTCTCTGAACAATTGCTCAACATTGGCAACAGAAAATTTAAATTGCATGAAAATACACAATGTATCCAACTCCCAGACAATTTCTGCAATATGCTGGCTACCAAAGATGCTTTGACTGAAATTATATTTCCAAACTTACAAACTAATTACACTAATCATGCATGGCTATGTGAGCAAGTTATTTTAGCCGCATTTCATTGCCAGGTAATGAAATCTTCCCAATCCATCAACACTGTTGTCGATTCTGAGGAAGTTGTCAACAATTGTGTTGAATTCTTGAATTCATTGGATTTACCTGAAATGCCACCACATAACTTGCGATTAAAGATTGGTTCAACAATCATTTTGCTCCGAAATTTGAATGCAATGCTATGCAATAGCACACAATTGATCATAACAAATAATAATGGGCAATGTTCTTGAAGCTACCATTTTAAACGGAAAATTTAAAGGTGAAATTGTTCATTAAGGAAATTGAAGCTATTAACAGTGAAGCAACAAGATTCTAAAGTAAAAACAAATTAGAAACTAAAAACTTCACTTATCTTAGTAATATTGCAAGTTCTTGGTGCAAAGCTGACTAAAGTTTCGAGTTGACTCCAACTCATTCTCAAAGCTATACAAACAAATTTGTTTGGGTAACAACTTGCAATATTAGTAAGATAAGTGAAGTTTTTAGTTTGTAATTTGATTTTACTTTAGTGAAATTGTTCTTCTACCGCGGATCCCAATGATCCCTTCAGACTCGCCCATTCCGTTCAAACATTTGCAATTTCCAATTTGCTTGGCTTGCAATTACTATCAATAAGTCGCAAGGCCAAGCAATGTCAATTTGTGGGTTGGGTCTAAAAAAATCTGTGTTTTTCGCACGGCCAATTATATGTTGTGTGTTTAAGGGTTGACAAGCTATCAAGTTTGTTCATTTATACCCCTCAAAGATTAACTAAAAATATTGTTTATAAAATAGCATTAAGATAAAACAAGAGAAATTTTGTTCCTGTTAATAAAGTGAAACCTATCTTCAGTGGAACTGAACAGGACTCTCGAAATTTTCATTAAAGACAGATTTCCATTTAACTAAGGTAGGCCTATGCTATTAAGAAAATTAAACCATGAACATACATAAATGGACAGAATGAGGTAAAAAATGTACATGCATTGTTCTATTGTGTGCATTTAGATATTTCTGCTACAATACATACATGTAATACACACCAAAACGTATAATAAACAAAAACTAGCTGTATACACGATTCATTTATTTTATCCAGCAGTCAAGGAGAGCTTTCTGGACACATTGCTGCTTAGTTTCTCGACTTCCACATACACTTTGGCGTGAGAAATCATACCAAACATATCCGAATCATTTGGCCATAGGGCAAATTGTTGCAGTTCCTTTAAACTTTTGACAGCATCCCGATAAGTCTTTAGCCTACACTTTCCTTCCAACTAAGGGACATATTCCTCTTCATCTTCCTCTGCCTTCTCTTCTTCTGTGCGACTTTACATATTCTCAATTAAGATATCTATATCAACTGTGTCTGTTTCAGTTTGCACATCACTGTCTATGTTGACAAAGTCCTTTCATAGATGTAGTTTTGTGCCTGAAAATTTTCTAAACCCTACATTCTGAAACAGGAAACTTTCCATTAAAAGGCGTACTATGATTTCCGTTGTCCGCGTAAGACAGTGTCGATTTAATAAAGGGAATTTAGCATGTTTTTCAACCCTAAATTCATGGGACCATAAAATATTTCCATTTAAGACAAATTTCCACTTAACAGGGGTCCATTAAAGGCAGGTTTTACTGTATTAAGATTAAAAACAAATTTAAATATTTATTTTTTGTACGTTAAAAAAATATACCCATCATGAAAATTATTAGTTTGTTTTCTTTCTTGCTGTTATTTAAGACAGTTTTAAGTTTATACTCAACAAATTTAAGTTTATAGTATACAGATACATTCATGCAATTGATAGGTCAAGTTGCAATAACTGAGGCATGATGACGTCAGGTATTCTAAAAATAATTTTTTTTGCATATTTTTCATCAAAACAGTCCCAACAATTTATAGTTTATTTAAAAAATTTTATAATTTTTAGATGTACTCAGGAAGGAGTGAGAGAAATTAATACATGAGAAAAATTTTTTCATAAAAAATTATGAACAGATTTTTAATGAAGTTCCAATACCTCTGTTCCTTAGTCTCACTCAAACATGCATTTCAGATATTCTGACAATTGAAAATGGAGAGGGAGCAACCAAATACTTCAACAAAATGAATCTGTAGGTTTCTTATGAGTTTTCTTTTTAAAAAAATTATAGTACACTTACCAGCGACTTCCCAATGCCACAGGGTTTGGGTTTGGCCCTGGACATGGATAACATGTAGTGACTGTGAGTCGATCTTCAAGTGTAGATGCATCAAATACAGCAATGCGCTCAGGAAATGTAACAACAACCGATCTTTTGTTTGCCAAAACATCACTAACTGGATTTTTGAATTTTATGCTCTTGACCTAAAAAATAAATTTTGTGACAGAAGAGAACAATAACATTTTAGTTATATATTGACAATTACACACAAGAAATAAACTGCATACATTGCAAAATTGCTAGCTATGTGTGACATGTTCATACTTATAACAACGCTACAACAGATATTTTCCTGGCAATTTTCAATATTGGATGAATGATTATCACTAACATATATAACGGACTAACTGGAAGCTGCAAAATTTTTTTTGATTATTGTGTATATTTTTATCTTTTTACACAAGAATGACCAAACCAACTGTAATGCAATACATCCCAAGAGAGTCAAAATGTTCTGAACCAGCTCCACAGTGTTTTCTCTGTCCGCAACCTTGGCGCTCATTGCTGTTTGCCACTATCATAGAAAGGCGCAGATGAAACCACACATTTTTAACACTACTTTTAAAGGCTTTACTTATCAACTTTATGAAAGGAGATTGTTCTTGGAGCTCTGAAAAAGCTAATATTGTTCATGAAGTACCCCTTCATGAGCAAAAATTGGTGTATGGCACGCCATTTTCGCAGAAAGAGTTATAAGGCCAATTTTTTTTGAGTCAACAGTTGACACCTGTACATACAGGAACATAATTTTGTCCCCCCCCCCCTTTTTTTTCAGAGAATTAATGGACAGGGAGTGTAATTTTGCCTTTTTTCAACAAGGATCTGCAACAGCTCATACAGCCAATCTTGCAATGAGAACAATTGAAAGTATCTTCCTTTCATAGAAGTTTGAAAACAGTGTTGTTGTAATTAATTTAATTTAAGTTAACCTTCGAAATGCATCCCGGAAAAATATGTTGTAAGTGTTGTTCAGTGTTATTAATTAACTCACCTTTTAAATTAAATTGAAAGTATGTTTCACAAGAGAATTATTAGTAGAGATTTGTGGCCTCCTATGTGCCTGACCTATCCCCTGCAATTTCTATCTCTGGGGTAACTTAAAACAAAGTGCACAAGCCAAACCCACACACCCTGGAAGAATTAAAACAAAATATCCACCAGCATTTCTCAACATGAACTACTGTGGTTGAGGGATAGTTTCCTAAAGAGGTGCCAAAAATGTATGGATGACGGTGGCCAGTTTCAGCATCGCCTTTAATAACACTGGTAAGTAAAGCCTTTACAAGCAGTTTTAAAAATGTTGTATGGTTTCATCCACGCCTTTCTATGATAGTGGCAAATGGCCATGAGCGCTAAGGATGCAAAAAGGCAAAACCCTGCGCAGCCAGTTTGACTCTCTCAGATGTATTTATTTATTTAAACTTTGAAGTTCCTTAACCTGGAGGTCATTGGTTGATGAATGAATGAAATGGATGAAAAAGCATTGACGAAGTACTTAATCATAACTTTATGTCAGTCTGGAAGAAGATGAAGTAGATCAAGATATGTGCTATGAGATAAATGTACAGAATATTAAATTCAAAGATGCTCTACAAGGTTTGCAAAATACAAGAACATTTCCAAAAGTTCAGTGTCAGTGATAAAATGCTTACTATGTGCAAAAAATGGCAGACTAAAAGGACAAGAACACACAAAACAAACATCTTTGTAAGGATTGCTTAAAAAGTAAGGATGAACAGAGTGAATATGTAACATTAGAACACACTATTGCACATTTAATTTATGTACTTGAACATAAGGTCAAAATTCAGTATGGAATTTTATAGTTTTTTAAATAAATTATGTAACAAAGGCTTCTCTGAATAAAACTTAGTTATTAGGAAGTAATGTTAACATCTATTACATTATTGCTACATATTTTTCAGTCTTTTTCCCACATATACTAGGAATGTTTGTCGTACATAAAAGTATAAATATTCATAAAACACAGCTTTAAGCTTCAATTTTTTATCAAGCGAAAACGGATCTGAGTAAGAAAGTTTTTCCATAACTGAATCAGTTGAAGCATCAGGATATTAATACATGTGTAGGTTATTGAATGGCAAGAACTAGATATTAAAAGTGATATCATTCTTGTTGTTGCATTCAACTCAGAATTTTCTGCATGCAGTCACATTATATATCCTTAATTTTATACCTTCCTCAATTTTACACCTTTTAAGTGTCCCTGACTTAAGTGTAAAATAGAGGTTCCACTGTAAATGGTATCAGGTATTTCAGTTCTTATTGTCAAAATTATGTAGTTTATCATTCACATCCCCATAAAACTGCAAGATCTGATGTTAAATGATAATTTTTACATAATTTTATGAATTTTAAAATTCAATAGAGGCATCTTAATTGTGATTTCCAGAAAAATCCACCTATCTACTTCAGAATGCTAGTATGTGTGGCCAAAGCATGTTACAATAGCTGTATGATGCTTTCGAAACAAATTTCTTACTCTGTAAGCAATCAAAAGATTACAAGTCACAAAAGAATAACAGCATTACATTGTACATGAGTTACAAAAATACCAGAAAAGGAAAAGAAGAAAGGCCTCAGGAAAACAGACCTGGTCACCTCCACGGAGAGAAATGAAACTAAGTGAACAGAACTGAGGTGTAGGACCACCAGCACAATCACAGAGTGCTACCAATGGTCTTTTGTGGGCAAATGCATCTGACACTGGCGAATCTGAGCCTGGTGTGGGAAGTATGCGAAGAGTTCTAACTACACCCTGTCTCCATGACAGTACTTCTGTTGCTTCTCCACTTGCAGGAATTGCCCAAACCTGGAAATATATAAAATAAACTACTACTTTATTAAAGTTTATGACAGAATATGTATGCACTATTTCTAGAGCATTTTCCCTTAACACTTATTCCAAATTGCAATTTAAATATAAAATGCACTGCAAAAATGTATGTACTTCAGAAAGATCAATTAATAAATAAAACTTTACATCATTTCCAATCTATGTAATTTCAACATGACACTAAACAGAAATTAAAAATATACGTGAACTGAAAAATATACATTTTAATCTGAAACATAGTTTGCAATATTTATTGAAGCTATACTTCTGTATTTTTAATCATCATTGCATAGTTTCTTCAATAGATGTTATAAAGATTCTAACATGTTGATTTTTTATTTTACTTATGTCATTTGCATAATATGCTGATTGCATATCTTTTAGGTTACAAATTGGTACTGTGACAACTACCAATTGTTTTTTGTGGTATTACAATTGTATTAAGTTTGAGAAGCAGAACTGAAATGGAACAAGAAGGTGAACTTATCATAGCGATCAATTAACAGGAACAAGAAACAGCAATCCTAACCTTAAGTGAAATTCACTGGTTTCTAAGCTTATTCCACAACAAATTGGGAACCAGAATGAGAGGAGCAACATAAACTTTGAACATTTAGGACTTTTAATTCACTGTGTACTGAAGATGGAAATAGGAACATAGTGGATATCAATTTAGAAAATCAGTTTTGTACATATAGGCATCATTTGTTAGAACTTTCAGCAATGTTTCTTTTACATCTGAATGCAGATTTACCAACTTTAAATTTTAATTAGATAAACATTTTAAAAAAGAAATATTATTACCATTTGTTATTCTTAAATTGCCTCTGTAGCACAGTTGGTAGCCTGTTTGCCTCTGGTGCAGAGGACCCGGGTTCGATCCCCGGTACCAGCATGGGGATTTTTCCCCTGCTGGGAGGTTGGCACGGGATGCACTCAGCCTCATTAGGTCCCGGGGGAACCAATTGAGGAGTTACTTGATGGAGAAGTAGCAGTCAGAAGGGCTCGAGGCGCTGACCACGTCCCACCCTACAGCCTGCATCCCACCAATGATGCCTGTGGTGGGCAGAGGTGGGGACACAGCGGCTGGGCGGCAAGCTGCTGTTACGCTATGGGTTTAGTTTTTTTTATTCTTAAATTAAATGTTGCTATCAATTGCATAAACAAGGGTCATTAGAATTATTCTCAGTTTACCTTCTATTGTCAGCTGCAAACCATTCTTTAAAGATCTAAACATTTTGCCATTACCCTGTATATACTTATATGAAACAATTGTACTAATGCAAACACACATCAAAGATTTTACCACAAATTCTGAAATTCACTGCCATAACACAAGAGATAAAGCAAAATTACATATAATCCCACAAACAAAAAATTGTTTAAATAGTTTTTACTATAGAGGCATTAAATTTTACAAAAAATTACCTATTGAAATAAAAAATATAAATTCCATTCACCGTTTCCAAAAACATCTCAAGCAATTTTTAATTGAAAAATGTTATTACTCAACTGATGAGTATTTGGATTAATAAAGTATTCACTTGTATTTATTAACAATGTATAAGTTTAATCTACATGTATAGTATAATTTTTAAGTAATTATTGTTTAACTTTTATAATATTATAATTGAACTTTTAAAATAATGGGCGAATCCACAACATGTATATGTTAAATCGGATGAATAAAACTAAATTGAAAACAAAAAGGAAGCACGTGCAGTTTCTAGGAGTCATGCCAGTTTTGTTTTACTGAGCTTGCTCCATGAGAGACCTCTAGCAACTGTTATGTATCCAGCAACCTTTATTGATTTCTACAATGAAGACAGATACACAAGATATACAGTATACTTTGATTTAACAACTCCAGCGTAACCACCTGTGTGTTTCATTGTATTGTGTTACCTTTGTTGCTGTTCTCTCGCATTATACTGGTTTAATTTTGTGTTTAAACAACTCAAGTAATTTTAAGTACTAAATGCCTGAAGCAGATTCAGCACCAACACTGCAAGTTTCTGTAAATAATAAGAAAAAGGAGCCATGTGTTTTGTGTCATACAGAGAGACTCATGTTGTTGTTGTAGTGTTTAACGCCCGCTTTTACTACTACGGCACCGCAGGCGGTGACACTAATGATACATGAAGACGGAGCACCGGTGGAATGAGATGGCGGGGGAAACCGGAGCACCCGGAGAAAACCCGTCCTGACGCCGCTTCGTCCACCACGAATACCACATGCGGGTCCCTGGGATCGAACCCGGGCCGCCTAGGTGGTAGGCGAGCGTGCTAACCGCTCAGCCACGGCGCCGCCCACAGAGAGACTCAAAAACATCCAAACGGCTATGCAGTGTTTTTCCACTGTGCACACAGAAAAACAATAACAGTGACTGCTCTACACTTGGTCATGTGCATGACTTGACTTTCTCTGCTCTGAAAGTGCAGTATAGAGCTGACGGTGGTATTGTGTGTTTGAATTATTACCAGTGTGCTTTATTATTTTGTCCTTGCTTAGCCACAAAGTGTATTATGGCTTAGTATTTGATCTCTACTGCACAGTATGTGTTTATTTATGATCCGTAGTCAGCTCAACAAGTGAAAGTGCGATTTGCAGAAAGATTTCCTGGAAAACGTTCCAGGCCATACAACAATCCATGAACTTTACAATAAATTTCAGGCCACAGGAAGTGTTCAGGCTCAGAAATCTAAAAGATAATGTACAGTTCTTACAGAAGAAACATTAGACAACATCGGTCATCGTTTGGAGAATTCCCCCCAAAAATCACATAGGTGTCTTTCACAACAGGCAGACATTTCTTATGGCACTGTGCAAAGAGCTACTAAATTACTGAACTTAAAACCATATAAAATAACTGACAATTGCTGTTCAACCAAGTGATCTTGTAATTAGGCACGCACATTTTGTGAGTGCACTCTCTAGGGCGAAACTGATCCACCTTTAATATTTTTCAGGGACAAGGCTTGGTTCCACCTTCATGGATATGTGTGTACACAAAATAATCGTTATTGGTACTCTGATAAACCTAACATTGTTCATGAAATACCTCTTCGTGGCGAAAAAATTGGTGCTAGTGCGCCATTAGCGGAGAAAGTGTTATAGGCCCAATTTTTTTGAGTCAGCATATATACATGAATACAATTTTGTCCCCTTTTTTTAGACAATTAACCTACAAAGAGTGTGATTTTGCCTTTTTTCAACAATGCTCTGCAACAGCTCATACAGCCAATCTTTCGATGAGAACAATTGAAATTGTGTTTCAGGACAGAATTATTAGTAGAAATTTGTGGCCTCTTTAGTCCCCCAACCTAAAGCCCTGTGATTTCTATCTCTGGGGTAACTTAAAGCATAAAGTGTACAAGACAAACCCACACACCCTGGAGGAATTAAAACACAATATCGCCAGAAAACTACCAGCATTTCTCAATGTGAACTACGGCAAGTGATGGATAGTTTCCTAAAGAGGTGCCAAAGGGTGGCCAGTTTCAGCATCTCCTTTAATAACATTGGTATATAAAGCCTTTAAAAGTAGTTTTAAAAACATTGTATGGTTTCATCGGCACTGCTCCATGACCACAGCAGTCGGCAACGAGTGGCAAGTATGTGTGCAGGCTAAACACAGTGCAGCTGGTTCAGAGTCTTTTGGACCACTCATTACTTTGACAATTGGCTAACCTGGAATAAACAATTGCAAAACCTACAACTCATGACTTTCTGTGATATGTTTTAAGTATGACTATGTAAAAGATATGTCCTATTGCCATCTTTGACAACAATGCCATCTGACAGTTCAAGATAAAGTGTGCAAGTAGTACCTTTTCAAAGAGGTTTCTTGCTGCTGGAAAGAATAAACTGAGTAATGTAAAAGTTGTTGTTGTTGTTTTCTAGTGCCTTGCATCTGGCAATGAAGCCATTAGCATTCGTGCTTTCCAATACTTTTGAACTGTAGTTTCTTCTGATCTTAATGCTTCACAGGTCTTCAAGTGTTCTTCATTCATTTCTGCTGGATCGTTACACAGGACACATATCGGTGAGGCTGAGATACCTATTCTGTAGAGATGACTTGCCAAGCAGTCATGATTTGTCAATAGTCGGAAGACTGCAACAGCTGTTTTCCTTGGTCTCTGGGGGATTATATCTGGATAAGTAAGGGGTAGTGATGCGCCTCCTATAGCCTCTCCTACCCAATTCCCATCCTCATCCTGCCCGTGGTGCACCCTGCTTTTAACAGATGAGGCTCTGGGGACCGAATCACAGCGGTATAACTGTTTCATCTAAAATGGAGGAAATGTCATTTACATATGTGCTGGCCTATCACAGCACAACAGCGTCCCTCAGAGGCACATGAGGGGAAGGTCGGTGGATCTAAATATCATCTATTTAGTCCTCCCGGCTAGGTCCGATGGACCCGTTGACCAACGATAGGTGTGGTCCCCCTTGCAAAATGGGGGTTTAAGTCGGGTGATGTAACTGCCACATTGTAAAACTGGTGCCCGTTAAGAAAACAGTTACATGAAAGCCACATACATGAATATGAGTCCTAAAGATAAACATTCCAGTAATGTAAAAGTTAACACATGCTATTTAAAAGAATACTCAAGAGAGAAGAATTTATTATTAAAAATAAACCCAAAGATAAGAATATCACTTACCTGTACACCACTTCCATACCCTAAGACTAGCAATAATGGTGGAGTTCCATTTCTGTCATCCGAGCTATCTGGATATAGCGCAGGATCATTTATGTCTGCATATTCAAATCTAGCCCATGTGATTGCTTCTTTGTTTTCACCTAATGGTGAGCTTGTATATGCCTAAGGAATAAAGTTATTATAATTAGCATAGATAAAATTGTGTAGATTTTCAGTGCTTAAAACAGGAATAATTGTTCTACTGACACTAACTATTTACTAGTTCTAAGAAAAAACTCAAAATCTTCACTGTAAAAAAATTCAGGCGCTGAGAGACAGGTATAGAGAGACTGAGGAAGATAGGGAGGGGAGAGAGGGGAAGAGTGTAATGCATTACTGGTTGAGAAATGAGGGATGGTAAGTGCCATGTCAAAAACTCATATCAACAGTTGCCTGCACTATTAGAATGCTAGTGAGGTGAAGTAAACTTTGGATCAATAGATTTCTGCAGTTTTAAATATTGCATTGATGATTAGGCATTTAAAGGAAGACTAAATACACTGTCACTCCAATATTACATCTGGTAACCCATTATCTCAGAAAGTATTTAAGGTATCAGATTGAAATTTTTAGAGGATTTAGATACTTGCCTTCTAAGTACATGGTCTATAGGATCATTAAAATATAATATATTAATTAATGCTAACCCATTCGCAGGTGCTCTCCACTTGCGAGGGAACCAAGAGGTTCTGGCAAAATGGTTCTAGCAGAGGTGCAATAAAACCTTTACTGCAAAAACAGGAAGCATATCTCTCAGTTTCATTAAACAAAATGTGTCCTATTATTTCTTCTGGTGCTTATCACCAGTGTTTGCAAGATACTACCTGATGCGTCTAGCAATGTGCAGTTGATGTAATCTGGCATTTTCTCTCGGTCGAGGGAGAGGTAGAATGCGTTGCTGTGTGCTGAATTCAAAAGAGGTAGTAGAAATTATAAGCAGTAAGGTAGTTCCATTTACCCCTACCCTCCCCCATCACTCCTCACTTGCTGACATTGTCCAAACCTCAAGCTATTTACGTCATAGGAAGGCATTGTACTTCATACTTATTCTCAAAGCAGTGCCGGAATTGGGTAGTATCTTGCAAACACTGCTTATGACGCACCACACTCCAATTTTCAGGTCATTGTAAAGGGTTTCAGATGAGCGTTAATAAATTCTCTTCGGGTTCAATGTTATACAAGAAACATTCTAGATCAGTTTTAACGGAAAATAAACTAGATGAAATCAAATATGAGTTAAAGCTTTCCTGGTAACAAACATGCTCTAAGTTGATGTTTAATCTATTTACCTGGCTGGAAGCCTGAGAACACTTACAGTAGATGAAATCAGTGCCAGTTTAGAGTGATTGCCTCAAAAATCATGAACAAACTAGCTCAACAAATTATCACAAACACAATCTACATTGGGCATCAGAGAAACTTGTGCTAGTGTGTCACCAGCAACTCTTGGTTCTCTCATGCAGTGGAGAGAGCCCATGGATTATCCTACATTTTAATGACTTCATACTTTTTACTTTCTCTACTGGTAAGTAGGGGAAGTATTGTGTTCCACCCAAAAATTTGATGTCGAGATTTCACCGGAAATATATGTTTTGAGGTCCCCTGAATCCAAAAAAAGCATTTTTAGAAAAAGGTCCATGTGTGTGTCTGTGTCAGTCTGTGGACAGCATAACTCAAAAACGAAAAGTCACTTAAAAACCAAAGTTGGTATTTAAATTTAATGTCTTTCAAGAATGCGACAAAAAGATTTTGAAGAAAATAGCCCTACCCTAAACTACCCTTTTCATAGAAAATTTTGATTTTCTTGAAAATGGCTCTAACGATTTTGATTAAAATGTCATATGTTTAAGATATTTTTATGACAAATGAAATGTATATCTTGAATTTTCTGGATATAAGCCCTGTAGTTATATTTACTCTGGACGACTTTGGCATAACTGGTAAACCGTTAGAGATAAACCAAATCATACTGTACAAAAAATGTAGATCTTGCTAAAATACATAATTTATGTCCAAATAAATTTTCTTGTTGGGGAACCATTTCGGAGATATTCCTTGTTATGCGTGTGAGTTTTGGAAAACTTAGAACTTTCGTGAAATGGATCATCGTTGTTCATTTTGTTATATGTTAAGTGTGCAAAGACAACAGAATCTCAAAGCTTTAAAACATTTGACAATCGCACAAAGTCTACTGTATTCTAAGACTCCCCTTGCACCTACAAGGAAATAAGCAATAAGAAAAGTTGTACAAATGTTTATCTTAACTAACACGAAGAAGATATAGGAATAAGAGTTTGTAAGAATGGTTAGTACAAGAGTAGAGAAAGTCATGTGAGTGCAACGCATTGGATTTTTTTCCAATAATTTTCTCTGTTAAAGATCAACAGTAAATTTGTTGGCATAAATAAATAATAATCATAGGATTATCTTCCTAACTACACCATCTTTTGATTAAACTTCATCAGTAATGCTTTTTTTAACCATTTATTAACACCAAAATAGATCCACATCATTGATTAGAGCTTTCTTTATCATCCAAAAATTTAATGTAGCTATCTTTAATAGTTTCTAAGGAAACAGTGCATTTATTATAAGAAAATGTCATTCCCTGGAAAAGCTGTTCACAGGAAAAATGGACTATACATACTCGCACATGTATACAAAAACAAAAAACATAAACTGAGCACACAGAGGCTGCATTATTCAATAATGGTGTTTTAACTGAAAATTTATCCGGGCTGTATATCGGGTGCTTAATATCATAACCAAATTTAAATAGTGTTTAAGAGGTAGAACTGGAACTTAAAAATTCAATGCCACAACTGGGATTTGAACCACAGACCTTCCGCTTGCCGGGCGGACGCTCTAACCACTGAGCTATTGTGACGAACTGCCAGTTCTACCTCTTAAACTTTGCCCACACACGGCTTGTGTGTTTAAAAACACCAACAGTAAGTTTGTTGGCATAAATAAATAATAATTAAATAGTGTTGTTTTATTTTTTTCATGAACTCAATTGCCTTTAGTTCTACATCAGCTGCTGATTTACCTTTAAGCTTATGCTTTTATAAGAATAGTTTGTAAAAGAGTGAATAGAGAAAGTCATGGGAATTAAAAAACATGTCAGATTTTTTACTGTCATTTGATGAGTACATTCCATCATTGTCTGGCCATGGTCCTCTTGAGGAAGAGTTATTATAATTGCTAAGTGCTGTACACATAACAAACAGGTAATTTTTATTGCACCTGAACAAAAGGACTTCCATGAACAAACTTATGCACTAACTGCAGAAAGTTTCTTCAGAACTTTTCCCCAGGAAGTTCTTTCCAGTAAGGTTCACCTAATATCAAGGGTGGCTCTGGGGGTAGTGCTTCCATGCAATGGCACTGCCTTGAAAGGCAAGAAATATGTATATTAAATTGTACACTCTTAATTTTAACACAAAAGAACTTTTCACTAATTGCTTTAAGATTTGTTGCATAATGTGCTCCACTTGTTTTTTAACATAAAAACCTGAATCTAGGGAAAGGAAGTACCAACTCAAAAAACAAATACAAGTAAACCCTATAAGGACATGCTAATTTGATACATTCCTATCTTGCAAATTCAAATATATTGTTATTTTAATTTGCAACATAAACTGTCTTTTCCGCAAGTTGTCACTTACAAGGAATACAGAGAGGTCGAACTCTCTCTCTTGGATGTCTTGACCTTTGCTACTCTTACAGGTCCATCACTCCCTGGGTATATTTTCAATACTCAACCTATAGGTCAATTTATGTGTTTTATAGAATCATCTCCAACCAACACCACATCCCCTACTGACACAGTATTTGTCTTCTGTTTACCACGGTGTATCAGGAGAACTAAATACTGTGCTTTAAGCCTCTTCCTAAGATCCTCCCAGCTTTTGCAGATATTTTCACCGTTGAATTAGTGCCAATCTATTCACTAAATCTAGACCTGACGTTTTACTATCTTTGATTCCTTGAACAAAAGTAGCTGGAATCAGTGGGATAAGCTCATTTGAATCTACAGCAACATAGAACAGAGGGTGAGGTTGTGAATTTACTACTGCCTCACAGTCACAAAGAACAGTGTGCAATTCCATTTAGCGCAAAGATTTACCCACATTCCAATGTACAAGTTCTTTCACTAGTCTTTATCATTGTCTTACACTAACCACATTGCAGTTGGTGGAATAAACTTCTATGTTATTTTTCTTGGAGTAAGTCACGATTTCATTCCAATTCAACTTCTTCAGTTCATTGAATGTTCCTTGGAAATTGGTGCCATTGTCAGAATATATAACTGATAATTTTCTAAGAGTTTGTATGAAAGCTCCTGTAGACAAAGATTCTACTACTTCCAGAGGCACAGCACAATGAATCGCACAAGTAAACAGAACAATCCGGCTTCTTCCATCCCCTTTAAAAACAAGGGTCTGGCATAGTCTACTATCGTAACTTCAAATTGTACACTTTGCTCAACTTGTTCCTTTGGCAATGGTGCATGAGATACTTGTAGAGAACTGACTTTCTGTCTCTTACAAATAACACATCTTTTTAAAACTGTTCACACACTGTTCTTCTCATGCCAGTTATTCAATCCTTTCTCTGAGTCAAGAAAATATGTATAATCGAGCATGTAAGGACAAATGTTTCACTATACATAGCATGGTTACTATAATGTGGCTGGAAGGTAACGATATCGGAGTCTTGAAAGACCGTTTCTTCACTTAAGACTAGCCTTAATTTTTATATTCAGAAGTCCAGATTCATCCTTGAACAATTGTATTTTTTACTATCAGCATGGAAGATTTTATACTACACTATCTTCAAAAGAATTTCTGTTTCTTGAACTTCTGTATTAATCAATTCACCCACTCTCTTTTCACCTCCGTTAGTAGTGTTGCAATGAAATCTAAAACTCCAGGCTATTATTCAAACCAACTTAGTGTACTGAGAAAAATACAAGTTGACCAACAAATTTCTCATCAGAAGTTGTGTTTGTGACAAACACCCCTTTTCTTCTCTTGATTAACTTCTGCACACAGTATAGTTTTCATGAGACCACTCTTCACAGTCCTGCTTAAGCCTCTGTGGACTCCAACACCATCATTAGTGAATTATGGGCTGATACTATGGGGATCAGCAAATATGAAACATTTACTGAAAATATTCAGACTACAGAAAAGAGCGATAAGGGTAATAAAAAAAAATACAATCTAAAATCTCATGTAGAGACGCTTTTAAAGAATTAAATTTACTAACACTACCTTGCTTGTACATATATGAATGTCTCAGGCATGTAATAAAGGCACATAAAGATGATAAAAACATGAATGTACACAATGACACTAGAACTAGCCAAAACCATTTTAGAAGTAGATTAAGAGGCTCCCTTGGAAAGAAATGAATAGATAGTAAGGCAAAGGATTTATATAATCACTTACCTGGTGAAATTAAGGAAATAAAGGATGAGGTGAAAATGAGAATGGAAATGAAGTCCTATCTCATCAAAAATGTATTTTATTCTATAGAAGAGTATAAGGCAGGAAGAAATGTACGTTGTTAGTTTACCTCTGCGGTAAGAGCAACTCTAAAGTTAAAATCTGATAGTTGTGTATATATAACTAAAATTATAATTTGGTATTGCATACATCATGAAATAACTCTTAAAATTTTAAAACTTATAATTATAATTGTAAATGTATTCACTTATCTTATGTACAAAATTCTTCAAATTGTAACGTTTATGTATGTTTTTTTCATTTGACGAACCTTGTAAACTTTATTACATTGGTGAATAAACTGATACTGGTTCCCCACAATGTGCTGTCACTTACACTATGAATGCCAATGACTTGATTGCTCTTCAATGTAGCTGGACTACTAAGCCTAGTTATCAGGCACAGATATCCAATTAGGTCAAATATCTTCTGAGTGACAGAGTAAATGTCTCTTTTAATGGAAGAGTCAACAACGATACTACATTGATGTCACAGCATAGTTCACTTGTATTAGAGTTCCAAACTAATCCCGGCACTTTGATATGTTCATTATGGACATTCACATGTGTACAGCTAACAGGACTACTTGTCCAGGCTTGTAGTTTGAATTTCAATCGTTTGAAGTTCAATCGCAAAGAGGAAGGCCTTAAACTTAACAGAATATGGCAAACAGCACTAACAAAAGCAAAAATCAAGAACTCCACAAAAGCCAATCAGACGCCAGCAGATCACAATGCGCCACCAGCACAAGTCCAGCCTGTTGCCCACCCGGACCAACCACAACAGACCTCCCCTCCAGCCACTGATATAAATACCACAGCCCACGGAGAAAGCAGCACAGTTGCTGTTAAAATTTCCACTAGGATACTTCGACCTCGCTGCCAGTGACGATGTCTGCTGTAATCGCAGACGAAACGTCTGGGAAGGAGCCCAGTAGACCACGGACCCTATGCTCGGAATATATTGTTTTTAGTATTGACACCGGTCGTGAAAGCCTTAAAATATCAGGAATTGTTTATTTCACTATGGTTGCTACAACTCAAGTTAGCTAATGAAGAACATGTATGCTCTATTGGGGAGACCAAATTCGAGAATTAAAGGACGAAGACTGGGTTAGCGATTTGGTTTTCATAACAGATGTGTTTGAACAAGCTGAACTACCGACAAGGTTGGCACGTATGATGTGGTGAAATCATTTTCTATGATGATAAATGTTTGGAATGTGAAACTAAAACAACATAAATTTCATCATTTTCTTTGTCTGAAGTCACTCTCAAATGTTTCTGATTCTTGAATACATAAATATTGTGATATCCTGAAATTTTTGCTTTCAGAATTTATAGATAATTTTGTGGTTTTGCAAACATGGGAAATGACTTCTCTCTTCTTACAAATCGCTTTGATACATCCATTGTGAATGTAAGACCAGAGTTGCAACTTGAGGTTGCTGATCTCCAAAACATTTTTGCAAATAATAGGGTTAAAAAATGTTACTATAGATGCATTCAAACATATTGACTTCTCTAAGTATCTGCATCTCCGATCATTTGCTGCCAGAATCGTAGCCATGTATGGTTTTACATACATCTGTGAACAGTTTTTCTCTAAATTAAACATGTTAAAGTCGAGAAGACGAACACATCTAACTGATGTCAGCCTTCATGCAAAATTAACACTAGCTACTTATGAGTCATCCCCAAATTTGAAGAGTGTAGCCATTATGTCTTAGTGAAAAAAGTAAAATAAAATAAAGCAATACAGATAAAACGTGAGGATATTGTAAGACCCCAAAAGAAAATCGTTTATGTGAATATTTGTTAAGAGTGTAATTTGTTTTTGATGTTGGTATGAGTTGGTTAAATGACGAAAACGTGTTACTAATGTTCATTGTTACAAACAATTAAGTTTGTTTAAAGACGTCATTAATATTTCCATATTTAATTTTAATATATATGTATAAATAAAAGAATTATATATGTTCAATATTGAAAGCGAAGGGAGAATGGCTAAGGATCGCTTCCCTAACAATGCGGGAACTATTTGATGAACGCATACGCGGATGTACACATGGCAGTCAGAATTCTAGACTCGCAACCAAAAGAATTTGGGATTGGCGTACGTGTCTTTGGTGTAGATGAACGCATTTTTATGTGTGTGCGTCATAAAATAGTGAAAGTAAAATTGCTAAGTGTTTGAAGACCATTAATTTGTGTAAAATAAGTGAAACTTTAGCTAACTTTAATAAGTCAGTTAATACAAAGTGTGTGATTAAATAAAAGGACGTAAAATAGACGAAGTGTAAGTGATAGAAAACACATTCAGCGAAATATCGCTAAATTTTCAGACATTAAATCTCGGCGATGCTAGGGAAGTTGATCCACTGAAATAAAAGACTTACTACTGTAATACGATTTAAATACTGTGAACAAGAAGGTGCGAATAAAATATTTCACTAACATACAACCCCGAGTGTATGTTCATTCCATCCAGTACCACGACCCGAGATAACGAAAGAGTCAAAAGCTCATCAACATCACCTCGTATAATTATAAAAACAGCACCAAACGTAATACCTTTAAAAAGTCTGAGCCTTTTGTTATTATTTTGTAATGCATGCTATTAGGCAGTATGTATAAGGTAGAGACGATCACATGCCACTGCTTTATCGCTTACTGCAGCCTTTAGTTTGTGTGTGGTAGGTAGTATCTGTATTGCGTCATGCATTTGGGATGTTTTACAACCTCTGATGTAGATGATGATAAAACTAAAAAGTCCTTTGTTATACAAAAGCCTTATCAGCCAAAAGGTCCTTCCCCAAAGACGCTAAGCAGTATAACAAGCCTTCTCCACTAAATATTATAAAAAGTTAACACTTACAGGACAAAGAATCTGAAGAGAATGGTTATGTTATTCATTTAAAAATTACTTTATTGTAAAACCGTTTTGGTTCTTTGGTGGAAAGAAATCGTCATCAGCTTGGAGGGAAGGGATACAAGATTGGAGGTGGCTAGCCAAAAGATTAGTGTGACACCAAACTGCTATGCACATTTGAACACACACACTGTTTTCAATTCATGGCATAAGAAAAACATAGTTGACATGAGTATAAATTCAGAACTAAAGAAATGTGAGAACATATGAAAATGGTCCTTGACCATATTGTAAACATTATATTAATTGGCATCCAATAATTTAGCTTTTTGAGGACGCAGGGAGGAAATTGGAAAAATCAATCAGAAAATTTTGAATTTGTTTTTCAGATAGTGTTATAATCAAAGATTCTAGAATGCACTAATTCTGAAAGTGTACAACCAGAAAATGTAGAGCTTAATAAAGTGTATTCCCTTGTTCAGAATGCAGCTGATAATTTATCTTGCTATTGAAATAATTTTGAAGAAGCAATGTCATCAGCTGAACTTTGGTAAAGAGTGAGTGAATGGAATGAGTGGAGTTTAAGGGCCCATTGACAGCTAGGTCATTTGATCCTGTCTTCGGTAAAGAAATGGGGAATTTCACCACAATTTGAAAATACAGGACTAAAAAATTTGAAAAAACAAATTGATAAATTATGTCAAGACCAGTGGCTAGTAGATTAAATTTATTTTTTCTTTAATGTCCTCTCACGTAATGTCATATCGGATGGTGAGTGACTGAAATGGGTGAAACGATGCTCAAATGAGCCTGAGGTCCATAGAGCTTTAACTTACCAGACATTTGTCTTCTCAGGATAAGGGAAAACCTCGGAAAAAAACCTTATCTGGATAACTTACCCTAAACGAGATTCAAACTTGCGACCTCTTGAACGTAAGGCAGACATGCTAACCATCACGATCACGCTACAGAGGCGGGCATAGTAGATCAAAATATGCATTTCGGAACCCTTGTTTTCAATGGCTGTTTGAACAATGCTGTAGCCCAGTTAAAAAGCAGGTTTAAAGCAATGGATGATGTTAACTATTTCTTTAAAATTATTTTCCCGTTTTCTAAATTCTGCTTCTAACAAAGAGATTCACAATGCAGCAATAGTTCTTCAAAATGAATATGAGAAAGATTTACCCAGTGCATTCCCAGGCCAGATATTAAGTTTCAAGTAGGTTTCTGAAAAAAGAAATAGCTTCATTAATCTCTTTAGCTGACTGAACCAAACTATTAGCAATAGAAAATTCAATAGTCACTCCTAGTGTTCCAGATTTATGTACAGCATTTTACCTGTTATTAATGACTCCTATTACTGTTTCTTCAGCTGAATACCCAATTTCGAAGCTCAAACTTATAAAGAATTATCTATAGAATTGAATGACCCAAGACAGACTTAGTGAGCTCAGGTTCCTCAGTATCGAAAGTGAATGAGCAAGATCCAGTGATGTCAGTGAAATCATCAATACCTTTGCTTCGCAGAAAGCACCCATATGATCCACTTTCACTAGAGATGAAGATGAGTGCAAGAGGTTTTATATGTACAAATATGTATATCAAACACTGGATAGAAGTATATGCTTGATATTGAGTGTCAATCACTATAATGTATTTAATTTTTAATAACATTTATTAATAATTTTTAAATACTTTGAAAAAAAAGTAAACAAATGATAATCCCTTTGTTTATATGGCAATATATGATATGTTGCATATAACCTGCTGTAATTAAAATTATATTAGTTATTCATAGGTTAAACATTTTATTTTATGAGGGCTTTTTGCAGACGGGTCCATATTGCATGTGCCACGCCCCTGAGCACAAGATGGTTAATAGAGATGGCTATGTGACAGAGCACCTTGTATAGTTGTAGTGAGGTGAATTGAAAAGGGAACTTTTGAATGGGTCTCTCCATAGTCCAGTAGCTAACACATCTGGCTGAGTAGTTTAATGTCTCGGTACCCTTGTTTACATTTTTGTTTTATAAAACTTAAAAAGTTGTTTGTCATACTGATCCATTAAATCCTTTATTTATTCAGTATATCCTATTCAGCCATCTATAGCTGATACACCCCTCACTTGGATAAACCTCTAAAATTGAATAACATCATGTGTTTCAGCTATTCCTGTTACAGACCTTTCCAAGTGCATTCTCTGCATGCACTACTGGCATGCACGTTGTAACTCATATATATGTCTAAAATGAAGGCATCAGCATCTTATTTGATTTATCACCCAGTACATACCTGTTGTGAAATGTCTAAAGCACACACAAAAATATACTCACTGCCCCCTCATTATGTATTTGATTACATGCTGCACAATCTTACATAGTGCAATGAAGAGAGAAAAAGGAGGTGTAAAACATTGCATAAAACAACTTTTTGGAATACACAAGAACAAAAATAATAATGATCTAAGCCTGGCAATGGGGTGCTATGGAGACAAAAATGCTGGCATATGTAACCTTGATTGCTTAGCTGTGGAAAATACTGTATTTGAAAATGCTTAAGTATAAGTAGAGCCAGGGTAATGATAAATTACACTGTACATTTTGCATTCACTTACCTAACGTCATACATAGTAAATCTTGACAACCATGGAACAATTTTTCATACATATTAACGTTCTGCATACCATGCCTAAACTATTGCATGGAATGTCAAGAGGTGTACCAAGAGTATCCCAAAGGAAAAAAAATGCTCAAACAGATTCTGCATAAGTTGCAGATTGCATATAACAAATAGGAGGACAAAACTATTCTATGGTGTCATCTTCAACGAGAATCATAAACTAAGTTGAGAGTGGGACCAGATGAGGAGACAACAAAATTTGGTACAGGTACAACAGTTTATTGCAAAATTTTTACCTGTGGAACAACTTCATTGATAAATCCTGCCACACTTTCAATAATTGAACGATCACTGACTGGTTGCGGTGCCACTATATGACCTCCTTGGCGACTTGACTTTCTTGGTGATTCAGCAGACATTGTTTAAACTATACAAAGACATATAAAATCAAAGTTCAGAGCATGACAAAGTAAAACTATAATGTTATGAAAAATACCTTAATAGCATACAATTTTGTAAGTTTCTGTTGAGATAATCTGTATACAAAAATTCTGACTTCATAAAATAGCTATCTCTTCACCTGCAAACAATTAGCTTTGTGTCCAAGAAGGTTATGTCATTTTATAAATAGAAAAGCTTTGTTTTGGGCGACAAGCACAAAGGACTTAACCATCTAGAAACTCCCATAAAACAGATACCCAAATCATACTGGAAATGTTAATACTTTGATTTTTTATCCCATTCTACTAAGCATCCAATTCAAATACTGTGAATTACTTACAGGAATTTGATTATTATTTCTTCATTGTCCTATCAACCTTTATTATTTCTATTCTCACTGCGTCATTACTGACAGCTGTAGCTGTGTGCAAAATTATGACGTCAGTTTCAGCTGAATAAACTTTTCGAAGTGTTTTGTATTTTGTACTCACCAGTACTTGTATTCTTCAAGCATTTGACAGCCACATTATAAACATTACGATGGGCAAAACCGCTACATTCATTTCCAGTCTCTTTGTTAAACAGATATTTCTGAAATTGCTTAAAATTAACGTAGCGCATTAGCACATCTTGCCATATTTCTCATACTTTGCTGTACACAATAATCAGCTGATTGAAATAAACACACTTTGTCACTGAAGATTCAATCCAGCATTTCTCCTTTCCGGATATTTTTAACCTACACTTATACTATCTTTTTGAAGGACGATGTCCCGTTTGTTCCAAAAAAAAAATTAATAAAGTAGGCATGAGCGTATATTTTCCCAAACGTAGTCAATAAATTTACGTCTCTTGAATATTAACACAAATGCAAGTTTGAATCACGTTGATCCTGCAAAACAGTTAATTTTCTCCCTTTTTCTGTTTTACTGTTGTTTGTATATTTAAACAAGATATGAATAGCATCCTGAAAGGTGAAATGAAAGAAATAGAATTGAATCTCATCACATAATTTTCCCTAATATTATTATGACCTTTACCAACCAAAAATAAAACCGGGCATTTTATTTCAAGCGAGATAAATAAACAACCACAATACAGGACGCTGAACAACTGGACGGAGTTTTTATTTTTCCCCGATTTAATGTTTGCATTTTGTTAAACATCTAGTTTAATCATTTTTCTTGCAGCTGTATTTGATTTCGTACAGTTTTGACGTGACCACCGTAAAATGAAATGTTACATTCTGTTTATAACCATCCTCGTTCTTCTGAACTTTACATTTGCAAGAAAAAATGTTCTGTTTATAATCGTGGACGATCTAAGACCAGCGTTGGGATGCTACGGCGACAAAAATGCTCGCACACCTAACATTGATCGCTTAGCTGTTGAAAGTGTTGTATTTAAAAATGCTTACGTGCAGGTACGGACAACGTAATGATCAAATTGCATTCTATACATTTCACATTAATTGACCTAACAATGTATAGCATATCAACAAAGAATAGCAAGTCCTGGTCAATAATTTAAATCAGTATTATTAAATGTTCTGTGCAGTACAGGTGGTTGACAATGTGTCTTGTGAGGTCCTTATTACTTGGTGAATTTCATTGCAATCCAAGATCTACTTTCTAAAACAAGATGCAGGGGATGATTTATAGCAACCTAAGAACCCAGAAATAGCATCTTTATCTTAAACATTGCTGATGACCTATAGATGTACAAAAGGTAGTGGAGAAACGAGTTCTTACTGCACAGGTGGTGGGCACTGGTGATACACGAAATGATAATTGGAGAAGGAAAGTTCCAGACCTAAGTTTAGGGCATCTACCTTTCCTGGCATATGCCAATTATGAGTACTGAGGAAAACCTGCAAAAAATCTTAGTCATGGAGGATAGTACTGACAGAATTTGAACTGTAGAGCTCCTATCCATGAGGCCAAGCCTTAACAATCTTGGCCACCTATGTCAGTAGAAATGAACTAAGATGCAACACTTTCACCAGGAAACAGTAGGCAATATTCAACAGACTTAGCATTACTTTCCTTCAATAAATGAACAATTTATTTAATTTTCAGATAAGGAAAATCATCTATATTATAGTATGATTAAATATCTTTTATTTTGTAATTGCACTACATATTTTAAGAATACCTGACTTTATGGCACAATTGTGCCCCCCCCCCCAAAAAAAAAAAAAAAAAATATATATAATCATATGAGTGATCAGAAGTAAATAAATGTGTAAGATCAACATATGATTAGCAAATATCTATCTTGTGTATTACAAAAATAATAGAGATTCTAGGTGAAGCTGAGTTGTTATGCACTTCCTGCTTATATGTCACACAATATACGTACTCTATAACTTTGACGTTAGGATGAAATATATTAAAGTGAAAAAAAAAAAAATTATCATTGACATATGTTTAAGGATCTAAGAAAATGGACTAGTATATTTCAATTTGTAAGAAAAGTTAAAGAGAGGGGATAGCCTGGTGTAGTACTGGAGGTGGGACGTAGTCAGTACCGCAGGTACCTCCCAGCTGGTTAAGCGGTCTTCTCGACCACATTTTTCAATGTAAGGCCATTAATAACTGGAGAGAAATGGGCACTTAGGAGCAAAGAAATGACGTTGAGAAAAATATTCAAGAATCATGAGCAGATACCAGGATTAGGGAAGTTCCTGTGGAAGGTAAAGACTAAATGGAGATGGTCAATAAAAATACAGGGATCTCAAGATAGCCTGTAGATTAGCACTGTCCAATGTGACACCCATTATGTATTTTTTTGGGCTCTTCATAAGCAAATTTTTATTCCACCGATTTCTAATATTAATTCAAATTTGAAGGCAAAACTATTTCTTTTCAAAAATCTTCCCAGTACACACCCATAAAGTATGTTTATGTACACCTGAAACAGTATTCATTACTTCCCTAACTAATGCTTTCCCTTGTTCCTCTCAAAAGAAGAGTACTTGCCCTAACAGTGGTTGTGATGGCATCCATGCTGCATGAATTAAATTTGTCCGAGCATATAAGGAAGTTGGACAGCACTGCTGTAGATGATAGAGTTCATAGTTATGTATTATTATACTTTATGTATACTGCATCAATTATGATTATGGCCAATTAACTAGGATTATGGTCAGATCATAATAATGTAAGGCTTAGTACATAATACATACATAAAGAACTCAGAAATAAATAAATAAAAATCAAAACAATGGAAGCTATCCTCCAAATGGTGCTAGAAGTGGAACACTTGGGCTGGTTAAGTGCCGGTCTATGCATGCTAGGGATTAACATAAAATGGAAATAACCAATATAACACGAGACCCCAAGATTCTATCCTTCCTTCTGTTCTCTTTTTGATACACATAAGTGACTTATCATGTATCATTTGTAACGACAGTCTTATTCATAAATGATACTAATGTGCTATTTAAAAAATAATGCTAGGGAAATGTATAATATATATACCATGGTATGTATACAATGCAGGGGACATCTTGTGCACCACAACCTAAACAGATCTTTTGTAGTTACCACCCGTCCTTCCCCCTAGGAGGAAGGGATGAAGTGAAGGAACCAGAGGAGGCTACAGGCAGACAGATCACAGAGAAGCATGGAAGTATTAAGGGTTCTGGACTTAAAGACCCGTCCCACTGCTGAAGCTGCTTAGATTGGGCAATGAACAACCCATCAACCAAGCAGCCCTCAAATGTCCTTGGGAAGCATTCTTTCCTTTGAGTAGCACCCACACATCTGTCCAGCACTGCCATGTGCACCACAAAATCTAGAAGCACACCTGAAAGGCGAGGAGACCAAATGAAAGAGAAATAATGGAAAGGAAATTGTGGCAGATAAGAATTCACTCTAGATCAGCATTCACTTACAAGGGAAAACCATAAAAATCCAAGGTCAGAATGAGTATTCATTGAAAATTGAACCTGGGACTTTCTGAATGCCTCACCCTTTACCATGGAGCCATCTTGCTTGGTAGGGAGTTACAAAATAACGTAACATCTTCAAAATTGACTGGATAAGAATAAGTTTCAATTGAGCATAAGCAATCTGTAATGATGTCAGAAACCTGTCCTCTCCTTTGGATCTTGTCAGCATTTTCTCACACCATTTAACATGGGCATGTTTTTGTTCTTCTGTCAAATTGTGAGGCTCTCATTGGGATGTGACCCTCCTCAGGTGAAGGAATACATGAAGGATTTTCAAAACTGCTGGCGAACCAATCTGCAATGCTGCCTCAATTCCTTTAAATGTTATGTGATTATTTTCATGAAGCATTTTTCTCAATGCTGCAATGTTTTCCTCAGTTCTGCCAATACCAGACGTGCACTTCTCTCATCTTTCAAAGATGTTTGGCTCCTTTTAAATTACTGAAACCACTGGAAAACTGTTGCATGGGAAGGAGCAATATCCCCAAATCCTGTGGGAAATGTTGAAGACTTTGGCACTGGTTTAACCCACTTTTAAGATCGTAGAAAATTGTTGAGCGAAAATGCTCTCTTCCAAGCTCCATTGCTACCTGCATGCTGCAGGTTGCGCATTCTTGCACTGCTGGTATTCCTACCTGGTACTAGTTTACTCACAAAGGATGAGGCTATTCCATCCTGCATCCGACTTGAGTGGACCAACGTTTATTTTCTCACAGCTCAAAACTTTCGTAATGACCCTCGTGTTTCTGCTATACCTTTCATACCAGCCAGATCAGTAAGCAACCATCTTCATAGGCATTACCATGGAGAGAAAGAAATCCTTACACATGTCTCGGGTCTTGTCAATAGAGTGAACTATAGAGGACATGACATCAAGCCCTCTTATGTTGTAAAACAACTAAGGAAAAAAGCATTGAGCTCATACGAGCTGTTGATGGCAGTTCATGCAGAACAGATATGATCACCTTAAAAAGCTGCAGTTTCGTAACACTCATTATAGATCCAACAATCTGTTCTGAACACCATTGTTGTAACCTGAAGAGGTGGATCAGGAAAAAAAATCTGTGAACTCCTTTTACCCCCTATAATTCCAAATACCATCTGCAGGAAATAGAAGTTTTAAGATTAACGGTGGAAGTACGCGGAACCATACCTTGGCATTTTCAGCTTCTAGCTCACCATGAAGAACATCAGTAATATAATAATAATCACACTTAGACGATCATATATTAGTGAAACCAATGCCACTTAAAAACAATTCTAAATTAAATTATGAATTAACTGGCATATTAAGTTTGATCGTCTCCTCAGCATGGTGGTAGCACAGTTGCTTAGCAAGTGGGAGGCTCGGGTTAATTCATGATACTGGTGTGGGGATTTGCTCCCTCTGGGAGACCTGGTCTGGGGTTCACTCAGCCTTATGAGGTCCCTGAGGGGCCACGTGAAGGAAAAGTAACAGTTCCAGGTTGTGAAGATCACAATCACCAACAAGAAAGAATTTAGAATGCTAACCACATACTACCTTCAGTACTGCACCCCACTCATGATGCCCAATCAGGCAGTAGGCTTGGCATTGGGGTGCTGCACCACAGAGTTTAATTTACATTTTAATATTTCATATATTAAGTCAACATCAAATTCTATAAAATAAATATATATTTCATCTGGCAATGAAGCCATTAGCAAGATAGTAGTAGTACATAGGTATATTAATATGTACAACTAGTTTCCAGAGGCTGGCCCCGTAGCTCAGTTGGTAGATTACCTGCCTGCTGTGCAAGGGGTCCCGAATTCGATTCCCCCTGGAAGGGTGAGGATTTTGCTTTAACTAGGATTATTCCCCATCTTCCCTGGAGTCCGGAAGTAAGAATGTGAATGTGTGTGCATGTGCGCGTGTTTGAATTTAATCTAAATCCAAAGTAATAGAAACCGAAAGTTCAAAACCACCATTAAGTGAGAGAACACCATGTTGAGCAATTCCAAGAAGCTAAAAGCTGCAGATATGACCTTTGATGTTAAAGGTGACATATAAATGGAATGAAAAAAGTTTTCAGACAACACTGAGCAAACTAGCAATAGCAAATTTAAAAATATTGCTAAAAATATGCTTGCAAACTGCATACCATATACTGTAATAGCTTTGAAATTTTAATTTCATACTGACCAAAAATAAATAAAGATACATTTGATAAACAAGTAATATATTATTGTTAATGAGACAATGCATGTAAGCTGTGTACTTCCAATTAGTTTGTAAATATGTATGTTTAATGTAATAGAAAATATAATTTTAAATGTAAATTATTGACACAACCAATATTTGTATTTAGAAAATGATACAGTGAATAAAGATAAATTGATTGAATCATGCATAAAAGATTTATGTCTCAGAAATAATTGAAGTGGGGCTGGAGAAAGATTCCAGAAGCAGGTGAATACAAGCATTTAATATGTTGTTGTTTTCTAGTGCCTTGCATCTGGCAATGAAGCCATTAGCATTCGTGCTTTCCAATACTTTTGAACTGTAGTTTCTTCTGATCTTAATGCTTCACAGGTCTTTAAGTGGTCTTCATTCATTTCTGCTGGATCGTTACACAGGACACATATTGGTGAGGCTGAGATACCTATTCTGTAGAGATGACTTGCTAAGCAGTCGTGATTTGTCAATAGTCGGAAGGCTGCAACCGCTGTTTTCCTTGGTCTCTGGGGGATTATATCTGGGTTGGAAAGTAGTGTAATCCATTTTTTATCTTTGGCATTTGTTTCTATTTCTTGTAGGTATGAATGAGAAAATTTTTTAATGATCAAGCGTTTTATTGAGGAATATGAGAAATTGAATTTAGACTTTTGTTTTATTGTTGTGCCTTTCTTTGCAAGTGAGTCTGCAGCTTCGTTCCCCATGACTCCACAGTGTGCTGGAATCCATTGGAGATGAACAGTCTTATTAACTTTTTGGAGTTGTGTTAACATTTTGTAGCATTCTCTAATTTTTGTTGACTTCTTTGTAGTATTTGAACATATTCTCTGAATTGCAGCTTTAGAATCTGAAAGAATTACTGCCTTGTTAAATTTATTTAAGGGAAGATTTAATAATTGTCGGAGAGCAATGTGTATAGCCTCTATTTCTCCATCATAATTTGTTGTGTCTCTGCCAACAGAATGATAAAAGGAAAAATGTGAACACGTAACTCCAGCTCCATTTAATACAACAATCTCACATTTTTGTGTTTCAGCAAGCTCTTTGTGCTCCAAGCAGAAACTCCTTCTTAACAAGCCGCAGGCCAGATACCTTGCATTTGTATGACTTTTACAGTTACTGGCGACAATCTGCTGGAAATTTTACTACCTTACCTCAATATTTTAAAGAGAATGGGTATCATACGATGTCCATTGGAAAAATTTTTCATCCAGGTAACAACTTTAACTTAGCTTTTCAATGAATTTGTTTGAAACTGCGTAATTTAGACAGCTAAAATAATGTTACGTAATTCTATTTGACACTTCTTTCCAGGAATTTCTTCAAACTGGACTGATGACCAACCATACAGTTGGTCTGAGGACCCATACCATCCCTCAACTCAGAAGTATAAAGATGCACGGGTGTGTGTTGGGAAAGATGGAAAAACTGGCCAAAACTTGGTGTGTCCAGTGGAAGTAGCATTTCAACCTGGCAAAACATTACCAGATTTACAAAGTTTAGATGCTGCAAAAGAATTTTTGTATTCGACAGGAAATGGAAAAAAGTTGCCATTTTTTCTTGCTGTTGGATTTCATAAACCGCATGTACCTATAAAATATCCTGGAAAATTCCTAGGTACCTTTTATTTTATCATTTTTAATACAAAACAAGAAATACCTTAACACATAGATCAGCACCTTTATGCTGGGAGAAATGGAGCATAAAACCAAATGTTTTTGTGAAATCTGGTGTCTCACATAAACCTTTTACCAAAAATCTGTACTTCTGTACAAACTATGCTTACAAAGGCATATTATCATACCTGTTTCATGTTAATTGAGATAAATGTTTGCAGAAATAGCTTCATTACACATTTTGTTGTAGGCACAAGGGGATTACAGGAAACCAAAGCTATGATTAAATGTTTAAAATCAGGTTTTACATGTTTGCCTGAAATTTCATGCTCTTTCCATGATATGGAGAGAAACAATTGAATGATGACAGCAGTTCAGAAAATGACAAAAATAGTGCAAAATACCAACCAATATCTCAGAAATTACATGCCACAAAAAGAAATGTAAATTTTATTTGAAATAACCTGTATATTTAAAAGTAATCTACATTTCCCGGGAAGCAAGTTTTTATCTGTTTTTCGTAGTTTGCCAGATATGCAAAATTATACAAAATTTGTTTATGAATGAAGAGGACCTGACAAGTATTCCCAGAAAATTCCAGATATAAATATTATTTGTCATGTAAATATCTTAAATATTCAGATATAATATTAAGATATAATTACAATCATTATGAGCCATTTCTCAGAAATAACAGATAACAAAAAAATGTTCCATATCAAGAGCAATCTTGACTGGGGGAGTTTCTTTAAAATCTTTTGTGTCTTATCTTTGCAGGATACTGATATTAAATACCAAGTTTGGTACCCATCCAACATTTTGTTTTTTGAGTTATGCTGCTCTCTCTCTCACACACACACATGCGCGCACACTCGCACATACACACACCTTTTTCTAATGATGCACTTTTTTTTATTCATAGGGTCTCAAAACACATATCTTTGGTGAGAAATCTCCATATAAAATTTTTGTGTGGAACTGCAGCATTTTCTCATAATATGTGTGTGAGATATGGCTTTGAAAAGTAAATAGAGCTTAGTGTTTTTGACTCTTAAATGTTTGATGAATAATATTTTATCTTTCCTTATAATGCTTAGTTATAATATTCTTGTCAATCCTTGAGCTTCCTTTCCTTCTGTCATCTACATCATACTAAAATCCTGATTTCTAAACATTTTACTTATTTTTAAAGCCAAAGTTTGCATACATACTTGCACAGCAGCTTTCTTTTTTTTGTTGAGTGATGGGTTGCTCCCCACATACATGTGGTAGGTAGAGAAAATTTTGCATTTATCTAAACAAATCTAATATTGAGACTACAAAATACATGCTTTGGTCTCCCTTTAACAAAAATTGTTTTTTAGTAAAAGAGGAGTGTATACGTGAGAGAAGGAGATGACAGCATGACGTAAAAATGTAAAGTTGGGTAACCAACAAATCCAACCAACAGGCATATAAATTCAGCATCTATAAAGGATTTCAAGATAATCCTGCCTACTGGAAAATTGTTATTTTTAATTTACTTAACAATGGTTCTAACAGTTTTAATTAAAAAATAAAAGTAAATAACAGCTGGAGAAAGTCATGTAAATATACAGAATTTATTTTGTTTGTTATTACAGAACATAATTATGAATTTCATAAGTATGGCTAATGTATTTTAACAGTCCTATGTTTACAAAATCGGCTGCCCTGCGCAGACATAAGATAGATCTAGGCTTTGTAGATGTGGTTCTGTTTTTATAATAAGTTGCTTTGTATGCACTGAGCTATGAGATTCTTTTTCTACCCCAGGTCGTGGTATTAGATGGAATGAACAAACACTCGATGCAACTTCACTATAATATATTACTTTATTAACACTTTTTCTCGTCTTTACACTTTCATCGCACCAATTTATATTATATTGATAGTCTTTCCAGTTTTTTAACAACTTAAGAACAAAAGCTTCATGAAAGTTTAGTCAATTTTCTACTCACATCCAAGAGCACTATAAAAACATGTCTTCTCATATCAAGCACACAGACGCTATTAACAAATTCCAGCGCCACATGATGTTACCTTTATTTTGTGTACATCCGTGTATGCATTCATCAAATAGTTCCTGTATTGTTAGGGAAGCGATCGTTAGCTATTCTCCCTTCGCTTTTAATATTGAACACATATAATTCTTTTATTTATACATATATATTAAATTTAAATATGGAAATATTTATGACGTCTTTAAACAAACTTAATTTTTTTGTAACAATAAACAATAGCAACACGTTTTCGTCACTCAACCAACTCGTACCAACACCAAAAACAAATTACACTCTCAACAAATATTCACATAAATGATTTTCTTTTGGGGTCTTACAATATCCTGTCTCAGATGGATTTCTCACATTGAGTCTGACCATGATTTTTGTCAGACACTATTTTAAACACATGATGTTTGTTTAAAAAAAAAAGCATTTTTCATCCATTTACTTCAACTACGCTATGTTTTAAATATGGGATTTCATCGCACCTTGCAAAAGTTTGAATGCACTCTAAATGCTTGCAAAAAGGTGTGCCTAAATGATTTGAAGATTACCAAAGAGTAACAAGAGCAAACTGCTTATCAAAGACTGTCTCTTTGGCTCCCAATAGCACACTAATATTGCCATACACTCATTCAGGTATTGCTACTCTCCTCAAGCATCTTGCTTTACTGTCCATGCTGTGTTGCATGGGCTTGAGCTCTACATTGAAATAGATGACCTTCAGCTTTAAAGCTGCAACCGGTGATTGGCTAAGAAAATGATTTGATTGAAAGGAAATTATCTGCAGCTACCTAAGCCTCATGGAATGAGTGACTGGGAATCAAGACCAATTGTAAGTAATGTTAACTTACAACAGTAGAAACTATTGACCTTTGGAGAGATTCATTTGCTCAAGCAGTACAATGTCACTGTATATTAAAGTTGTTGTTGTAGTTGTTTTCTAGTGCCTTGCATCTGGCAATGAAGCCATTAGCATTCGTGCTTTCCAATACTTTTGAACTGTAGTTTCTTCTGATCTTAATGCTTCACAGGTCTTCAAGCGGTCTTCATTCATTTCTGCTGGATCGTTACACAGGACACATATTGGTGAGGCTGAGATACCTATTCTGTAGAGATCACTTGCTAAACAGTCGTGATTTGTCAATAGTCGGAAGGCTGCAACCGCTGTTTTCCTTGGTCTCTGGGGGATTATATCTAGGTTGGAAAGTAGTGTAATCCATTTTTTATCTTTGGCATTTGTTTCTATTTCTTGTAGGTATGAATGAGAAAATTTTTTAATGATCAAGCGTTTTATTGAGGAATATGAGAAATTGAATTTAGACTTTTGTTTTATTGTTGTGCCTTTCTTTGCAAGTGAGTCTGCAGCTTCGTTCCCCATGACTCCACAGTGTGCTGGAACCCATTGGAGATGAACAGTCTTATTAACTTTTTGGAGTTGTGTTAACATTTTGTAGCATTCTCTAATTTTTGTTGACTTCTTTGTAGTATTTGAACATATTCCCTGAATTGCAGCTTTAGAATCTGAAAGAATTACTGCCTTGTTAAATTTATTTAAGGGAAGATTTAATAATTGTCGGAGAGCAATGTGTATAGCCTCTATTTCTCCATCATAATTTGTTGTGTCTCTGCCAACAGAATGATAAAAGGAAAAATGTGGGTAGTAAGGGGTAGTGATGCACCTCCTATAGCCTCTCCTACCCAATTCCCATCCTCATCCTGCCCGTGGTGCACCCTGCTTTTAACAGATGAGGCTCTGGGGACCGAATCACAGCGGTATAACTGTTTCATCTAAAATGGAGGAAATGCCATTTACATATGTGCTGGCCTATCACAGCACAACAGCGTTCCTCAGAGGCACATGAGGGGAAGGTCGGTGGATCTAAATACCACCTATTTAGTCCTCCCGGCTAGGTCCGATGGACCCGTTGACCAATGATAGGTGTGGTCCTCCTTGCAAAATGGGGGTTTAAGTTGGGTGATGTAACTGTCACATTGTAAAACTGGTGCCCGTTAAGAAAACAGTTACATGAAAGCCAACATTCCTAACACCAGAGAAAATCTACTTATAAGAGAAAATCCATTGGAATTATTGCAACCTACCCTCAGTTTGGAATTAATAGAGGAAATAAGTAAATCAGACACACCAAAAGAAATACAAAAACTTCTAGCTCTGGAAAAAATCAATACTAGGTATCCCACAGAAGAATGGCTGCACATATATACTGATGGATCCTCCAAGGAAAACCTTACTGTATATTAAAGTCCTCTAACATAGTGTCATATCAGATGATGAGTGAATGAAATTAACGAAGTGGTGTTCAAATGAGCCCAAGGTCCATAGAACTTATTACACTGGTAACTAAATAATTATGAAACACTTACATTTTGGCACTGTGACCAAGCAATTAGAGCATTTGCCTACCACCTAGGCAGCCCGGGTTCAATCCCAGAGACCCACATGTGGAGTTTGTGGTGGATGAAGTAGCATCAAGGTGGGTTTTCTCTGGTTTTCCCCACCACTCATTCCACCAATTGCTCCATCATCACCTTTCCAATCATCAATTTTGTCTGCGTTTCATATCATCCTCTTCCTCACTATCATACCTGGTGCTTGGCTGACCAGCCGCTTCCAGGTCTTCACTCTGTCCGATCATAGGTTCCTGTGCTCTCCGGCAGGCATCTGACCCTAGGCACTGGCTTGTAAGTCTTAAGGGGTGTAAGTTCTACATAAGGGGAGGATGAAGATAATCAGGTAAAGAAAAAACAAAAAACATGTACACAGATCATCTCTATGTTCATACCAAACTATATGTCCATAGATTAATAAATGTATTTTTATTTCCAGGCTTGTAGGCCATATCTAAAAGGCATTTGGGATACTGGCGTTTTGCCAAGAACTACACTTGACATCTTCAGGGTGATGATGATCTGTGTCCCACATTGGTCAGAGCTTGAATGCAGAAACCGCAACAGGTACATACTTATATAGTGGACTTGAGTGGAGCTTGCTGTATGGTCCTGTATGCTGATTGGCTCATATTTGTTTGGAGGAGTGGATAGGATGAAGTGTTATGATTCTGGCTTTTTGTGGTCAAACTCTCAAAATGGTCATCCAGGCCTTTTGTACTGGAGAGTGAACTTCTGATTGAAGTTATTCCTGTGTGTGCCATGGCTTCCACATTTGAACGCTGACCTGAGCAATCCATGACTCACCATCACCCTGAAGATGCCAAGTCCAGTCCTTGGTGAAATGTGCAAACTCAGATAATAAAAATACATTTATTAATCTTGATGCCAGGTGTAAAAATCTAAGTTTATCTATGACCAGTCCTTAGCATTTAAAACTTCTCATTATAAATATTTAACTTCCCATTGAAACGAGGAGGGAAAATGTTTATTTTGAACAGATTGTGTGAGATATTCTTTTATCACAGCTCCGGTAACATAAAAACATATTTTTTCTATCATTGAAACATATTTCATGCATCCACTTCAAAATATAAACTTGAAACAAATTTTTTTTTTGCAGATTTTCATCCACTGAGTTCTTTTAAATTGCCAGCAGCACGATGGCAGCCTTCTGGTTTGCCAACAGTAGCATGGAATCCTTGGCTAGATGTACGAAAAAGAGACGATATTGCTGCACTCAATATATCATTTCCATTTGGATCCATTCCAGGTTTGCTTTAAATTGCTTTAAGTGTAGTACCAGTGGTGCAATGAAGGGAGTTTGGGGGTTCCCAGAATCTCACAGAGAGGGAAAGAAAAAAATATCAGACAAAATTAGTGTGAGCATAAGTTCGATAGACGTATACTATTTTCAAATCTTCCCAACAGGAATATTCCTATGCAAAGAGATTTATATTGTGAATGTTCTTAGTCTGGGGATTTTTAATTGGTCAATATATATTTTTGTTACTTTACAAACTATTAATCGTCTGTAAGCAAGATGAGATGTGTAAATTTGGATTATTACCTGCTGGCCTACTCATGAACAACTGTGTACAAGGATATGCTTAATCTTCTCATCAATGATAAAACTGAGAAATTATCAGATTGAAAATCTAAAATTATGTAATTATTTAACTAACACCTATGAAATTTATTTTTCTCTGATTTTGTTAGAAATGGAATTTACTAGTTATTAAAATTAGTTTATTACACTTTAAGACAACCTTTGTTGCAGAATTTTACCTATTGACAATCTCAACGAAAGAAAAACTGTGTAAGGAAATGTTCTTTTCCTTTATTTTCAACTATTTATTTTCCTATTTCAGCCAAACCAGTAATATATTGACAAATGCTTCTCGTGCACAGGTACAGACAATATTGACTACTCTTAACTTTGTATCAATTTTAACCAAATTTGAAAGGCAGTGACAAATTTTATTCAAATTAATATATGAAAAATGTTGATTCCGTAGATGCAATGACCCTGGCTGCACCATTGGTGTTATTACTTTTTAAAGTTTGCAAAGTGATATGAAGACAATCACTTAATTTACTATGATCTGCATTTATTTCAGATAATTACAGCACTGTGATTATACAGAATTACTATGCTGCAGTTACCTACATTGATGATCTAGTTGGCCAATTGCTAGACACACTTAAAGTCATGAATCTGTACAAGAAGACTATAATCCTTCTAGTTGCAGATCATGGTGAGTGAGTCAAGCTATTTGAGCATCTTTTATAAATGGAATTAGCCACATTCAAGTCATGCTACATTTTAAAAATACTTTAACATTTGCAAACACATATCAGTTTTTAAAATTGGATGAGATTCTGTATGTGGGTAATTGAGGTGTGTTCTCAATCTGAATTGCATAACACCTTTCATAACAGCAAATTGCTTGAGAATAGTTGTATTTTCTTTGATTAAGAAATGTAAATAATTGTATGTAATTTGTAAGAAATTTATTAATGTAATCTCTTTCTATTGTTACATTTTGACGTATTTGACAAATAAATGTTATTGTGTATGAAATAAGTTGAACTCAAGTTAATGTGTATTAGGATTTATCACACTAACTCAAAAGTAGAACATTAGCATAAAAAGCAGGAGATTCATTGTTCATATCCTGGCCATGAATGGAGCAGTTTGAAATCTGATTCTATTTGTCATTCTTTACAAATTTTCATGCTATAATTACAGCTTACAGCCTTTTAACACAAACTTATTTTGTATGTATTTTAGGTTGGTCAATGACTGAGCATGGCGAATGGTCAAAATACAGCAACTTTGAAGTAGCAGTGAAAGTGCCATTCATCCTATATGTGCCAGGTTTAACTGATGTAGAAGGATATCCAAAAGCTACTAATGCACTAATTGAACTTGTTGATATTTTCCCAACTCTAGCTGAATTGACTGATTTTGGTCAATTGCCTCTTTGTCCAAACATTTCAAATAATGTTAAATTGTGCACAGAAGGCATCAGTTTGGTTCCTTTAATCAATGACGTCATTTCTCAAAAGGTTGGTCCAGTTTGTAGCATGGACTTTGCTGAGTAGAAGAGTATACATGTAACCAGTGAAAGATGCCCAGTTCTCATTGTAACTTAATTACTCTGCAAATATAGTTGTTTCCAGCACTATCATGCCATGATCATTTAAAGATCATTAAAACACAAGAAATGTCTCAAAATTAAGAATTTTCAACATGACTTTGCTTCCTAACTTAGGAACTGATTTGCATATTGAACTTTATATGGGTGTAATTTCAAGTATTAATTCTTTTAAATAGCACTATCTGATTCACGCAGAAATGTTTTAGAGTATGAAAGACTCATCATAACCACACAGAAATTCTAAACATCAAAGGCAGGATAATAGAAAATTGAGTCGAACAGTTACTGAATTTTATGCAGATTATAAAACATCCCCAGCCCTCGTAGTCTGTTGACATTTGCAGACATCACTCACTATACCATGTTTACCTGCCCGTCAGTGACTGACTACTGTTGTCGACATTCTTTGTATTGATTATGGTTTTAGTGTAGATAACTTGAAGCCAACTGCTGAACATTTCCTATGCCTACCCATACTTAATTTTTTTAATTTTATTCATTCTTTAAGTACAGAGTAACGGATAATAACAATTAATAATAATAATAATAATAATAATAATAATAATAATAATAATAATAATAATAATAATAATAATAACAACAACAACAACTCACCAATATGTGTCCTGTGTAACGATCCAGCAGAAATGAACGAAGACCACTTGAAGACCTGTGAAGCATTAAGATCAGAAGAAACTACAGTTCAAAAGTATTGGAAAGCACGAATGCTAATGGCTTCATTGCCAGATGCAAGGCACTAGAAAACAACAACAACAACAACATAATAATAATAATAATAATAATAATAATAATAATAATAATAATAATAATAATGTCCACTATTAGGAAAATCTGTATCCCTTTATGTCAGCATTGTTTTACCATAAAATGTGGTTTTGATTGATTCATTCTCCTGCTGTCTTATTCATGGAAAACTGCATCTTCATTATTACTTGAACGAATGCATCATTTCAGTTACATTCACACCTTTCAGGCACGACATATCAATTTGCCCAAGATTGTGACCGCTTCACTGGTATGTAAAGGTACTGGCCGAGTGTTTTGTTTATAACTGATGGCACATGCTGGTTGGGTTCGGCACAAGTCACTGGGGTGTGCAAGGACTGATCCTATGCACTGGGCAAGTGTTCTGTTGATGTCTTGGTGTAATGCTTGCACATGCTGATCGGGTGTTTTGTTTACAACTGAGGTAGTGCTGGCCATGAGGCACACGCCAGTCAAGTGTTTTGTTTACATATGAAGCAGTACTGGCCTGGAAGCACATGCTGGTTGGTGAAACAGAGGTCACTGGTGTGTGCGAAGACAGCACAGCGTTGCCATTTACACTACCAAAAAAAAAATATTTTGCTTTTGCTTTCATATCAGTTGCTATTTTACCTTTTATTATTATAGTCATATAATCTGCATATCTGTACCAAAAATTCAACATTCTTTGAGGTCTTTTTTTAATTTTTTAATTTTATTTTAAACTATTGGTTCTATATTCTCAGTAAAAGCACTATACAACATTTCAGTGTTTCACGTTCAACCGTTTTGAACTATTCCTGTTTAATAAAATTAATTTTTTCCATAACGCAGAAGACCTTAATTCACAAAAATTTTAGAGTTTAAGAAAATAAACAAAAATGTTTAACATTAATAATATAATTATCGTAATTAATTTACATATATCTGATTTTCAAAATGTAAGGAAAGATTATGGTTATACACTAGGTTTACTACAAAACTTGGCAGCATGCGCATGGCCTGTCTCCCGAACACATACTGCACAACTTGGCTGGCAGTCGCACGGCTCATGTCCCAGTCAACATGCATGGATGTCGAATCAAATCTCAAATCACATTAACAATTACCAGAATAAACATAAAACATGGCCTATCGCAGGAGATGTTGGAAATGCAGTCCATCTGCATCGGTACATCTATGGTATCTTCTAAGGAAATTTTCATTTTAATGCATTAGTTTAGCTTCCAAAATAGCATAAATTTCTCTCCTGATATTTTTTAAAACTTTTGTCTTGTGCAAGGCGTCTAAGAGTTTTCGATGAGACAGTTGTAGCCTTTCTCTGATTTTGTCTAATTTCTGCTCCGTAAGCACATGTCGTTTTACTTTTCTCTTCCTATCATGAGTTGATCCTGTTTCCCTGAATTTATTTATAAGCAAACGAATTGGGATATATTCTTCACCACTCTGTCCTCTATGTGATCTGCAAGAGGAAATGGATCGAGACCACCTTCAAATATGCCCGGGCACTTCTAATGCCCCATCCATCAGTGAAAAATATTGGAGAGCAAGAGGATTAATGACTTCATTGTCAGAAATTCAGCATTAGCTAACAACATTTACAAGCAAACGATGGTGTCCCTACTCGGAACATGCATGCCAGGAAATTTAGTTTCAAATTACCTTAAAACTTCCCTACAACATGATGTTAAGCACATACATATCTTACAAAAACTCTGTGGTACTATATACTGCAATTGATTCATTTTGAAAACACTTCAAGTAAACCTAACACTTCCAAACACTCCTAATATTATTCATGTGTGAATTGGATTAGCACACCACAGAATATCAACCTAGTTAGAAGTAAGACTGACACATGTGTGATGATTACCACGTGTGCACAGGGAAATGTAGTGAAGGTCACACAGGCCATGCACCTGCTGGCCAAGTTTTGTAGTAAACATACTGTATTATCCCTAATGGTATCCCCCAACACTTAGTTACAAGAATGTGTTGTTGCATATTTTGCGAGTATCCAGTGATATTATATTTATGCTGGATGCATCACAAAGGATTTCTAACAATGTGTTATTCAGAGCATTTTGTTACTTCTTGCTTAACTGCTTAATAGTATGAATGCTACATAATGAATAACTAAAGCAACACAATTTAAATCTCTTTGAAGGATGCTGTATTTAATACATCATCTGTGAAACAATGGAAAACTGGTGTATTCAGTCAGTATCCCAGACCAGGACTATTTCCAACTGTATATCCAAACAGTGACAAACCACATCTGAAAAGCATTAAGATAATGGGTAAGTATTGTTCCACCAACATAATACTTCATTCTTTAATATGACTATATGGCTATCTATAACAAAGCAGGAGAGCATGTACTTGGCCCAGAAGATGAAGTGTACATACATCTTTATTGCAATAATACTAAACTTTAGCCACCTTTTCATTATTGTGGCCTTATACAAACTCATGGACAACCACCAGGGATCTCAGAATTATATGGATAGCCCTGTAGGGTCAGTTTCTTCATTGGAGGAGTTCTGAGGAAATTATGAGAGATTAACTACAACCTTTTAACCTTGGAGTGACTGCACTCTTTAAAGCCACATGAGCAAGTGTGTGCAGTGTATTCTGTATACAGCGCAGATAAATAATAGTAGTAGTAGTAGTAGTAGTAATAATAATAATAATAATAATAATAATAATAATAATAATAATAATAATAATAATAATAATAATAATAATAATAATAATAATAATAATAATAACAACAACAACAACATTTATTTCATCCAGTTTATCATACATATGATTTTGGACATGTAAGAAATACAATTACATGGTAATTATTATTTATTTATGCCAACAAACTTACTGTTGGTGTTTTTAAACACACAAGCCGTGTGTGGGCAAAGTTTAAGAGGTAGAACTGGAACTTAAAAATTCAATGCCACAACTTCCTTTCAAATTGCTGTTTAGAAACATCAGCTACAGATTTAATTTCTTGTGGTAGTTTGTTGTAAGGTGTGACTCTGGAAATATATACATCTTTCAGAGATACACTTTTATTCACGCTATGCCTTCAATAGTTCATGTTTCCTCTTGTATATTGTTCATGAATTTGGTTGTTTTTGATTGGTTTGAACTTAGCTATTACATACATTATTGCTCTGAATGCATAGAGAGAGTAGATGGTAAGTAATTTATTATTAATGAAGGTTTCCTTACACTATTCCCTTGCTTTTGGGTTAAACATGATTCTGACACATTTCTTTTGATATATATGCAATTTATTCATATGCGTTTTTGCAGCAGCATCCCAGATTTCAATCCCATAAAGTGTGTGTGGATAGAAACATCCATAGTTAGAAACATCCTGAGTTTCAATATATTACTGTCACTGTAATTGCTGAAGTATGTATTTAAGTAGATATGTACTGTTTTACTAATTTTCCCACATATATGTTCAGTCCATTTTAGCCTATTATCAACAATAAAACCTAAAAGTTTGTGTGTTTTTGCTTCAAGAATACTGTTGCTATGTATTTTTGGTGTCTATTACTACCATTTTTATTGAATTGCACCATTTTAATTTTTTGCATGTTGCAATGTAGATTTATTGATTTAAAGTAATTTAACAGCCAAGAAGTGCTATTATTTAATGTAGTATTTAATTCTCCTATCGCTTTATTCCAACATACAGCTGTGGTATCATCTGGATAAGTTATCACTGAAGTGTTCGGGGGGATTTTTAATATCATTAATATAAATAATAAACAGTAAAGGCCCCAACACTGTCCCTTGTGGTACACCATACTTCACAGTTTCCAAATTTGATTTTACCTTTTGTATATATCTCCCTTTTTTGTACGATATTTCAGTAAACTGCTTTTTTCCAATCAGATAACTACGAATTTAATCCAAGGGTAATTCTCTTATGCCATATCTACTAATTAAAATATTATGGTTGAAGCAATCAAACGTCTTAGATAAATAAAAAAATAACACCCTAAAAGTTCTCAACGCCTCCTCTGGCATTGTCCTAGGGCGTATTTTGTCCTGAGATTTCACTGCAAGAGAATTGGAGTGGTTTGTTTAGAATGGTTGGCTGCATGGCCTTACCCTTTTTAATCTGGACTAATTGGGGCTGTGAGTTGTATTTATTAGCAAAAGTCTGGATAAATAGAAATAAAAGAAAACATTCAATTTTATGAATAAGAACATTATATACAAGTATTATAATAGCATAATAAAGTGTGTATAAACTTAGGCTTTCATGGCCAGTGTCCTGACTATTAGCTAGTTTTATCTCTTTCGGGCTTGTAGGCCATGGTCTAGAAGGCATTGTAGACACCAGTGTTTCACCAAGTACTGCACTTGGCATCTTCAAGGTAAGACAATCCGTTGTCTGTGCTGGTCAGAATTGGAATGTGGAAGCAGAGAGAGAGGGATGTGGAAGTAACAACCGTTGGCAACCTTATATAGTGGGGGTGGGTGGGGCAACTACAAGAGGGCAAAGCAAATGAAGAGGAAGACTTAAAAGCAATTACCACCCAGATACCCAGAACCTCATAGCCGTTGCTTACTTTGGTTAATCTATGATATGGTATATCAATATGTTGCTTGTTTCTTGTATTTTATGAGTGCACATTATATCTATGTTAATATCAGGCACCTTATTTTTAATGTTTATTAACACAAGAGTACATATATGTTGTTAGCTAATGCTGGATTTCTGACAATGAAGTCATTAATCCTAAGAGTACATATATAGATTATTGACAGTAAGTATTTTTAGTTTCTTAAATGGCGACTTGCAATGAGTCATTCTGATGAATTTGTAATTATTCTTATAGCTTTCCTAATAGAAAATCCCTTGTATGATACACATGAATACTTCAATCTAACTGAATATTAGTAAAATTGACCAAAATTAACTATGTAGCTAAATGAATTGAAACATATATTTTATACAAAATGCATTCAATTAATTTAATAGTTTAATTACTCAAATCAGGCATTGTATTGAGATGTATTCTACAGTGTTGGTAGCTAATGCTGGATTTCTGACAATGAAGTCATTAATCCTCTTGCTCTCCAATATTTATATTGAAGAGAGCAATAGCAGTAATAGTAACCACTTTTTAGAGAGCACCATATTTTTATGTTCTGGCGGTCATATCACTCTCTCACAACCCCCAGAATAGTGTATAGTGTATATTATCTAAAAAGTACTTTGTCTATTGCTGTCTGTATAAGCTTAATAAAAATATGAATATAGGAAAAACATCTGGTTTTATTTCTCTGTGTGTAATTCAAATTAAAAAGATCACACTTAAATGTTTGTATTATTATAGAGGTAGAAACAAATAACTGCCCTAGATATTTAATACTGATACTCTATTTTCAGGATATTCACTTCGCACTGCTCGTCATCGTTATACAGAATGGGTTAAGTTTGACAGAAAACACTTCATACCAAAGTGGAACAAAGTCTATGCACGAGAACTGTATGATCATCATTTGGATCCTCAAGAAAACCTCAATCTAGCTGAGAGAAGCATTATGTCCGAAGTTGTTAGCAAACTTAGTGCACAGTTACATGCTGGATGGAGATACAATATGCCCAAAAATTTGAGAACCACCGAAATGCAGAACTAATGGTTTTTGGTGTTTTCTCTACAAACAAATTACTTGTCAGGAATTTATTATATAGACAATCTTCTGTGTTGAATGTTATTTTTCAGTTAAATGTTTTACAAGGGCACCAGAAAAAGTTATATTTTAGTTAGGAATACATGCAAGGGACATTTAAATCTTTTTAGATTTAAACACTTTCACTATCATAAAACAAACTACATATACTATAAATCTTTAATTAAATGTTTTTGCATTTAATTTTTTTCTTTCTTTGCCATCTTTCTCTTTCTCAATATCCATCTTTTAAGATACTTTCACTTTTATAATCAAAGAGAATTTTGCACATATCTTCACTTACTAAGTTTTTAACATTAGTCAAGTCATATAATTGTCAAAACCAGTTTCATCATTAGAGCTGATCATTTTGGAGGAAATATTTATTGTAATGCTGATTGTCTGTTTGAAATTTGATACCCTGCTAATAGATGGTGCAGTATCAAACCCAGCTGGGAGAAAAGGAAGAGGGGAGAAAGAATATGCTTCATCATCTAACTGCTGATGATGAAGACGAAAGTCCTTGAAAACGTTTGTTTTAAAAATTTAGTTCAAAGATATGACACATTTTATTTACCATGAAAACTTCACTGCTTAGAGTGCTTCTGTTACTTTCTCTACTATGTACTTGCAGTAGAAGGGGAAGTTTGATACAAAGATTTCAGTGGAAATACACGATTTCAGTTCCCCTGAATCTAAAAAGGGAACATTTTTAGAGAAAGTGTGTGGTGTGTGTGTGCTGGAGAAAGAGTGCAACATGAAGATATTCAAGAAATTTCTTTCACAGAGAGTATCTTTATATGGAACATTTTTCAAAAATTCTTATTTTATCAAAAATGGCAACTATTTTGATTAAAATACCACATGTTTCCTCAGAAGCTCTATTCATTCTGGATGACTTCCATAATTAGTAAATCATAAAGGATAGACAAACTCTTATAATGCAAAAATGTTGATCTTACTAGAATACACAATTTATGTAAAATACATTTTCTTGCTGAATAAACCATTTCACAAATATTCCTAGTTATTTTCTGAATTTTCCAATATACTTCTACTTTTTTTTAGAAGTAAATGAGTTGACCTTTAGACACTTACTAGTTTCACTTACATGTATTTTTGTCTGGATACGTTTATATTACTTTGTATATATTAAGTAGGACGACTTCTACTTTTCTCAAACTGGAAGGCATTATTCATTTTTGATCTCTTGGCCATTCAAGAGAAGAGAATTACAATGGCAATTGCAAAGCAACCAGATTTAGAAGACTTAACTCTTGCTTAAAGCCTACAATATTCCCATATTTCCCTTGTACCTACAACAGTAATATAGATGGACGATAAATGTGCAGAAATACTTTTAAAAGCCTTAACATCTTAACTGTTTCGTGCATATATACATAAGAAAGTATAAAATGTTTTGCAAAAAGAAAAAGTATTGAAAAATGGTAATATACATGAACATATTTAAGAAACAATGATGATTATTATAGATCAACTTTAAGAGGTACATTAAATAACAGGGATTTGGAAAGCATAGGAAAAGATTTGATAGACTACCAAAGGAAATAAAAGAAATTTCTAACATTAAATTCACTTTAAGAGCAATTAAGAGGTACTTAATTGATAATGTATTTTATAGTATAGAAGAACATAAATTTAATTGTAAATAATTTGTCAACCATTTACATTTTTTTTCAATTTGTTAATTTCTAATTGTGACATGTCCTTTTTTGTAAATTACTAAAGGATGAATAAAATGACTAAAAATGACTAATAGTAGTAATGAAATAAATTTCTGCAAATGTTTATCTAACTGCCTCTGCAGTCTGGTGATTAACATGCTAGCCTTGAAATCCTGAGATCCTGGGTTCATTTCCAGCTGGAGGGCGGGAGTTTTTCTTTAGCAGGATTATTTCCCATCCTCCCTAGAGTCTGGTAGTATGAAAGTGTGTTAATTTAATATAGCCAAAAGTGAAACCCAAAGATTAACACCACTGTAAGCGAGTGAATATAATTGCTGTTGAGCAATTGTTCCAAAGGAAAAAGGCTGTGATAGGACCTTAGATGTTAAAGGTAGCACATTAACAAAACATAAAAAAGTATTTCTCTCAATTAACATGAAGATAGAGCAATACATGTTTGTAAGAATAGTTTGCACAAGAGTAGAGAAAGTCATGAGAGTGCACCATGGATATTTTATATTATGTATAAATAATTATTTTGCAAATGGAGAGCAAGGTTCCTAAAGAGGCTTTAAAAGCTCAGACTTTTCTTTTAACTGATGATCTGTGTATCAAAAATGTTCTGCAACTGCTGGTTTATAATTTTGTTTATATTTTATCACAATCCTTAACATCAAATTTCATAAACACTTGAAGCTCATTTGCTGGAATATTGTCTTATCAAAACATTTTAAACCTTATCATAAGGCCTCTCACATGCAACACATGATACAAGGTGCAAAATGCAACAATAAAAACTTGATCTATGTCAGGGGAAGACAACTTCGGGCCGTGTGACGTATTTAAACGAAGAGCCAGCTTGCATGTTCGTGTGACGTCAGGCGAGAGCAGTGTATTGCTATGCTGCCTAGATCACCGGTGCTACTTGCACGAAACTGAATGAATACGAAAAATGTTATTTGGACATGTTTACAACTTGCCCGGGCTGTTTAGAGAGAGCCCTCTTCAGCCTAGTCTGAGGGTGTTTATTTGCTGTTTGAGGGATCTTAATGGTGTTAGTGCGAATTTTGTTTTTATTTCGTGTTTTTGTTGACGTTGTGTAGTGGTTTTGTGTTTGTGTTCAGTTCCCCGTGTTTCACACTAGTTTGAGACCAAGCTTCAAGATGTAGAAACATTGTCAACTACATTTCAGGTCTTTGCGACCCCATATGTATATTGGATGTTAACAATGTTTCTAGCAGGTAGCAAATTGAATTGATAAATTTACAGTGCGACGATCAGCTGAAGGACAAATATAAATGCAACGAAGACTTGGCTGATTTTTATAAGAATGTTCCTCTAAATTTCTGAGGTTGTATGCCCTTGTTGCACGGATATTATGTGTTTGGTTCTACGTATGTGTGCAAACAATTCTTCTCTGTTATGAACCTAAGTCAAAATTCCGAAGCATATTGTCAGATCACAATCTAACATGCAGTCTTCGGTTACAAATGTGCCGTACATTACGCCCTAACATTGACAAACTAGTTAAAGAAAAGCGAAACGGTAAATGTCAGAAAATGTCCACCTAATTGTTCTGTATAGCTCTCCTCTAGCTCAGGCAAAACAGTTATAATTTCTGTTCTATTTGCGTTATAACATGACTGTTCACATAAACTAGAATTTATATATATGGCATAAAGCTGAAATGTAATTCTAAAGTAAGAACAAATTAGAAACTAAAAACTTCAGCTATATTATAGGTATAGCTTTGAGAATGAGTTGGAGTCAACTCGAAACTCGAGTCGTGTTTGAAAAAATAACTTGCAACATTACTAAGATAAGTGAAGTTTTTAGTTTCTAATTTGTTCTTACTTTAGAATCTTGTTGCTTCACTGTTAATAGCTTCAATTTCCTTAATTAACTGAAATGTAATTATTTATAATCTGTGACTGTTCCATAATTGAAACAGTCAGCATTAAAATTATGATGTCCCATATGCCATTTCCTCTGGCCCACTGTGACGTCACACTTCAACTGGCTTTCGCTGGGAGCATGTGAGCTGACGACACAGCAGCATTACCTGTCTTCCCCTGATCTAAGTGCAAACCTCCAGTCACTCCTTCCTTATGCTCATCTCGCTCGCTTTGCCTTCTCTCCCTTCCTGACTTCCACCATTGCTGTTTCTTCCTCACTGCATAATGTTTATGTGCAATGCACAGTGTAAATTGGTTAATTTGGTTTCTAATGCCATAGCATAAGTGAGTGGGGTTTAAGGGATCATCGACACAGTCATTTGGCCCCGTTACTACTATAGCTGGTCTTTCCTTCTAACAATCTAGAAAGCACTGGTGCAAACCTCATTTTAGGAAAAGAATACTCTTCTGTAAGATGTAGCAACCTCTTTACTTCTTCCCCTGTGATTTCCCTATGTTTCTGTGTGTACTTTGTGTCTTTCAAGAGATGATTTTCTTACACATGTAATTATTGTACCATAGATGAGGCATTTGACTATCGTCATGACTTTCAAAAAACTATCCCACTCTGATTTCAATTTTCAAAAGGCATTCTTTAGAGCAGGTTGCTCCATTATTAGGTAGTTGTACTGTAGATATCTGTTTCACTTATAAGTAGGCTGTCGACCAACACAAGCTTCCTTGCTCTGCAGCATGCAAGTTGAGCCAAGCATTCCACCTTAATCTGTATTGTGCTACATTGGTAGCTTCATACTTCCTGATATGTGCTCTTACCTTCATGTACCTAACTAACCTGGCAAAGAATACAGTATGCTGGATTCTTTTCCAGCAATAAATCAAATTTCTTAGAAGTACTTATTTACTCAAAAATAGACCCCCTGTTTTTCAACGGGGAAAACAGAAAAATTGGGAAAGTCTTACAAACGGGTATTTCAGAAAATGAAAATAAATGTACTACTGAAATATGAATTCAATAACTGTTTTATTAAACACTAATTGTTGTTACTTGCATGCTGCTTTGTGCCCTTTCATTTGCATCATTTTACAAGCTCTCTTCTCTTCCCCCACGCCATCACTGCATCATGGAATCCTTTCTTAGAACCATGAAAAGATCAAGTTCCTTTTTTTGTAGCTTTAAGTTTAGCTCTCTTATTTCTTCAGTAATGAATCATGTTTCATTGTACCCAATATTCTCAACCTGCTGCTTGCACACCATTTTTTTCAGCAAATTCCAAACCATCTGGCTTAAAACCTATAGTTAAACTTTTTTTGTGAATTCATGTTACCGCTGAAACAGAAAGGTACATGAGAAACTTGCTCTCAATCAACTTACTGCTGTTTTGTAACCAAAAATCTTGTTTTACTAGTAAGAAGAAAACAGGTAAAAGGGTTGAAGCTACTAATGGGTGAAGCTAAATGCCTAACTCCCATCTCCTTTCTTCCAAATATGTGTGAGGTTCAGCTTGTCCTTGGCCAGCCATTTCTATGTGCAGTAACAAAGAAGTTCTGAAGAACTGTTTTTATAGGAATTACAGCCTGTCCCAAATTAATGTCTAACATTTGTATACATACATTTCCCCCCCTAAAATTTGTCTGCAAAACTTTGGTGTTACAATCGAGGTTTTATTTTTGAGTAAATACGCTAACTTTCCCAGATGCCCCTGGAACTTCTGCTACATCTACCCTCACTCCTTCCACAAATTGGGAGTGCTGTACTTAGTGGCAATCTCTTGGCTTCCAGCTTTTGTAGTACAGCTGGCAGTTTGGCAAAAGATTCTTGGATAAATTGTATGCAGCTTGCAGACTCTGAATTAAAACTAACTACCTAAACAAAATAGTTATAGTCTACCTAGTGCAGGTTGAGCATATGTCTGCTGCTTTTGACATACACTGAACTGAAGTAATACTCGTGTGGAAATCAGTAGTGATGGAAATGTTCTCCCTCCTTAGGGCGCAGCTAGCCAGGTTCATTGTTAATGGAAATGGTTTCAAAAGCGAAAAATCATAAATTTTTTTGTCAAGTTCATTGAATTCTACACACTGTAAAAATGTACAAGTACATGCTCCCACATTAATAGCAAGCATCATGTAGAGTATGACATTTCATATTGAGAACTGGCCGAGTAATATTACGGTTTAGTTAAATGTGGACTAGGTGATATATGGCTGCAAAGAAACAACTTGGAACAGTGGGAAATATATTCACTCTAGATTGGAAGACATGAACAGGCAAAATATATGGTCAGAGATGAAGGTCATTGGCCTTCTATAAAATAATCAAAACAGGCTTAAGTATAGAAAAATATTTAGAAATATGTAATAGAAAGGAAAGGGAAGCCATTGCTTGGTTTTGCCTTGGAATTTTGAAGTTAGAGGTATGTGGGGTAATTTAATGCAAGGTATCTGTCCAATCTGTGGGGATAATGAAGATGGTATGTACATATTGTTAGAATGCAGAGGTACTGATGAAGAAATGGCTCAAAAATAAAAGCGTTGCAGTGGTAAAGAAAATGTTCTCAGATCAGTCTCAGTTAAGACTTAGGGAAATTTCTGTGGAATATAAGATGAAAATGGCAATGGTCAATAGATAAAATTAATTAACAGTATTCTAAAGTAAGAACAAATTAGAAACTAAAAACTTCACTTATCTTAGTTATGTTGCATGTTCTTTTTGAACAAGCTAACCCAGGGTTTCAAGTTGTCTCCAACTTATTCTAATTGGTATAGCTTTGAGAATGAGTTGGAGACAACTTGAAACCCTGGGTTAGCTTGTTCAAAAAGAACATGCAACATTACTAAGATAAGTGAAGTTTTTAGTTTCTAATTTGTTCTTACTTTAGAATCTTGTTGCTTCACTGTTAATAGCTTCAATTTTCCTTATTTAATTAACAGTAGTTTATTCTAGTAATAGAAGAGTAAAGAAATAAGAAAGAAAAGAGTAAAAGAGATAGTAACATTCAACGTTTATAGGACAATAGGCCAGGACCAGCTCCTATAAATGGCACAGTGTATTTAACTTAGCATTAAATACATAAAAAATAAAATAAAACTGATAACCAAGTTTGAGAGGTAGAACTGGAACTTACAATGCCACAACTGGGATTTGAGCCACAGACCTTCCTCTTACCGGGCGGCTGCTCTAACCACTGAGATATTGTGACAAACTGCCAGAATGGCATTAAATTCTCAAACCAGTTCGTATTTCTCCTGGTAAACCACAAAGGCAATCTCACATCAGAGACAAATTACCCCAATGGTGACTTACTACTGTAAGTACTTTATATCCCAGGATTAAATAACCTTCACATGGTAATTATTATTTATTTATGCCAACAAACTTACTGTTGCTGTTTTTAAACACACAAACTTTGCCCACACACAGCTTGTGTGTTTAAAAACAGCAACAGTAAGTTTGTTGGCATAAATAAATAATGATAACCAAGTGTTTCTGTGCTCTCTGAAATATTTATCCTCACCGATTAATGCATTAAGTTCTATGAAAACTGCTGTTATGTAATGAATAAATTTATTTTACAATGGTTATCTGTTCCGTCTTAACAATTCATTTCTATGCTTCTTTTGTTCTTTGTATTATGGGAAATAATGGGCAACCTTTTGGGAATTTTTGTTCAAAATGTGCATTTTTTATTCTATTTATTTTTTTATATTAAAATACTAAGATTTAATGTACATATAAAAGACATCTTAAAATACTGCTTCACCTATAAACTATTCTAATTAGATATGTTTGGACCAACACACATTTTCTACTGGACAGTATACTTTTAACACCATTTTGTTGTTAAGTACATTCAGAACCCTATAAACTATTCTAATAAGATGTGTTTGGGTCTACACACATTTTCTACTGGATAGTATACTTTTAAAACCATTTTGTTATTCTTTAATCAAGTACACTTGGAACCAAATAGGATCCTACAAATGGATGCTACACAAAGTCAAAATGTTTGCTGTGTGCTCTATAAACCATGGAAGGAAAGTTCTAGTATGGAGCATATGATCTAACATGTTCTTTTTTAAACAAAAAATTACATGCACATTGAGGCAACTGAATTCTACAATCTTGTGTATAAAGTTTATATAAAAATATTTTTTTGCTGTTGTAGTCAAGAATTAAAAATTCTATGTATGAAGTCCTTCCCCCTCCCTAAATATCTCTGCTGTTTTTTTGTTTAAATTTATTTTGCCCCCTTTAACGTCATCATATAGGGAGTTTTGAATTTAGAAACAACTGATGGACATTGAACTATAGCTTTCCCCTTTTATTTTCATTTTTGAAATGAATTACATTCATGTTACCTCCCCATTTATATTTTCAGACTGTGGAAGGGAATGATTCTAGTTAAAGAAATAGCCCCCTGCTCCAGCAGGAATTGGACCCAGAACTTCTGTATTGAGAAGCTAGTGCACTGACCTTAGAGGCAGTGATATATGACCTTTAAATAATAAGAAATGAAAGAAAAAGCAAGTCTTGTTTTGAAAAATGCAAATGTTTTAAAATATAAATATTAATAATCCAAATACATGAAACTGCAGAAATGAAACTCAGCCAAAAGTTTGCTCGTCGCACCTTAAGTATGCATATAAAAAATTAAATGTGACTTAAAAATTACAGTTAAGTAAAATTTCACCCTTCTAAGAATCCCTTTCTTCACTGTTAATAAGTGTTTGTTTACTGCTGCAGAATTTAAATAACAAATGTACTAACTCAAAACTAATGTACCTACAACAAAAGGAATGGGAAGCCAGCTTTAAGTATTGTGGGACATGAGGTGTGGCAATAAAGAAACCAGACTGGTTGTTGTGCGCATTTCCAGCTTTGTCGATGACAAAGAGAAGAGTGAGAGTGGCCTTGGGACTCTCCCTGACATGTATATAAAATTTCACACCACTGTGTGGTTAGTCTGGCTGTGAGCCTTCTTAGAAAAGGATTGTGTGTCTGAGCTCTGTCAGAATTATGCTACGTTCTAAAGTAGAACCTGCCACAGAAACTTATGATTTGTTGAAACAAGTTTGTGGTGATCAGTGTCAATCTCATACACAAGTTTTTGAGTAGGTTAAGAGGTTCATGGATGGTAGGGAAGATGTCGAAAACCATCTGATATTGGGCCATATTTCCAGATTGAAAACTGAAAATATATATATATATTTTTTTTTTTCCAATATCCGAGGGTGCCTGAAGATCAGATTGTCAATCAAGTTTATTATAAAACTGTTCTGAAGAACCTCCTTGAATGTATGCGACTAAGAAGACCAGATCTGGGGAAGAATCGCTCATGGATTCATCAGGATAATACGCCAGTCCATAACACAATGTCTACGAAGAGGTTTTTGGCAAAAAACAAGATTTCAGTAATGGAACATCCACCGCATTCATTTAACCTAGCACCATGAGACCTTTTCTCTTTCCAAAAGTGAAGTCTGTGCTCAAAGGAACCAGGTTCAAGTCTGTGGATGCAGTGAAGGAATTCCAATGGAGTAAGCTAAGAATATAAAGCTCATGAAACCAAAAGACTCTATATCAGTCATCGCAGAGACTAGCAGATTACTATGGCCATGCCACTGAGGATGTTTGATGCAGCTTCAGAAGAAACATCTAGGAGATTTTCGACTAGACCATTGCCCAGAAGCCTGGATAATCATTTTCTATTTAATGCTACCGGCAGTGAAAGCTTATGCAATTTGATCAATTCCAATGGAGCTCAGACACACAATGTTTCTAAGAAGGATCACAGCCAGACTAACCACCACAGAGGCGTGAAATTTTATACATATGTCAGGGTAATTCCCCAAGGCCAACTCTACATGTTCTTGGGCTTTGTGCCAGGTAAATGGTTTGAAACCTGCATAATGTTCAAACAGCAATGTTTGTGGAGAGAAGAGCAGATTGCTCTATAAATATGGCATTAAAACCATCTACAAATCACCACCTAAAATTACAAACTTGGTTATGCCAATGTCTTAGCTTAGCCCTTGGCTTCTCATTCAAATTAACAATCTTAACTGTGATTCAGGCCAACAGCTAAGCTCAGATGGACACCACTGGTAAAAAACTTGAACATCTCAACTTTTTAAGTCATTGCATTTCTTCCCAGTCATGTTTGAATTGAGATCCAGACTTCCATTTCTATCACTTCATCCTGAAAATGAACTCCTATAGTGCACCAGTTTCAAACCACCTGGCTAGAAGCCCAAGAAAATATAGTTTGAAACTGGTGCTACAAAGGTGTTCATCTTTAGAATAAAGTGATTGAATTATTATGCCACAGGTTGGATGCCTGGTAGGAATAAGTTTATGCATTTCTTTATTGCTTTTACTGATGCAGGGTAACATTAATTCTATGTATACATGGTCACTGTTGGTTCAGAGGAACTAAACTAAAAGTGAAAAGGTTCAGCTTTTTATTTTATTGTTTTCTTTTAAATGTATGTACATAAAATAACGCAAACATGATTAATCATTAAACAAATACCTAAGTTGGAATAATATACAATCATGGAAAATGGGCTCTAAATATATATATATTTTTTTGGTAATGGAGTTCGTAAGTAGAAGATGAAGAAGAATTTATGTTTTTCCAGCCTTAAATAAATTAAACCTGGATCACAATTCTAGGATATGAAGGATATTATTACTAAACACTGGCCTGAAAGACTACAAATTTATGAATCTTCAGCTTGACGGAGTTATGATGAAATGAAATATAATACTTACATGTAATACAGATTTACAATGTACTGTTATGCATGTGTTCACATAGACTGGACCATCTCAGCATATTTAATGACTCTTCTTGATATCCCCAATATACTGCACAAGAATGAGACAGACTAGCTTAGACATATGTAGTATATGGAATGTAAAATGTACACATCTTATATTAAACTTGAAAGTGTTCACAATTTGTGTACAAAAGCTACCATACTTAAGAGTACATGTGAACATAGAAATGGTTCTACCATAATCTCAATATTCTCTCTCGGACAAATCATGTATCTGTAGTCGAACAAACCAGACAAGTGAAAATGATGCACAACTGAAACATTCAGGTGTAGTGCAACTCTTGTGAAACAAATAATTCAATCTTGATAGCTTGTGTAGTCTATTAGACCAGTAATTAGTAATGTAAGATTACTAAAAAAATACACCCACAGTAATAAAGAATGTAGAAACAGCATAATTTAAATGAAGCTTAATTTTTAAAATGTTTTCTGGAAGTAATTAATTACTTGAATTATACAGAAGGAAATATTGAAATGCTTGAACTTACAGTCCTGCAAAACCTTCTGCAATGATTGCTTTTAGAGCAAGATAAATATGTAGCTTACAGATTTTCTAAATTGAGGACAGTTCATTATTTACACATACAATAATACTCTTACAGCAACCACATAAATAAAATGTAGTTGAAACCAAAACAAGGTTTGTAGTATATTACAACTGAAAGCATTAACATATTAATATATGCTTGGTTTGTGATATAAGGAACTATATGCGATAACATCACTTGGTAGGTGTTTGAGTGCTACAGGAGGGTTTGCCCAGAAAGTCTTGTGAAAGCTCTAAAATGTTATAGAAAACATGAATGTTGCTTACGACACTAGGCATCATTAAAAACATTATTATAACCATCCCATTACATTAAGCTAACATATCACGAGTTCAGTATTATGACCAGTTTTCAATGTCTTCTGATTTATTTATGTAGCAAGGTTTACACATATGCAGGTTTAGATGAAAACCAAGTCATTTTTAAATGAATAAAAGTGTACAGCTACAATTCTGTACATTGCATTCTACAGAGACACAACTGGTTTTGATACAAAAATCAATTTATCTAAAATGCCTAGATCTCCAGTTAATGCATTTACAAAAATCACAACAGATGCCAAGAATTTTGTAGTATTACAATGTGAACCATTGGTTCCTGCCACTTTATTAATAGCTAATAACAGAGAGTGGCCAGTTTTGTGAATAGCTGGAATGTAGTCCGTTTGCAGTCTTATGAGTAGACATGCATCAATCACCATTGTAAACAAATAAGGTATAATTTACAAGGTATTTTTAATTGTGATGCATTGGAACAGACACTATAGCAGATTCATTAGAAAATTCTGGTTCTAGTGCATATACAGTGGAGTCATGTAAATCTGAGACTCTTAAATCCGAACCACCTGAAAAGTTTTTTCTTCCCTTTCCGATTTTTCTTTACTTCCAGTTTCTACAATACCAACTAGTTTACACCTACGTGTATATTACATACTTTTGTTGAAATGCTGAATACACCAACTGAAGAAAGTGAGGAAGAAGACTTAGAAAAGAGAGCAATAAACATGAGAGCTTTGTTGCATTGGAGGCAGCACTGCACTTTATGGAACAACAGCCAGAAGCGACACCATGTTACTAAAGTGATGGCATAACAGTTGCAGCAACCTAAAAAAAAACTGCTTCAAAAAATAACTCCAAAATGTATGTACTATTATTTCTAGATAAAAAACAGACACAACTTAAATCCTTATAATAAATAACTCTACGTTGAATTAAATAAGAAAAAATTGAAGCTATTAACAGTGAAGCAACAGGATTCTAAAGTAAGAACAAATTAGAAACTAAGATAAGTGAAGTTTTTAGTTTCTAATTTGTTCTACATTGAATTCTTGTTGGTTTTCAGTTCGTCTTTTATGACTTTTCCTATGGTGCTCTGTATAGTTTGAGTTATCTCAAATTCGACATACTCATTCCCATTACATTGGATTAGTAAAACTTCACTGTATATCTAAATATTAATTAATAAAGTTTGTGTTTTGAAATAATTTTTGAAGCAAAAGAGATGAAAGACCAAAGTGTGAGCATCTTTGTTGGATAACTTAAATTATGAGTGGTTCTGATTTACAAACACAGCCTCTGAACTCCATCAAAAGGAGCTGCCTAAGAAGGCAAATGGCCACCGCTGTATAGTGGTATTGTTAACAGAAGACTGTATAGTATAATGATGTATCTATTTGTATGATTTTTGTACATTAGGCTACTATGAAAATTTAAAAGGCAATTACACTTGATGTTAGATAATTAAAATGAATGTAAGTAGCAAAAACACCTTGTTTATTTTTATACCATGTTTGGTTTCAACTGTACACCAGCTTACCTTGCCAAGAAAAAGGAGTACAACGAAAGCAATTATGTGCAAACTAACAAATAAATTTATTACAAGTATAATCTCCATTTTTCCAAGTCTATGAACTTAAATTTTATATAGGTAGGTACTCCTACTTATAATTAATAATAATAATAAATAATAATAATAATAATAATAATAATAATAATAATAATAATAATAATAATAATAATAATAATAATAATAATAATAGTATAATAGTAAAAACTGCTTTAAACATTTTTTTCTGCTTTACTCCCTTTTCTAGGCATCAGAAAAAAATATTCTGCACTACATGCAAGCAAGTATATGCACTTGCCTGCATACATATACACACATGTGCACGTGCACGCGTGCGCACACACATATACAGGTACATATATACTTTTAAAGATAGGAATATCAGCGTTATGAAAATACCTCTGGCATTATGCTACTGGTAGTAAATACAGACCACAGAAATGCAAACACTGCAATTTATGTAGATATGACCCAAAGCTTTGTTTCCAGCTACAGATTAGAATCTGCAGCTGGTGTATCAAATGTTTACATAGCCAAACAGGTGCTCAGCTTTATATTCTTAAGTGAAATATTCTTTAACATTTATTTTACATCTGTTGGCCTTTTATTTCACTTTATCAATAATTTTATAGTTATACTGGGCAATATGGAAGGGAAATGGGAAGGGAAGTAAGTGATTAATTTCCATAGTAACCTATCATAAAATCCTGTTGTCCATTAGATACCACCATAATGGCAACTTCAATGTATACTGCATGTAAATATATGATAGAGTATCTCACGAGCAAAACTGTTTTCACTGCAGTGCTACAAGTCTGCATTCTTTGAAGACAAATCCTGGACAAAAAAAGAGTACTTCTCTTCAATAGTATTCTTTAGTAATTTTTAAGTATACTTGTGCTGCCATGAATGTAAACACTGAACATTTCATCACATTACAAAAATCTTAATATGCAAGAGGAGGTGCTACAAAATAAATTGTGCTCACGCATGTACATCTATATAAAAATGTTTGTACATCCTCCAGTACAAAAACAGCATAAATGCTGTTTCAATGAAAAATGCCTAAAGCATGTCTTGTTTTTCACTCGGAAGAAAAGTTCCAAATAACCACTGCTTGAAACACTGGTACATGTTCAGGTTATTCCAAAATGCCTGGAAGGTATGATCCAAAGCCTTCCTTAATGTAGCAACACTTGCCACTTCTCACGTAACTAGCAATCACACAGAAGATACTTTTGTGTAATCTGTTAGTTATGCACCCGATCCTCTTCACCACCTATAAGTAAAGTATAAAAATTATATTAAAAGAAATATTTCAGTGCAAAATTGAATCAACAATTCTGATTTTTATATTCTCAAAAATCCATAAAACAGGAAACAGTATGAGACCCATCAACAGTATCAGCATCCTATCCTACAACATTGCAAATTGGGCTAAATATATTTCAGAAACTCCTGATTTGACTATTTAAATACAGGTCACTAAGAAGTTGCTCACATCTCTTGGTAACCAAGAATCCATTAGGAATAGGAATAGGAAAGGGACAGACTGGGTTCAGTACTGAAGCCAGACTTATTGTACCTATGTCCTCAAGGGGCACATCCTGGAGGAAGGATGAGGTAAGAGGAGACACCGAGTGGCCAAATCCAGACTAACAGTACAGACATTGACAGAGGTCCCTAAGGTTTCCCAAGTTTGACGACACCTCAAAGACTTTAGGCCTTCTGGGGCCTTCTCAGGGAGACTTTGGCAAGGTCCAGTGCCTCCATAGGCTGCCCCCCTAGCCAGATTCCGTGGATGAGGGATGGAAAGAATTCCTGTGTGCACATCATCCCTACCAAGTTGCACCCAACGCCTTTGCTGACACTTCTGACCCTGAAAGAACCAACAGGATGAACAAGGACAAATTGATTAATGAATAGAAATGGAAGGACATAAAATTTGGGGGATGTAATTATCCTTTCCAGCATTAACCTAACAACCTGGACAAATGCTCCCCCCCTCCCAAAAAAAAAAACTGGATCAGGAAGGTCGACCATGGGAATTTAGGTACGACCACTGGCTAAATAAAAAAGCAGTACACATTTAAAGTTTCTCAGGTGATGGAAAAATCTGGCCCAATGAGAGATTGTACACCATATTACAATTCGCTTGGAATGGAACAATACACAGTAGATTTGCAGACTTTCTGAAGCTGAAACCCATAAAACTCCCTCGCCCATCAAAGCATAATAATTTTGCTGACATAAAATTTAAAATATTACTGAAAAAATGCACAAAAACTACATGTCACATAAAAAGGAATTTCATTTTACAAGACTCCCTTAAAATTCGGTAGTATTGCAAAGAACTCCACTTCCTATGTTTGCACACAAATTTCTGGTCCATATTTTATGCTTTCTAACATGAACTATAAACAAAAGCTGTCACAGAAATGGGAAACATCCCATTTCATAAAATGCAAATAAGATAGAAACTTTATGTGACGGAGTTGACTGTATAATTCAGGTCGTCCATTACCACATGTTTGCACCCAGAACTGCTAGTTACTGGAACCCAAAAATGTTATCCCAGGAAGGGGTATCATCATCATCATCATCGACAGACACACAAATAAGCTCTGTAAACCAATTAGCCTTGTACATTCAGTCTGAAATCTTAAGTTACAATAATATGCCATGACATTTATTTGGTTTGTTACGTCCATGGTGAAAGTGTGCAACATCAAAAATCTACCTGTAAAGCCATAAAATTGCCTTTGTTTCAATTTCTTTAAAAGGCCTCTGTTTCTGTACATTCTAAGGGCAAATTGTAAAAGTTGGCAAGCATGCAGTAGTTTGTCAGAGAGGGTTACAAAGTCAGAATGTAACATTCTACTATTCTATGGATTCCTGCATGGCTGGAAGTGGCATGCCTCAGACACGTAAGAGTTTGTGTATGTATCAAGGGTAAGATGATAATAACAATGTATATGTTCCAATTTGTACTTGAAATAGTTCCATATGGCAGCATGTGCAAGTAGAAGTGCAACATTGTGTTCTCCAAAAGTGTTGCTATAATTGAAATAAGACATTTGTCTATGAGGTAGAACTGGAACTTAAAAATTCAATGCCACAACTGGGATTTGAACCACAGACCTTCCGCTTGCCGGGCGGACGCTCTAACCACTGAGCTATTGTGACAAACTGCCAGAATGGCATGGAACTTAAAAATTCAATGCCACAACTGGGATTTGAACCACAGACCTTCAGCTTGCCGGGTGGACGCTCTAACCACTGAGCTATTGTGACAAACTGCCAGAATGGCATTAAATTCTCAAGCCATTCTGGCAGTTTGTCACAATAGCTCAGTGGTTAGAGTGTCTGCCCGGCAAGCGGAAGGTCTGTGGTTCAAATCCCAGTTGTGGCATTGAATTTTTAAGTTCCAGTTCTACCTCTTAAACTTTGCCCACACACAGCTTGTGTGTTTAAAAACACCAACAGTAAGTTTGTTGGCATAAATAAATAATAATTAACATTTGTCTATATTTTGCATTGTAAAAGTTAATGCAAAATAAAATTTTATTTCACATTTTGAAACCTGCATTCCCATCTGATTAATCATATTGAGACAGAATATTAGAAGACCCCAAAAGAAAATCGTTCATGTAAATGTTTGTTAAAAGTGTAATTCGTTTTTTGATGTTGGTATGAGATAGTTAAATGACGAAAACATGTTGATAAGGTTCATTGTTACGAACAACTAAGTTTGCACAAAGACGTCATAAATCTTTCCATATTTGATTTTAATATATGTGTATAGATATTAGAATTGTTTGTGTTCCATAATAAAAGTAGGGGAGGATGATTAGAGATTGCTTCCCTAACGAGAAAGAACTATTTGATGAATAGCGCGGATGAATATGAAGAAGGCGGTGTCGCGTAAAACGACGCCAAAAAACTTTACACTAGCGTCTCCGTATTCGGCATGGATGGACGCATTTTTATGTGTACGTGTCATGAAATAGTAAAAGTGAATTTACTAAGTGTTTAGAGACCTTTAATTAAATTTCAGCGATGCTAGGGAAGCTGATCTGCTAAAATAAGACTTTCTACTGTGATACGATTTAAAAATTGTGAACAAGAAGGTGCAAATACAATGTTGACTAAAGTTAAACCCGAGTGTATGTTCATTCCATCCGTTACCACACACTGAGGGAAATAAGAGCCACATCGCTCAAGCAAGAAGACACCCGCGAATAAAAACAGCACCAATATCAAATTAAATATTTCCAGTAATGTTGCCTACATTGCCTACGCAAGTTTCCAAAGGTGGGCAAGGTGGTAATACATGCATTTATCTGGCAACTAGAACTTTCATTATGCAAACAGAACAAACATGATTCTGATATCTAATTTCCTGCACATAAAGCAATGTTAGTACCTGATTGGCACTTCTGGTGCATTCATGCTTCTGCCACTGACAGAGTGGAGGATCTTCTGTTCGATTTAACATTTGACTTTGCGTACAATTTACATTTTTGATGCCTTTTTCTTACACACTGCAAATACTTGTATTTTTGACAATGACATGAATTTTATGTAATTCTTAGAGTTCATAAACATACTAAATTAAAGAACTGGTTAGGTTTTATATCTACCACATAAAATGAGGCTTTAAGTTTTAAGAATGTCTTAAGTTATGTTAATATAGACACTCCTAAGAAGGTTCAAGAGGTAGAGATTTCTATAAAACCGTTATTGATTATAGCTTCTTGTTTTTTAAAAGCACTGATATTACTAATCAAGCAATTTTTATATGATTTTTAAATCAATTTACAGAAAGCAGCATAAATAACTGAACTAATTTTCTAATTTGTCAAAACTGTAGTAAGAAAGAGTAAAATATGTATTACGAAGGTTTTAAGTGAAATAGTGTATTATACCGGGTGGAAGGGAAATTATTACAATAAGTTAAACGAATTACAGATTTCATTATTTGAAACACATTTAGTAGCTTCCATTTTGTTCTATCATCATTTCCTACAGAGAGATTCTAGGTTTTCTGAGAACCTAAAACAGGCATGCTGGCTACATTGCAGGTGGGTGGAGAATGGGTGTCATTTTCACTTTCAAAACCAGTTGGAGATAATGTAACATAAACATATTTCACTTTCATTGTCTAATTGGCATAATACAAGCAAAAACAAACAAACAAACAAACTTGTTGTTCAGCTGTCTCTTAATAATTGCATCTGAGTATTCCTTTTTTTTTTTTTTTTAAATTAACTCCTCCAACGTAATGTCATATAGGACTGTGAATGAATGAAATGGGTGAAGTGATGCTCAAATGAGCTTGAGGTCCATGGAGCTGACATTCGCCTTCTCAGAATAAGGGAAAACCACGGAAAAAACCTTATCTGGACAACTTACCCTAAGTGAGATTTGAACTTGCGACCTCTCGAACGTGAGGCATCACGCTACCAAGGTGGGCCTTTGAGTATTCCAAAAGCACATTTTGTAACCTTAACTCACAATATACTGCTATTTTTATCAGTTCGTTCAACATTAAGTTTCAATGTGGTTTGCAATGAGATTGCTCTAATGTAATCAGCCAAATCATCTTAATGACGTGCAAACACAAAACTACAACTGCTAAAGGCATTCCTTCTATTTTATACATTCTATTATTATTATTATTATTATTATTATTATTATTATTATTATTATTATTATTATTATTATTATTATTATTATTATTATAATTATTATTATTATAAATATAATTATTATAATTATAATTATAATTATAATTATTATAATTATAATTATTATTATAATTATAATTATAATTATAATTATAATTATTATTATTATTATTATTATTATTATTATTATTATTATTATTATTATTATTATTATTATTAATTTTAGTGGCTTTGACAGCAGGTCACATCAAGACTATACAACATTTGAAAAGATTAATTCACTTTTCTAGTATAGGGATGATGATGTATATTTAAGGGCACTCAGCTACTTGGTCTTCAGTGCTCTTGTAAAACTAAGCCAGAGGTAAATACTAATACAAAATAAAAATCCTTGGAAAAGTAACTAATATATATTATTATGCAGAACTAATCATGACAAACCCAGACTTATAACAAATTTACATAATAGTCCAAGAGGTATTGACATCTATAATAAGATATTCTTAGTTGGAAGATTACATCAATTCAGAATAGATGAGCAGCATAAATAACACTCCAAAGTAATATATGAAATTTGTGTTTGTTTCTTCTATTCTGTTTTTGTTATATTATCTTGTAGTTAATTGTGTTATAGAATTAGTTTGTATCTGCAAAAAAGATCAATATTTATACAAATGTAAATAACTTTAATGAATTAAAGTAGAAATAAGATCTGAGAAACACACCCTGGTTTACATATTAACGTCAGGGTAACGATAATGCATTATTTGTTTTTATTTTTTTTTAACATCAATAAAAATTTAAAAATCCTTGACACTCCATGGTTATTGCCTCTAGGACCTCTGCAAGACTGACAACAGTGGTGGTATGTAGGTAGTTCAGTAAAATTCGCTATTGTTAGCAGTCATTCTACAGTAATTTATGCTTTTTGCTCATAAAATGACACAGAACAGGTGCTTGTTTGTGTTATGCCATACACTACGATGTTAATGAAACAAAAATATAGTTCCTGTGCATTAAAAGAAAAACTGGAATTGCTTAAACGACTTGATATGGGGGAAAGTGCTCAAAATTGGCTATTGAAGTTCAGCAAAACATTTTTGTGCAATGAACATTTCGTTCTTATGTGTGTAGTTTCAATACTGAGTTTATCAGTTCTATAATAAGACCACTTTCTCCACAATACAAATAAGCTTTTTTATTGTATTTTTAAATTATGGATTTTGTGTTCATATTATTTGGAATTTCAGATTTGCAGGGTTCTACTGTACTTCTATGGAGCATATACATGAAGGAATGTAATAAGTTTCCTTTCACCTGGTATAATTAGCTGCATTAATACTATTAATACTATTACACAAACAATACGTACATAACACTTACGCCGATCAGTCAATAGTTTCTATATCATCATTTGAAAATGTCTTAGTGCTCTCTGTCTGGTTCTGGTTTACTGCTGTAAGAAAAAGAAACCCTTCATTAAATATCTTGCATGCTGAGAGCTGATTAGTGTCATCGTGCATTATTACATGTAATTTCTGGAAGCTAACACTTAATTTTTTAAAAAACAGATTATAAGAAAAAGAAAATATGTTCCAAAAAGCATTCCACATGATTAAGCTGCTTAAGTGTTGGTTAATGAAAATGAGATTCATTACTTCCCCAAGTAGGTAACAATTCTGTAAATCTTTCCAAAATACAGAAGATTTTGATTCTTATTAACAACACAAAAAATGACCCTTAAACTACTTCTGTAAATAAGTTATAAAAGTAGTGCAACTCACTGATCAGTCACTCACTTGATACTCTGAATTATACTACTTTATAGTTAACTAGATGAAATACCTGGCATTGTCAGTGGTTTAATGATTTATCCCTATTTAAAAAAATATTACTTAATACACTTAGGATACCATAAAGAACAAAAAATGAACAAAATAAATACTTGGGGAGGGCACTATACAACTGCACTGTTAACTTTGTCCTTTACCCGCTAATCCTCCCCATATGGAAGATTCACTAGAACTGCCTAGGATCAGATGCTTAACGGGGAGCAGGCAAATCTATGGACTGGACAGAGTGAATACCTGGAAAACTACTGAAATGGGGCTATCACTTCTAACCATACCTAAAAAACAATGGCCTGGGCCGGATTTGAACCAACGACCTTAAGATGAGTAGGGTAGTACTTAGCCAACTAATCCATCCAGATTGATGTTCTATGACAGGTAGAATGGTGCACCAACATCAAGTCCCTCCTTGTATGACAGTTGATGGCAATGATTACAAATCTTTTGGATGTTCTTGCTAAACACATCCAATTAAAAAAACCAGCACTGCAGCCTTCTGGTTTGCATCTGCCCCAGGATATCGCATACTCTCATGTGTACATCGTTGTTATCCAATATTTGGCCTGCAGTAACATTTTGCGTGTCCCTCACCCTCCATCTGGCCCACTGATCCCAAGGTCACAGGTTCACATGTAAAAGAACTCCTGCAGGATGAAATTCCAGCACACTGGCAATCCTGATATGATCCTGGCAATTGACAGCGTCGTTAAACAACAAAATAATTTTTTTTCTTACTCTCCATATTCCAAGACTTTAGCCACCTGTGACTTTTATCTCTTTACCTGTCTGAAAAAGGAGTTAAGGGGAGAAGCATTAGGCCATTATGAAGAAGTAGAGGCAGTTTTGAAGATGTCAAAACATAGCTTCCAGCATATGTTACAGAACTGGCATAAGTGTTGGGCAAAGTGCGTTCAAACTCATCAGAAAATGCTTTGAAAAAGACCACACCAATCTGGAATGAGTGTAATCATATGTTCCATACGTAAAAGGAAAAAGAAAGAACATTCTCAGTCTTTTTGACTTTTGTACTTATTAACAAACTCTTACTGCTTCACTTGTTCAACATTTTGAGGATGTTTCACACACCATTGTCTGCATCTTCAGTTTGTTGTTCACTACCAGTGTTGGATAACTTTTGGTAAAGGAAACTCCTAAGCACGGCTGGTGGAGCATAATGAACAAAAATTACTTTGTCTTCAGGAATGTCAAGGTTCATAGGTCTGTTATTGAAAACTTTTCCAATGCCAACAGTCAACAAGAGCTGATGATGTAGACAATGGTCTTGAAACATTGTCCTCAAAATATTAAGTGAAGGCAATATGAAAGTCTTTAAGTCATCTCCTCTGTATCTATTAATATATTACACTTCACTGTTCATTTCTTTAATAGTATGTGAATTATCTACTTATTTACAGTTGTGGATTAGCCTGCTAGCTCTACCGATGTGGTGCCCATTGGCTTTTCACAACTGCAGAATAACAAACAGACCATGCACTGCACAAATGCATGATTGTCTGCAATCAAAGAAAGCCGATAAAAGCCATGTCAAGTATTCAACAGAGCTAATTTTATTGACAAATGTAAACAAAACAAATATATGATGCAATCTCAAAGTGTGTGCTCTTACAGATATTCAGCATAACTGAACAAAGGAGGTAGGACCATGCAGTCTTGCTTGTGCAAAGTATGAGTATATATCAGTGAAAACGTTAAAGCAAATTACACAAGAAACATGCAAGAGAAGTTATTTCTTAAGTTTAATATCAATACATTGAACATATGTATACCACATGTATAGAATTTTAAATACCAAAGGGCTTGGGCTAACCATATCTATAGGTAGCAAAAGAGGACACGTTCACCACCACACTTTTAATGAACCAAGGCATTTTTCAAGAGACGCTTTGAGAATCTGTAAAATCTATACACTTATGCATGCCAATGGAAAGGTTTATTGATGTTTAAGGAATTTAATATGATTTATAGAAAAGTACAGCATTAATTAATTTTGTTTACTTTCAAATTACGATAAGAATATCATTTTTGTAGCATGGAAGTGTAAAAATATATTTCACATGGTAGTAAGTAAACTGAAGTTTTAATTTGTACAAGCCTAGAGATTAACAAGTTGCTAAATGCCAAGTTTCATAGAAAACATACGTATAGGTTTATTATAAAAGAAATGGCACTTTCAATTTGTTATAAATCCATAATTATTAATGATATAGTGAATCTGTTTGTGCTGTCTTGTAAAGGAAGTCTTGAAGTTAGTTTGTGAACTCACAATGTGTGATCCCTTTGCCACATGACATACATAATGAAAATAAACAAGTTCATCCCAAACTCGATGTAGCATATCTGCATCGATGCTTGCCACAGCTCTTCTGATACATTCCTTCCTGTAATCTACATCATGTGGAAGTGGAGGAACAATAATCTATCTTTGACAAATCCCCAAAGGAAAAAGTCACATGGAGATTGAAATGTTGTTGGACAACAGTTATAGAATTTGTTCTAGAAGGTTTTAGCACACAATATACTTTTTCCACAGAATTCATGATTTCTGCATCTGTAACAACATAATTACCAGTTGCACTACCAATACAAACTTCCAGAGTTTTCCAACTAACACAGTAAAATTTATGTTGATATGACAGTTTTAGTTTCATAGCACTTCAAAGCTGACTGCTTCCTTTGTACTAACCTTGTATTTTAAGGAGTACTTGTGTTATCCTTATGAACCATTTGGTTAAGCTTATGTACTTACATCAAAACTTTTTTTCAGTTTAATAACAAAACTATCAATATTTAATAACCCACTTCTTTTCTTTTTTTAAGGTGTTCTGACATATGCAGTATTAACTCACTGCCCCGATGATCATTTAAAGTCCACACTGGCAGTTCCCAGATTTCCAATAAGCACATCTAGGTATTAAATCTGCCACAATTTAAATTTCTGTTTTGCAGAACAAATTTTTGTTTTGCAAACTTTTTTATTGTATTTTAATTAAATAAAAACTGTATCAAAGGATATTAACCATAGCATACACCGATTTTCAAACTCTTGTTTTGCTCTGCAAGTGAACAACTACTAGTAACAACTCAGTTCTCCTTTTGAAGTTTTCTGCAGTTGACCTAACACACAGCATATAATAAATCTTGTAATGGAGAAGTGTTTGAAGCTTATGCAAATAAGCCACACACATTCTTATTGTACATCCTGTGCCAAAAGAGTAGGTTTGTGTATATGTATAGGGTTCTTCATTTAAAACAGGTGCACAGCATTTCACCTGTGTGTGATTGGGTGTGCCACAGTTGTATTTGCTCTTACATAAACTCTGCGTGTAAAACAAGTATAATACCTTTATCTAGTAGAAGATGGTGGAAAATTTGACCACTCTCGGCTAAACAAACATTATATTGTGAGAACACATTCGGATTCACATGATTAGGTTGAGCCACTGTAATGTTTCTGATTTCGTTTCTAATATTTTGTTTTAGTTCTTCCAATGTATGAGGAGTTGTCTCGTAAACTCTGTCTTTCAGGTTATCCCACAAGTAAAAATCAAACACTGTTAGATCGGGGGAACAAGACAGCCAAACACTTTCACTAATATGTTATCTTCAAACAATTTCCTAGTTTTATTCATGGACTCCTCTGCTATATGGGCAGTAGCAGAATCTTGTTGAAACCACCAATATGATTTCTCTTCTTCTGCCAGTTCATGATAAAATGGGGTTCAAACGTCAGTTCGGTACCTGCATTTACAGTCTGCTCGTAAAATATTGGACCGATTATGCGCCTAGAACTAAAAGCACACCAAACTCCAACTCTCTTATCATAATGATTTCTTGAATGTGATGTGGATTTTCAGAGGTACAGTACCTACTAGCCACACACACAATGGCGGCTGGTAGTGGGGGAATCCAGCAAGGTTGCAGGAGAGGCAAAACACTGTGTGCCCTGTTAGGGTTTAAATGAAGAACCTTGTATATGTTGTTGTTAGCTAATGCTGGATTTCTGACAATGAAGTCATTAATCCTCTTGCTCTCCAATATTTTTCACTGATGGATGGGGCATTAGAAGTGGCCGGGCATATTTGAAGGTGATCTCGATCCATTTCCTCTTGCAGATCACATAGAGGACAGAGTGGTGAAGAATATATCCCAATTCTGTTTAAATGTTTTGCCTGAAGGTTGCAACTGCTGTTTTTCGAGGATACTCAGGAATTACTGTTTGAATGTTTGGTAGTTTCCATCTTTTATTTTTTGATTTTTCATAATAATATTTTTCAATAATTTTTTTGAATTCAAAATTGACTAATCTTTCAGCTGCATAAAATGGTAGATTAACTATTGATTTCTGCACATTGCCGGTACCCTTTTTTGCAAGAAAATCAGCTTTCTCATTCCCACTCAGTCCACAGTGAGCTGGTATCCATTGGAAGACTAGGTGTTTTTGAAGTGCTGTTAGATGGGTAAGGATTTTCCAACATTCTATAATTGTTTGGTTTTTTGGTGACAACTTGGAAGTAATTGCTATAATTGCTGCCCTGGAATCTGAGAGAATAACTGCTTGCTGAAAATGTGAAATTCTGTACAAAAGATTTTGTAGGGCCATTTGAATTGCTTCAATTTCTCCATCAAAGTTAGTAGTTCCATAACTTAAAGATTTGCAATAGGAAAAGAGGTGACATGTGACTCCAGCACCTGCTCCATCTTGGTATGATATCAATGATCCATCAGTATAAATATGGAGCCATTAGTGTTCTGGAAATCTAGTATGGATTGTCTCTAATGCCAATAATTTTAGAACACTAGTTGGAGTATCACTTTTCTTAACTTCTTCTGTCAGGTGTAAATAATATGTGATGTCTAATGTTTGTGTCGGATTGACTTTAGATATGAAGTTTTCCTTTGAATTAGGAAGGTGTACATTCTTCCTGATGTCTTGAATTTTGGAAAGGAAGCTCTGCTGAGTCTTTAGTGTATGTGTAAAATTTCTCTTGTACCATGTATTGAATGGGAGTCTGATCAACTTTTTGTGTTGAATAAGAGCCACCTTTTCTATTTCATATTCAATGGGGCATTGGTTGGTTAGTGTTTCCATAGCTGCTATTGGTGTGGTTTTGATAGCACCTGTAATTAATCTCAGACTTTGGTTTTGAAAGATTTGAATCTTCTGTTACAAGAACTTCGCTGCATTAAGTAAATAATGGCTTTATATATACATTGTATGTTGTGTTAAGAGTTGTTCTGGAACATCCCCACTTCATTCCTGTTAGACGTTTTAACAGTGAAAGGTGCCTCTCTGCTCTTTGTTTTACATTTTCTATTTGTTTGGTCCATGTAAGTTTAGTATCAAATGTAACTCCTAAATACTTTGCTTCCTTTGTTTCTGGTAATTGTTGACCCTCAAAATTTAGTTTTATTTTTAGTGGCTTTTTTCTTAGTGAAAAGATTTGGTAGTTCGTTTTTGTTGTATTAACCTCTTGAGCGATGGTCATTTAAAACGTCCGTGAGCCGAGAACTGCTACCCAAGATCCAGCGCAGGGCATTTAAAGTGTGTCGTATATACACAGCTGTATTTTGTGTAAATGTTAAGTTATTTTAATGAAACAAAAACTGGTATAAAACTCGTTATTTGCAGTATAAATGTACGTCATCAGCAAAGTTGAGTTGTATTTACAAAACATTGAAATGGCACAATTTTGTTTCACTGTGGTGAAAAGTCAACTTTGCTCTGTCGAACGCATCTAATATAAGTTCTCGGAAAGAAACAGTAAAGAAACACCCAATGTATGTGTGCCTTATGCGTCAGCATACTGTGTAATAAAGCGCTACTGTATGCGTGGTCTCTTAAGTCATCAGAATAGATCAATATTGCAACTTTTGCTTACACGAGTTTCGTAACTTAGTAGAGTCAGTGTCTTTCTTTGTTGAAATACATACGTATACTTTCCTGCTTGTAGCTGAAGAGAGAAGTGGTATAAAAAGGTGTTTTTGCACTAACTGGATATAACCATATACAATTGTTTGGTAATTTGGAGAGCTCTCTAAACCCACACAGGACAATGACCGACCTTGACTTCTGACTATAAATAGCTCGCAGCCTAATTGAACAATACCACGATGGGGGTTGGAAATCCAAAACCCCTGCACCCCTCAGACTTCAAGGAAAACATTATCCTAAAAGGATACCACCAACAGCAAAGAAGTCCCAGTGTTTCGTGTGCTGCAAGAAGGGAATTTGCGAATGTGGAGATGTACCTACCAGTATGTGTTTATCCCTATTTTGAGGTAAATCACTGCAGAAAGAACATATTAAGGTAAGCCAATAAAGTATATAGACTTTACTTAAATGTTTCATAAAAGGAAAATTAAAATAAGTTGAGTTGGATAAGGGATAAATAAGGGTTAAATGCTTAAATGCACAGGACGTGTATACACGTCCATATCGCTCATTCGTCATTTTAAATGGACGTGATTTCACGTCCATATCCCTAATGAGGTTAACAGTCATTAAATTTTCTTTGGTCCACCTTTGTAATTTGGTTAAGGATTTTGCATGGTTTTTTCTAGTTCTGTACTTTTGCTTTTTGGTTTTGAAGTCCACATTACTAAGTCATCAGCAAATAGTGCACACTTCACACCTGATTCTTGTATTTGTTGTGGCAGATCGTTAATAAATATATTAAAAAGTGTTGTGCTGAGCATTGCGCCTTTTGGTAAGACACGGTGTACTTGTTTGTATTTAGATATGTTTCTTCCATATCTGGTTGCAATAAAGCGTTGTGTTAGGAAGTGACATAGCCATGAAAACATTGAACCTTGTATCCCTATTTTTTTTACTTTCTTTAGTAGTTTTGTTCTGCATATAGAATCATATGCACTTTGGAAATCAATAAAAACTGATAAATTATCTTCATTTCTATTGAAGGAGTCTTTGATTTCTTGACTGAGAAGTAAGACTTGTTCATTTGTAGAGTGGAACTCTCTAAATCCAGCTTGACATGGGGAAATTAAATTTTGTGATTCTAGAAACCAATTTAACCTGTTTGACACCATTCTTTCCATCACTTTTGCTATTATGCTAGTAAGAGCTATTGATCTATAATTTTTTATTTCTGACGCTGTTTTGTCTTTCTTCAAGAGTGGGACAATTATTGCCTTTCGCCATTCAGCAGGTACAGTGATTTTCCAGGATAGATTGTAGAGTTTTAGTAGTTGTTGTTTTGCTGTTTTTCCACGATTTTTTATGAACTCTGGATGTATGTGATCAGGTCCAGGAGACTTTTTGTTTTTTAGATTATTTATTGCAATGTTCAGTTCTTGCATATTAAAATTTTGAAAAAATATATTGCACTGAGTGTTAGAATCACATTCTCTTTCTTGTTTCAAATCTTTCTTAAATTCTTTACATTCCTTTTTATTATTTCTTGTTACTTTATGTGAATTAGCATATTTATTGAATCTTTCGGCTATGGCTGCGTCATTTGTTAATATTTTATTGTTGTGTATGATAGGTGTGCTGTTGTTTTCTTTCCTATCCTTGACATTTTTTATGAACTTATGAGCTTTGTTACCATCTGTCCTATAATCCATTTTTTCTAAGAAATTATTAAAGTAATTCTTTTAAGCAGTATTAATTTCTTTTTTTAGTGAGGCACATTTCTGCCGCCATATTTGTGTATCTGAAATGTTTTTTGTTTGTTGAGCTGTATTTCTAGCTATATCCCTTTGCTTTTTCAGTTCTTCTAACTGGGGGTTCCAAAAGGGTTTGGAATTTTTAATTCTTCCCCGAGGAATATGTTTTTTTTGCAGTTTCTAGGATGACTTTACAGAAATTTTTGTTCAAATGATCTGGCTGGTCATGTAGCTGTGAGTTTGTTTGTTCTTTAAATTTATGTTAAAGTTCAGTTTTATATTTGATCTAATCTGCTTTTTTGAAGTTCCAATACAGATTTGTGTGACATTGACTGTTATTTGTATTATCTAGTTTTATATCAGCAATTACGGCTCTGTGACCAGAACTTGGATCTTCTATAACTTGTTTTTTAATTTTTGAAACAATATCTGTTGTAGCTAACAAGAAGTCTGGGTTACTGCCTGCTCCAGAGTAATGTATGAAGGTTGTGGGATCTTCTTTACTATAAATCAGTTCAAAAGTTGTGGTATTCAAAAATTCTTCCACTATCTTCCCTGTAGAATCCACTTTTTCATAACCCCATCTTTTGGAATGAGCACTGAAATCCCCAATTACGATTGTTTTATTTAATTGGTCAATAAGAGAGAGATGTGGTTCATTCCTGGGAGGATTGTAAATACTGTATAAATGTAGATGTGTTTTGTTATCCCAAGAACCTTGTATATAAATATGTGTATGGCTTTAGACATGATTAAAACTAAATGAAGTTGTGTTTGCATGTCACATTTAGCTTAGCCTATTACACACAGATTAGCTATACAACTTTCAGCTGTTGAAATAGATAAATATGCAACCTAACAGTACAATTTTATCTGAGTACCACATGGATTTTGTTTTTGGTATATGAGAATGCGCTTTTAGTAAAGGACAACTGCCCTGCTCATCCTGATCAGAAGAAATTGTTTCTGGCAATATTCATCCATGTTTTTAACTCCAAAGTCATGGCTCTTCTCCAGCCCATGGACTAAGGTGTGTCACAAAACCTGAGGCAGGTACTAATTTTGAATATGATTTAAAAAAAAATTATTGCTTTATCTACTTTAAGTCAATTAGGTTTAATAATAAGAATTTTATCTTTAGGATTTTCTGATTTAGCTTTTTTTATGCTATAAATGTGAACTCCTGAAAAGCCTCATTAGTGCAAATGATGAAGGAAACGACATCCTACAGACTCTTAAAAGGTCACAATGAAAGTTGTTGTTTACATGTCAGCTGAGGTGTGAAAAGAGGTGAAAAATTCTACTCTTCAGAAATCGTGAAGGAAGCTATTAAACGTCACAGAAAGTTAAGAAACTCGGCCCATTGAGCATGATGAGCTCAATCTTACACAGCTAGCTCAAAGATTGGTAGATCAAGCAATGACTGTAAATGACGTAGCCGAGTGGATCAATGCAAACAATTGAAAGTGACCAATGAGATGATAGTAGAGGCACTGAAATGTAGAGGCTGAAGAAAGTGAAAGAGACAATGAAGAATGCGAAAATCAGGTACGGTAAAGAAAAAAAGCAGTAGAAAAGACCATCGAGTACCTAGAGCAAGTCAAAGACAACCTCAACAGACCTTGTACTGCTATGACTGCATGAAATGGCGGCAAAGAAGTAAGCAAGTTCTGTTAAGCAGAAACCAGTTATGGATGTATTGAAGAAATATCTGTTTTAACTGGAACATGTATCTACTGTATGTGTGTACTGTTGGTCTTTTTGTTCTCCCCCCCCCCCCCCCCCCCCATTTTGTATTTTTATTTTATTTTTACTTGTATGCATGCCATTTTTTCATTTGATAATAAAATAGATGCCTTTTTTCACATCTTTCACCACATTTTCTTTCACTTCAACAGTTTACAATAAGTTTCCCTGTTGATTTTTGACAGAACCCCGAGTTTTTCACTACCCGAGATACTGCCAGTCCTTATCTCGGATAATTGAAACTGTACTGTACCTATAACTGTCTACTCTCATGGTGGTGCCTTTTCATACCATAAGGTCCTGTAACTTTTTTTCTTAAATTATAACTTTATTCAAGGTTTTTTCCTATCGTGATTTTAATATTTTTGTTATTGGCAGTTATTTATTTTTATTATCTGACAATGGTATGATATGAATTATTGAGTACTAAAGGGAGTACATCTTGGATTATTCCATTCAAATTATTAATAAGTTATATTAATATTATATTTGTTGATATGTAAGCTGTTTGTTTGAGAGGTAAGGATTTTAGTGCACCCCTGCCTGTACATTTCCTGGTTAGTGTCGGTTCTCTTGCACAGTGGAGAGAGCCATTTTTTATCTAAATTGCATGGCATGATAAGAAAAGTAAAAAAGAAGAAGGAAAAAAATGAAAAAACAAACCCCTAGCGCAACAGCCCATGAAGGGCCAAGGCTTGCCGCCCAGCTGCGAAGAAGAAGAAGAAGAAGAAGAAGAAGAAGAAGAAGAAGAAGAAGAAGAAGGGGGGGAAAAAAAAGAAAAAAAGAAACCCCTAGCGCAACAGCCCATGAAGGGCCAAGGCTTGCCGCCCAGCTGCTGCATCCCCCACCTCTACCCACTACAGGCATCATTGGTGGGGTGCAGTACTGGAGGGTGGGACGTGGTCAGTGCCCCTGCTCCCAAGTCCTCCTAGCCAATTATATGGCCTTCTTGACCTGGGGCCACTACTTTACTTTTCCATCAAGTAGCTCCTCAATTGGTCCCCCCAGGACCTAACGAGGCTTAGTGCATCCCGTGTCAGACCTCCCAGAGGGGATAAAATCTCCATGCTGGTACCGGGAACTGAACCGCACCAGAGGCAAACGCGCTAACGAGGTAGTTGATAAGAAAGGTAGTTATGGCTTTATCTAACTGCAGTTCCAAAATGTTACTGAATAACATAGGAAAGCTAGAAGTCGAAAACTGCAGGTGTATCCCTCTTTACAAAAATCCGTAAAATAGCACAAAAATCTATTTTTTCACAAGTTGGCAATCACCATATATGACTGCTTGGTGATTTGGAGAGCTCTAAACAATACTTGAAATTCTGCATTTTACTTGCTTACAGCCCAAATAACTACATTCAGATGCCTGCATCTACAGGGTGTAAAAGATCTGAAGGACCTGTCACCTCACATTAGTAGAAAAACACTTATGTAGCTTTCAAAGATATGGTTGGACTATTTATAGTATTTATCTAAGTTTGTTTTTTAAAGAAGTCTTAAAACAATTACGAGTTGAGAATCATTTGATTTGTAATCTTTGTTACATGTCTATTCACATCCATATCAGGAAATAGATTAAAACCTTCCTTTTAAGTTCCAAGATACAAAACAAACACATTAAGTTTTACTATACCTCCCAAAATTATAAAAATTATACTTTAAAACTTTTAAATTCGTAAAGCCATAAAATTTACCTTAGAATTTGAAGCAAATGGCTACATCTCTTTCTTAGACCTAAAGATAATAACAAGAGACTAAATATGTTGACATTCAAAGAAAATCAACAATAATACTGATAATTCATACATAAAAAAATATCCTTATTTAGTTCATTAAAAATTAGCATTAATAAGAAGCTGCAAGTCCTTTCATAATTCAATGGTTTTAGCTACCAAATTGATAAATACTACCCGGCAAAGCGATGAACCGTATTGACCTATTTGTTAATGCTGTGATCGCTTCTTATCTTGTTTATTAGAACAGTAAAATAATATTAACTGGGCATACAGTCAGTGATAAAACACAAATAGATGATCTTTCGCACTTGCCAATATATGAGACATTGAGTCCTGAAGATACGATTACATCTGAACAGAATGTACATGCACTGTCTCGCTGTGTTTGTGCAATATGCTCACGTAAACAGCTTGGCAGTTTCACATTCTTTCCAATACGCCTCATGGCTTTGCCATGTAGTACTCCTTAACCTCTTTGCTGTCACCAATTTTACATGAATAAACAAGTGGATTGGTTATTTTAATTTTGTTGAAGTGTACACCATAGAAGCTGAAAGCTCAACTATGTCTGGTGACAATGCAGCAATGGGACACCAAATGCTTATGTAATTATTGGTTTCAGAAACCAAATACTCTATTATAGAACTGGGAAACGTTTCCCGACACAATATAAATAAAAGAAATAATAGATATCAATTCTGCACACTTGTGTTCCTTCTGTTCTTTGTAGGATTTTTTTTCTTATTACATGTTTTATTCTGCAGTCTGAGCATATCTTATGCACAATGCACAGTTGATGGGATGGTACACAACTTAAAAGGAACCATAGCATCCTATTTCAATTTCTCAGAAGCAGGCAAATAAGAAAGGTTTGATTTTGCAGGAAACAAGACAAATAATATAAGCCAAAGGAGAGAAATAAACAAATGTGGCACCAATGATATGAATAATGATTCAAGAAACTGCAGTCTGCCTTTGATTCCAAGAACTTGCAGCAGATACTAAGCTTAGTCTCTAGGATATTGTTATAATTTTATTATAGATAAGGAGAGAGGTTTCCTGTATAAATAAAACATAAAATAAGGAATTAAAGTGGATTATTTAGGTATTAGGTCAAATAGTAACATGGGCATTGCAAAGGGGGGGGGGGGGGGAGATAAGCTGTAGCCTCCCCTTGGAAATTAATGAACTTAATGTGCTGACTACTGAAATTTTAATTTTTATGTAAAGAACAACTTGTATATAGCACAAATTAATACGGTTATCAGCAACAAATATTATAACTTTTGATAACAAAATAATGAATTAATATTATCTGATAGCAAAATTCCAACATGTGCCCCCCCTCCACTGGAAAAAAGTCTGCCGATGTTCATGAGTAGTAATGGGAGTTGGGATGAATAAAAGAGAAAGGTAATGACTAGTGGAAACTGTCTATGAAGGAAGTTGCCCTAACAACAAAATATCTGAAGCTAAAGTTGAGTGGCAGGAAAGAGTCTATCAAGAATTAATTCAGAGAAAGTTCTTTTATAGTATAAATTATGGGAATTGAAGAGTTTACTTATCTAAAACTTACAGAAAGCAGTTGGGGCTACTAAGAGCATCTCTAAATGAAATGACTAGCAGAAAGAACTACGTACAGTGGGTATCGAAGATACAAGCTTTGAAATACTAGTCTACAAGAAATGCATTAGGAAATAACATCCTAAAGCAATGTGGAGGATCTTATGGGAAGAGAAGGGAAGAAAATACATTAAGGTTTTTGAAAGCAACTAAGGCTAAGGATAGAATAGCCTTAAAGATAAAAAACTTATGACTGTATGGAATGCTGGGTGGTCTACTGGGAGAAATACAAATCGGTTGGAGTATTCAATGTCACTGTGGCTAGTTGTCACAGTAACTTAATGGTTAGAGCAACCACACGGCAAGTTTTCAAACCCTAGCTGTGACATTGAATTTTTTGGTTCCGCTTCTATCTCTCAAACTTATACACTTGTTCAATTCTTGATTTGTTATTATTTTAACTAAGTATAAAGCCTTTTAATGGTTCAGAAAGTTTTACCAACAATGGTAGTATCTGTATATGTTATTGACAATAACATGTGTTGTGGATTGGTTAAAAGGTTTGACCTACTTCAGAACACATCAATTTGGTGCCATATATTTAAATCAACGTTTACAAGAGAGTTTTGTGTTGTGTTGTTTAAAATTAAAGATATGTGGCTACCTTATTTAAAAATTTTCCTAATGCCTTGTAGTAAAAATGCGGCTGAGATTGAGAATTGCTGGTAGGCCTGTGGTGTGTCTTACGTGTACCTGCCCTTTTCAGGGCTTAACCACTGTGATGATGGGATGTGGGGATGCAGGGTGGAAGGTGTTATTGAGATTGGGGTAGTGACAGGAGGTAGCAAGATTTGTTCCTCAACACTGCAGTGTAGTAAAATTGTGTAGCGTTCTGTTCCACAGAATTTCATCTAACCAGATGCAGTGTTTTAAAAACGTTAATGCCTTCTACCTCAATAACAGGACATTTACAGTTATATGTTCACTGTAAGAAAATACTCAAATATAACCCATGAATCATGCCTTAAAATTATTCGGTGTTATTCTGACTCACCCTACATACAGATCCTAGCCCTAGTGTTAGCAGTGTGTTAAGGGAGCTGAATGCATGCACAATCTAACGAGTGTTTATGAAAGTCACACGACACCAACAGAAACTTCTGCTAGGGTCGTGTGCCGGGCATCCTTCTTGGAAGGACCAAAAGGAAAATGTTACAGTTAATGTTACATGAAATAACTCTAATCTGACCCTCGTCGAAATTCTCTGCTTCATTCTGCTCGTCGTGATGGGCCAGTATCCACCAACCTTAATAGAAACTTCTCTAAACAGAGTGCCCCCTAACACTATTATTCAGTTTTTTTTTCCAACTTAGCAGTAGCTCATTATTATAAATTTACAACAAGTTTGCAGGTGGCTTCAACCATTTTAGTTTGTACTATCAATTTTTAAATCAAATCCTGTATCAAAGCCAGTATCAAAATTTCTACAAATGCTAAAACTTCCATTATGTAATGTTCCAAAGAGTGATAGAAGTTCTTCATATACAGTATTTTTCATGTTTATAAAAGCAGTGATATTAAAAATAGCATTTACCTGTAGAAGTAGTTCCAATTCCTTTGGAGGGAAAGTACCTGCTAGCGGCATGAGCTGGAGGAGGTGTGATTGGAACCAATTTCCGATGCATCTGTAAAGTCTTATTTACTGGAAGCATAACAGGCTCACGGCTTATCAACGTATCTCCTTTTCCACCAGCCTGGTTGGAGTTCTGTAGGGATAAAATTCAGAAAAAATGCCTTCATGCACATTTTAACAACATTTATAAATATTCTAATCACACAATGTGTTATTTTTAGACTGCTGTTGCAACTAGTCAAAATGTACTGCTTGTTTCTGATACCGAAATTTACATTTCCGATCGAATGGGCTTTTGAAAAAGACACGTTTTAATTTAATTGCCGGATGTGAGATTTGCGATAAGTGTTAAGTAATAACATAAATAGATAATAGAGCAGAAAGTGTTGTAAGGTGAGCAAGATATGAGTAAATAATAGTCGTTAAAGTTGTAGGATAAACACATTATTGGTTTGAAATTAACGAGTCATGACGTCATACCACATAGTTTAAATACACGTTCGAAAGTCAGTTCTACAAACCTTAAAAGTCGCGCGATATATCTAATAAAATATAAAGTAAACATCGTTTAATCCTAAAAAGGTAATTATATATTTGAAATTCATAAAAGAACATGTTATAATAGAAAGGGACATTTCTAAATTGCGGGAAAAGGAAATAGCATTTTGGATACGAGGCTTTCTTGGATGACGTCATGACATTCAAATGGAGCGAACGGCTTCTTAGCGTGGGTAAGAGAGAAAGCGTCGGGTCACTACTCAACCAGAGACCAGTACGGCAGGTCGTGCTGCGCGGATGTGGGTGTGATTCCTCTACATATACAAATATTTTCGGCATAGCTCCCGAAAATATTTAATATAAATAAACAATATATAAAGTTGTTCTTGGGTTGTCCATTACACTTACGCAAACCCGAGATAAAGAGATCTCTGGCAGAACTAGCCGGAGCGAGCTACATCAAAGGGCAACACCACGTCACGTCAACAACGACATTTACAGCTTCAAATTGGCATCCCAACGTGTGGCTTCGAAAGAATGGACCAACCCCAAGACGACCGAGCCAGCATCGAACCAGCAGACAAGAAGGTGCCCAGCGTGTCAACATCTGTGAAACGTGTAGTGAACAAGTTTAAGTGCAGTTAAAGTGAAATAGTGAAAATATTGAAAATTTTGGTGAGTAGAAAAACACATGTAAATAGCTTAGAAATGGAAGACAGTGATACAGATTTTCTAGGTTTTGAAAGTCCGGAAATTGAGAAAAGTGTAAGTAGGATGGAAGAATTTAGTCAGAATGTAATTGGTAGCAGAATATGCCAAGAATTAGAAGATCAGAACGTTAGAGAAACACCTAGAGGTAGCTCAGAAATGTTTAGTAATTCAGAAAGGCCAGCGATTATGTCAGGAATAGAGAATATGTTTCAAAAGATAATGGAAAAGATAGATGAAACTAGTAAAGAATTAAGAACAGAGTTAGGAAAGAAATTAGAGAAGGGACAACAGGAATTGGGAATGCAATTGGAAAATCAGAAGAGAGCTTTCGAAACCTTTAGGGAAGAAGTTAGGGAGGAAATTAATAAAGTCAGTAGTGAAGTAAAAGAAAATAGAGAACAGGTTAAGGGAGAATTAGAGACAATAAGGCAAGAAGTAAAGAATTCTGAAAAGAAATTAGGTCAACAAGTGAGTGAAAAATTAGATAAAGAAAGGGAAAAAGTAACATATAGATTAGACAAACAAAGGGAAGAAATTAGAGAAGAGTTACAGGGGTGTAAAGTTAGAATAGAAAGATCTGATGTAGAAAGTGAAAGGCAGGCTAGAAATTTGGAGGATGTTACAGACCAAATAAAAGGAGTAGTAACAGAAATTACTCAGGTAAAAGAGGCCTTAGAAAATTTGAAATTAAATGAAAATGCATGTAATCACAACAATCTTAGTAATGAAGTTGCAAGAAACGAGGCAATACCAGGTGTATCAGCTGACATTTCGATGCAAAATAGGGGTAACAGTAATTCCCATTCTGATCTCGGAAATAGCTCAGGGATAGGTGACAATTCAAATTTACATTGGCCTAACCATGTCTTAAATGAAATGACACCTCCAGTTTTTGAAAATGAAGATTCAGATGATCCTAAAGCCTTTTTAGAAGGGTTACAAGAGTACTTCACGGTGAAACGTATACCAGAGGAGTACAAGATGGTGATAGTAAGAAAATGTCTAAAGGGTAATGCTGCTAATTGGCTAGGCCTTTCTATGGGTAACAATAATGACTACAGGACCTTTAGGAACATCTTTTTAACCAGA